>PVHT021183705.1:14008573-14093551 GCA_004024745.2 Catagonus wagneri | reverse complement strand
GCGTTAAAAACACACTCAGACCAAGGCCCTTGGAACTAGGATCGCAGGATGCGCCCACCCAATCATCCACGCCAACGCGCTCACACTCACACTGACACATGCATACGCAGTCTCTGCCTTTCTCCTCGAGCTTGGAGAAGACAAAAGCGGAACCCCTGACCCACTGCATTTAAACCGCGTCAGACCCAGCTTTGGGAAATTTATAAGCTGGCCTCCATCTTGGCTGGTTCAAGAGTAAATTTTAAAATAATAAATTTAAAGGCTCAACATATGCACAGTCCTTCACCCCATCCCTGGGACCACTCGTTCTCAGCCGAGCTGCTGACCCCCCTGCCCGCCCTGAACTCACACTCCCTCCTCACACGCGGGGGGTGGGGGGGAGGGTCCCTAAAGCACCTAAGTCTACATCGGGTCCTGAAAGGGATCAGAGACACAGTCCAACGTGGCAATGGCCATCCAGCCGCCCAGGGCGTGTATTTGGGATCTTTGCTGATACCCAAGTTCATCTCTGAAGGAAACTGAGTTTGAATCAAGTCTGGGTGAGCTCAGCTGTCAAATCTGCAAACCCACCGTACCAGACAACGGGCTGCAGAGGGAAGAAAAGAAACGCTCGTTTTGAATAAGGGAGGGGCGAGGTAATTGAAAAGGGTGCAGGGCTGCAGTAAAAGTTTGAGCCCAAGGTGTAGGAGCGCGGAGAAAAGGAGGAGGAAAGGGAATGGCTGGATAGCTTTCCATTCAACTACACATCAGCCAGACTAGCCCCTCGCTGCTGTGGTGGCCGCCTGGTTGTGGGCTGCGCTTTGTTTGGAATGTGCCAGCGCATTGTGCTCGCTCCAAACCACTGGGACGTCCCACGGCTCTGCGCTCCCGTGCACTTGTTCCTTGGGGGCAGGTATGAGGAAACTGACACCCTCATCAAGCACCCTCCTCGACACACGCACACTTACACACAGGCGCGCGCGCGCGCACGCACACACACACACACACATACACGCAGTCACACCACACATGAATTCCTTTTTCAGTGTATCAGTTTACACTTGGTGGTTGAGTAAACAAAGCAAACATATGTCACATTTTCGCGACAGATGGTTCAAACCAAGGGCTACTTAAGTTCTTTTTCTCTAGCCGTGGTAACAATCTAAGTTGCAGAATGGACTAAGCGGAAATGTAATTGTCTTCCAATCAGTTTCTTCAAGCTAAAGTTTATTCCCCATACTTTCACACAGAAACTAGAGAGATCCTGGGGAGGTGGTTTTAGTGAGAGAAGTATGGACATGTGAACTAAGAGTTTATCTGAAGACTGTGTTTCTCCATGGACCCCCAAAACGTAAAACCTTCTTTCACCATTCCAGTTTATAAGCAGAGGTGAATGTCTCCCTTCGGAACCATCAGTAATTGGAATTTCAAATTTCAATGGATGGATGAGTGCCTAACACAGTTGACCACGTGGGATGGTTAGATGACAATGAGATTTCTTTAAGAATATCATCCACATCTTTTGCAAGTGTTCCTTCTCTAGGCATGATTCTTTGTTATCCTAGTATTCCACAGGCATCTTTTAAAGAAAATTTTAATAGGGTGTGGAAAGGATGGGCTATGAGATCTCCAAATGTAAAACATGGGACCTCTTTTAAAATGTTTATAGCTTCAAGAATATTTCTGAACCATTCGCTGGCACTAGTCTTCATTAGATTCTTACTAATAACAAAAACGGAACTTTTTTCTTAATAAACCACTAACTATAATTGCGTTGTACAATAGTCACTAGCCATATGGCTATTTCAGTGAAAATTAAATAACAGAAAAACGCAGTTCCTCAGTAGCACTAGCTACATTTTAAGTGCTCAATAACCCTCTGTGGTCAGTGACTACCATATTGGGCAGCACAGATACAGAACATTTCCATCATCACGGAAAGTTCTGTTGAACAGTGCAACTCTGTAATGTTGGTGTGGACTTAATTAATGTGGTGCATACCAAAAGTTTTTAGAAGGGTAGAACAGAGCAAACATAAAGTGAGTGGTTTATAAGCATCAGCAGTAGTAGTAATGACTATTATGAAGATGATGAAGATGATGACGACATTAATCTTTTGAGGAAGTTGGAGATTTCCAAAGACACAGCCCGTTGATGTGTCTCAGGAGACCAGCAGGCAAAGAAGCCAAGGAAAGGGGGATGATCTTCCAAAGATGGCTATGTAGGTAAAAAGGTGGCCCTTACTCCACCCTGAGACTTTTTGTAGTAGGCATTAAAAAAAAAAAAAATCTCTGCTTTATAACTATATCCACTACCTTCGTAAAGTGAAGAAATACTTGGTTGGAAAGGCTTTAGAAAACAGAAGTAGGGAGTTCCCGTCGTGGCTAAGTGGCTAACGAATCTGACTAGGAACCATGAGGTTGCGGGTTCGATCCCTGGCCTTGCTCAGTGGGTTAAGGATCCCGCGTTGCTGTGGCTGTGGTGTAGGCTGGCAGCTACAGCTCCTGTTAGACCCCTAGCCTGGGAACCTCCACATGCCACGGGTGCGGCTCTAGACAAGGCAAAAAGACAAAAAAAAAAAAAAAAAAAAATAGAAGCTAGAAATGCAGTGTGAATGACTGTATTAGCATCATCTCTGTTTCCTTGGAGCTTATCTGTTCCCATGTGTACAGGACTGATCTCAGGATGAAAGGTGACATTGAAATATCAAATATTATTAATAATTATAAAGGTTCATGCCATCCTCTGTGACATGTTTTCTCAGCGGGAAATTGATTTTAATGCTACAAAATTAGGTTCAATCCACCCGTAAGCACGTGAAGTGAGCAATTTTCTTGCATTTCTTGATGTAAGTATATTATCGTAAGTTAACAGATGAGTCATGGTGAGTATGACAGTTTTATTCCATGCAGTAGTATTTTGTCTCCTACTCTCATTGCCTTGGCCCTATAGAGTATAATATAAAATACGTTCGTTTTGTCAAAGGACACTGCTCAAAAATCACTCAAGTTTTTTTTTTTTTTAACTCAAACTAGTCCATCAAAGTATTTGCCATTAGGCAGTTTGACAGGCTTACTTACCTCTGTATCTACACAAAACCATTCATTATTACCTAAATGTGCCATGCTTGGGGTTTGTTTTTGTTTTTTGTTTTGCCTTTTGTCATTTTAGGGCCGCACCCGCAGCATGTGGAAGTTCCCAGGCTAGGGGTCTAATCAGAGCTGTTGCCGGCCTACACCATAGCCACAGCAACACAGGATCTGAGCCATGTCTGCAACCTACACCACAGCTCACCGCAACGCCGGATCGTTAACCCACTGAGCAAGGCCAGGGATCGAACCCGCTACCTCATGGTTCCTAGTCGGATTCGTTAACCGCTGCGCCACAATGGGAACTCCCATGCTTGGGTTTTTTGCTGCCACGTCTTTTCCCATGTTGTTCTGTCTGCTTCATAAGCACTCCATCCTGATACATGAAGATCCAGTTCAGGTTTAACAGGCCACTAAGGAAAGCAAGGACTCTGGTTAGGAAGAATAGTTCTCTCTAGTGTGTAATTTCATGGACCTCTTAGAATCTTTATTACAGCTGTTGTGACATTGTAATGTAGGTTGCTATATCTGTATCTTCAACTGGAATATGAGTTTCTTGAAGGCAAGATGTTCTATTCATTTTATTTTTGCATCTGCAGTATTTAGACTGATAACTGACACAGTCACCTCCAATAAATGCATATTGATTGCACGAATAATGAGTGATGTGGTTTCTCATTTTCCTCTGACACAATAATTCTACTGAAGTGCTTACATAAAATCCCTTTACTATACAAACAATATTAAATATAAGTACTTCATGCAATTACTAGTATTGCTGTTCCAATAATAGTATCAAATATGTATTATTCCTTTGGGGATTTGACATTTACTTTTTTTTTTTTAAACAAAACCCATTATTGTAATAGAATGCTCTTTTTCTGGCTCACTTTAATAGTAACACATGACATATTTCATTTCTGGGAAATGATAGCTTGCCTTAGGTCATATTTTAAGGCATAAAGCCAGAGGCAGAGCAGCGTTCTCACCTGAAGTTCTCTAATCATCTAGAAATGTGTCTCTTGCTGGGAGAGAAGGATTTAGAAAGATTACCTTGGAGCCTTCATCCTCGAAGGCAAATTTTTACAAGGCAAATTGACCCCAGTGTTCAGAATTCTTTTATAAACACACAAGACCTCGTGCGATCTTCTGGGAAAATGAGAACATCATGATCAGCCAAACCCAGAAGGCTGGTGGTAAGGTCTATTTGCTGACACCCGTGTCACCTTCTACTGCTCTTCTCCCACATTTGCCCTTTGGTGATACCGGAAGAGCCAGCTGCTCTCAGATTTCAGAGCGCTGTTCCAGGCCGACTATATTAAGATGTGTCTTTTTGAACATTATTTGCAAGTGGAAGCTGCTTATTGGCTGTCAAGGTGCCTGACCCCTAGGAACCTATCTTAGGAAACCTCTCTTCCTCCTTAGTTTTCAAGTGATTTTCATTTCTTAGTAGTAATAAGCCAGTGCAAGGGTTTTAATGCATTCGTGAAAGAATATTGCCTTTCGCGAGAGTTAAAGTCATTTGTACTTTGGCCTTTTGCCACAGAATGCATTCAAGGTGTGCAGCCCTGATGAAATAAAGTGCCTGTCATGTCTTATTGCTGGGATAGATGGCAAAAGATGCCCCATCTGCAGGGAACTTGCAAGATTTTCTTAGTGATTGCCAAAAGTGCTGGATTAAAAGCCCTGCACATTTCGTGTCTCTTTATCCAGAAAGGGTGGGGAACGGCAGCACTGAGGAAACGCCTTTTCTCTCAACCGATCTCCTAATAAGCCCTAAACCCTGTTCCAGAGGGACTGTTCCATCCTAAGGGCAAGAGGGAAGCTTAATCCCCAGCTTTGTCCAGTAATTAGCCTTTCTCTCTCTCTGGAGGCAGCAAACACAGATGCCGATCCGGATGAGCTTTGGGACGTGGAATGAAAACAAGACTGAAAACACTGACTCATTTCTTCAGAAGCCTTTTAGCAGCCTTTAAGACAGTCAAAACTTCTGATTTCTATTGCTACTCATTAGGTCCGAAGTGGTGGGAGGGGGCCTCACCCAGCAGTGATGAAGCTGTTGGAAGCAGCAAAGCACCAAAAACTTGGGAGTGAGTGGTTCCGAGACCCTGCCTGCAACAACGAAAAGCTCTGTAGCGAAGCACGTCCTTGTCCTGCCACTCACCCAGACGTCTTTCAATAAACGCCATGGAAATGCACTGTTTACCAAAACCAAATCCTCTGCAAGCACTGAACTAGGAGCCCACTAACACAATTAGCTCGCAGTTAATGATCAAACCCCCACCAGAACTAATTAAGCCAACAGCGCTTGTAGCACAAAGGATTGGGGCCTGTTTTAAAGCATCTATTGTAACATCATTTAAAAGTCATTTCAAACTCATCCCAAACTGATGCTCGGAAAACAAATGCAGTGTGAAGTTCTTCGAATTGTTGGTTTTATTTTCCCCTGTCAAAAATCTGACAAAAGTCAGTTGAAACTGTCAAGGAGAAAACATGACATGATACGAGGTTTTCCCCAGATCTGAAGTATACAGAAGGAATGACAAATCTGTTAGATAGATTACTCCAGCACAAAAGTGAACTAGGTGAGTCCAACAGCTCCACTTGCACAATGAATATATAAGGTTGCCCTTGACACGGTTCTTAAATTTGAGGCCAAGACAAAGAGATCAGTTTGGTTTTGATCTGAATCATTTGTTAAGCTTAAAATACAGAAGGATCAATGGGATGGATATTTGTGGGAGTGTTTTATCTACATACAATCCGTATTAAGAGACAGAAAGAATTTCTTCTTTTCCCATCCCCGGAGGATCTCTTGGTGGAAGAGCCCCCTCTAGCCTTCAATATTTTGTCTCAAGTGTCAGCAGAGATAAACATTTCCTCGCTAAGATTTAATTGATGGCTCAATTGATTCGTAGTCTGATTACTTTGGTTGATTTATTTATTTTCTGGTATTTATCCAGTAACTAGTACTGTGATGTACACTACAAAGAATGCGGGTAAATGATCTTGCCTAAGGTCAGACTCAAATGCTTCCTTGCCAGCGGTGGTAGGGACTCCTAATTACCCCCTAGGAGTCTTCTCTCATCCTTCTAAAGGGTACATTTCAAATTGCAGGCCACGATCAATTTAGTTGTCACAAACAACATTTATAAAATATAAAAATGGAAGTTCCCATCGTGGCTCAGCAGTAATGAACCTGACTAGCATCCTTGAGGACATAGGTTTGAGCCCTAGCCCCACTCAGGGAATTAAGGATCTGGCGTTGCTATGAGCTGCTGTGTAGGTCGTAGACGCACAGATACGGTTCAGATCTGGTGTTGCTGTGGCTGTGGCATAGGCTGGCAGCTGCAGCTCTGATTTGATCCCTAGCCTGAGAACTTCCATATGTCTGTCCTGGGTGCAGCCCTAAAACAAAAAAAGGAAAAAGAAAAACAAATGTAGGGAGTTCCCGTCGTGGCTCAGTGGTTAACGAATCTGACTAGGAACAATGAGGTTGCAGGTTCAATCCCTGGCCTCACACAGTGGGTTAAGGATCTGGCGTTGCTGTGAGCTGTGGTGTAGTTTGCAGACACGGCTCAGATCCCGCATTACTGTGGCTGTGGCGTAGGTCCGATGAGACTCCTAGCCTGGGAAACTCCATATGCCGTGAGTGCGGCCCTAGAAAAGGCAAAAAGACAAAAAAAAAGAAGGTAAAAATGCATCAGACAAAGAAGGGTAAAATTAGTTTCAAAAATCTTTTCTGTATGTGTATGATGCCTATAATGGATTGCCTTAGAATGTGTTTCTTACTATGAACCATGGTTAAAAACCTTGAAAACTACTGCTTTATATTAATAATACTCTGATTTTTATTTGGACATCTGGTCCCCCAGAATAAAGACTGTACTACTGGGCCTCCCTTGCAGCCAGTTGTGATCCTGTAGCCTAGAACTAATGAGTAGATATAACAGAAGTGATGTGAAGAATCTCTGAAGGCCATCCTTCATCTACACTGTTCCCTTGTCCTCCAGCCTGCTGCTCTGGGCTACGCTTGCCCAGGCAGGTGAACACAGCAACCAGAGATGGCAGAACAGCAAAGAGCAGGGACTTGAGTCCCAGGATGACTTCCTGAAACAAAGCTGTCTGCCCACCCTGGGCCTTCCACCTCCATACTACTATTTGAGAGACAAATAAACTTGTCTTACTTAAGCCACTGCCACTACACACAGCCAACCTCGTGAAACTAGTATATCCAATTTCTCATGAAAGAAAGAAAAAGAAATTCAACAATTATTTACTGAGACTCTGTCATGGACCAGCCCCTCCTGGGTTGCTGTGGGAAATCCAGAAGAATGCTGGCTCTGAAGAATGTGCAATCTCCTTGATGAGCTGCATATCTCAGATCATCAAATAATATGGTAAAGGAGTGTGGTGTGGATTATTAACATGAATGAAAATAAAAATAAGGCACTACAGAGTCAGAGGAGACAGGATGGAAAGGTAGTGGATCCATGGACTTGAGCAAAGGGGGAAAGAGAGGGTAATAGAGTAGGAGGAACATTTCCTGAAGAACTGGAATGAAACTAAAGACCCCCCAAAATAGAAGTGGTATGTCCCAGGTCTTCCCCTCCCACCCTCCTGTAGCTTTCAACCAAGCCTAGCAGCAGGGGTCCATGACATGCCAAAGGGTTCCTTATCCAGACACAGACTCGTTTCCACTTGTCAAAAGCCCTTGCTACCATCATGACAGACCAAAGGCTCCTTTGTTTGCACCTCATGCAGGATAGGATGCTGTCCTTGTGGGACGTTATTCTGGATTTGGTGAGAATGGCTTCCCTAGAGAGATAAAAACCACCCCACCCAGGCATTCCTCCACTTTAGGATGCACTGGTGTCTGACTTCTTCTACAAGACTTTGATGAGGTTTCTAATAGTTCTCTAGGTAATCTGAACTGCTAAGGATGTCTGGAATTCTGTTTTCTGCCTACCAACTCAAAGCCATTTAACACTCTGGCTTCTCGACTTGGAAGATGCATGACTTGGAGCGCCGTGCTGGCAAGACTGGGGCATGTGAAAAGGAAAAGTGTTATTTCAGCAGACTCACTACAGAGGTATGTGTTAATTAAGTTAATTGTACCATCAGCGATGCAGACAATGACAGTAACTGCTCCCCATAATGGGGCTGGGTTATTGCCATCATTCATTAAACGTGCTGGTTTTCTTAAATGCAGCCACTGTCCCTTATTCTTTAAGTGCGTGCACACACGCACATACAACACACACACACACACAGACACACAGAATTTATAGTTTACAACCACTTCCATATGAATTTGATTACATTATTTTATCCTCCTACATACTCTGTGATGGAGAGTTATTTTTCTCCATTAGGCAGATGAGGAAACTGAAGCTCAGGGCTATTGAGTATCTTGCCAAAGAGTGACTTGCCAAAGGCCACCCAACTTCTTAGTCATGGAGCCAAGTTCTAAGTCCAGGGTCCCTTCCCATATGCCACAGTGTCTATCCAAGATTCATGATATTCTGGAGGGAAAAACCTGCATTTTCATGTTCTCCATACCCTAACACATTGGATTGATAAGTGTCAAATACTAATAGATCTTTGAAAATGATTGGAGAATTGTCTAATTTCTCCATTCATTAAATATCTAAGGTAATAACCTCATAAGGATTGATCGAGACCAAACACAATCTGAATAAACAGAAATGTGGGGAATTTGGGGAATTACCCCAGTCCCCTTCTCCTACGTGCCTCTCCAAAATATGAGGAGACAGTTGGTTTAACCTGAGTCATTCCCACTGTTATTACTGAGAAGACAAAAAATGGCAAAGAATGTCAAGTCGGTGCAGGCATTCAGTGAACTAACTGAAGCTTTTGCTAAATGCTTTCAACCAATTCAGAAGGCATAGAATGTCCACCAGAGGCTTTGGGACAGCCTCTTAGCCTACCCAAATAATGCCCTGCTTTGCTGACTGAGGATTCATCTTTAAAGCTTTGATGTAATTCCTATCCCCTGTCAAAACATCAGCATTCGGGAGAGTTAACTTAGAAGCATTTTCAGTCAATTTCATTTTAGTGTCACCAAGTTTGTGGCCACTTTGTTTGGAAGGAGGAAGGACTACTGTATTGCATTTCCTTGTCTTCTGGAGAGGACAAGCATTGAGCTCCCCAAAAGGGACTCATTTCTGGATATTGGCGATCGGCTTGGGGTTGGTTTGTGCCAATACTCCAACGCTTGAGTGTGCTGCTTCTAAAAAAGGTAGGATAATCTCCCGCTTTTACTGCATGCTCAATAAGTTCAAGAGGCAGAGATAGAAAGGTTTCATTGCCAGACAGCTGAGACTCACTGAGTGTCATCTTTTGCAGGTTTCTTAGAGGAGTCATCTTAAATTGTTGAACAGAAGAAATCGGAATTCACTGACAAGACTATCACTCGGCATGAGTTGGAAAGAATGTTCAGAGAAGCTGATGTTGTCTGAATTGAATACTCCCTACTCGTGTAAACTTTTCTGAGCAAAACCTAATGAGCTGTAGAAAACTCACCTTTGGAATTGTGCAGAATAGAGTGAACACAGCAGGACTGAGAAGGGCCTGCCTTGGCAGGCATCAGGTAACTCGGATTTCAGGAGGGTTCCAGCATAGCCTGCAAAGAATGACTCACTGTGACTACATGGCTTGTGAAAACAATATGGTTTACCCTCAACACTCACTTGCCTTCTGAGAGTCAAGAATTTTGGTTCATGCTGGGAGGAGTGTGCCTATATGACCAGCCCTCCCATAGAAACCTTGGTCACCAAGTCTCTGATGAGTTTCCCTCAGAGACGTATTTCACATGTTGTCACAACTTTTTGCTGGGGGAATTCAACAGGTCCTGTGTAACTCCTCTGCAGGGGACTCTGAAGCTTCTGCCTGGTTTTCTCTGGACTTTGCCCCATGTGCCTTCTTCCTTTCTGATCTAGTTTTGCCTTCTTTCTCGGGAATAAATCATAGCCATGAGTGCAACTACACGCACTCTTTTATGCATCTTTTTAGAGAATTATTGAACCTGGGGGTGGTTTGGGGGACCTCTTCCACAGAAGTTTACTAAATATAATTCACAAAATGAACAGAGAGCAGTATAAGATTGCAAAGAATTAGACTGGACCCATCAAGGAAGGAGCAGTTTCATGAGCACGAAACTTGCGTAATCACACTGGGCCCCAAGTTGACAAGGGCCCTTGGTTTGCCTTAATGTGCTGCTGTTACTATTTTGCAGTTCTTAATAATTTATAAACAAAGGATCCTGCCATTTCACTTTGTGTTGGGCCCCACAAATTGTAAAACTGGACCTTGATCAAAGCGATACTTAAGAGATAAAAGAACAGACTATTTTGTCATCCCCAAATGCTTGCCTTCTCCCCACTGGCAAGTTTTCACTCAGCTTTCCACAGGGCCTCAAAGTCCTCCAGTTGGTGAGTCATTTTGTGGAGGAGAACTCCAGGAATGTTAAATGGCTGTTAGTTATTCACAGTTTAGAGAGAAGTTGTTTACTCCTTCACTCATCGTCTATTTCCTTCCTTAACCTTGAGCTAAGTCCAAAGTCCTAGGTCAGCATTTCCCCAAGTGCGTTCTTTAGAATACCTATCCTCATGAAAGGCACAGGGGAAGAAAAGCTTTGTCTTCCAATAAGTTTAGGATGCTCTACCTCCTCTTGGAGATTAGGGTATACATTAGCATATGAAAAACTCTGAAAAGTCAGGCGCTAAAATGAGTTGTTGAGCTTTGTATTAGTTTTCCTAGGGTGCCACAGATTGGGTGGGTTAAATAAGAAATTTATTGTTTCATAGTTCCGGACACTAGATGTCCACGATCAAGTTGCCAGTAGGATTGGTTCTTTCTGAGAGCTGTGGAGGAGAATTCATTCCATGCCTGTCTCCATCTTCCAACAGTCCTGAGGCAGGCACTCTTGGGTGCTCTTTGGTTTGTAGATACATCACTCCAGTCCCTGCCTTCAGATTCACCTTCCTCCCGTGGGTTTGCCTCTGTGTCCAAAATTTCCTTTTTTGTAGGGACACTAATCGTACTGGATTGGGGCTCACCCTAAGGACCTCAGCTTGACCACCTCTGTAAAGACCTTATTTCCAAAAAGTTCATATTCTGAAGTCCTAGGGCTTATGACTTCAACATGTAAGTTTGAGGTAGTGGAGTTTCCGTTGTGAGGCAGTGGGAATGAATTCCACTAATCCATGCAGATAAGAGTTCGATCCCTGGACTCGCTTAGTGGACCAGGGATCTGGAGTGGCCCTGAGCTGTGGTGTAGGTCGCAGACATGGCTCAGATCCCGCGTTGTTGTGGCTGTGAGGTAGGCTGGCAATTGTAGCTCTGATTCAACCCCAGACTGGGAACTTCCATATGAGCGGCCCTAAAAACAAAATAATTAAAAAAAATTGGGGGTGGGGGACACAATTCAACTCATAATAAACTTTATCATCATTCCCAACATATTTAACTATCTGAAGGCCTAACTCCCGTTAACGTCCCATGGAACCCCAGTGTTTCCCAGCATAGATTAAGAAATGAAAAGAGGAAAGCTTGGGTGGCTGCATGGCTGCAGTGCAGGGTGCCCCGGGGTGGGGGGCGGGGTGGGGTGGCCGTGAGGGGAGGAGGAGGGGAGGATGGGGGGGTAGAATGGCAGGCCAGACACTTCCCTGGATTCCGCACTTGGGGTGAAGCAGATGTGTCAGAGATTCATCTAAGACTTCTCAGGGATTTCTAACCAGTGACATTATTAAACATGGTAGTGGAGATTGGAAAGGGAAGAGGCTGGAGGCAGGAGACGGAAGAGGTTAATACTGCCTGGAGGGAGGTGGTGATGAAAAAGAAGCCTAAACCAAGGCGGCAGCCGTGGTGAGGAAGAAGGGCTCTACTTTTTTTTTTTTTTGTCTTTTGTCCTCTTAGGGCCGCACCCGGGGCATATGGAGGTTCCCAGGCTAGGGGTCTAATCGGAGCTGTAGCTGCCGGCCTACGCCACAGCCACAGCACCACCAGGTCCGAGCCGCGTCTGCAACCTACACCACAGCTCACAGCAACGCCGGATCCTTAACCCACTGAGCGAGGTCAGGAATCGAACCCTCAACCTCATGGTTCCTAGTTTGATTCGTTAACCGCTGTGCCACGACGGGAACTCCCAAGAAGGGCTCTACTTAAAAGGCAATAAAATACAAAAGATACACTCACACATTCATAAACGTATATATATAAAATAAATGTATCTTGGAATACATTATATATAATCACATATATTACATACATTATATTACACATATACATATATTACACGTATATGAATGTATATATTTTTCTGTATAGGATCTTGGTAAAAAGATTTCAGAGGAGGCGTCTTTGCTCTTCTTTGCTCTTTGAGTCTTGCCTGGGTCTCAGTGGCACTCAGGTGAAAAACTCACAGCGGGCTGGGCCGGGAGATGTGTCAGGCTGAGAGGATCCTGTTTTGTCGCGATCAGTGGCTGTGACTGTAGCATAAATTCTGTGAGGCAGATGAGGAAACAGGATCCCCTGTGATCTTCCCCAGCCTCAGCTTGCACCCCTTCCTCTCACTGCCCTAAGCTCCAGCCACAGTAACCTTCTTCCTGTTCTGCCGCAGAGCTTTACGACTTGCTGGTCCTTTAGTCTGGCTCTTGATTTGGCCCCTCTTTTGTTTGGCTGAAGATCTTGGCTTATACGACCCTTTCTCTGGAAAGTCTTCTCTGCTACGCCCTGGCATTCTCTCCTCAGACTTGCAATCCCTCGTTCAACATTTCTCTCTTTTTTTTTTTTTTTTTTTTTGGTAGGCAAGAAATAGATTTATTAGGCTAGGATGCTTGTGAGAGATGCAAGCGGGCACACACGGAAGCTCTGCCTCCAGGATCCAGTGGGTACCCAACGTTTCTCTTTTCCTCTTGACTCCAGACTGTAGGGCCAAAGCATGTCTGCCATGTTTTTGCTGTTTTCCCAGCACCTAGCATGGGCCTGACTCACACAGCACTCTAAATATGTCAGATGAATGAATGGTTTACGACATAAAAAGGCTTGGAAACAATGTAATAAAGGAAATAATATTAAAAAAAAAACAGTTGAAGGACTAGATGATGTGGTAGTTTAGAAGTGAGTTTAGAATCCACCTTTACCAAATGACTTTGAAATGTGAAGCCAAAGTCAAATCTAAAAGGGTTTCTATTTATTTAATCTTATCCAAAGAAACTTCCCTTTTCTTAGAAAAATAAAAAGCTACTGAGATTTATTTTAAAAGCTTCATAGACATCAAATTATTTTCATAAAGAAAAAAAAAAAGAACCCTTTAAATGAACGCACGTGAGTGGAAATGGCCAGAAACATGTGGATTGCATTTCCCTTAAACTCTCTTGGGTTTGCAAATCAGAAAGAGCGGTTTGGAATAAAACGCATTTTCTGTTTTCCTGAAGTCAGTATATTTGGGAAAACAGTTATGTTTGAGATATTCAGGAAACTGAAAATATGTGTGGGTACTTGTTTAAGTACTGTTATTTCGAGTAGTGACTAAAGTGGCTGATAAGAAAGAGGAAGTGGGCATTTAGCATCTGAAAAGAACCAATTCAAAAAAAATTTTTTTTCCTTGTAGCTTTCATAGAAGAGAGCTCTCCCTGTGCCTCCCCCCTTGACCACAATCAATATTTTTAGGGGATGAAGGCAGAAGGAGGAAAGAGGTTATTCAGGCTTTTGTATGCAACTGAGCTGTGGAAACAGGATGAAGATTTGGCTAAATCTGTCCATTAAGTGCCTCTAAGTGCTTTTAAAACATGTCCTGGAGCAGAATGGAGGGCATAAGAAAGAGAAACTGGGAATTAAGGCTAAATTATTACATTTAAGTGTCTCGATAGTGGAAATGTCAGAAAAAATAGCAGGGATGACGAGCAGCTAAAATTTCAGATGCTCCACTTAAATCTTCTTTTGTTGAGCATCCCTAAAAGCTGAAAAGTTGTTTTGGTTCGAAAACGGTCAAATTATATACTTTTTGTGGAGTGAGATTTTATTTTTCTCGTTATCTATCAGTATCAACCTAGACAGTTTCCCTCCAGATGTGCTAGATAAGAACTAAGTTAAAATAGACCGACCTAAATGCTTAGTATGATTATCAGACATTTCAGTAATTTATCACATTGTTTGAAATTTACTTTCTGATTTAGATTTTTAGAAGAACACTTCCAACATAAATTCAAAAAGCTCAATTACATACAGAAAAAAATTTTAAACGGAAAGGAGAAAAAAATTTAAAAGGATAGCAAATAAGTTTTGACATAGCATATCAGTAATTTTGCATATGAATTAAATAATGTTTAGGTAATGTTAATCGATTGATAGTTAAAGATGACAATTGAGGTTTGAAATAATAGCAAATCTATTTGCATTTGAAAGGTGGACTGCTAGAGCCCTCTAGCTGTCAGAGAGAATTCTGTCCTCCTGGGTGTAGAGAAATAACCTAACTGCAAAGGCAGTAAATTGTTCACCAAGAAATCTACTGGAAAACAATTAAATAAGAGCATCTGGCGCGATCCTTGACTACCGTCTTACCATTTGAGTTGATGGTAATGTCCACACTTCTATAAGCATTCTTGGACATCCATCCAGGCCTGCCACACACCTGAACCTCTGAACACGTCAGTTATAAAGACAGTGCTCCCATCCTTTCCCCTATTTTGATTGGTTTGAATTAGATATTTCTCCCAAATCCAGAAGCACAGTGAGACCTATCACGATGGATGTTTCCAGTTCCATTTTCAGGAACAGGAGGGACCTGGGGACCTGGGTTCCTCTGGGTGTGAGATGGATCAGGGGACACCAACCCATGGCCCATGGACAAACGTGTTTCTTTTGGTTTGCGCAGAGCTTTCAAAAACCTTAAATAACTAGGTGTCTTTTTATAAATTGGGAAATTTAAGATGAAAGTTCATATTTCCAGCCTTTTTTTTTTTTTTTTGCCTTATCTAAGGCCGCAAGGAGGTTCCCAGGCTAGGGGTCTAACAAGATCTGTAGCCGCCGGTCTTCGCCACAGCCACAGCAACGCGGGATCCGAGCCGCGTCTGCAGCCTACATCACAGCTCACGGCAACGCCGGATCCTTAACCCACTGAGCAAGGCCAGGGATCGAACCCGCAACCTCATGGTTCCTAGTCGGATTCGTTAACCACTGAGCCATGACCGGAACTCCTCCAGGCTTTTCTTGAAAGATCAAAAGATCTGATAGTTCTGGGCCTGAGTACCAACAGACAGGAGCAAGGTCGTGGTAACCTCCCTTACAGGGACTCTACAAGTTCAGTGAGCCACAGTTCCCACCACTTCCTATTGGGTAGTGTAAAACCAACATGCTGAATGCAATTACATTGCCTGCTGGAGGGTGCAGGTATTGAAGTCTGCAACTCTTGGTCTAAACCCTCAATAGTTATTTACACTTCTCCTCCCTCCTGGTAATAATAATAACAAAGATAATAATAAAACAGCTTCTGGTGATTGAACACTTACTATGAATGAGGCACAAGGAGAGGTCCTTTATGTGTAATATCTCAAATCAACCACCAAAGATTTTATACTCATACTTTTATAAATAAGGAATATGAGACTCATGTTGGATAAAGTAATTCAATCAATATATAACGAGTGCCACTCTGAGCCAAGTATGGTTACTAAATGCTGGGGATGCAGAACTGAACAAGAAAGCCACAGTCCCTGCCCTCATGGAGCCTTTGGTCAAATCACAAGCATGATCCCAAAGTGAATGTGTAGATGGCTATGGAGATATAAACCAGGGGGGATTTAATGTGGTTTGGGTCAAGTTCTCAAACGTTTATATCAGCATCACTCAGAGGGCTTGCAGCTTCCCTGTCCCTTCCTCTCAGTTTTCTGATTTAATGGGCCTGAGTGGAAGCCAGGCATCTGTCCTTCCTTCTAAATAGTGGTAAAGTATAGATAACAAACCATTTACCGTTTCAGTGTTTAACGTTTTTAAGTATAGTGTTTAATAGCATTAATACACTCACATAATTGTATAATCATTAGTACCATCTATCTTTGGAATTTTTCGTCTTCCCAGTCCGAAACTCCCTATGATAATTCCCCATTCTCCTTTCCCTCCAGCAGCAAAATGTCTTCAAGTTTCATCCCTGTTGTAGCATGAATAAGAATTGCCTTCCTTTTTGAGGCTGAATAATATTCTCCTGTGTGTGTGCGCATATATATGTATATATATATGCTATTGTATGCTTTTATATATAAAATGCATATCATATTTTGTTTATTCATCTGTTGATGGACACGCCTTGCTTCCACCTTTTGGCTGTTGTGCCAAATGCTGCTATGAACATGGCTGTCCGAGTATCTCTTTGATATTGGTAGGAAACTGTACGTCGATTAATAACAACTGAATCTGCTACAGAATGAGCCAGACTTTGATAAATGCTGGGCTAGACGATGGGGAAAGGCTCTCTGAGAAACTGACATTGAAGAGTGAGTAAGAGTTTCAGACAGAGGGAGGTAACCACAGGGACCCTGGACACTTGAAAATGAGGCGCTGAGCTTCATCTGAAGTACTGAGATACTGGAATTGCCACAGGAATATTCATCAGCCCTGAGGACTATAAATCGGTGTTATTAACTTAGTGTGGTACTTAAAACAAGAGAATTAGTCAATCATTCCTTTAACAAATACGCGTTAAGTGCCTTGTGAATGCCAGGCACTTTGCTAGGTACCAGAAATACCATGTGCTCTTTTTATCCATTCACTTAGAAGGAGCCAGGCACCATGCTAGGTGCTGGAAAACTATAGGAAATTGTGCTGTGTATAATTTTGTTAATCGGTTCATAAAATTCACATGTATCACTTCTCATTATTAATTATTTCCTTCCATGGCGATCCCTGGGAATGTCAAAGGATTCTTTAATACTTAAATCACTATCTATAGGAACTTAGGCTGAAGACATCAACTTTTTTTTTATGTAGAGCCGCACCCGTGGCATATGGAGGTTCCCAGGCTAGGGGTCCAACAGGAGCTGTAGCTGCCGGCCTTCGCCACAGCCACAGCAACGCGGGATCCGAGCCGCGTCTGCAACCTTCACCACAGCTCATGGCAACGCCGGATCCTTAACTCACTGAGCAAGGCCAGGGATCAAACCCGCAACCTCATGGTTCTTAGTCGGATTCGTTAACCACTGAGCCGCGAAGGGAACTCCAGGTAGGAACTATTTCTTAATCTTCTTTGAATACCTCTCAACAATAGCATTGCGTAACTCACAACACTGAAAATCTCACAGTATATTGTGTGTTGGACACTTCCTTAATATGAGATCCAATAAAATTCAGCAAACAAAGAAATAAATGAACACGATTCACAGAACAGCGATTTGGAAAGAAGTAACATGGGTTAAAATTAACATATTTACGTGTTAGATGAGGCAGGCAGCAAAAAATTATGAAAACAAAAATTTTGCAAATAAAACCTTTCCTTTCTTTTTTTTTTTTTTAATAAGGAAAACAGGACCTTAAGAGGTTTGTGGCTTATCCTTCAAAAAGTGCCCTTCTCAGAAGTGGGACTACTCCTGTCGGAAGGACCAACCAGACCAGCACCAGACTAGGAGAAATTCAGGACCTCATACTGTCTGGAATAAAGGCACTGTTCAGAGTGAATTACAGAATACGAGAGAACAGACATATTTTAGAGTCTGTGCCTCGAATAACGTGGGGACTCAGACTGACACATGATCAGTGTTTTAGGCAGGGAAAGGGTACACAGAGAGAAAGAGGAGAGGGGAGGTCAAGACCTAAAGAGGGAAAGGAAAGAGAGGAAGTTTTAACTTGAAGTCTGAAAGGCTCTTTCCTCTCTATTCCAGGGAAAGAGAGAGAGAGAGAGAGAGAATTAAATAAAGCGGTCATGGAGTTCCCCTGGTGGCTCAGAGGGTTAAGGATCCATTGTTGTCAGTGGTTACTGCCATAGCGCAGGTTTGACCCCTGGCCTGAGAACTTCTGCAAGCTGTGGCCATGCAGGGCCCACTTAAGCAGTCATTCACAGTAGAATATTACTCAGCCTTTTAAAAAGGAAGAAATTCTGTAACCAAATGGATGGACCTGGAAGACATTTTTGTGGAGTGAAGCATGCCAGCTGCAGAAAGACAAATGACGCATGATCCCACTTATATGTGGAATCTAAAAAAAGTCAAATTCATAGAAGCAGAGAGTAAAATGGTGGACACCAGGGGCTGGAGGGCGGGGGAAATGGGGAGATGTCGCTCAAATGGTACAAAGTTTCAGCTATGCAGGATAAGCGGAATTCCTGTAGTGGTGCAGCGGAAATGAATCCGACTAGGAACAATGAGGTCGCAGGTTCGATCCCTGGCCTCAATCAGTGGGTTAAGGATCTGGCATTGCTGTGAGTTGTGGTGTAGGCCAGCAGCTGTAGCTGTGATTAGACCCCTAGCCTGGGAACCTCCATACACCGTGGATGGTGCCCTAAAAACCAAAAACAAAAAGAAAACAAAAAACAAACCAAAACAGAAAAAAAAAAAAGGACAAGCAAGTTCTGGAGATCTAACATACAGCTCGGTGACTACAGCTAACGCTACTGTATTGTACACTTGAAATTTGCTAAGAGTAGGGTAGAACTTAAATGTTTTTACCAAAGAAAAACTATAAGTCAGTAAAACAAAGATTGAGTGACATGATATTGTTTTAAGTGACTGAAGCATCTTGTTCTGAAAGAATCATTTCTAAAAAATATTTTCATACTTAGTCATTATCGGGAGGAAACTTCTTGCAATGAAAATTGTTTGCATGGAAGTTCACATATGCCTGCTTATCTACCATCCACTGTTTCTGAGAGTTAATCATGTCCCAGTTGCTGCTTCACTGGTTTTCATGGAGTTCAAGAAAAATCTGGACTCTGTTTATTTCGATAGATTCTTGGCAACTGACTTTCTAAGCATTTTAAGGGACTGCCGGTGATTCCTAGGTTGTTTTTTTTCCCCCCATATTTAACCAGAATATTTACTTTTAGGTAAACTTCATTCGAAGTCAAATTCTATGTGAACTAGGGGAGGCTGAATTTTAGCACATGATGGAAGAATCTAAGTTAATCAAGAAGATTTGGAAGGACAGAGGGAGGAGTCTGCAAATCCCTCTAGTTCTCTCCAAATGCAAAAACACAAAGGTCAAGCTGGCTGACACACTGTAACTTAAACCACATTGTTTCCGGAGAGAGTAACACTTATGCTTATGCATTTTTAAAACCCGTCTTCTCATGGGGCTGACTGAGGGAGTCTAGGCGGAAGGGGCTCACCGTGAAAGTCAGCAAATCAAAATCAAGTGTTTAGGCTTCCTTTCAGCTTGTTCTGGGCTGTATCTTACAGATCTGGGAATAAGGCCGGAAACACAACCATCTGACACAATCTCATCTATCATTCCCGATAACTTCACAGGCTCCGCTAAAAATGTGAATCTTTTTGGGAATCTTGGAAATTACCAGCATAGGGAAATGACCCCGTGGAGCAATTACTTACAGTAATATCTAGCGTGGAAAAGGAGGTACAATCCCAGCCTCCAGGACACTGCTCTGAAGAACATCTACACTAGGGCAGTCAGCTCTTTTTAGTCATACCTTTTGGTCATCTCTCAATCCCCGACACGTTGAGGAAGCTTCGTAAGTGTTTGTGGAAGGCAGTGAAATGAATGCAATGAACATGCAGATAATTGCATAGCATATAATTAGGAAGCGCTTTCTAATTCATAAAGCAAGCAGTTGCCCATGTGAAGTGATTGCCCGCTATAACAATCGTTAATTACGCAGCCTTTTGGATTAACTCAGTGTTGCCAACAATATATGATTAGGTTGAACCATATGAAATCACCAACACTTGACCTTTTTTTTTTTTGATTCCCCCCAGTGGCTTTTTTTTTTTTTGCTTTTTAGGGCCGCACCTGTGGCATATGGAGGTTCCCAGGTCTAATCAGAACTGCAGCTTCTGGCCTACACCACAGCCCCAGGAACACCGGATCCGAGATGCCTCTGTGACCTACACCACAGCTCACGGCAACGCTGGATCCTTAACCCACTGAGCAAGGTCAGGGATCAAACACACAACCCCGTGGTTCCCAGTCGGATTTGTTTCTGCTGCACCACAACGGGAACTCCCCAAGTGGCATTTTAATATGGTTCAATCTATTCTAATTAACACAGTGGTAGTAGTACTAGTATTAATAGTAGTACTAATATTAATAGTAGTAGTAGCATGTTGAACTGTATGAGATTGCTGTTTTTATAGGTCAAACACTGTTGACTACAGATAACCTCAAGCAGTCCACTCTAGCAATGAGTATATAATCATTTGTCATTAAACAGCAATAACAGCTCCTACCACCTCTTGAGGCTTTACCATGTCCACATATTTTGCTAAGTAGTTTATATATGTCATTTCACGTAATCTTATGAGGTAGGTTCTAATCTTGTCCCTCAAATTATGAAAATACTCCAAGAAATAGTAAGATACTAAGCCGTTCGTCACTTTCACCTCCTAAGGTCAGTTTATCATTGGCCCTAGTGTTATGTTTTCAGGAACATAAGGATTGAAAGTTGAAGCCACAACCTTATAGGGAAAAAAACTTCAGTGAGGCAGGAGTTCGGGTCCAGGTTTCAATTCCAGGTGACAGTTTGTGGAAAATACTTGAATTTCATACAAGTATTCATACAGTTTGTGGAAAATACTTGAATTTCATACCCAGTTGGTCTTGAGGTCACAGCTATGCCCTAGAAGAGGTAATGTGTCCACTGGCGGTGACACATTATAAACACACACACACACAAACACACACACACACACACACACACACACACACACACAAGCTTTACGGATGGTGCACTAAAAGCTACTAGGGGACTCTGTGGCTCATTGTGCCAGGAAAGTACTGAGTTATGCCTGCTGTCCTATATGACTATTAGAAGCCCCCACAACCCCCTCAATGGCAGAGCTAGAAGTAGAGGAATGAAGCAAGAGAGCTATTTGTGTGGGTGCAAAATTTAAGGGATGCCAAAAAACTCAGTAATTAAGATAAATCCTATTTAAGGTAATTTTTAAAATCTTAAAACTGCAAAAAAAAATCCATGACTAACAAAATACCCAAAATTTAAATAAAAGAAGGATAATTATTACCGATTTTTCCTTTTGCCTCAGGCTCCCATATGGCTCCACATGGCATTGCTCAAAAGCATCCCGCTTTGAACAATAAATTATACGGTTCCCTAATTTAAAGTACTTCATAAAATAACAGCTAATGCTTACACAGCGATTTCACAATGCCGAGTACTATTCAGTATAAGTGTTCTACATACATTAACTATGCGGCAAATACTGTTATTACCCCATTTACAGCTGAGGACACTGAGGCTTGGAAAGGTTAAGTGGTTTGCTTAAAGTCACAGAACTTGGAGGTGGTGGGGTCAAGTTTGGAATTCAGACAGTCTGTCTCCAAGTCTGTAACCAGGACCCCATCCAGGGCTCTGAGAAAGATGTTACTATGAATAACGAAGAACTAGAGGACCCAGGGGGTGGGGCGGGGTGGGAGGGAGGACCGGGAAACAGGTTTTACCACCTTCTCAGTCTGGACTCAGTAGAGACCAGAATACAGCTGTTCACCGGCTGTAATTTAAACTTTCTGAGCCTCCACTTCCTGTCAAATGAGAAGATTGGACCGATTGATCTCTACGGTCTCTTTCATCTCCAGATAATAGCCTTTTATTCTATGAATCCTCATTGTTATATAGCATCTCTCTGGCACTTTCCCATCTTCCGAAGCACTTTTTCCCCCCCATCTATTTTCAGTTTCCTTTGGGCTCACCCCAGACCTCCCTCCATATGGTTTTTCCTCGGTGATCTAATCCATTCTCACGGTGTCAGCTCTCACCTCTCGGTGGCTGACTCCCAAGTCCTTATCTTAGCTCCATCCTCTCTCCCAACCACATTTCCAGCTGTTGGCTAGACTCTTCTCCATCCCACACCAGAAACGTGAAGTCAATATGTCCAGAGTCAAATTCATCACTTCCAACCACCCTCTCCTTACCCAGACTCAACCTTCCCTCCGCCTTTTGCATCCTGCACTCAGGCAGTTGCTGAGATCTGACATTCTAAACTCTGCCACGTTTCCTTTATTGCTCCCCTTCTTTTCACTCCAAGGACCATCACCCCAATCGGCCCCTCCTTTCCTTCATCCTGGAACCCTGCAGGACCAGTTGTTCCTGGTTTTCAGGAACAAGGAGAATGGAGCTAGAATGAGCCTTCTTATGCTCTATTGTGGCTCTCCTACCCAAGAATATTTAGTGGCCCCTCGGCATCTGCCAAGGAAAGTTCAAACTCTGTTTGTCGTTTGAAACCTGCCCTGAAACAGTTTGTCCCCAATCTGCTTTCCTAGGCTTCCACTTCTCTACTCTATATTTTACGTGCCATGTATAATGGATAATGTTTCATGAAGATACCAGGTATTTTCCCTACCTTTTCCTACGGAATACCTTTGCTTAATGTTCTTCCCACCATCTCGCTTCAGTCGCCCTTCAAGATTCAACTCAAATTCCCCCTCCTTTATCACGTCTTCTCAGCTTTCCCATGGCAGAGACAGTCTTTCACCCTTGTAAATATTTACAGCACTTTATCTATACATCTCTGCAGCACATATCCCTTTCCACATTACCTCACAGTTCTATACATTTACTTTTATCCCACCACCTTAGAGGCTTCTTAGCTGCTAAGGTCACATCTTTCATCTCCCCGACCTGCATCCCCTCTATGGTTCCTATCACATCATCCCACAGGAGGTGCTTGATAAAGATGTGAGCACTAAATGGCTAAAGCAAATGAACTGACCTATACTTTTCAGTCAGTGAAAGAATAGAATCCAGATGACCACTCTCTCTCCCAGAGGGTAGTTATCCTGTCTGAAGAGTGTCCCTCTCTTGCTGGCTACTGTCCTTTAGGGACGAGCTTGCCTGCCCAGCAGCCTACGTCCCGTATCACTTTTAACAGCTTGAGAGCATCTCATACCTAGTGAGGAGTCTGGAATCGTCTTCTTTGCAAAGATGCTCCCAGGATTCTTGGGTGGGAGCTCTCTGACTTTTCTTCCCAGGCACGCTGAGCTCAGGTGTTCCTTGTAAGGATCATGATTCAGCGATTTCCAAAGCCAAACCTATCCTTGTGTGTTTGTGTGGTGGGCAGTATATTTTGGGAGAGCAGAGTAAGACTGAGCTAGGCTGCTCTTACGATTATCAACTGAAAACGCTGAGGACTCTTAGAAATGGTTAAAGATAACTTTCCACACTACATTTATATTTGGACTTAAGATCAAACGTAAGAAATGAGTAAAGAAGAAATAATGATAGCAAAAGGTCATTTGTTCTTAACCTAACAGCTAAGAGACAACATTTAAAAAAAAAATGTATTTCCTGTTCGAGTTTGTCCTTGAACTAACAACTGATTATGGAATTTTAATTTTATATTACAGCATATGTTGTCTTTCTGAATTTAAAAATCCATGACTTGACTCCAAAATGTTTTCAAGTTCTGCAGAAGAACATTCTCACCAAAATAAGGTCATCAGTGGTAGTATTTATAATAAATTTACAATTTCTGAAAAAATGGAATCAATATATACAATTAATATTGCAAATAACCATCAAAATGATATACTTCTCACCATATAAATGAACCCTGTTTCACACATAAATGTGCTCTATGGCAATGGTTCAAAATCTTTTTTCTTCAACAGTAAGCAGATTGAATGAAATAAAAAAATGATGTGCCAGGACTTAAAGGTACAAATGGTACAAATTTCAAATTACTGATTGCTGACTGAGCTTACAGACATCAAACAATACTTTTTTCAGGCAGCTATAATAGTCCACTTCAATGGAAACATGATATATTACAGGAAAGTTGAAAATGTGAGGACTATTTGACTGGTATGGTCATTTTAAATTATTAAGGTTTGGGGTTTTGTTTTGTTTCTAGGTTATAAAAAAACAGTGCAAACTAAGAGGAATCTCATTAGTGTCAAACCTTTCTTATTGAACACCTTTACAATTGTTTGAAAAGTACCAAGATGTTCATTTAGACTATAAACTCACTTTATGTTGGAAGCAGTCGACAGTTGGACAGAATCTACAGGTAGCGACATCTTTTCATGGAAACCTTATCAGGTCAAAGCCATTACTCTTGAGGGACCAGGATGTATTAATATAGGCAATAGAGTTTAATCAGGAACTAACTTCTGATGTACAGATAAAACAGGCGCTCTAATAGAGTCTGAATCTGAACACTCTCAATGTGATCACTTCTTTAAAATCGCCCTTAGGTAACATCTTCTCAAAAGTAACAGTCAAGTACAGCCTTAAAATGAAGTCAATGGCCCTGCATCACTGCACTCAAAGTGCTCTTCCCATAACCTGGAAATGGGAAACAGATTTATGTATTAGAAAAAAAAAAAAGCTATTGCTCAGAACTCTTTCCGTTGCAAGTGACAGAAACCAAACTCCAGCTAGCTTAGGCCAAAAAGATAATTTATTGCCATATGTTATTGGAGAGTTCATGTAAGGCTGGATCCAGGGGTTCAGATAATGTCATCAGGAGTGTGTCTGTTTCTCTCCATCTCTCGGCTGTGCTTCCTCTGTAATGGACTCATCCCCAGAATGGCTGGAACCATGTGGAAGGCCCCTGACAGCCAGGGCTGCTGAGAGCTAATGGGGTCTGGAGGATGCTTTCTTTCTTTTTTTCAGGTGCTTCCTCAAGGGTCAACTGTTTTAAAATCCTTACACTGGTTTTGCGTTGATCAGCACACTGAAGGCCCAAGCATTCTCCCGGATCTCTTGCCCTGTCATATGTACTGTCTTCCCCACTCCACACGTGCACACGCGCGAGCGTGCACACACACACACACACAGACTCACACACTCACGATTCTATCTCTGGTCTACTCAAGGGCTTCCATGAAGATTTCACAAGGTAAGAATCTCTGTCTCTCATTTTTCCTTATTCATTCCTCTTGCCCCTTTGCTCCTCCCAATGCATGTATCAGATTTTGAAACAGGACATCAATCGGTCCTGCTAAAGTAAGCACCCCTCCCAGGCTGGCCAATCACTGTGCTCCGTGGGACAGAGTATTCCCTTTTTTTTTTTTGGTCTTTTGTCTTTTTTTTTGTCTTTTTGCCTTATCTAGGGCCACACACGCGGCATATGGAGGTTCCCAGGCTAGGGGTCTAACAGGAGCTGTAGCCGCCGGCCTTCGCCACAGCCACAGCCACGCGGGATCCAAGCCATGTCTGTGACCTACACCACAGCTCAAGGCAATGCCGGATCCTTAACCCACTGAGCAAGGCCAGGGATCGAACCTGCAACCTCATGGTTCCTAGTCAGATTCGTTAACCACTGAGCCACAAATGGAACTCCTGGTCTTTTGTCTTTTTAGGGGCGCACCCATGGCATATGGAGGTTCCCAGGCTAGGGGTGTAATGGGAGCTGTGGCCGCCGGCCTTCGCCACAGCCACAGCAACGCCAGATTCAAGCCGCGCCTGCGACCTACACCACGGCTCACGGCAACACCAGATCCTTAACCCACTGAACAAGGCCAGGGATGGAACCCGCAACCTCATGGTTCCTAGTCCAATCCGTTTCCACTGCACCATGACGAGAACTCTGGGATGGAGTATTCTGATGAGCCTAGGGTATGCCTATCCCTATGGGATCTGGAACAAGTCTTAATGCACAGCCCCACAGTTGGGGCTGGAGTGAGGGGAGGAGTCCCCTAAAGTAAGTGTTTTAGGGGATTCCCGTCGTGGAGCAGCAGAAACAAATCCCACTAGGAACCATGAAGTTGCGGGTTCGATCCCTGGCATCACTCAGTGGGTTAAAGATCCAGTGTTGCCGTGAGCTGTGGTGTAGGTTGCAGATGCAGCTCAGATCTGGTATTGCTGTGGCTCCAGCGTAGGCCAGCAGCAACAGCTCCGATTCAACCCCTCGCCTGGGAACCTCCATTTGCCACAGGTGCGGCCCTAAAAAGACCAAAAAAAAAAAAAAAGTGTTCTACCAGCATAAATAGACTCCACCTCAGCTACTGAAACCACTGTGAAGAATCAGGATTTGTTGTTTTATATGATTTGCTCCAGTTCAGTTTTCTAATTCCATGGAGGCTCATAAAACCAGTTGAAATAAATCCAATATGGACTTCTGTCCCTGGCAGGTAAATGAGGAAAGGAAGGCTTGTTTCTGCCTCTTGATGTGGCCTTGGACCCATCCTCACCCAAAGCGTGTTGCCCTAAACTTGTGCACATGTACTCCGGCTTCAAAGTGTGCTCAGGCCATGGAGTAAGCTGGTGTTTACTGCAGGAAATGAGGGGAGGTGTTGACGTAGTAAATTTCTTTACCCTTGGAATTTGGCTAAGGAGGCAACATGCCATTTCTGGTGCAAGCAAGCCAGGTCAAATTAAGAGGTTCTGTACACTTATTATGGACCAGGCGTTATGGGGACATATTGGTGGATTAATAAGAAAAAAATCGGAGTTCCCATCGTGGCTCAGTGGAAACAAATCCGACTAGGAACCATGAGGTTGTGGGTTCGATCTGCTCAGTGGGTTAAGGAACCGGCGTTGCCGTGAGCTGTGGTGTAGGTCGCAGACACGGCTTGGATCCCGCTTTGCTGTGTCTGTGGCGTAGGCTGGCAGCTGTAGCTCCTGTTAGACCCCTGGCCTGGGAACCTCCATATACCATGGATGCATCCCTAAAATGACAAAAAGACAAAAAATTCTCTGCCTTTGGAAAATCCACAGCTTTTAGGGGAACAGAGAAAAACAAACATGAGAGTGGCGTAACAAAGTGTTACAGGAGGAGTTCCCATTGTGGCTCAGCGGAATTAACCCAAATAGTATCCATGAGGATGCAGGTTCGATCCCTGGCCTCGCTCAGTGGGTTAAGGATCTGGTGTTGCCGTGAGCTGTGGTGTAGGTCGCAGACGCTGCTCAGGTCCCATGTTGCTGTGGCTGTGGCTGTGGCTGTGGCCGGCAGCTGTAGCTCCTATTTGATCCCTAGCCTGGGAACCTCCATATGCCACAAGTGCAGTCCTGAAAAAAAAAAAAAATGTGTTATGGGAGCAAAGAGGCAAAGAGGAAGAGGTGATTAATTTTCCTGCAGATGGAAGGAAGCAGGAAAGTGGGGAGAGAGGGATGTCAGTAGAGGCTTCCTGGGGGAGGTGACAGCTGACCTGCAGAATGAGAGGGCGTGTGATAACGCAGAAGGGGGAGGACATTTTAGGCAGAGGAAACAGTAATGGGAGGGAGAAGGAAGTCAATCCAACATCTCTTTAATAGTCGCTGGCCAGATTTCCAAAGCTAACTAGAGGGGGAGGACTGAAGCAATTATGGAGAAAACTGTCTCAATCGTTCCTTTTCTCCTGGCTGTGGACGTTTGGCTATTGCTGCATTTTTGTAAGAGACAGAGTCTCCATTCCAGAGACCACACGATGTTAAGTGATGGAAAAATTATTTTTTGACAGAATAGAGAAAAACCAGAACACCTGAATTCAACTGGGGAAAACTAGACTTTATAAGAAAGGAAAACGAAAACCACTTTTTTTTTCTCTCTGTCTCTGTTTCTCTCTCCATTCTTCTTCCTTTTTTTTTTTTTTTTGGAGAGGTGGGGGTGGGAAGGGAGGGTTTCATTTCAGAGAGCAAATTCACTGAGCAAAAACCATGTGTCTCTATGCAATTTATGTCTTGTGAAAACTTAACTAATGGTAGTACGAGGATGGTAATCATTAAAATGATTTTTTAAGAATTTACTAAAGTCAATATCAAAATAAAGTAGAACTCCAGGAGTTGATTCCCAAACCCTTTCCTCCATCATCCCATCTCCCCAAATGCCTGGGTAGCTTGTTAACATTCAGCACAACCTTTGAAGATTGAATGGCATTAAATTTTTGCCTTGCAAGGAAAGAGGTTATGGATTTATGTGACAACAAGTCTTTGGCAAAAATGTATGCAGAAATCTGAAGAGGGAAGGCATTCTGGCTGAAAGTCCACAAAATGCACTGCAAGTGAACAGAAACTAAATGGACCTCAGTTTGAGTTTTAACACCACCATTATTGTTATTATTATTATGGTTTTTTTTTTTTTTTTTCTTTTTGTCTTTTTAGGGCCTCGCCTGCAGCATGTGGAGGTTCTCAGGCTAGGGGTCTAATCGGAGCTGTTGCTGCCAGCCTACGCCGCAGCCACAGCAACGCCAGATCCGAGCTGTATCTGTGACCACCTACACCACAGCTCACGGCAACGCTGAATCCTTAGCCAACTGAGTGAGGTCAGGGATCGAACCCACAACCTCATGGTTTCTAGTTGGATTTGTTTCCACTAAGCCACAACGGGAACTCCAGCACCACCATTATTAACTGCGCAGCTTTGGACAAGTCTCTTAACCTCCCTAGACCTCAGTTTTAAAATTGGAATAATGGCAGTACCTACAGCATAGAGTTATTTTGAGTATTGAAAGGGACAATCCATGAAAAAGAAATGGTTTATATAGTGCCCGGCACACAGTATTATCTTGAAATCAACAGAGCAATGAAATTACAGAAAATTAACCCAGAATTGGTACTAACCACAGAAGCAGACATTACATCAAGATTCTAATCTGGTACCATTTATTTCATATGTTGGTCCCTTCATTAAGGTGTTATAATATGATTTGGGAATTGTCGTTATGACATTGATCCATGTTGTCTATCACCAGAGAGCCAGGGAAGGACCTTCAGTGCTTTTTACCCTCTCGTTATTTGCAAAGAGGAAAGAGAAGTGCACTGGACTCCCTTTGCTGAAAACCTTGGCCATTTGGCACCTCATGAGTTTGGTTTCTGAGAGAGAAGAAGGGGTGTTAACGTGATTAATACTGTGCTCCAAAGGCCATGACACGAAGACTTTCCATCCCCTCATGCAGAACTCCCTCTTGTTATCTGAAAAATAACATGTCAGTTTATGGGCATTAAGCCCCAGAATTTGCTATGTGTAATCTTTGGCTTGAGCTGCATGTTCTCTTTATAAGACAGAAGGAAGCATAAGCTTCTAACTGAAATGTAATGTGGGTAACAGTGGAGTTGTCTACGGTTCAAAAATGACTGTGAATATTCCCTTTATGTGACACGTAAGAGTAGGTACATGAGTCAGGGCTGCATGTCTTTACAGTGTGTTTGCCTGTTGGGGTCTTGACTAGGAATTGTTTTCTTACAAAGGAGCTGAAATATGAATTTGTGTGAAAACAGAACTCATGGCAAACTTTTCAGTGGGTTGCACTGTAAACAGACTTTTTTGTACCTTTTGTACTTAACTGTTTCTCAATATTATAATTCATCTCAATTAATATACAAGGAATAAAACATGACTGATTGCAGATATCAAATTGAAAAGAAACTCATAGAAGAGAGTGTTTAGAGCCATACTCTTCGAGGGCAGAATTTCCCATGACTTTATTCACAAACCTGCCACTTAAATTCACTTTTAGCTGGCTATGTACGCCAAAGGGATGTGTCGACTGTTTGTGATTTATTGAAACAGCTGAACAGTTGCAAGATAAGGCTCCTTGTGGTCATCCATCATTCTGAATGATGATTAAGTACCAAAGGGAGACACAATTTAGAAAAAGTGTAACATGATGTTGGGATAACAGGAATGGGCCACAGCATGGTTTGTATTCTCAATGGAATTTGAGAAAAAAAGTATTTAATAAGAAATATCAGGCATTCCCGTCATGGCACAAAGGAAACAAATCTGACTAGGAACCATGAGGTTATGGGCTCGATCCCTGGCCTCGCTCAGTGGGTTAAGGATCCAGTGTTGCCATGAGCTGTGGTGTAGATTGCAGTCGAGGCTCGGATCTGGTGTTGCTGGGGCTGTGGCGTAGACTGGCACCTGTAGCTCTGATTAGACCTCTAGTCTGGGAACCTCTATATGCTGTGGGTATGGCCCTAAAAAGTGAAAAAAAAAAAAAAAGAGAGAAATATCATAAGTATGTTAGAATTTTCAAAATCAGTGAACATGGCTGCAGAATGGGTGATAACCATAATTCCTATCCATAATTAAATACTGGTTAAACACTGTCAATTTTTCAAGTGATTCTAATGATCTTTGGCCATGTCTACACTGACTTCTCACCTTCCTTTAAAAAAGTGTGAATTTGAGAGAATTTTTTTAATCAAACCAGGAAGATGTAAACATTAAGCCTTCTTAGTTCAAAAAAAGTCAACCAGAAGTGGAAGTTTTTGAGTCTGGAATCAGCTCTGTCACTTGCATATTTGAACAAATCAGAACCTCAGTTACTTAATCTATAAAACAGAGACAATGATAATAATTTCTTTGCTTCCCCACAGAATTGCCATGAGGATGAAATAGCATATGTGAGCTGCCATTATTAGTATCTGAAATCAATTAAGTAAAGGGGGATTACAGCTATTATTTCATCTTAGATAGCTTACATGTAGTCTTGTGTGGAAGCAGGGTGATGATACATTATTTTCAAAGGTAGTTACTGCCTTCAGGGAGCAGGGTGGACTGGGATCTGGGGTTCAGTAAATGCAAACTATTACATTTAGAATGGATAAGCAATGAGGTCCTACTGTATAGCACAGGGAACTATATCCAATCCCCTAGGATAGACCATGATGGAAAATAATATTTTAAAAATAATGCATGTATATACATGTATATTACATATGCATATACACACACATATATATATGACTGAGTCACTTTGCTGCACAACAGAAATTGGCAGAACATTGTAAATCAACTATACTTTAATAAAAACTTTTTAAAAGGTGAGATAATCATTGTGGTATTTGTTTTGTAATCATATTGTTACTCCCAGGTTGAGGGGCTATAAGGAAATACTGGTCATGCCTAGGTATCATGAGAATTAGTGTATGTGGAGAAGCCCACGCATTCATTTGTAAAAATGAGTGTGTGTGTGTGTGTGTGTGTGTGTGCGCATGCACGTGTGTTGAGAGCAGACTTCTGGAACCAGATGGCTTGAATTAGAATCCTACTTACTTGCTTATAACCCCAATGAGTAACACAATCTCAGTCTTGCTGCCTCAATTTCCTTATCTGGAAGAGAAAAAAATATATAGGTATGTTCATGTAGATTAAATGGAATTATAGCTGAGGTACTGAGAATAGTGTTTCTAGAGGTTGTAAGTGTTTAATAAATATTTTTGTCATCAGGAGGACCTAAATTTTAGAATCAAAGTTATCAGTGGTTATTTACTCTGTATAAAACCTATAGTTATGTCCTGTTGCCTGGTGAAAACCACTTTCCTGGAATGCTTGTCTAGATTAGGAATACAATTTTGGAACTCCTGGCAGAGAGAAGCCGAGTAGCCTGAAACCAAGGCTTTGGTAGCTGCCTAGACAGAACTCCATACCAGGCTTTGAACCAAATTGTACATTGCAGATTGTCATTGGTCCTAACATGGTCAAGTACGCTACAGGAAACAAAGGTCATGGCCAGATATGTCTGGGATCATGTCTTTAAACTCTACATGTCAGGTTTCTTTACTGCAGGATGTTTCAGAACCTTTAATAACTTGCAATGCATTGTGGTCTTAGGGGACTATAGAACAACCATTCTCAAATTATTTTCATATAGAATTGTTATTCTTGTTTATTTAAAGAGAGACTGTGAATATTTTGAGGAATATTTAAGGGTTCCATAAGGCATGGCTCAGAAAATACTTTTTTTGTGTTATGTTTTCTCAAGTTCAGATATTTTAGGTTAGTAGTTTTTACTAAGAGGATAAAGAACCAAAAGTACTCAAGTGAAACACTCTTGTGAGGGGAGTGGTTTCACAGAGTCCACTATTGGAAAGTCTTAGGATTGTCTTTGTTCATAATGAATTAATTATGCCTTGTTCGTGGTTTTACAAAGAGCATTCGTCCAACCCTAGAGGTTGCTCTGGAACACAGAGCAATCACCGTGTGCCATGAAAACTAGACTTAGGTGTGATCACTTGCACAATTTAGAGAGGATGAGAACTTCTTTTTATGGATTAAAACAAAATGGTTAATGGTAGAGCAGAAGTTGGGTCAGAAAATACTGCTCCTGAAAATGTGCTGCTGCTGATTTGTATTTTATGGTAGCTAAAGAGTTTGAGCTGCTTGTTAATGAGATCAAGCACCATTACATATATTACTGGCATCCTCAGAAGCTGCAGATCTATTTTTGAAATATCTTTATGCTACATTTGTTCAAAGCGTTGTCTTTCTGTTAAAAGAATTCACCTGGATATTAAATTTTCTCTGTACTGTAATACTGATAGCTTAGAAAAATATTTCTGTGTATCTCTTTGTCTGAATCAGGAAGCTGTGTATTTTGAGTTCCATTTCTTCTGAAAACTAGTTGTTGACCAAAACGACTGTCACAATGATTGTAGGACTGAATTACCCTGTTGATTTCCTAATTCGTTGCCTGAATTGTAATGACTCAAAGTAAGGGTGGTATCTCTAAAATATTTTGTCATCTTACACTGTTTGAAAGACAAATGGTCTTAAAGAGAACAGTTTCTGGAATTCTTTGTTAGAATTGAAGTTTTAACATCAAAGTCTATATCAGAGAGAATGTAGTTGACAGGCATTGCTCTTTCGGGAGTGGGTTTTTCTGCTCCAAGCAGGGGAATTCTGTAGGGTCAAATCGAAGGTAAAAAGGGGAAGATAAAGGAGACATAGTTCCAAATTTTAAAAAAATTGGAATGTGTATTCAAAGAGTACAGGACTAGGTCTAGATCTGTCATGAAACCTTGAGTAAATCAGGCAGCTGTGTGGGTATCAATTTCCACATTTATGAAATAAAAGGACTAGACTTTTCATTAGAAAGATGGTATGGAAAGAGTGAAAAAAATTACAGAGTCTAGCAATTAACGCTAGAATTTTTTTCCCACGTGTTAAATGTGGAAAAAAGTCCTAGTACTAGGACTCATAATTCTGTATTCTTTGGTTACCATTTCCCATGTAGATTAGCAAAGGCTATTGCTTTGAGGAATATAATATTTCCAAATTTGACTGAATTTTCTGCCTAGAATTTTGTATGTTGTGGTTGTAAGCCTAGAATTTTTTTTCCCCCACTTCTCATTTGAAAGGCTTTCACTTACTATGCCTATGAGCTATGATATTAAGGCTCAATGCCAGTAGAGTTTCAGGGAAAAGAGTGAGAAAATTATTTAAAAGGACTACTTTTTGATAATGGCAGTGTTTTGACAGTTTTTGACAGGCAATTTGGAATAATGCAACCTCCTGGATTACAGCCAACCTCTGAAATGGGCTGTAATTTAGAATGATGGCAGCTCCTATGACCTCTATATTGGAGAGTCACTGAAATTAAAAAAAAAAAAAATTCTCCAAACAGTTTAGGTTTATATTTGAAAATCTGGCTTAAATGTCTGACATGGAGCTGTTTTATTTAATGAAAGGATTTTCTTGTCCTGTCCACAGTTCCTAAGACTTCTCCTTAAGCTGGGGAAGATTTTCTGCCTTTTTGTATGTGGTAAAATTCTTCTTCCTAACCAGATTCTGAAGATTCTAATGAGCTGGTTGTGAGCATGTCTGCCCCTTCTCTCTGAGATGAAATTGGACCCACTGGGGCAGGGGTAACTATTGCATGCTGTCATCTTGCAGGGGAGGGAAGTCCTGAGCTGTTTCAGTTTCCAACTTTCTCTTTTCACAACATATGTGTTGTCTCAGGGTCTGAGAATGGTCCTCAAGGCCCCTTTTGAAAAATAGATTCTATTACTCCCTTAATTCCGAGAGTTAAAAGCCTCTTAAAGAGTTGTATAAGTTAAATATGAGCTGGGAGTGTAGGGTAGGATTTTTTTAACTGAACTGCAGTTCTCCAAACATACCAATATATTCCAAAATTGCCAGTTGCAGGCCATAAAATATTTACATTACAGAGTAAATAATGTATGGTTAGTAAGAAACGATGAAATATTTACAGTTTTTCTAAAGATACTGTATGGGTTTTTTCCTCTACCACAGCCATTTTTCTTGAAGCAGGTGAAATAGGCCACTTTAAGAGCTTTGAGAACAACATGAAGGCAACTTTGAAGGACAAGAATGTTCTGAGCCATTAAATGGAAAAGTCTTTATAAGGAAAAGAAATAAGAGCTGATCCCAGATATCAAGATACATATTTCATATGGTTAAAGGTCTAGGGAGGCATTAGCAAACAATACTGGTATTTTTACCACTAAATTGAAGAGTTGCTAGGCTCAGGTCAGGTGATGCCAACACTTGCCAAAGCCATTCTGTGTGAGTGTTGTAAGCGTCAGAGGATGGCATGACTTTCCAAGCTTCCAAACAAGTACATTTTAGTTGTAATTTTTTTATTTATTCATGTTGGCCGCACCCACAGCACGTGGCAATTCCCGAGCTGGAAACTGAACAAGAGCCACAGCAGTGACAAGGCTGAATCCTAAACCACTAGGCCACCAGGGAACTCCAAACAAGTACATTTTTAAAAACTCTTCCACGTACTCATTGATTCTGAAGGAGCCAGTTGCAGTGTTACTAATCCTGTACATTGCATGTGTTTAGGAAAGAGTTTAAGAAGCTCTAACAGAAGTTTCCAACAGAGGAGTTCCTGTTGTGGCACAGTGGTTAACGAGTCCAACTAGGAACCATGAGGTTGTGGGTTCGATCCCTGGCCTTGCTCAGTGGGTTAACGATCCGGTGTTGCCGTGAGCTGTGGTGTAGGTCACAGACGCAGCTCGGATCCTGTGTTGCTGTGGCTGCGGCGTAGGCCAGTGGCTACAGCTCCGATTAGACCCCTAGCCTGGGAACCTCCACATGCCACGAGTGCGGCCCTAAAATGACAAAAGGCAAAAAAAAAAAAAGAAGTTTCCAACAGAATCACCTGAGTCTTTTGAAGAGCCTTTCAGTCTCCACCCCCCACCCATCCCCTAAGAAATTCTGATAAGAACCTTCCAGTATAGGGTCTAGGAATATTTATTTTTTAAAAGCTTCCCAGGTCATTCTGATGACTATCTGGGTTTGGGAACTGTGGTAGACAGAATAATGGGCCCAAAGATATCCATGTCCTAATCTTTGGAACCTGTGACTGTTACCTCATATAGTAAAAGGGAGGTTACATGTGTAATTAAATTAAGATTCTTGAAATGGGAAGATTAACCTGGATTATCTGGATGGGCTGTGAATGTAATCACAGGAGTCCTTATAAGGGAGATAGTGGGCTTTGACTATAAAAGAAAGAGACAAAATGATGATAGAAGCAATATGCTGGGCTTCTGGCTTTGAAGATGGAGAAAGGCAGTGAGAGCCAATGCATGTGGTAGGTGCTAGAAGTGGAAAAGGGCAAGGAAAGAGGGTGCCCCCCTATAACCTCCAAAAAGAACGAGCCCGGCTGGCATATTAACTTTAATGACACAGATTTTAAATATTGAACTTAAGAACTATAAAAGAATACATTTGTGTTGTTTTAACTGTGTCTGGTAGTTTGTTACGGTAGCAATAGGAAATGAATACAGAACCATTGCCCTAAACTACGTCATTTTTTAAAAACAATTTTTAGGGCTGCACCCATGACATAAGGAAGGAAGTTCCTGGGCTAGGTATTGAATCCGAGCTGCACCTACGGGCCTATGCCACAGTCACAGCAATGCCAGATCTGAGTCTCATCTGGGAACTACGCTGCAGCTTGAGGCAATACTGGATAGTTAACCCACTGAACAAGGCCAGGGATCAAACCTGCATCTTCAGAGAGACAATGGCAGGTCCTTAACATGCTGAGCCACAGTGGGAACTCCTAAACCATATCAATGTTAATTTTTTTTTTTTTTTTTGCTTTTTGCTTTTTGCTTTTTAGGGCCACACACTTGGCATATGGAAGTTCCCAGTCTAGGGATCAGTCAGAGCTGCAGCTGCCGGCCTACACCACAGGCACAGCAATGGGAGATTCGAGCTACATCTGCCACCTACACCATAGCTCACAGCAATGCCGGATCCTGGACGCACTGAGCGAGGCTGGGGCTGGAACCTGCATTCTCGTGGATACCGGTCGGATTCATTTTCATTGGGCCACAACAGGAACTAGTTTTCTCTTTTTTGGGGGGGGAGGTGGTGGTGGTGGTGGTGGTCCTTTGTTGCTAAACACAACTCTTCAAGCCAGAGCTTCAAGGCCCTAGGATGTCAATTGTTCCCAAGTGTGGAAGACCACAAGACCAGCTATTTTTTTGTTTCTAGAAAATACTCCCGGCCCCTCTTCCCATCTGGGCAGAGCCCTACTCTCACAGTCACATTCCCTGAAGATGCCATTGTTGCACCAAAGATAAAAGGCAGCAGTGTGAGACCTTGGCCAATAACTACATCCCTCAAGCTTGGACATCAAGCCACATGGATTCATCACATCCCTCCTGTGTGCTCAGCATTCTGCTGGCCACTGTGGGGAATGAAGAGAAACACGAGAGGTCACTCTCCATTCTCCTGCCAAGAACAGACGCTGCAGAATGTTTGTAAACACTTAAGTTGCATTTTCCAGGAATGTCAAAGCTGAGATCCCCTGACAACAAAGAATATTGTCTCATTTGGGGTTAGGACAAATGCATCACTGCTGTTGAGAGGAAAGAAGATGATGTCAAAGCATGGGCTTCCCATTTGTACTCTGATTAGAAGACCTGGAAATTGAGTCATTTTTTCCATAGTTTAAGGCTCTGGGTACACTGCAGACCTATTAATGAATTATCTGTGCAACATTTGAAATTTAGCTCTCTTTTCTGAGGCAGGTAAGTTTGTGGGAAGAGGGATAATCTCTGTGTTTTATCAGTACTTGTTCCTATCAGAACTTTTCACTGTGAAGAGGAAAAAAAAAAAGATGGCAGCTGCATAGAGCTGGGATAGCATCTCGTTTCTATGACAACAGTGTCTGCTCTGCTCTCAGGCTCCATCTGGTATTTTCAGGCCTAACAACCAGGTAGCATCTAAATGCCTAGTGGAAAAGAAGGCTTCGATAGAGATTCTTCAGATCAGGCACAAATGAACACAGCAACACCATGTCTTTTCTAAGAAAAAACAGGGAATTACCAGCAACTGGGTGTTATGAAGACAGACCACTCAGCACATAGGACATACTCAAGTCTATCTCATGGGCTAAGCCAGCACAATAGGCACATAAAATTAAAGTGACTTTTGGGGCTAATGGAGGCTTTTTCCTAAGGGCAATCTAATGCAACTCACATTGCATGATTCTGCTTTTCCCTCTTGTACTGGCTTGGTCCTGCTTTGTGTGTGCTTTGGGTAATATGGATGCAGCAGCTCTTACCTGCCTCACTGGCCTTCCCTTCAGATTTTATCATTGCTTATTACGGTTCCCTGGTAGCTCTGCAGAATATATGAGAAGCTGAATTTCAGCCCTTCTCAATGGGCACTCACTTACAGACAAGCATGGTTTTAAAACAGCGCAATACAGCACAGCAAGTTCCCACTTTCTACCCCCATTTTAAACACAATCTAGTGAAAGCACTTCCTTTTCTCCTTAATAATACCATCAATAAAGACCATAACATCTTTAGAAAGTTATGATTTACCTAAAATACGATGCAATATGATCTTAGAACTACGTTGTCATAAAACATTTGACACACTAAAAGATTATTCATTCTTTCTCTAACACTCACATTTAACTGGACATCCTATATTTTTGTTTGATGAGTCTGGAAACTGTATTTATAAACTCCTCCTACATAGACCTTTCATTCATTTGATCACTTAGGTTCTGATATGTCAAAATGTCAGTACATTGAATTGAGTATTTGTTTCCAGCATTCTCTGGTTATTAAAGGGAACAATTAAATAAATGGTCATTATCCACACCAAAAATGTTGTTTACACCAAACTTTTTCATACATTCATTTTTCCTTTATTCATTTGACACAGAGTTACTAGGTACCTGCTCTTTGCCCAGTGCTGTTCTAAGAGCTAGGAATCAGTGGTGATAAGACCAACAGGTGCTTCCTCATGGAGATAACAGTCTGTTGTGTCTCCTGGATTTTATTTCAGGACAGTTATCCTCAGTGTTCACAAGGCATTTTGATACACCAAGTTCCATTAAATATGGTTCTGCCCTCTAAGATTAGCTGTCCCTTAAAATCTCCCCAAACCTCATCTAACCAATTTCACGTAGTTCCACGAGCATTAAATCACAAAGGACATTCAGATAGGCATTTTTCACTTCCATTTTACCTCGGTATACCAGATTTAGAGACCATTGACCCTCAAAGGATCAGATCTTACCTGGTGTAATCCCACCATCGGTTTCTGGGTTCTCCTCTTGCCATCTCTGGGACCCATTCACTTAGGGTCCTTGCTCTTTCCCTCTTTAGCGCTCTCCAAATTAGGAGATTTGGACACAAAAGTGATATTTGCATTTTTTCTCTCTTCCTTCCTCCATCTTTTTATACTGACTCTGCCTCTTTTTTCCTTTTAACTGTTCCATCTGTTTTAAACTGAGAACTACTCAACCAGATGGGAAAATGAAAGGTTTGCATTATTTCAGAAAGTTTTTGAGACATGGACTTCCTTGTTACATATACTCAGGTATGATTATTTAAAATATATAATCATTGTGTTAAACAGAATAATTGCCCCTAAAGCTATCTACCTCCAGCAATGAATCCAACTAGTATCCATGAGGATGTGGGTTCGCTCAGTGAATCAGGGATCTGGTGTTGCTATGAACTGTGGTGTAGGTCACAGATGTGGCTCAGACCCCGCATTGCTGTGGCTGTGGCATAGGCCAGTGGCTACAGCTCTGATTAGACCCCTAGCCTGGGAACTTGCATATGCCATAGGTGTGGCCATAGAAAACAAACAAAGCAAAACAAAAAAAAAGACATCTGCCTTCAATCCCTGAAACATCTATATCACCTTATGTGGCAAAGGGACTTTGAAAACCACAAGTTAAAGATCTTGAGGTAGTGAGATATCTTGACGTATCCAGGTGGGCTCATTGGAAATAAAAGGGTCCTAGTAAGAGAACAGGGGGAAGGTCAGAGAAGGAGAGGGACTTGAGGATGCCATAGTGCTGGCTTGAAGATGGAGGAAGGGGCCAGGAGCCAAAGGATGCAAGCAACTTCTACAAGCTGGGAAAGGCAAGGAGACAAATTTTCTCCCAGAGGCTCCAGAAGAACAGCTGATTTTTTTTTCTAGTTTTAGCCCATTATGACCGACTTTGAACAACAAGGTCCTACTGGGAACTATATCCACACAGGGAACTATATCCAATCTCCTGGGATAGACCATGATGGACAATAATATTTCAGAAAACAAATGTGTCACTTTGCTGTACAGCAGAATTTGGCACAACATAGTAAATCCACTATATTTTAGGAATAATTTTATAAAGACTGGCTTTGGACTTCTGACCTCCAGAACTGTAGAGATAACAAGTTTGTACTATCTTAACACCACCAAGTTCTTGGCGATTTGTTTTAACAGCAGAAAGACAACACACCTATAGGGCCAGGCACTGAGAAATCACAACTGACCCTGAGCAGGTTTCTTGAGGCCCTTTGCTAGGCCAGGATGTCAACCATTAGTTGCCAGATTGCGGGGCATCTGCACTGTTGTAGAGGAGGGGCAGACCAGTGGTGGGAGTTGTCTCTGAAGGCTGGGGGCGTGGTTATTTAACCACTGTGGGAGTACTTCAGTATTTTCACAGTCAAAATGTGTATGCTGAAGGATTTCTGCTGTTGTGCACATGCTTATGTACAACTAAATCTAAAGGATGCAGGGTGGATTCTGCCATCACTCTTGAATTTTTCTTCTTTATGTTAGCCTTCCTGTTATTAACCTTTACCCAAAGGATCCAGGACAATGATTCTACCCAACTTCTAGATTCCTTTCTGTATGTCCTGAATTGGGCTTTTCCACAGCTGGACTGAGATGACTCCTTTTGGCTTAAAGGCTTTTATTACCAAATTCCTAGTTGTTTTTTCAATTTACTATCTGAAGTTTCCATCTGTAAGTATTAAGCCTTTAAAAATTTTTTTCTCTTGTTTCCTCTTCTCTTTCACTCTGCCTCTCTACTCCAATTTGAAAACAAGTGATATAAGTGGGGGAGAGAGAGTCAGAGACTTGCTCAAGGTCACATAAGCAGTTATCAGCCAAATCAAACCCAGGACCTGGATTGGCACTCTCCACTCTGTCCAATAATGTTTAATCACTCTTGCACTAAGGGAACAGTGCTTAGCCATCATCTTCTTATTCTTAAAATGCAATCAGTCCCTGGCAGTGTCCCTTAATGGCTGCCCACTGCATTTTGAGTAAAATCTGGACTCCTTCCATTACTTGAAAGCCAGGTATGATTCAGCCTTGACCATGCCACCAACCCCAGCTGATTTCCTCTCTGTCCTCCAGACTCCACTCTGTCCAGCCTGAGGGACCTGGAGAAAGAGAAATGTGCTGTCCACAGCCTGCAGTGGGTCTCTGCCCCACACGGGTAGGTTTTACACTGTCACCTGCTCTATGTGTATTGAATTAAGGAATGCCTGTACTTTGTTTCCTGTGGTCTCTGTGGGCTCCATGCCTGCAGAAATCTCATTCATCCCACTCATGGTTGTGGCAGAACCTGGTGCACAGCAGTTCTTCAGTAAACATTTAGTGAATGATGTTTGTGGGCATTCTTCAAGGCCCTACCCAAAAGTCACACCACCACTCTGTAGCCATAGAACTCCCAGTCCACCTTGTACACCATCGACACAGGCTGCCAATCTGAGGCTGGGACTGAGTAAAGGAAAAACAAGATGTCTGGTCAGTTACAGAAAATATCATAGCTGGTGCTGAAAGGAAGTGCAAACTAGCTTTCTGACCTCAGTGGTAATCAGCTTACGCTGTGAAGCAGGCGGTCTGAATCCCCTTATCTACTTCTAGAAGAGAATATTGTGTTTCATTCACAGCTACGCCTGCTGGACTGAAATACCATATTTTATGAGTAATAGCACCTATAAGTAAGATAAAAGACATCAGAAAAAGAAAATGAAAGCCTTTAAAATACAACAATTACCAAAATAAAATCATCTTTAAGACATGCTTCTGACAAGTTCTCTTAGGCTTTATCAATTTCTTCTAAGAATAATACCATGAATCTTTTTTACTAGTGTTTGGATCCCTTCTGCACAATCCTTGTGTTTAGTTATGAGACACAAAAAGAGGGCAGGATCTCAGCTATTTTCTGCTTTCCTCTGTGTTAACACCTTGAAAAAGGAAATGGGAAATATAGCTTATCAAACAGTTTAGGAAACCCAGGCATGGACACTTTTTATAGGTGGAATAATGAGATATAACAAGGGCAGAATTATAAGACTGTCAAATTTCAAATGATGATATGTACACAACTTCAGTAATTCTAATATTTTACAATATTTCTTTATTTATTTTCAGATATTTAAATTCCTTTCACTTTCTTTTCTCATTCCTTTCAATTCTATTCTAGAACTGCTTACTCTTACCTATTAAATAATCAGCTTATTCTCTTTTTAAAATGGTTCTTAGGGAGCCCTTTGATTTAAATGTTAATTAATTGTTTCCTTTAACCATCTTACAGAGTTTCTGTATTCTATTATCACCACACCTGCAATGTCAAATAAAAGATAAGGTTTATGAGCCATGTAAACTATGATAAAATGTTTTGAACTGTCTGTGGCATTGTGAAGGGAAAATGATGGCAGTGTCTGGCTTTTATAATATAATACTATTGTACTAAGGCTACTAAAGTCATTTTAAGCATTGAAAACATAAAATCATTTTATCCTGGTAAATGAGCAATTCTGCAAATTGTTTTAAGAAGAAATAGGACTTACGGTTCACTCTACCTACACAAATATGTGTATACATGTACATTCTTTAAACTTTCCAAAGTATCACTATGAATAATTATAGAAAATAATACAAATATTGACATGTACCCCACTTTTCCAAATATTCACTGTGACTAATTCACTGGAAGTAATAGACATTTTCATAAAAATTGTAAAAAGAGATTAGAGTAGAATATATTGATTATTGGTTTAAATTTGGACCTATTCAATAACTAAAAAGTCAAGTATTTGCTGAGTAGCCATGTTTTTATTAGGAGGCAAAGAATATGTTAATAACTAAAAAAAGTAACTAATAAAAAAACAAAACAAACAAAAAGTCTTAAATTTCTCTTTTAATTCTTCCTATGTAATCCCAAACCACTTAAATTTATTGTCAGGGAACTATAATTTGATAAACCAGGTTTCAAGTCCCTTGTTTATTCTCTGTAATCTGAAATTCTTGCTTGCCTTACGTATAGTGTATACCCAATAAATACTTATTAAGTAGGCCAATGAATTACACAAGGTAGAGAACACTGGTTTCTAAGTTTTGTTTTATTTTTGTTTTCTGGGCCTGGCATCTAATCTCCTGGGTAGAGCTAATGGAACAGCCCTCTTGGCCCCTGTACTGGGCTCTGACAATGTGAAAATCAAGTTCACTAGCTACACCACAGATTTTTTTTCTTCCTATGACTTGGGTATTTAATGACTCCTAATATGTTAATGGAATTTCTTTTTTTATTTTTGTATTTTTATTTTATTTTTTTTTCTTTATAACAATGAGTTTTATTTCAATTATAGGTGTACAAAGATCATCACAAGTCAATGTGATAGATTTTGTGTCCCAAATGTTAATGGAATTTCTTCATGCAATATATTTCACAAGCAAAAAAACAGTTTTTCTTAATCAGTAATTATTTTTATTTCAGTTTACTGAAATAATACTTTCATTTCTGTTGTAAAAGTCTCTGAAAATAAAATTGATAACTTTAAGCATTTATGTTTTATATTATATATATGTGAACTTCTGTATCAGTATGTGTGTGTGTATATATGTGTGTGTGTGTGTGTGTGTGTGTTCTCTGTATCTGTCTACCTGCGTGTGTGTCTCTGTTTCCGTCTCTATTGCCATCTATCTATCTATCTATCTATCTATCTATCTATCTATCTACCTATCCAGTTGCCTTAATGGGGAGGCACTCTGGCAGTAGATAAATTGCCTGAGGCCTGCTCTGTACCCTAGTTGTTATACCCTTTCTTCAAACTCTTACTAGCAAGTTCAATATAGAGAAAAGATAAAAAGAGGAATTGTTTTAACTGAAGTAGTTGAAAGCCACTAATGAACAAAAAAGATCTTTTATTGGAGCAGAAGGAATTAGGGGAGAGTTCTAGACCAAGCTCTGACATTAATTGCCTGTGCCATGTTGGGAAATCCATCACCCTCCAGGCCTCAGCATTAACATCTATCAAATAAAATGATTGTGCAAGATATTTTCTAAAGTCCATTAAACCACGAAAAATGCTTTGATGGTAATAGAAATCTATTTCATTTTTGTTTTTTTTTTATTTTTTTAGTTACTTAATGAATTTTATTATATTTATAGGTGTACAACAAAAAAAATCATAATTCTTTCCGAGAGCTTAACTTTCAAGGTTTGTTACTGTTTGAATTGTGATTCCCCAGTAAGATATGTGAAGCCCTAATCCCCCAATAACTCAGAATGTGACCTTATTTGGAAATAGGGTGGTTACAGATGGAATTGGCTATGATAAGTTCATACTGGAGTAGGGAAGGCCCTTTATCAAGTATGACTGGTGTCCTTATAAGGAGAGGAGAACATACAAAGAGGCAGAGACACACAGGGAGGATGCCAAGGCACAGTGGAGGCAGGAATCGGAGTGGTGCCTCTGCAAAGACTTTGAAATGCCCAAGACGACCTGTAAGGGCTATAAGCTAGGAAGAAATACAGAAAAGATTTAGAGGTTCCGGAAGGAAGCAACTCCGCTGATATCTTAATTTCAGACTTCTGGCCTCCACAACTGTTGAAAGGATTCGTTTCTGTTGTTCTTAAATCACCCTGTTGTGGTATTTTGTTGGAGCAGCACTAACCCTAGAAAACTGACAAAAATGCCAAGAAACTAATACAGTACTTACATACTAATTTTTTTTAGTTTTATGTATTAGATATGTAGAACTATTCTCAGAGATTTTTCCTTACATTACATTTGATTTAAATTCTTTATAAATGCATCATGTTACTTATCCCAATTCTAGAAACCTGAAAATGCCTTCAAAAAAGACATAAATTAGTTGGTGATAAGTATTTTTTTAGGAAATGTATCTGTCTCAAAGTGCAACATACCTGCTGAAATAATCTCATTTTCTCCAGCCTTTCTGGCTTTTGGAGGCAGTAGATAAAGTGGTTAAGGGTTTGCTTTAAGAGACTACCAGGGTTCAAATTCTGATTCTTCTACTTCTTAGCTACTGTATGTGACCTAGGACAAGTTACTGAGCTCTCTCTGCCTCGGTTCTCCAATGGTAGTGTGGAAATAGTAAAAGAACTGATCTCATTGGATTGCTGAATTGATTAAAAGAATGAAAATAAGTCAAGGTCTCAGACAGTGGTTGGCACACAGTAAGTTGTTAATACATGTTAGCTGTTAGTCTCTTTGCTTCTAGTCCTTCTAACCCGTTGCTAGATTGACTGCATAAAGCAACTTTGACGTGCCACTCACCAGCTAACCAAACATTACACGGTCCTCCATCACTTTTCTGCTTCTTTCCTCCCTTACTTGCTATCTGTTGAATTCCCACTCTCCTTTACAATCCAACTCGTATTTTCTATCTCACTGAAAAGTCTTCCCAGATGACCGACATCAGTCTTATTCTTTTTCTGTCATATTTCCATAGCACCAGCGTGAAGCTCTGGTACACAGCCTACTAGGGATTACTCGTGCATGCTATGTCCCACTCGACAGATTATGACCTCCAGGAGGGCATGGCCTCTATCTTTCAATTTTGCATCCCCTGTAGTACCTACCAAAGATTTTACACTTAGTAGATACTCAATAAATGGTTGTTAAACTTGGTCGAACCCACATTTTTTTTTCTTTTTTGGCAGATGCCCTAAGAAAATCGTAAAATAAATGAATTACTTTTCTTCTTTTCATTGCAGTATATATGCCCTGGGCTAGTGGGTATTTGCAAGCTTGGTTTAGAACTTAGGGAAGTCATCAATCTAAGAAAGGAAAGGAAATGCATTTTAAATCACAAGAGCAATATAGCCTTATATAAGGCCTTCTAGCAAAGCAATTATCGATGGCTCAATAACCCAGGTGCTAGTGTTATTATGAACAAAAATCTGAGGTTGAGAGACAGTGAGTGATCTCAACTTTTTTATTCCATAGGTATACAATTCAATGAAACATGTACAGATGGAAAGTTTAGATCTGAGAATCATATGTGGGTATCATAATGCAAATAATTGGCTTTCTTGCTAAAGAACATCTGTTGAAACATCTGAAAGCAGTTGTTTATACTGCTGCCAAAATACTGAAAAATATAATAATTCTCCAATGAGGTTAGAAATATCCGCGGGAAGAAAAATACTTTTTATGTAGTTCTGTTTTTATTAAATCCTGTTATTGTTTCTCTATTATGGCACATAGGAGGTGCTCAATAATATTTGTTGAATGAATAACAGAGACTCATTAAACAGTTGTTGAATGAATCATTTCTCATTTTTTGGATTTGTTAAGATACATTTTCAGAAAATAGAATGCCCTAGTTTTACCATGTCGTATACCATTTTTATTTGGCATAAATTTAAGTAATGCTACTCTTGCTCTGAACATTATAGAATGGAATCAGCATGTATATCCACAATAAAAAAAAACCTTAACTCTATGGGAAATGTATGAATAAAGCTAGATATATGATAGGAATATCTTAATACCTTATTATGTTACTTTTACTCATAATTATGAAACACGTATAAAATTTGAATTATTAGATTGCATAATCATGTTTGCATCAATAAATAAAATTAATAAAACCCTTCTAATGCCTATGGTTGTGGTACCTCTAAGAAAACTCAAATTTGGGATTTTTTTGTTTGTTTGTTTTTTGTCTTTTTGCCTTTATGTAGAGCCCCACCTGCAGCATATGGAGGTTCCCAGGCTAGGGGTCTAACAGGAGCTGTAGCCGCTGGCCTTCGCCACAGCCACAGCAATGCGGGATCCGAGCCGCGTCTGTGACCTACCCCACAGCTCACGGCAATGCCAGATCCTTAACCCACTGAACAAGGCCAGGGATCGAACCCGCAACCTCATGGTTCTTAGTCGGATTCGTTAACCACTGAGCCACAAAGGGAACTCCTCAAATTTGGGATTTAAAAGCACCAAAATATTTTGGGGTGTGAAGAAGACTGCAGAAGATGAAGAAGGCATTTTTCCCCATGCCCCTTTCCCAGATTTCCAGCAGCGTTGTCTTCTTTACTCTTGTGTGAGTGAGGTGACTGGGCTCCCTAAAGGCTGTCCAAATTTTACTCTGCCAAGTTTCAGTACAGAAAGATCATGTTAAATAATAAATGTGAGTACGAGTATAACTAATAAAATTGGAATGTTAAAGAGAAGCATGCTTTTGAAAACCAGCCTCTTTGTGAGAATGCTCCCTGTGCAAGTCCATAGGAAATAATTCTGAAGGAAGTGATATTAATTAGTAATATAATTTATCTTCTGGAAGCCCTTTCCTTTGATGGCTGTTGTGGCACAGTTCATAAGACTCCAAATGAGTGCTCAAAGAAAAGGGTTTAACCACAATTTTAGCTTTGTTTTCCATCCTTGAACAGATAACAGAGTCAAATTTATTTCAATATATCTAAATTTTACACAGGCATCCATAGGATGGAGGATTATGAAGTTATAAAAATGCATTCAAGTAGAGTTTTCAATGAAATGACAAAATGCTTGTGAAGTAATAAGAGGGAAAAAGAGCAGAATCCAAAATTAAATTCATGATCTCTGATCTCAGATTTCTTGATTTCAGACCTTGCTCTGCCATCTACTAGATATGCAGCTTTGGCAAGATATGTAACTTCTGTGCCTGTTTCCTCAATTATACTATGAAGATTATAGTAAAAATCATCTCAAAAGGACTAGTACCTGGTAAATACTCAATAAATAACAATGATTATTATTACTTATTCACAGTATATTTGTAAAGAAAAAAATGCAAGGTGAGGAAGATTACTTAAAGAACAATAAACAAACTTTATTAATATTTGCTTCTGAATGAGCAATTCATGGGCAATTCTTTCCAACTTCATTACATTTTTCAGTATGTATTCTTTCACAATAAAGGTTAAAAATTAAGTTTTCTGTGTATATGGCTTGATGGAAATTTAAGCGGAAATTTGAAAAGGTTAACATTTATAACTGATTATGCTACAGCATTAATAAAATATTAAGTTTATTATACCAATGATGTGACAGAATTTATATTTATCTTTTTTTGCGTAATACTAAATACATCTTTAAAGTTTAGCCAATGTCAATTAAACATTCAGATACAAAGTCAAATGTTTATTACACTCTTAATATTTTGTCCTATTAAAACTAAAAATATTTTATTTTTTAATTTAAAAAATCCCATACCAAAGTCCCAAAGGTGCCTTTCATGTTTAAGCTTTAATTAGCAACCACTTTGGTCTCTGACACATATTGGGCAGATACTGTAGTGTTAATATTACCGCAGCTTGATTACAAAAGGCAATGATTAATTTTAAAGCAGACAAAAAAGATCTGCCCTGATTACAAAGGAATGATTAAGGCGAATGTCAGACACTGCACATTTATAGCAGTCTTTCTCGTAGTCAAAGGATAAGACTTTATAAAAGTCTATATTTAGAATCACAGGTACTTTGTCCTTTATAATACTGGGTTTGATCCTTGGAGACAGGTCAGCCCAACCCCAAACCCGGCCTAAGACCTTTGAGGACCACAGGGCCATAGCAAAGCAAAGCAAAACACCCGAACGTACAGTGGACCCAACGGGACGCCGTAGTTTCAGTTCCAATCTGCCCAGGTCGGCCTGAGGCGCTGTCCGCGGGCTTCCGCAAGGTCTCCAGCCCACAGTATAGATACAAGTAAAAATTTTGCTGAGAAGTAGAGTATTTTGAGGACCTTCTTAAAAAGGGAGCGGGCTGAAAGGAAAAGGCGAATCACAGAAAGGGCTGCTGTCCAGACCGCTCCGAAGCCGAGGCCTTAGGGCCTCCGTATTTTTTGCCGCCAGAACAAAGCAACCCGCCCTGGCGCCAGGGCCTCAGCGGAGGAGCGCTGCGCTCAGCGCCGGGGAAGTAGTTTGAGACAGGCGAAACGAGGGCACGGGGGAGAAAAAAATCGGGTTTGTCCATCGTAAGAGATGAAACGGAGGCCGGGAGCGCTCTTCGAAGCGCCTGAAGCTTCCTTTCAGCCTGCATGGCGCATGCCCTTCGTGTGGGGAGGGCACAGGTGGCGCGGGGCCCAGCTAGGGATCGTCCTGGAATAATCCTTTATTGTGCTTTCCAGGATCCTCAGACTCGGTTATAAAATATTTAAGGGTGAAAAAGGGATTGACGGGAGCCCGGACCGAGATGAGTCTGGATTCCTTGTTTCAGCACATCATCTTCTCTGAGCACCGGGCAGAGGAGAGTCGCCGCTTGATGCGAGAAGGTCGGGTGTTTGCCTAGGGCCCTGGGTCTTCTTGGGCTGGGGGCTTGGAGCGGAAGGAAATGCCCAGGCTGTGCACAGCAGTGAGGGGCTGGGGGAGGAGGGTGGTCTGCATTCCACCTTGAGGGGAAGACAGCTGAAAGGTGTCTTATCACAGGCCCCGGAAATGGGGCTCCAGAAAGATGGATGGATGTTTAAGCATTTAATTTGTATTGCAGTGAGGTCGGAGATAAACAAATGTCGTGAAAAAATTAAGAAAGCGGCAGAGGAGCTGAATGAAGAGAAAATCAAGTTGGAATCTAAGGTATTGACATTCATTATCACTTGAAAAAGTGTTTTCACTCGACTTTTGGAGGACACTTTACTATTTAACTAATCGTCTTTCAGTTATTATTATTATTGTTATTATGTTTAATATGAAGCATGCTACCATGCCAGTTAGTGTAGTTACGTGTTGTCCGGTAATATTTAAATTTTGAATCCAGAACTTCCATCCTAACAGGAATTTGTCCTAAAGAAACCAGTTTAAGTAATGAATTCATTGTGTTGCAGCCATGGTTAACATTTCAGAAGAGCACAGTGCCATTGGAAAAAGAATTATTCAATAAGTAGTTGGTACGGGATATAAATTTTGAATAATAATTTAAGAAGTGTGCTGTGTTGATGTAACAATTGAATGTAACTTTCAAATGAGTGTCTGCCTTTTGTTTTTCATCTCTCTACCACATTTTGGACATGTCTTTCATCCAAAAGGATAATTTTTCCACTAGCATTTCACACTTGGCTGCAGCATTTGTAAAGTTCTGTTATTTGAAATAGAAGCATAGGAATCAGATGACTTCTTGAGGGAGGATTTTGAAGTGTGGGTAGAATTTTGGAGAGTGGTAGGAGAAAAGCATTTGAAGCAGGGGGAGAATATGAACAAAAGGGAGGCATGCCTGAGGCATATTGGGAGCAAAATCTCCCAAAGCAGAGGGCTGATATATGGAAAAAGGAGGAAACCATTGTAGGTTTTTCATCAGGGAATGGTGTCATAAAAGTGGTTTTAGGAAGATCTCTCTGAGCTCTGGGAGGATGGGAGCTAAGAACATCATCCAAATACGTCACAATGAAGGCCTTGCTATGGATGGGGGCAGACAGTCATACAAAAATATTTATTCAACTCCTAAAGATAAACTGTGCTGCAGTGTGCAATGGGAAATCTGTTTGAGGAAGTCTGTTTGCTAAAATAAGTCGAATTGACTTACCACTGTGAGAAATTTCCTGTTCTCTTTTGGGATAAAATAATCATAGATTCTTTCTCCACCTGGCAAGCTTCTTCTGTTCTTCCTTTCAAGACTGTTTCAGCTTCACCCATGAGCCCTCCCTTGTATATCTTGGAAAAATTTTTTTATCATAGCATTCAGGGTACCACAATTAAATAATACATACTTGTATTTGTATCCCTCATTATTTTGTAAGCAGTATAACTGGATTTTTTTCCTTTATTTTGTTTTGTTTTTTGGCCATGGCTATGGCATGTGGATATTCCTTGGCCAGGGATCGAACCTGCACCACAGCAGTGACAACACTAGATCCTTAACCCACTGAGCCACCTGGGAACTCATGGAATTTTTTTTAACCATCAATTTTATTCCTGTAGCCTGTATTCAATGCCTAGCACATAATATACATTAGTGTTTTGAATGAATTACTGAGTACTCAGAGGGAGATAATATGGAGAATGTTGTCTTCTAAAATAGAATTTGGAAATATTATTCAGTGAAACCCTAAGTCCTATTTTGCCTGTGAGTAGCAGATAAACTAGCTGCTACCAACAACACTTAAAGCTTATGGCATGAAGAAAGCATTAAGAATGTCATGATGTAGCTTAAATTTTTCTTTAAAAAGAATTAAATACTTTCAGGATTGGAAACTATAATGTAATAGGCAAAACATACTCAATGAGGTAATGTGTACCTAATACTTATTGAGCGCTTAATGTATGTTGGGCACTGTTCTAAATGCTTTATTTGTATTAACTCCTTTAATCCTGCCAGGAATCCTGTGATGAGGCATCATCATTAATCCCCCTTTTTGAGGGGAGGATAATGAGAGGTTAAATGACTTATCCATGGTGTATAATTTTAAAACAAACTATAGGAATCAAAGTAATAATTGAATGATGACAGCATATTTCATTAAAACAGTTTTTTTGAGCTCTTCTTAAAAATTTTTCCCTGTGAAATTCACATATACTAGTGTATCTGAAGCTTTTTGCGTCTAGTGTAGGGCAATATTTTTTAAAGTTTACTTATGTAAGTTTTCGTACAAATGTATTTTTCCTGGATTGGTGAAGATATTGACCTGGCAGATAACAAATGTTAAAAAAAATTAACTCTTTGAATATCTTCTTTGAAAAAAGTAGATTTACTGTTTGTAATATTTTCTGTTAGCAGCCTATTTTGCTGAAAATGGAAGTTAATTTGGTGATATATACACATGCATACAAACGTTGATTCACTGTTTATTCTTGAGAGAAGACAGAGCAAATCCTTAGCATTGTTTAGAAACATATGCTAGAGTTATAATTAATACAGGCTCATAAATGTGCATTGCTTTTTAATCAGCTCATATATGTGGGTAGCAATACAATTGTTGTTTTGCTAATAAAATTAACTCATGAGGTTCACAGTTCATACAATACTAATTTGCAATTGGAATAACTTGATTTATGATATAGTCAACATGGAGTGTGTGTGTGTATATGTGTATATAAATATTTTAAAAGTGGAGTCACAATTACAATGTAAATGACTAATGGGAAGAACTGAAGAAATAATCATAAATTGATTTCTTGTTTCTTTCATTCTTAGAGTTAATTATATGTCTGCCAATAACAATGAAAATATATTTACTTGAATATTTGACTTGGCATTTATTGACCAATTTATCAAGTAGAAGTAGCATAAAGAGAAACTAGAACACAATTTGAATAGGCTGCTGCTTCAGCTATTTGCACAGTGATACATTCAGAAAATATTTTGGGCATTTATTTCGGAAGTTACTTATGGTCAAAAAATGTATTGAGGAAGTATAGTACTCATTTTTTTTTTCCGTTCTGTAAAACCCAGGTAGCATGTAATTAGAACTTGAATGATAGCATTTGCCTTTCAGGGCTCGATGAATCCTTTAAAATATATGGTTGCAAAAGTTTCAGATTATATAGTATGAGTACTTTGTGAATTGGAGAACCACAGTATGCCTGGTTGGGTTTGGTAATATGAAAACAAAAGATGAGAACATGCCCTGGCTTTGCATTAATGCTTACCGGTATACCTAAAGCTTCTGATCATCAAGGAAAGATTTTATAGTATCAGAGACAGAGAAAATCAAAATTAAGGACTCATAGAACATTTATTTCTTTTAAGCATCTAAAAGGTTTTTTTTTAATAGTATATAGTTAAAATTGGTGTATTTAATCTTTATGAACATATTATATAAAACCAAACATAAAGCCATACTCCCTTCAGAGGAAGTTAACGGAGGAAAATCTGAGGCTGTGTTGTTTATTTTTTTCTTCTCCCAATTTTAACCTATTGTATGAACATCATAACACTAATGAAATAATATTCCATGAATTTTTAAAGGTAAGTGATGTTAAAATAAACAAGTAACTTAAGGTAGCCTTTACTTCTTGACTTCAGAATATATACATTCCTTTTTTCAGTTGCTAAAAGTTAGGAACCCTCCCAGAATAGCAGGCAAAGTCATATCCATTAGTACTGTAATACCTAATTAGAGAAAGAACAAAGTCACAAATTATTATCATTTATGATCTTGAAATGGAGTTTGGTAATTGAGGTTTTTCCTTTTTAAGAGTTTAGTCAAAAAAGAATTTATATCCTACTTGTTTAATTTTATTGATTAAAAGTTGCTTAAAAACATAGATGAAGGCATTTTTCCTCTCATTAATATTTGTTTAAATAACAGGAAATATGAATTATTTAATTTTAAAAAAAATAAAGTGGAAATTCTCCTTTTCACAATTTAATACACACCTATAGATCTTCTAGTTGTGACCAAGACACTTTTGAGAGTAGTTATATTTGCTTTCAGTCTCTATGACTTTTTCACATGGAATTCCTTTACAAATCTCTCCTGTCTTGAACATGTGCAACTGATTTTTTAAAAGTTGTAATATAAGTTTAGGTATATTACCCCATTTATATTCACATTAGTCAGATGTACAGTTCCATAATTAGTCAATACATACCTGTATTAACATACATATCTGTATTTTTCACACCCAAGATACTTCATAGTTCCGTAGATGTCCTCTTTACTCTCCAGTGTTGCTTCCAGGAAATTATTTCTTTACTTGCTTATGGTAGTTAATGCTGTATTCTGGACTCTGCCAACTTTCCCCCTTCTTTTCTGGCATTCAGAGTGGATACTTTCCCTTGTTACAATTTGGCATCTGGCTCCCAGGTATCCACTCTATCTCAGCTCTTGCTATCATGATGTCATTGTGTATACTTTCAGCTACCACCCTGGCCTGTTAGTTTTTGGTCTCCACATTTTCAATGACCCATTTCTTCAGTCTATCTGAGCCATGGATTTCCATAATCATGTTCTGGGTGAACCAGTTATTTTCTACTATGCCAGCACTCAGGTGTTTCCATGAGAGTTGGATCCAATATACATGCATGAATATTAGCTTCAACCTCAACTGAGACCTGCACACTGCCTGGAAACACCTCTGCATTTCTCTTTCTCACTCTCTACAATGACTATTGTAAACCTTCACTCTTCTCATGTATTTTTACCCTCTTTTCTGAACTACTTAACTTTCAGATGATAACTGCCTTTTATTTCAGAGAGGAAATAGAAATCATCCAAAAGGATTTTTTTTTTAATTTTCCCATCTAGAGCTCTCCAAACCTGCCTAAGTGAAGACCCTTCTCCCCTTCCCATCCTGTTAAGAAGGAGGTGCCTTTTTTTTTCTGAGTGGACAGTACATCTGCCTGTGCTTCAAATCTTGCTGTTTCCTATATCATCACTATCACCATCATCATCATTATTATTGTATTTAAGCATATTAGTGGGAAGGGGCCTATACAGAGAGGTTGAAGATGAAGACTGGAGAGGAAAGATAGGAGGTGGAAGGAGGTTGGGATCCAGAGCTTAAGGTGAGAGAGCCTTAGATAAGAAGAGGGATACTTCTTTTTATACAAACTAAACAGATAACATTTAATAAATATTATATATTAGGCCTATGCTAAGCATTTTATAGACATTATCTCAGTTAATTCTAACAAGAACGCTATGAGGTTGGTAGTATTCCATTATTCATTTGTGAAGGTCAAGATTCAGAGAAATTTAAATAACTTTCATGAGGTCATGTAAGTGCTAGTAATAGATCTAAGGTTTGTGTCTATATTGGGTTAACTAGAGAGCTGTTGCTCTTAATGACCATAGTGTAGTGTAAAAGGAAGGAATATGGAAAGGATGAGGATATAGAAACATTTGAAGACTTCTTCATGTTTGAGTCACATAAAGTAGTATCACTACTACTAATTTGATGAGTATGTTACATATGTTTAATGAAGTTATTATTAATATTTCATGTCTTTGTTCCTCTGCTTTACCAGTTGGATGGGCTATGCAGACAATTTAGTTCCTTCATTGTGGAAGTTTCCCTTCAATTGTGGCTCATTGCTAAAGGTCCATATCAGTTAAGGATGAATAGCGTATGGCCTTTGTCCTTGAGATACTTAGAGTCACATCAGAGGTATTACCCTTTAGAGAAGAGGCTCTATCAGTTTAAGGTGCTCTTGATTGCAAATCACAGAAATTCAGTTCAGAATGGCTTAAACAATATTGGGAAACAATTGGCATATATATTTGAAAACCTATCATTGGATTTAGCAGTTCTATCAGTTAGAATTGGATACAACCTAGGTGGGGGACAGGATTAAGATGGTGGAACAGAAGAACTGGAGCTCAGCTTCTCTCATAAAGACAACAGAATGATGACCAAGTGCCGAGCAACCTTCAACCAAATGGACTGGAAACTTTCAAAAAAAATATCCTATTCCAGAAGACAAAGAGGAGACCACATCAAGAGGTAGGAAGGGCTATTATGCAATATGAGCAACCCCATACCTCCCAGGTGGGAAGCCCCACAGACTGGAAAGTAACTGTATCATAGAGACTCACCTACAGGAGTGAGTTCTGAGCCCCATGTCAAATCCCCACACCTAAGGATCTGGCCCTGGAAGAAAGAGCCCCTAGAGCATCTGGCATTGAAGGCCAGTGGGGTGTGCGCACAGGAACTCCTCAGGACTGGGGGAAATGGAGACCCCATTCTTGAAAGGTGCACACAGACTTTCATGTACATTGGGTCCCAGGGCGAAGCAAAGGCTCCATAGGAATCTGAGTCAAACCTGAATGCAGTTCTTGGAGGATTTCTTGGGAAAACAGGGGTGACTGTGGCTTGTTGTGGAGGAAGGGAATTGGCGGCAAAGCTCTTATGAACATTCATCAGCCTGCATTTCTCTGGAGGTGGCCATTTTGGGAAAATCTGGCCCCACACATCAGCGCTGAGAAGCCCCAGGCCAAACAGTAATCCAGGTGGGATCACAGCTCCACCCATCATTAAGCAGGTTGCCTAAAGACCCCTCAGGCACACAGCTGCCTCTACTCTCACCCAGAGATAAAGCCCCACCCACCAGTGGGCAGGCACCAGTCCCTCCCATCAGGAAGCCTACAGCAAGCCTCCATACCAGCTTCAGCTACAAGGGAGGCAGACGCCAGAAGTTAAGAGAGGTTACAGCTCTATTGTCTGCAAAAAGGTCACCACACCAAAACCCTGTAAAAATGGAAAGACATACTCAGGTAAGGGAGAAAGAAAAAAATCCAGAAAAACAGCTAAGTCATCAGGAGATTATCAGCCTCCAGGAAAAAGACTTTAGACTGTTGATGCTGAAGATGATGCAGCATCAACATTGGAAATAAACCGGAGGCAAAGATTGATAATTTATAGGAAACACTGAGCAAAGAAATTCAAGGTATAAAACTTAAGCAAGAGGAGATGCAAAATACAGTAACTGAAATAAAAAATTCATTAGAAGCAGCCAAAAGAAGGATACAGGAGGCAGAAGAACAAATAAGCGAGGTGGAGGACAGACTAGTGGAAATCACTAATGTAGAAGAAAAAAGAGAAAAAAAGAAAAGAAATGAGAGTCTTAGAGAACTCTGGGATAACATTAAACACACCAACATCCATATTATAAGGGTGCCAGAAGGAGAAGAGAGAAAGGAACAGAAAAAATATTCGAAGAGTTAATAGGCAAAAACTTCCCTAACATGGAAAAGGAACTACTCACTCAAATCCATGAAGCACAGCGAGTACCATATAAAATAAGCCCAAGGAGGAACACCCCGAGACATAAATCAAAATGACCAAAATTAAAGACAAAGAGAAAATATTGAAAGCACCTAGGGAAAAGAAACAAATAACATACAAGGAAACCCTGACAAGGTTATCCGCAAATTTTTCAGCAGAAACTCAACAAGCAAGAAGGAAGTGGCATGGTATACTTAACGTGATGAAAGGAGAAAACCTCCAACCAAGATTACTTTACCCAGCAAGGCTCTCATTCAGATTTGAAGGAGAAATCAAAAGCTTTACAGATAAACAAAACCTAAGAAATTCAGTAACATTAAACTAGCTTTACAACAAATATTAAAGGAACTTCTCTAGGCAGAAAAGAAAAGGCCAAAACCAGAAACAAAAACACCACAAATGACAAGGCTCACCAGTAAAGGCATATATACAGTAAAGATACGAAATCACCCATGCACAATTGTGCTACCAAAATCAGAAATCATGAGAAGAGGAGGGTACAAATACAGGACACTGGAGACACACTTGCAATTAAGAAACCAATAACCTAAAACAATCTCATATATATATAGACTCCTATATCAAAACTTCAGGGTAAGTGCAAACCAGAAATCTACAGTTGATACACAAATAAGAAAAATCAACTCAAATACAACGCTAAAGATAGTCATCAGACTGCAAGAGGAGAGAACAAGAGAAGGGAAGAAGAAAGAGCAACAAAAACAATAAAATGGCAATAAGAGCATACATATCAATAATTACCTTAAATGTTAATGGACTGAATGCTCCAAAAACGACCCATATATATGCTGTCTTCAAGAGACCCACTTCACTTCTAGGGACACATACAAATTGAAAGTGAGAGGGTGGAAGAAAATATTCCATGCAAACGGGAATCAAAAGAAAGCCAGAGTAGCAATACTCATATCAGACAAAATAGACTTTAAAATGAAGAACATTTTAGGAGACAAGGAAAGGCACTACGTAATGATCAAAGGGTCAATCCAAGAAGATATAACAATTTTAAATATCTATGCACCCAACATAAGATCACCACAATATATAAGGCAACTGCTAACAACCTTAAAAGGAGAAATCAACAATAACACTATCATAGAGGGGGGACTTGAACACCCCACTTACAGCAATGGATAGATCATCCAGACAGAAAATCAATAAGGAAACACAGGCCTTGAAGGAAGCATTAGATCAGATGGACTTCATAGATATTTATAGGACATTCCATCCAAAAGCAACAGAATACACATTCTTCTCAAGTGCACACAGAATGTTCTCTAAGATTGATCACATCCTGGGCTACAAATCAAGCCTTGGCAACTCTAAGAACATTGAAATCGTGTTAAGCGTCTTTTCTGACCACAACGCTATATGACTGGAAATCAACAAGAAAAAAATGCAAAAAACACAAACACGTGGAGACTGAACAACATGCTACTAAACAACCAATGGATCACTGAAGAAATCAGAGGAAATTAAAAGATACCTAGAAGCAAATGACAACAAAGATACGACACTTCAAATCCTATGGGATGCAGCAAAAGTAGTTCTAAGAGGAAGGTTTATAGCAATACAAGCCTATCTCAGGAAACAGGAAAAAGCTCAAGTAAACAACCTAACTTTATATCTAAAGCAGCTAGAGAGAGAACAGACAAGACCTAAAGTTAGTAGAAGAAAAGAAATCATAAAGATCAGAGCAGATATCAGAATTGCATCAGATTGCTTAAAACAAAATATAGCCATGGTAGTAGCTTTACCAAATAAGGATTTATTTTTCCCATGTAGTGGAAAATCTGGAGGTTGACAATCCAGGGTCATTTATTAATGCTACTCAAAGATATTCTGTAAAAGACCCAAGCGTATTCTGTGTTTCTGTTCCATTATCCTTAGCATGTTACTTTCATCCTTGCAGTCAAAGGTGATGCTTCATCCCTAGTCATAATATCTGAATTCTAGCTGGAAAAAGAGGAAAGGATGGAAATCAAAAGGCTTCTCCTCATGTGCTTTATCAGTTTTTTTGGTGGAAGGGAAGTCCTCCAAGGACTTGGGCCTGGATCTCAAGGATTACTTTTTGTCACGTGGTCAACCTTGGAAATGGAATCTGGAAATGAATGTTTATGACTGGATACTTCATTCCTATGAACAAAATTGGAATTTTATTAGTAAAGAAGCATGGTAGAATGGCTTTGTGTTCCGTAAGTAATTACTAGCAATTCCTAGAGTCACATGGTTTCTTGTTCAAAGTCAGGAAGAAAGAGAAGGAAGTTTCCAGATAGTTTCTCTGAAAAGCAGGGTAATTGTTCTTGTCAGATACCTTCTTACATGTCATTTTCACAAATTGTGACTTTTGACTATCCCTGAACCAGTAACAGTGGTGAAGAGGTAGCAACTTCCCCCAAATTCGTGGGCTCTCTGGTGATGGTGCAGGTTTCACAAAAATAATTACCTAGTTACCAAGGAAAGGAGGACCCAAACAGCACTAGCTACAACAGAGGTTTTAATGGTTAGAACCAGAATGGCCATGTAGAGAGTTCCTGTATTTGGTTGAAATATTTCCTGTTATTGATTTTATTATTTCATCTTAGTATGATTTATCATATATGATGGAATATAATGCAAGCTTTTCCCTTCTAAGTTAATCCGTTAAGTCAAAAGAAGTTGTTTTACATTGGAATCCTTAGAAAGCCTTTCATGTTATGAAATGTACTTTAAATTCCCTTATTTTGAACAAGAACTCAATTAATGAGGGTTTGGGATGCCTAGAGAAATCTTCTGGTTGAATAGATTTAAAAAGTAGGCAAGGCCATTCAGCTGATTTAGTTATTATTCTTGGGAGTATGACCTCAGAATTCTAAGTGCTAGGTGTCATTGTAAAAAAGCCACTTAATTATGATGTAAAAAATTATTCATAAATCATAGAATCTTAATATTGTGATAAAAAGCAACCTGTAAAAAGTACATAAGTATGATAACAATTAAAAAACACAGACCAATAATACATCTTGTGAGGGCTTTGTATATGTATAGTGAAAGTATAATGATGTGCATGGGAATGATAAATAGCACATCAGCATGGTGATTATCTCTGATAGAAGTGGAAGGTAAATGTAATCAGGGAAGGGTATTCAGGGCATTTCAGCTGCACCTATAATGTTTTATTTCTTAAGCTGGGGGACATAGTTATTAGGTTACTTTAAAAATAGATACATTTTGGAGTTCCCTTCGTGGCTCAGTGGTTAACGAATCCAACTAAGAACCATGAGGTTGCGGGTTCGATCCCTGGCTTTGCTCAGTGGGTTAAGGATCCGGCGTTGCCGTGAGCTGTGGTGTAGGTCGCAGACGCAGCTCGGATCCCGCATTGCTGTGGCTGTGGTAAAGGCCGGCAGCTACAGCTCCTGTTAGACCCCTAGCCTGGGAACCTCCATATGCCGTGGGTGCGGCCCTAGATAAGGCAAAAAGACAAAAAAAATTAAAAAATAGATACATTTTGGAGTTCCTGTTGTGCCGCAGTGGTTAACGAATCTGACTAGGAACCATGAGACTGCGGGTTCGATCCCTGGCATCGCTAAGTGGGTTAAGGATCTGGCGTTGCCGTGAGCTGTGGTGTAGTTTGCAGACGCGGCTTGGATTCCGCGTTGCTGTGGCTGTAGTGTAGGCCGGCGGCTACAGCTCCTGTTAGTCCCCTTGCCTGGGAACCTCCATATGCCGCGAGTGCCGGGAGTGTGGCCCTAGGAAAAAGGCAAAAAGACAAAAAAAAGATACATTTTAAAAATTATAGAGCAATAGCTTTTAGTCCACTCAAAAGGCTATGCAGTTATCACTGTCTGATTCCAGAATGTGTCCATCACCTCAAAAGGAAACCGTGTTCCCATATTATTCACCCCTCCACCCCCCTCAAACCCCACCAGCCCTAGGTCTCCACTGATCTGTTTTCTGTCTCTGGATATTTCATAACGTAAATGGGATCACACAATATGTTTTTAGGGTTTATCCATGTTGGAGCATGTGTCAGTACTTGATTCCTTCTCACAGCTGAGTATTGTTCTGTTGTATGGATGTACCACTTTTGTTTATCCATTCATCAGTTGATGGACATTGGGTTGTTTTCACATTTTAACTGTTATGAGTAGTGGTGCTGTGAACAGTTGTGTACAGGCTTTTTATTTATTTTTATTTTTTTATTTTTATGTTTTGGCTTTTTGTCATTTTAGGCCTGCACCCACAGCATATGGAGATTCCCAGGCTAGGGGTCTAATTGGAGCTGTAGCTGCCGGCCTTTACCACAGCCAGAGCAACGCAGGATCCGAGCCGCGTCTGCAGCCTACACTACAGATCACGGCAACGCCAGATCCTTAACCCACTGAGCAAGGCCAGGGATCGAACCCACAGCCTTATGGTTCCTAGTCAGATTCGTTAACCGCTGCACCACAACGGGAACTCCTGTGTACAGGATTTTTAATGAACATGTTTCAGTTCTCTCAGATATTTTGTCTAGGAGTAGAATTTCTTTGTTGTATAGATTTTTTTTGGGGTGGTGCCACACCTGTGGCATATGGAAGATCTCAAGTGAGGCATTAAATCAGAGCTACAGCTGCCAGCCTATGCCACAGCAACACGAGATCTGAGCCACGTCTGCAACCAACACCACAGCTCATGGCAATGCCAGATCTGTAACCCACTGAGCAAGGCCAGGGATTGAACCCACATCCTTATGGATACTAGTTGGATTCATTTCTACTGCACCACAATGGGAACTCTGCTTTGTCGTATAATTAATTCTAGATTTAACTTTTTGAGGAAATGCCAGACTAGTTTTTTGTTTGTTTGTTTTTTGTGTTTTTGCCTCATCTAGGGCCACACCCATGGCATATGGAGGTTCCCAGGCTAGGGGTCTAACAGGAGCTACAAGCTGCCAGCCTACGCCAGAGACACAGCAATGCGAGATCCGAGCTGCGTCTGTGACCTACACCACAGCTCACGGCAACGCTGGATCCTTAACCCACTGAGCAAGGCCGGGGATTGAACCCGCAGCCTCATGGTTCCTAGTTGGATTTGTTAACCACTGAGACACGACGGGAAGTCCAAACTGTTTTTAATAGCAGCTGAAGTGTTGTACATTCCCACCAGCAATATATAAAGGTTATAGTTTCTCTGTATCCACACCAACACTTGTTATTTCCTGGGGATTTTTGATGTTTTGTTTGTTTGTTTTATAGCCATCTTAGTGGGGGAGAGGTGGTATCTATTTTTGTTTGTTTTGTTTTTTATTTAATTTTATTGGTGTATAGTTGACTTACAATGTTATATTAGTTTCAGGTGTAGAGCTAAGTCAGTCATACTAAATATTCTTTTTTTTTCCTATATAGGTTATTACAAATTATTGAGTAGAGTTTCCTGTGCTATGCAGTAGGTTCTGGTGGTATCTTATTGTGCATTATATTTCCAGTTCCCTAATGAGATTAATGGTGAATATCTTTTAGGGTGCTTATTGGCCATTTGGCACATTTTAACATGAACTACTTGATTAATGGCTATGTAATTGGTTGCAATTCTTTTATGGAGGGGCCTTTTCTCTAAGAAGTACTATTCTCCCTTCATATTAATAGAATTGAAATTATTATATTTCCAAATGAAGTAAAAATACTACATATAGCATTTGTCGGACTCCTTTTTTTCTCAACTTTGTTCTCATGATTTTAAGAAATTCTGACAAATATTTCATGGTAATAGCAGTTTAGAGCAAACTGTAACAATATGCCAGATAGATTTTCTATTTGTAAGTGCTTATAAATCACAGAAGTTGCACACTTCCTAGCTTGGATCCACAGAGTGGAAAATTCACTGCACTCTTTCTAATTGTAAAATTTACTAGTGTGCCTCTCTATTCCTTTTTTAAAAAGAACTACTCTTAAATAAATTGTTTCTCCTGAAATGTTAGATATGTTTTTTGAACAACAACAAAAAAATGCTTCCTTTCCAGGAACTGAGCGAATGGTCCTTAAGACAGTAAATTTGTAGCTCAGTATACAGAAAGCATGAGATTAACATTTAGCTTGCTAGTCTTGTAAGAATATACAGCATAAAAGGATGCCTTTTAAAAAGTTTACCTTTTGATTTGTGATTTCTTGGAAAATCAGTTAGCTGTGTTCTTCACTTCTATTCAGTCACTCAACAAATACTGAAGAACTCCTAAATCACACTAAGAATAATTGGCAAATAAATTATATAACAGCTTTCTGCCTTCATTAGAGGGTTGGTGTCAAGCAGCTTCAACTATATAAACCTAAATGTTAACTCAAAATTCTTGATGTTCTCATTTTTAAAAAATTTGTAATTACTTTTACTTTTTTGCTCTGTAATTCTATAAAGAAAACGTTATCATGTTTGTCATGGAAAATTATCTAAAACTTGGAAATAAGAGAGTTCAGCAAATATCCTTTGAGTGTAGCACTGAGCACTTTCTAGTAGCCCACCTGTCTAGGGGTAATTGATTTTCTAGGGTATGTACCTTTGCAAAGGGTTCTTTTGTTCTTGAATATACCAATTATTCTTTGACCTCAGGGCCTTTGCACTTGCTGTCTTCTCTACCTGAAGTGCTTCTTCCCCCAGCTTGTAATATTTTATACACACTCGCTTCTTTTAGCTCTCACCCAGTAGAGTGGCCAGCCATTTTACTGAAAGTGAGACTTGCAGTTCTAACAGTGAGATGCCCCCCCCATGCAAATCTTTTTTTTTTTTTTTTTTTTCCTTTTGTCTTTTTAGGGCTGCAACCATGGCATATGGAGGTTCCCAGCCCAGGGGCCTAATCGGAGCTGTAGCCGCCGGCCTACGCCAGAGCCACAGCAATGCCAGATCCGAGCAGCATCTGTGACCTACTCCACAGCTGAGGGCAACGCCGGATCCTTAACCCACTGAGCGAGGCCAGGGATCGAACCCGCAACCTCATAGTTTCTAGTTGGATTTGTTTCTGCTGTGCCAGGACGGTAACTCTGCCCCATACAAATTTCGATGGTTGGTTACCTTATGTCTCTGCTCAGTGGCCACTTTAGAAAAGTGTGATATGTGATCCTTAGGTATCCCCAAGCCTCCTTCAGGAGCTTTGTGAGATCAAGTGATTTTCTTAATACAGAGTTAAAATTTGCCATTTTCACCTTGCTGATATGTACATTGATGGTGCAAGAGCAATGATGAGTAAAACTATTAGCATCTTAGCCCATATCAAGGCAGTGGCAACAAACTACTACTAGTCCTTGTGTTCTTCACTTCCATGCCCTCACAATAAAAAAGTAAAACTCACCAGTTTCACTGTATGCACTTGGTTAAAGTGTGAAACATGTTTTAAAACACATTGTGTGTGTTTTTAACATTATGTATGATGAAATGGAAAGGTCACATAAAGTACTTCTGTATTCCAAAGTACAGTGATTGTCACAAGGGAGAGTATTTATATTATTGTTTGAGTTGCAATGTGAACCAGCTATTCTTTTTCTAGAACTCCATTTTTACGAATAATTGACAGATAAGTATAGTTATTTAGACTTGAATGTTTGGCAAAATTTTCTCAAAAATGAACCAAATGACCCTGACATTTCAAGACAAACTACTGATATCATCATCATCGTTATTATTATCATTATTTTGCCAATGATAGTATTCAATCTTTCAAACAAAAAATTAGAATTTTGGAAGACTTAGATTTGTCATTGTAAGTTTGACAGTTTCCCAGTATTTAGATTTCTCTCATGAGTTTATTGGTGATATTAATGTGTTATTTTTTTAATATTGTATTATGAAGCATATCAACATTTGGATGATCTGAATAATTCAGTGAAGCAATATTTTGCAAATGACCAATGCATAATATTACAAAATTGTACGTGGTAGAAAATCCACTCAAAGCACAAAATAGACCAATGGTTTCTATTGTAACAGAGGATGAAAAGTTTATTGAAATGGTTTCAAATTCCGCATTGCAACTCACCTTTAAAGACTACCACTTGTTAAGTTTGGGTGTAATATCAAGGAATATGAATAATTTTTCAGAAAGGGTATTAAATCACTCCTTCTAATTCCAACTATACATCTCTGTGAGGCCAGATAATCTTCATATACTTCAACCAAGAAACATATTGCAAAAGATTGAATAAAGAGGCAGGTATGAGAATCTTCTATTAAGTCAGGCTTTGAAGAGATTTGCAAAAAATGTAACTGCAACTCTTCTGGCTATTTTTTGTTTTAGGTAATGTTATCTTTTCATAAAAATATATTTTAACATACAATGGGTTTATTAGTCATTAAGAAGTTAATTAAATATTTTCATAATTTCTCAGTTTTAATCTTTGAAATTGAAGATAGTTATAGATATAACTCAAAAATAATCAAAGTCCTCAATAATTTTGTAAGACTATAAAGTATTAAAGACCAAAAGTTGTAAGATCAAGTTTGAAAATGGTGCTGTTGATGACTCCCACCCCTTAGCTCCATATATAAAATATCCTGTCAACCCATCTCTTTCTTTATCTTTTATTCTTCTTTATTTTTCTTTGCAGCACTTAATTTCCCTTGATGTATTTTATATTGATCTACTTCCCAGTGGAATGTATGCTTCACAAGAAATATGTATTCATCTATTTTGTTCATTACCATTACTCCCAGTATCTAGAACAGTGCCTGAATTACAATAGATGTTAAATATTGTTGAGTGAATAAATTAATTTTTTTTTCTCTTAGAATTCTCTGTTTTCTGTTTGTATCTTCTGTGAATCCTACTTGTTTCATCTGATGGCCTTCTCACATGGTGGTTCGTTTTCTTATGAGCTCTGAAATTTTTATTGTAAACTTATCTTTAGCAGGGCTTTCCTTTCTTGGAGTCCTACATATTCTCTTTATAAAAAAGATGTCCATAAGGAGCATTTTCACCCCTGCTGCCAGGATCCTACAGATTTTATTTGTTCAGGGCCAGTTTTCATGTTAACTTTTGAGCTTAGGATTTTTGCACTGTGTGGCTAAGAGACATTTGGATCTCACATCCATGAACAATTCAAGCTTGGGCTTAGAGTTTTTTGGGCATGATTCCTCTTCCACTCGTGGATCAATGGAGGCAGCTCACTTATACGCTGCATCTCTAAGCCAATGGATGAAGTTTTGTTACTCCACTTCAGTAGCCTGCATAGATACTTCTTCATTCCTAACTTTATCTTATGAGCCCAATTTCAGCTCCCTTTGGCCTTGACTTTGGGTCTTATATGGGCATTTTAAAAACTCTAGCCCCTGTTGCCTATATTCAATCTCAAAGATAACCATTGGGCTTGAATTCTACCATGACGATTTCTCTCGTTTTTGGCTTAACTATGTAAATGATATATATTTTAGTTATATTTTATCTGGAATTTCTTTGTCTTTAAATAGAAAGTGCATCCTTCCTGCATTTTTTGGACTGTCATATTAACCAAAATTATTTTCTATAAAATTTCTTAATGCCTCAACTTCCTCATTCTTGGGTTCCTATTTTTTGTTTATATTTTGGTCAATATGTATAATAGTTCAAGTAATTTTTCAGGAAGAATATGTACATAAACCTGTTTTGTTTTTTTTTCTACCTGGCTTCCTGTAGAAATTTTTTTTTTTAATCCTCATGATTCCAAATTTGTAGAAAGACTTACCTTTCAGTTTTGTCTAGAACAAGGGTGAGTCTCCTGTCTTTAAACTTAACTGTTATATTCTGGTTTATTTTTCAAGTACGCTTATTTCTTATAGCTTGGATCTTTGTTTTCTCTTCTCTGAATCAATTCTCTTTTGGTATTTGCTACTTTTCAGCAACCTTGCACAATTCTTTATATTTTATATCACAAATTCCACCTTTTGAAGTATTTATTCTGTTATATAATACTGTCTGCAATTTAAATTGTGTTGCTATCTTTTTTACGTCTTTAATTTTTTTGTCTTTGTATCACAGCTTGTATTTTTATCTTTTCTGTTATGTTCTTGCTTGCTCTTGTTTTTTAGTGGACATATCTTTGCATCCTCTTGACATCAAGTAGTTGATTAACAAAAAAATTTTTTTTGTAATCTGTAGCAAAATTATTATGGATATGTACAGTACTCTTTATCTCACATATATCAGGTAATTCTCTTTTTCTCTTCTGCCACAGTGTTTTTATAGGATTTATGTTGTCACACTTTGAGAACTGTTCAGATTTAGTGCTTTGCCAAAAGTTACAATATATAAATTGTTCCTCGTGCCATTCTTGTTTTCTTGAGTTTTTGAAGAATTGAACTGTTAATACTAAAGCTGCTCTTTGACAATTTGATGTGAATCTCCCCCACCCAATTTCTAGGGTTATTCTGGAATGCTTGATTGAGGTGTGATTTCTTGCTCATGTGCCAAGTTTTCTTTTTTTTCTTTTTTTAAATTTTATAATGATTTTTATTTTTTGCATTATAGCTGGTTTACAGTGTTCTGTCTTTTCTACTGTACAGCAAGGTGACCCAGTCACACATACATGTATACATTCTTTTTTCTCACATTATCATGCTCCATCATAAGTGATTGGATATAGCTCCCAGTGCTGTACAGCAGGATCTCATTGCTTATCCATTCCAAAAGCAATAGTTTGCATCTGTTAACCCCAAATTCCCAATCCGTCCCACTCCCCACCTCTTGGCAACCACAAGTCTGTTCTCCATGTCCATGATTTTCTTTTGAGTGGAAAGGTTCATTTGTGCAGTATATTAGATTCCAGATATAAGTGATATCATATGGTAATTGTCTTTCTCTTTCTGACTTACTTCACTTGGCATGAGAGTCTCTAGATCCATCCATGTTTCTGCAAGTGGCATAATTTTGTTCTTTTTTATGGCTGAGTATATATACCACATGTTCTTAATCTAATCATCTGTCAATGGACATTTAGGTTGTTTCCATGTCTTAGCTATTGTGAATAGTGCTGCAATGAACATGCAGGTGCATGTGTCTTTTTCAAGGAAAGTTTTGTCTGGATATATGCCCAAGAGTGGAATTGCTGGCTCATATGGTAGTTCTACGTATAGTATAGATTTCTAAGTTACCTCCATAGTGTTTTCCATAGTGGTTGTACCAATTTACATTCTCACCAACAGTGAAGGAGGGTTCCCTTTTCCACACACCCTCTCCAGCATTTGTTATTTGTGGACTTGTTAATGATGGCCATTCTGACAGGTGTGAGGTGGTATCTCTTGTACTTTTGATTTGCATTTCTCTAGTAATCAGTGATGTTGAGCATTTTTTCATGTGCTTGTTGGCCATCTGTATATCTTCTTTGGAGAAATGTCTGTTCAGGTCTTTTGCCCATTTTTCAACTGGGTTGTTGGCTTTTTTTTTGCTGTTGAGTTGTTTAAGTTGTTTGTGTATTTTATAGATTAAGAGCTTTTGCATCATTTGAAACTGTTTTCTCCCATTCTGTAAGTTGTCTTTTTTTTTTTTTTTGTGGTTTCCTTTGCTGTGCAAAAGCTTGTCAGTTTGATTAGGTCCCATTGGTTTACTTTTGCTTTTATTTCTGTTGCTTTGGGAGACTGAGAAAATATTTCTAAGGTTGATATTAGAGAATGTTTTACTTATGTTCTCTTCTAGGACTTTGATGGTGTCTTGTTTTACATTTAAGTCTCTAAGCCATTTTGAGTTTATTTTTGTGCGTGGTGTGAGGGTGTGTTCCAGTTTCACTGATTTACATGCGGCTGTCCAGTTTTCCCAGCACTACTTGCTATAAAGACTATCTTTTTCCCCTTTTATATTCTTGCCTCTTTTATTGGAGATTAATTGACCATAGGTGTCTTTGTTTATTCCTGGGTTCTCTGTTCTGTTCCATTGGTCTGAATGTCTGTTTTGGCACTAGTACCACACTGTTTTGATTACTGTGGCTTTGTAATATTGCCTGAAGTCTGGGAGAGTTATGCCTCCTGCTTGGTTTTTGTTCCTCAGGATTGCTTTGGCACTTCTGGGTCTTTTGTGGTTCTGTATAAATTTTTGAATTGTTGATTCTAGTTCTGTGGAAAATGTCATGGGTAATTTGAGACGGATTGCATTGAATCTGTAGATTGCTTTGGGTAGAATGGCCATTTTTACAATATTGATTTTTCCAACCCAAGAGCGTGGAATATCTTTCCATTTCTTTGAATCCTCTTTACTTTTCTTGATTAATGTTTTATAGGTCTTAGCATATAAGACATAAGTCTTTCACCTCCTTTGTCATATTTATTCCCAGGTATTTGATTTTTTGCAGTACAATTTTAAAAGTTATTTGTATTCCTTTTCTAATATTTCATTGTTAGTATACAGAAATGCAACTGGTTTCTGAATGTTAATCTCATATCCTGCTACTTTGCTGAATTTGTTGATCAGTTCAAATAGTTTTTGTGTGGAGTCCTTAGGGTTTTCTATATATAGTAACATGTCATCTGTATATAGTGACAATTTTACCTCTTCTCTTCTAGGTTGTATACCTTCTATTTCTTTTGTTTGTCTGATTGCTGTGGTGAGAACTTCCAGTACTATGTTGAATAAAAGTGGTGAGAGTGGGCATCCTTCAGGTTTTCTTATATGAGGAGGAAAATGTATATTTTAAAGAATCTGTGACATTTTGTTGTTCTTCCACTAGAAACAGTACCTGAAAAATCACTACTCTTAGCATTTCAGTTTTATATCCTGACAGAACAGAAAGATGTAGTGATAGGTAAGGTGATGTACTGCCTTCTGAGTTGTCAGATTGCGCAGAGGTCACGTTATTTCAAAGTAGTTCCCTAGCAAGAGTCATTACATTTGGTAAGAAATATCATTACCAAATGTTCTTGGCCTATCAGTATTTGTGCTTTACTATTCTTTCTATAATCAGATTAACTGATTATAGATTAACTGATCATCTAGCTGAATCATCAGATCTCTATAAATGGGAGTTTATAGAGGAAAAGGGGAAGAAAAATTTTGCAGAATGAGAGTCATTTTGAGAAGGGTAGATTTAGGTTGTCTGTGAACTTTGGAATACTAAAGTTCACAGATTCAGAAAAGGTGTCTGGAAATGGTCAAAGGCAAACTGGCTACTTATAGCTGTGCCTATGATCTAGATGGTGGTGGGAAGAATTTTTCATATAGCATTTGGTGCTTGTGTGGTCTTATGAATTGTTATCGCCTGAATTGATATTTCAAGATAAGTTGAAAGGCTGCCTACATCAGCTTCTTTGATTCAAACTAGTTCCATGGCTTTAAATATAGTTCAGTTTCTCTTGGCTAAAATTCTAATCAGTTCATCCCAAGAGAAGACGGAAAAGAGGAAGGAATGAGAGATATGTGACCATCACAGTAGGAAAATGGATCAGCTTGTTACTCTAAAATATTCTTTATTATGAACTGCTCCACCCAATCTTTATTAAGAGCATTCTTTTTATGTCCCTACTAGAGGAGTGGATTATATTCCTGGGAAATTATTCTGCCATTACATTTGAACATGCAGTTCGTTTATTTGTTTTTATTTTTTTGCAGAGTTGAACTGTCTTTATTGTTTCAACTCTTCATAAAAGTAATCCCTATTTATTGCAATATTCCAGAAATAATGAGGGACAAAAACAGTGATAAACACCAATATAGTTCTGCATAGTTGTTATAGAATATTTTCATAGGTTTTTCTTTCAGAATTGTTTAAATCTCTATATATTTTTAAATGATTTAGGTTTTTTTTCCATTTACTCTGCTCTGGATATATGAGTAAATATATATCTAGGTAAGCAATTTTTTTTTAATGGTTACACCCATGGCATATGGAAGTTTCTGGGCCTGGAATTGAATCCAAGCCTCAGCTGTGACCTACACCAGAGCTGTGGCACTATCAGATCTTTTTAACACACTGTGCTGGGCCCTGGATCAAACCCATGCCTGTGCCTCTGCAGGTTCTTAACCTACTGTGCCACAGTGGGAACACCTCTAAGTGAGCAATTTTTTTTTTTTTTTGTCTTTTGTCATTTTTTTTAGGGCTACACCCACTGCATATGGAGGTTCCCAGGCTAGGGGTCCAATCAGAGCTGTCGCCACCGGCCTACACCACAGCAACACGGGATCTGAGCCGCATCTGCAACCCACACCACAGCTCGTGGCAACACTGGATTGTTAACCCACTGAGCAAGACCAGGGATTGAACCCTCAACCTCATGGTTCCTAGTCAGATTCGCTTCTGCTGTGCCACTACGGGAACTCCTAAGTGAGCAATTTTTAATGTTAGTATAGCATTCATTAAATGGCTATATCATATTTTAGTTAATACTGACAAATATTTACTATTACTGTTAATAGGTACTAGTATAAATATCACTGGGTGATCATTTTGTACATATATCTTTGTGCACTTATTTTTTTAAGATGAAGTCTTAGAAATCAAATTGCCGTGTCAGTGGGTAGATATAGTTGACCTTCAAACAACACAGGTTTGAACTGCATAGGTTCACTTAATGTATAGATATTTTTTTTCAATACTACAATACTGCATGACCTAGTTGATTGAATTTATGGATTAGAACTGTGGACATGGAGAGCCAGCTATAAAGTTATACGCAGATTTTTGACTGCACTGAGGGTCAGCATTCCTAATCCCTGCTTTGTTCAAGGGCCAACTGTACAGTTTTGATAATTACAATTATCAAAATCTTTTGATAATTTCCAAGTTGTCCTCCAGAAAAGTTCTAGTTTATATTCCCACAATTTCAAAGTTTATACAGTCGAAGTTATCAATTTTTTAACAAACATAAGAAAAAATGATATCTGTGGTTTTAATTTGGTCACTTGAACTTTTATGGTTTTAATTTGAACTTTGTAGTTTACAGGTTTTTCACTTGTTCAGATTTTTCACTTTTACTTTTTTAATCTTTTCTCACTGAGTTCTAGCTTTTTATGTGTTAAAGATATTACTTTCTTTGTCATTTGTTGTAAATGTTATTAACTGTAGCTTGGCTTTTCATGGGGCTTTTTTTTTTCCTTGTCTTTTTGCCTTATCTAGGGCTGCACTCGCAGCATATGGAGGTTCCCAGGCTAGGGGTCTAACAGGAGCTGTAGCCACTGGCCTACACAATAGCCACAGCAACACGGGATCCGAGCCGCATCTGCAACCTACACCACAGGTCATGGCAACGCCGGATCCTTAACCCACTTAGCGATGCCAGGGATCGAACCCGCAACCTCATGGTTCCTAGTCGGATTCGTTAACCACTGAGCCACAAAGGGAACTCCGCTTTTTATGTTTTTTTAATCAAAATTTTAGAACGTTAGTGTTGCTGGAATTTTTAATCCTTTGTTTCTGAAATTCATTGTTTATAGGAGTGTCTTCTTCCAGTGCTTTTACACGTTCTTCTTTAATATCTTGAATAAAAATGATTCTGAATTGATTGGAAGCATCATATATATATATATATATGTGTGTGTGTGTATATATATATACATATATAACTGTATATTTGTGTCTATTTTGTGTCTATTTTTAGATATTCTGTGTTATTCTAATATCAGAGAGGGGAAAAAGGGAGTGCAATCATGTAAAGCCCTATAAGCCATTGTAAGGACTAATATTTACTAATATTGAACCTTCTTCCTTGCTTACTATAGTAGGATTACTGTGTCATTGTGAGTTATTCTTTAAGCATTGCATCTATAGTTAAGAAATGTTTTTGCAAAAAATGGATCTATTTTTAAAAAGTTAATATCTGCAATTGATAACATACTCATTTATGTATTCTAGTAGTTAAATGTTCTTTATCATAGTCGTAACAAGCACATTCTTTCCCCAATTGCCGTGATTTTATAAATGTGAAATATTCTATTTAACTTTCATTACTTTTTTAGGTAGTGTTGCCTATTTTAATATTGGGCAGGGCATTTAATGAACAAAATATCAGTTCTTAAGTGCTGAAATTTTTTTAAGCAATAGCATCCACAGCAAAGAGTAGCTTGTATTTTGTACTTCACTTGGGTCCAAATATTAATTTAAAATCCCCATTCATTTTTAGTTTTCAAATTCTTCTGGTAGAAGAATACCTAAAAGCTCCCAAGCAGCAGGTATAGTGAAGTCACAAATCATGGCTATGCTGAAAACTGACCTAGTTGACCAGATAAGTCAGCTCACTGGGAAAACTATAAGCTCTGTTGAAAAATCAAATATCTCAGTAGGAATAAAACAGGGAAAGGGAAAAAATATCTTTATTGCTGAGAGAAGTAAAATTAAGCAGAGTATTGGCATGTTATAAATTAAACTTTTCCTAAATAGCAGTATTTTCTGACAAAGCTTGGCTATTTGATTCTAAGCATAACTTTGAGGCTGCATGCAAATATTTTCATTTATAGTCAGAGGAAAGAAAGAGGTGAGAAAGAGAAATTTGAACCTTCCACCCTTTTCTTTTTATTGTTTGCAGCCCCTTGGGATCCCTGGGCAATTTAGCAGGTATAGCCAGTAGTTTCTTAAGTTTTTATTTCTCATGATGTCCAAGATACCATGAATATAAGATAGTGCCTCAATTCAAACCTGACTCAGAGAGATATGTTCAAAAATATCTTTTTAAATAACAGTTTTGCATCTCTTCTAGTAATTCCCAATTCTGATTCCCACTCATCACATTTGCAACAAAAGAAAATCGAGAGAAATTTCTGATGGTAATTTATCTGTGAAATGACCTCATCTTGTGATCCTGTCAGTATTGTCAGGATTATATTTGGAATATTAACGGTCATAGTTCTGATTTTCAAACAAAATAATGAGAAAAATAACTTAAGAAATGAGTTGTAATACAGCAAGAACAAAAGGAACACTGAGAAACACATTCTGCAATAGGTGGCCTTGTAAAGCTTTTTTGGTAGTGATGAGTTAATAACTTATACTTGGTAGAGAGGAACTGGATGGATCCTAAGGCATTTGTCTCATTAGTTCCATTAAAATAGAAGGTCTAATAATATTAAACCCCATGTAATTTCTGCATTCCTAACTTATTCCCATCCTCAACTTATAACTCAGCATGTTATATATATTGTAAGCATCTATTCTTTCTTGACCTTCCTAACTTAAACTTTTTCAAAGTCTTGTTTCTTTCTCTATTACTGTTTTTTCCTTATTTGCCAATTCCTTTATGCATAGAATGTTTTCATCCCAGATCCCAAGTAAATTTAAAAATTAATGTTACTGTAATCTTTCTGTAGTTATGGATTCTCTGGGACTTTTTAGGTCTTGATTAGAAGGGGAAAATGTATGAGTAAAAGATAAAGAGAGTATTAAAACAAAATGACAATGAAGATTACACCAAGTAAGAATTAAAACAAAGAAGTAGAAAATACTTCAAAAGGCATAATTTACATGAAATTTTAGGGAAGAGGAAAATTATAGCTATACCCTTCTTATAAATCTTTTAAACAGCTGTCTGATTTTCATTTGGGGTGTGTAGGTTTCATTTTTTTTTTCAGGTTATGGTAAAATATTCCAATTAATTGCCAATATGTCTAATAGCTTTGTTTAGTAATTATTTTTCCCTTTTAAGAAAGAAAACAGGAGTTCAGTGATAATTTTAGGTCTTAGTGGTAGCTAGAATACAACACCTTAATTTCTGAGTCCTTTAAGGCTTTTCTGATTTTGAGTAATAATTTGCTTAAGTCTTATTTTTAAATTCCTTAGTTTGATAAATAATATTTTCTCCATTTTTGGTTTTCAAAAACAGCTGTAGATCAGTGGTAGGAACAGAATCACAATTCAGGAATTTTGATTCTGTAAAGCATATTACATGAAATACCTAGTTGGATTAAACGAGGATTTATCCATCCTGATATTTGATCTCTAAGCATTTTTGTAGACATTTACCGTTATTGTCCATAGTATTGCAAATCTGAGAGTTAGGAATATACTGCAAGCAATATTCTCTAAGTTCTAAGGGACCTAGTATTTTGGTAATTTTTCTGTCTCTCAAACTCAAATACTTTCAACTTATTGTCAGAGACTAAAGTGAAATCCCTTTTTAGTTTCAAGAGTAATTTTTATTACTTTGAAATACTTCTAGTATTTTCATGTTAATATCATGATTTAGAAACAATAAAGTCAGAAGACCTGAATTTCAGTCCTGGGTTTGCCCCTAATTAGTTACATAACCTTTGTTAAGGTATTTAACTTCTTTGGAATTAATTTTATTTTCATTTAAACAATATACACTAAATACCTCAAAAATATTTTCTTATGTGAAATAAAGATGATAGAATTCATGATCATACTCTTTTTCATCATTATTACCAATTTATATATTATTTTATGGATCAGGCCATATATTTTCTAATTTTTATCTTCTCAGATACTAAAATACTAACTGCCCCATTCTCCCTTTCCCCAGTTTTGAAAGTATTTTCTGAATTCCTTTGGCCATATAAATTGTACCTCGAATCTTTCTCTATTGATGTCTTTCTTAAGATAGATTTGATGAAATCAGCATGAAGTGCTGAAGATGTAAGCAGGTGTGCTATGATATTATATAAATTTAAGATCATATTTTCTGTTTTACTTCAGCTGCTTTTTTTAATGCCAGTATTTCTAGGGCTTTTTAGTCATATCATTTCAAAATGCCTTTAGGCCAGCTCTTTGCTTCTGGACTAGACTAGTGCTAAGCTCTTTACTGTTCAATATCCTCTGGAACAGAGATTTCACAACTTGTCTCTCACCTTGAGGAAGTTCTTACAGCTAAAATAAATCTTGCTGTCTGCAAGTTAAGTTGAATTTTCTCTGTGAAGTTGGGAACAGCCCCAAACTCAAAGTGATGCTTTCTTGTGAGGGCCAAGCTGGCATCGTTTTTAGATTTTATATATTAAAGCTTCCTGATTTTCATTTCAATATTCATGGTCTCAGGAAATACTGTTCTTTATAGCCCAAATTAAATAAGTTACATATCTAACATTAGTGTTTATTATATCTTTTGCTACTTAGAACCAAATGAGGTACTAAAATAAAAAATGAGTTCTCAAAACTCATTTGAGGACTTTAGCAGCTTTGTGTTTTTTTGGTATAACTGTATTCATAGGACTGGGTTTTTGCATGTGATTTGTAGATTTTATCTCATTATTTTATTCGTCATTGTATATATGATTTATTCATCCATATCTTCTTTGTATGTGATGAGAATAGAAACTTGTTCTTTAAAACAGGTTGTCTTGGAGCAGATTTCAATGTGTGTCATCAAAAAGCTTTAGTACCTAAGCTACAAAATATGCTAAGTATTAGATAGGAAAAAGCAAAACACATTCTCTGCCCTTGAGGTGCCTATAGTCTAACTGGGGGAAGAGATTGGAAACATTATAATTATGAAGTACTTATAAAATAGTATAAGATAGAGCATATAAAGTAATATGTTTAATGTGAATTTTATTTTGAATTTTAAAGATTAATATAGAAAAAGATTTATACTGTACAGATCTGATCTGTTAACTACAGTATCCTAAAATGTCTAATTGTTTCATTCTGATTTTTTTTTTTTTTACTTTAAAGGTTCAGCAATTTTCTGAAAAAGCCTTCCTCCTACAGCTTTTGAAAACTCATGAAAATGCTTTAAAAAGACAGTGCAGTGAAATTACAAATGAAAGAAATATGCTCCTTCAAGCCTTTGTAAGTCTTCAGCCATTTAGAAATATCTATTTCACTGTGTCAAAAAGTATTTAAATGTACTTAAGTGTACTTTTAGAAAATTATCCGTATGCATACTGGCAGATATTCCTGTTCAAATGTGGAAAATTATTAAGTCCTATTTTAAATCACTTGGTAAAGTAATATAGTTTGAAAGAATTTTATTGGTAGGATGCAATATAAAATTATTTGCAATTAGAATAAGAATAAAAGAAACAGTAAAACTGATTTGAATTGCTCAGGCTTTAAGACCTTGGTTTTAATGCTTTTGAAAAGCAGAGACAGACATATTTATGGATGTGGGTGAGAAGATAGATTTTGTTTATCTGTCATAAGTCAGAGCCAACGGACTCAGTAGTTTTAAATGATAGGGCCAGTTTTAGGAATATGACTTGTAATTAATTTACATTAAAAATACATTTAAAAATATGTATCTAAAGTCAGAATCAACCACCAAATGGTTTTGAATGACATGGCCAGTTTCCAAATGTAGCTTATAATTAGTTACATTTCTTAGAAAAAGCAGGAAAATTCAGTAATGTTTAGGTTCTGCCATTGTCAGAAAATTCTGGTTCTAGATTTGTTTAAAGTTTTTGGAAATTCTTATTTTTATTCCATGTTGACATTTCATGAAGCATAAACGATTATTTAGAACTGAATTTGAAATGAGTATATAATTTAACCTTCATTGTCTACATTTTAAAAACTTTTCTTAGGAGTTACTTTGTGGTGCAGCAGGTTAAAGATCCAGCATTGTCACTGCAGTGGCTCAGGTTGCTGCTGTGGCGTGGGTTTGATCCCTGGCCTGGGAACTTCCATAGGCTGTGGGTACAGCAAATAAATAAATAAATAAATAAATAAATAAATAAATAAAGTTTTTCTTAGATTTCCTTGTTTGTTTTTCTTTTTTTATTCTGTAAGATAGTAATTCCTTTGAGTGTGGATTTTCATTGTCAGTTTTGGTCATTTAATTATTTTACCACCCAATTGCTATGTAATTCCTTAGAGTAGAAGTTTTTATTTTCAACTTTGGTCATTTTATCACCCATTTTGCATGATAAAATGGAATATATAGCTGAAAGTTCAATACACAAACACATATGTAATGATGGGTGGTAGAATTTCTATATCAGTAATTCCTCTAAAACATGAAGGATAAATCTTTCACGTGAAAGTAGTTGGTTGTTATTATGTAATAACTTCAGTTTTTAAAATTAATATTGCTAGAGGAGTACAGCATTTTTGTGATAATACCAGGAAATGTAGTTTTCTTCTTATTGTTAATATTTCCAAATGATTGCATTTTAAATCACTTAAGAAAATATTTGATCTTTTGTTTCCGTTTTTCAGGAGGCTACAAAGAGAAAAGTGACAGAGGAGGAAGAAAAATTTATTAAGGAAATTACAGACTTCAATAATGAGTATGACATAACAAAGAAACGAGAGCTTTTGATAAAAGAAAATGTCAAGATTGAAATATCTGACTTAGAAAGCCAGGCAAATATTCTGAAAAGGGGTATGAATACATAGTACCACCTCATTAACTAGCATTAATGAAAACAACTTATTTTGATTATACAGATTTTTCAGAAATTTAACTTCTTCGTAGGTAAAGTGGGGTATTACATGGATAATCTTTTACTTTTATCTTAATTATATGTATCTTTTATTGTGAGCAGTCTAAAATTCTTTAGAAGGTGTTACGTGAGCATTGGTCATGCACTTAATAATCAGATTCTATTTACTATCTGTTATGTGTAGGACAGAGGTCCCTTTTTTTTTAGTGCTTCACCTGTGGCATATGGAAGTTCCCAGGCTAGGGATCTAATTAGAACTGCAGCTACCAGCCTACACCACAGCAAGAGCCACAGCAATACAGGATCTGCACTGCTTCTGTGACCTGTACCATAGCTCACAGCAGTGCCGGATCATTAACTCCCAGAGGAAGGCCATGGATTGAGCCCATATCCTCCTGGATATTAGTTGGGTTTGTAACCCACTCAGCCACACTGGGAACTCCCAGGCAAGAGGTTCTTAACCATAGGCACACATCTGGGAAGTTTTTAAAAAATATATTAAATGCTAGACCTGTTGAATTAGGATAGGGAACACACTCTTTTTTTTTTTTTTTTTTTTTTTTCCCTTTTAGGGCTGCACCCAGGGCACCTGGAGGTTCCCAGGCTAGGGGTGAAATCAGAGTTATAGTCGCAGCCTACCACAGCCACAGCCACAGCCACAGCCATGCCATATTTGAGCTGCGTCTGTGACCTACACCAGAGCCCATGGCAACACCGGATCCTCAATCCACTGAGCAAATCCAGGGATTGAACCCACAACCTCATGGTTCCTAGTCAGATTTGTTTCCATTGTGCCATGATGGGAACTCCAGGAACATAATTTTTAAGTCCCTTACATAACGTTAATGTGTACTGCTATTTAATAACCACAAGTGTAGAACACAAGTTTAAATGATTATTAACCTTATGAGATACTCTAAAATCTCCTTTCCTTAAAAAGTCATTGTATCACCAGTTCTATTCAACATACTATTGGGAATTCTAGCCAAATCAGGGAAGAAAAAAGAAACAAGGTATTCAGATTAGAAAGGAAGAAGTAAAAGTATCTCTGTTCCTAAATGGCACGATCTTACAGGAGAATACCTAATGATTCCACAAACAAAACACATACACACAAAACCAGTCAGCTTAAGCCAGTAAATAAATACAGTGTAGCTGCAGAATATAAAATCAACAGACAAAACCCAAAAACTCTATATATTAGTGGAATCTCTATCAAATACCCACAGCATTTTTTTCTGTTTTCTTTTTGCTTTTTAGGGCTGCACCTGCAGCATATGGAAGTTCCCAGACTAGGCGTCAAATCAGAGCTACAGTCACCAGCCTACACCACAGCCATAGCCACATGGGATCTGAGCTGCATCAGCAACCTACACCACAGCTCATGGCAATGCCACATCCCCAACCCGCTGAGTGAAGCCAGCGATCAAACCTGCATCCTCATGGATACCCTTCAGATTTGTTTCTGCTGCACCATGATGGGAACTCCTAGCATTTTTTTCATGCATAGAAGAACCCATCCTAGATTTGCATGTGCTCACTGTGGTATATGGAATTATTGACCAACAGGGAACTTTTGTATAGCACAGGGAACTCTACTCAATATTCTGTGATGGTCTGTATGGGAAAAGAATCTGAAAAAGAATGGGTATATTTACATGTATAACTGATTCACTTTGTTGTACAGCAGAAATTTCACAACATTGTAAATCACCTATACATCAGTAAAACTTTTAAAAATGGAAAAAAAAAACCCATCCTAAAATTCATATGGAATCCCAGAGTATCCAAATAGCCAAAATAGTCTTGAATAACAAAATTGGAGGTCTCACACTTCTTGATTGCAAAGCTTAAGTTAAATAATCTAAACAGTATGATACTGGAAAAAGACAGGCATACAGAGCAATGGGATAGAATAGAGAGCTCAAATATAAACCCTTGTGTCTAATTTTTGATAAGGGTACCGAGACCGTTCAAAGGGAAAAGGACAATCTTTTCAACAAATTCTCCTGGGAAAACTGGATACCACATACAAAAGAATGAAATTGGGCCTTTACTTTACACTATATATAAAAATTTACTAAAAATGGATCAAAGCCTTAAAAACCAGCATGATAATCTGGTAATTCACGGATGAAAGGGTCCATCACATTTAGCCTCAAAATAATGATTATCATACCATTTTTCTCAAAATATCCCTCTTAAGCATTTATTCTAGTTGGTGAGTAAGTTCTTCATGGATGTTAGATAAGAAGAAGCATATTACATTCTTTACTTGTTAATATCCTTTACAGACAGGCAGTATATGTACAGCTATGTAAAAGAGAGCACTCTCAGCAGTGGGATCAAGATGGTGGAGAAGTAAGATGGGGCGCTCACCTTCTCCCACAAACACATCCAAAAAACCCCTCTACAGGTGGAACGATTCCTACAGAACATCTGGACACTGGCAGAAGATCTTAAACCTCCAAAAAGGGCAAGAAACACTCGCATAACTGGGTAGAACAAAAGAAAAAAATGAGAAAAAAGAGGAATCAGGACAGGACCAGAATTCCTGAGAGGGAGCTGTGAAAGAGGAAAGGAATCTGCATCCTGGGATACCACCTAACAGATGTGGAGATCATCTGAGATGGAGATGAACCTCAAGTCTCTGAGAAAAGCACATTAGCCAGACTGAGGAGGGAAAAGAAGAGAGAGTCACACAGATCATTGGTACCACCGCCCCCAGACACCGCAGTCTGAAACACGTGGGAGGGGGCTGGGTGCTGAGACTCAGGCTTCTGAGGTCAGTTCCAGGGATAGCACTAGAGTTGGCTGTGTGGAGACAGCCTGAGGGGCTAGGGAGCAGTGAGTCATGGGCTGGGGAGTGGAGCATTACAGCTGAGGGACTTAGGCCTGGGCCTGCAGGAGAAGCAAGATGCCATTGTTGGGGAGGGGGAGAGGAGATGGAGGAACAGGACTTCCATAGGAATATCTCTGCGCATGCATGTTCTCTTGTGTGGGGCACCTCATGTGTGGGATAAAGGCAGTGAAGGCAAACCTCTGATGCCATCTCAGACTCCATAGGTGGATGTGGCCCGCCACCACTAGGGGTCCATGAACAGGCATCACCCGCAGTCCCAGTCACCTCAGGGATCAACTCAGAGGAGGGCACTGCAACTGAGTGCAACCCTTGTTGCTCCCCCTCCCCTGGGAATGCATATGCCCTGTTGTTGCTGCTTCGGAAGGCTCTTGATGCTACATGCACGTGCCTGAGGGTCACTGCCACTTGCCAGGGCACTGCAAGCAGGAGCAGCCTATGCAACCTCCCCATGGGTCCCTCAAGGGCCCATCAACCAGGCACTAACTATAGGTCCTGCCCATTGCCTTCATCTCCCTGGATGCATGAGCAGGCTGTACACTAGAGCACCCTCTATCAAGGGGATAACAGTGTGCATACACTGAGGAAAGACACAGCAAACATCCAAACCAAAAGCAGCCCCCACCCCCACCTTCCAAAAATAGGCATCAAAAACTATCCAAGGGTGCTCTTACATAAAAATAGCCCTCCAAGACAGCATTAGTTTTTTTTCCTAAACTCACAGAGTAAGAAAAATGTAAGCAAAATGAGGAAGCACAGGAACTATTCCCAGGTAAAAGAACAGGAGAATTCCCTGAAGGAGCAAACAATGAAACAGACCTCTGCGGTCTAACAGACACCAAGTTCTAAAAGGTGATGGTGAAAATTCTGCAAGAAATTAAGACCAGATATGAACAGTAATGCAGATTACTTTAGAAAGGAACTAGAAACTATAAGGAGGAGCCAAGAAAAATTAGAAAATTCATTTGCAGAAATGCAAGCTCAGTTAAAGGCATTGGAGAGAAGAATGAATAATGCAGAGGAACAAATAAGTGACTTGGAAGATAGAATAATAGAAATCACCAAAGGAGGACAGTAGACAGAAAACTAAATGAAAAAACATGAAAGCAATGTAAGAGACCTATGGGATAGTAAAAAGTAGGCCAATCTATGCACAAGAGGAGTCCAAAAGGAAAAGGGGGACTGAAAATGTGTTGAAGAAATTATGGCTCGAAACTTTCCAAATCTAAAGGAAACAGATATCAAGATGTAGAAAGCACAGAGGGCCCCAATCAAGTGGAACCCAAAGAGACCTACACTAAGACATAATAAAAATGGCAAAAGTCACAAGGTCAATAGAGGATTCTAAAGACAGCAAGAAAATAAGCAAAGATTTAATTCTAAGGGAACCTCCCCCCCCAATAAGGCTACCAGCTAATTTCTCTACAGAAACATTACAGGCCAGAAGAGAATGGAAATAAATAAATAAATATATATATATATATATATATTTTTTTTTTTTTCAAAGAACTAAAAGGGAAAAATTTGCAGGCTAGAATACCCATCAAGATTATCATTTAAAATAGAAGAAGTAGAGAGTTTCACCAAAAACAAAAACTAAAAGAATACAGCAATACTAAACCCATTCTGAAAGAAATACTGAAAGGTCTCCTCTAAATAGGAAAGAAGTAGGAAGATACAGGATGGAGGAAATTACAACTGGAAAGTAATCAGAATATACAGATCTAAAAGGGAAAAAATTTTTCTAAAAGCGATGATAAGCAAAAGAAACAGCAAAAGGATAAACAAGATGTAAAAGAGGATATCAAAATCATACATTTTGGGGAGGGAAGTAAAATTTAGACTCTTTTTTTAGGATGTACTTAAGCCTATATGACTGTTAAGCTAAAGCAAGCAGATATAGGAAGGGGTTAACATCCTTGAAAATCATGGCAACCACAAATCAAAAACAAACAATATATTCACAGAAACTAAAAAGAAGAGGACGCAAGCATGAAATAAAAGGAAATCATACAACCAAAAAGAGAAAAAGGAACAAAGAAACATAGAACCAAATAGAAAACAAGATTTAAAATGGCAATAGATGTATCTTGTTCGGTAATTACCTTAAATGTCAATGGAATGGTCCAACCAAAAGACACAGAATGGCAGACTGGATGAAAAAACAAGAGCCTACAGTATGCTGCCTACAAGACGCTCACCTTAGGGCAAAGGACACATATAAATTGAAAGTAAGGGGATGGAGAAAGATATAGGAGTAACAGGAAAGTGGGAGTTGCAAAACTCATCAGACAAAGTAGACTTTAAAACAAAGGTCACAAAGAAAGACAAAGAAGGACACTAATAATAAAAGGATCCATTCAAGAAGAGGATATTACACTTGTCAATATATATGCCCCTAATATAGGAGCACCCAAACACACACAGGAAATACAAACATAAAAGGAGAAATTTTTTTTTTTTTGCCTTTTGTCATTTTTATGGCCGCACCCGCGGCATGTAGAGGTTCCCAGGCTAGGGGTCTAATCGGAGCTGTGGCCACTGGCCTGTGCCGCAGCCACAGCAACGCAGGATCCGAGCCGCGTCTGCAACCTACACCACAGCTCACGGCAACACTGGATCGTTAACCCACTGAGCAAGGGCAGGGATCGAACCCGCAACCTCATGGTTCCTAGTCGGATTCGTTAACCACTGCGCCACGACGGGAACTCCAAAAGGAGAAATTGATGGGAATACAATAATAGTAGGAGATTTTGTCACTCCACTCACATCAGTGGACAGATCCTCTAGACAGAAAATCAGTCAGGCAGCAGAGATCCTAACTGACACAAAAGAACAGTTAGACTCAGTTGATACTGTTAGGACATTACATCCAAAAAAACCAGAATGTACATTCTTTCCAAGTGCACATGGAACATTCTTAAGCATTGACATGTACTGTGGCACAAAATTAACCTTAGCCAATTTCAGAGTGTAGAAATTGTTTCACATATCTTCTCTGACCACAATGGCATCAAACTAGAAATCAACCACCGGAAAGGAAATGTAAAAAATTGACTATATGGAGACTAAACAACGTGCTACTAAAAAACCAATGGTCAATGAGGAAACCAAAAGAAAAAGAATACCTCAAGACAAATGATAATTAATACACTATCATTCAAAATCTGTGGAATGCCACAAAACCAGTTCTTAGAGGGAAGTTCATTGAAATATAGGCCTTCCTCCAAAAAGAAAAAAAACTTCAAATCTACAACTTAACCTACTAGTTAAAAGAGAAAAAGAAGAACAAATAAAACCTAAAGTAAGCAGAAGAACAGAAATCATAAAGATCAGAGAGGAAATCAATAAAATAGAGATTTAAAAATACAGAAAAAAATCAATAAAAGCAGGAGCTGGTTGTTTGAAAAGGTAATCAGAATTGACAATCGGGAGTTTCAGTTGTGGCTCAGTTGTAATGAACCCAGCTAGTGTCCAAGAGGATACAGTTTTGATACATGGACCCTCTCAGTGGGTTAAGAATCCGGCATTGCCATGAGCTGTGGTGTAGGTCACAGACACGGCTCAAATCCTACATTGCTGTGGCTGTGTTGTAGGCTGGCAGCTACAGCTCCGATTAGACCCCTAGCCTGGAAACTTCCATACGCTGTAGGTATGGCCCTAAAAAAAAAAAAAAAGGCAAACTTCTGGCCAGACTCACCAAGAAGAAAAGAGAACAACTCAAAATAAATGAAAAAGGAGAAATTTTAATGGATAGCGCAGAAATACAAAAAAATGTAAGAGAATACTATGAACAATTATATGCCAACAAATTCGACAACCTAGAAGTGGACAACTTACTAGAGACATATACCCCACCAAAGAACAGTGTGAACACTAGAAATGAAATTGAATATGTAATAAAAACATCACTTACCAACAAAGTCCAGGACCAGATGGCTTCACAGGCAAATTCTACCAAACATACAAAGAAAAACTTACACCCCACCCTTTTAAAGTTTTTCCAAAAGATTGGGGAAGAAGGAACACTCCCAAAGACATTTGATGAAGCCACCATCACTCTAATACCAAAACCAGACAAAATTATAGGCCAATGTCTTTGATGAATATAGACACAAATATTCTCAACAAAGTTTTAGCCAACCAAATCCAATAGCACATAGAAAAGATCATACACCATGACCAAGTGAGATTCATCCCAACTTCACAAGGATGGTTCAGAATATTCAAATCAATCAGTGACATACACTGCTTGAATAAGAGAAAAGTCAAAAACCGCATGATCATCTCCATATGTGCAGTAAAAGCATTTGACAAAGTTCAAGATCATTCATGAAAAAAATTCTTACCAAAGTGGATATAGGAGGAACATATCTTAACATAATAAAAGCTATTTATGGCAAACTCACAGCCAGTATAATACTCAACAGAGAAAAGCTGAAAGCCTTCCCACTAAAATCTGGATCAAGATAAAGATGCCCACTCTTACCACTTTCATTCAACGTAGTATTGAAAGTCCTCACCACAGCAACCAGACAAACAAAAGAAATAAAAACTATCCAAATTGGAAGAGAAGAGGTAAAGTTGTCACTCTATGCAGATGACATGCATATCTGCATACTAACAGTGAAATAATAAAAAAGGAATATAAAAATACCTTTTAAAATTCTACCCACAAAATTAAATACCAAGGAATAAACCTGACCAAGGAGGTGAAAGACTTCTTTAAAACATTAATCAAGGAAAATAAAGAGGATTCAAAGAAATGGAAAGATATCT
>PVHT021183705.1:13972195-13996726 GCA_004024745.2 Catagonus wagneri | reverse complement strand
CGATGGACATTTGGGTTGTTTCCATGTCTTGGCTATTGTGAATAGTGCTGCAGTGAACATGCGTGTGCAAGTGTCTTTCTCCAGGAAATTTTTGTCTGGATATATGCCCAAGAGTGGGATTGCTGGGTCATATGGTAATTCTATGTAGAGTTTTCTAAGGTACCTCCACACTGTCTTCCATAGTGGCTGCACCAGCCTCATGTTGTCCATTTTGAATACCTGTCAGTGATTACTACGGGCTCATCACAGGAATAGTTCAGATGTCCTTTATGTCACTTATCACCACCACCAGCAAAAGTCCAAATTAGCCCTGGATTAGCAAACCTATTTTAGTATTTGCCTGTCACTATGTTGTGTCTACCTTTGGGGAAGGAGAAAACAGTTCTAATTCAGCCACTCAGATACTGTTTGGCAAGTAATATCTGGATAGTTAGAAGTAGCTCATCCACAAACAAATTTTTTTAATGATTTTGTGTAGGCACCACCGTCAACTGCCTTTGCCCAGGCCTTATTTGTTCTGCAGATAGTAAACTTTGGACTTCTTTACCCAACCAGTCATCTTCCACAAACAGTAAACACCCTCAAAACTTTCTGTTCCCATGGGACCCTGGCAGTGGTGGCCTTTTTTTTCTTTCTTGTTGTTTCCCCCTTGAGTACAATTTCTTGTCCTGTGGTTTTGTTGGACAGATGGGCAGCTTGTTTAGAAAAGTTTTGCCGTCTATAAAATGGGGAAGGTGAAAGGATATGTGTGTGCACGCGTGTGTTTTCCTCTCTCTGCCTGAAAAAAAGGCTCGGTCCCACTCAAGTCTCGTATTTTTAATGTCACGGATTTTGTTAAGATCTTTTTTTGTGCCTTTAATTGGTGTGTGAAGTAGAAAAAAAAATCCATTATTATACATATTTTACATGAAGCACAAAAGGTATTATTCTTATTGAAACTTTATGTTTAATTTTTCAAAGAGTGTAATAATTTTCTTAATTATTTAGAATTTGAAGATAAAAAAAATGAAGCCGTGTGTACTACCAAAAATCTAGAGGCAGAAAAAATAAAAATCACTGAAAAACCTCAGAATGACCCTGAATGCTTAAGGTAAGAATTGCCCTGTATCCTTCGGCAAAAAAATTCATACATTTTCAAGTTGTCAAGTAGATATCAGCATAAAGTTAAATGCAGAGTTTTTATTTAAGTTCCAGGTGAAGATGTTATTTCCTTCTATGTGTATTATGAAACATGGTAATAAGCAAACACTTCACAGGATAGAAAGTGCTATACATAAATTTCATGATGCATCAGGTTGATAACACTGAAATCAATTTTATCTTTTCATATATCTCATGAACTCTGAAAATTTTCACATCCTAAAAGATTAAGACAAAGCATTGTTTCCACAAATCTCTTTCTGTTAGTCCTAACTTTTGAGGGTGAATGACTGAAATTTTTTTTTATCCTTCTAGATTTCAGGGGAAAAATCACAATCTATTATTTTATTTTAAATCTGTCACTCTGGTTTTGTGCCTAAAGAATGAAACTATTTTCTGTATGAAATATTTAGATGCTTTTTTGTATTTGATAATGAATGAATGTCTGAGGTTTCAAATGATATAGTCATATACAGAAGAAGAACCCCCCCAGTTTTTTAATTTCACAGTTATTTATTAATAATTCAGTGTTATATTTGGTACCTTAATTTTAAAGAACTTCCCATAATTTCTAGGCTTAATGTAAGAAACAGAAACCTCATTACCAAATCTATGAAGAGGCAAATGAAGCCTCCTTTCACATAAATCATATAGGAAATATGTCCACTAGAGCTGAACAAATGCTTCATATTAGCAGTGTATTGCCTTAGGCCATAATTTTGTAGATTGTGAGAAAATATTTGCAATTTAATTTTGTGTTAAGTTTTATAAGCATGAAATATCAATCTCTTGGGTGATATGTTTGATGCAGAATGAGTTTCTGTAACGACAATCTGCTCGTTGAGTTTTTTATACTTTTAGAAATGGTAATGCCCACTGGTATCATTATAGTTAGTAGTAAAAGGGCTGCAAATATGACCTCCAGTTTTGTGGGTTTATCACTCAGGCATAAAAATTTGCCCTGGGTTAAAATTAAACACACAAAGTCTGTTAGAGAGAGCTTTTTCCTTCACAGATGGTGACAGAGAAGATTTGGATAGGAAAAAAACATCAATCTATATACCTAGTCCATTCTTTGCATTTAGCAGTTATTAAAGAAAATGTCAATATTTATAAATTCCCACTTTCAATTCTTTAATAGGTTAGCTTAGTTTCCTTTCTGGTATGTTCATAAAAGTTATTTCAGATATGAAGAGCAGAGTCAAAGTTTTAAGTGTAAAGTCCTAAGGGAAAGAGTGCCATCAGTCTTATAATAAGTGCAATAACAAGGAGCTAACGATAGCGAGGAAAGATATGACGTTTATTCAACCAAAATGAAGTTGGTTTTATCCCTAAACTTTGGAGTAGAATAATCTTTTTAATCTGAGTTCAAGTGTATACCTAATTCTATAATAAGTGCCTTTTACTTAAATCTTCATATCTAACTATTCTTGGTATAGATTCCACTTCTGTAGCATGGTTTCTCAAACTTGGCACTGTTGAGATTTTGGCCTGTTTGTTCTTCACTGTGGGAGGGCTGTCCTAGGCAGTGTTAAGATGTGCCTTCCTGGCCTCTACCTGCTAGATGCCAGTAGCATCACCCACGCCCAACTGTGACAACCAAAAATGTCTCCAGACATTGCTGAATGTCCCTGAGCAGATGTGGGTGGGAAAAATTGTCCCTAGCTCAGAACCAGTTTTATTTTAAGGTTATTATAATTGTACTTGTACTTTCATTAAACTTTAACCAGTAAGAAAGCAATTTTAAAAAGTTAATATTACCTCATCTCTATGAGGTTATTGTTTCTAAGCAAATTAGAATATTTTGATACACATTTTGTCTATATTGAAATTATTTTGTAATGATTATATTTTTTAGAGTTAATATTCCATGTCCAGGTTGTTTGTTAGACTCTATTTTGATGCCATCCATTAATGCTAGGAACCAGTTCTTTATATTCACAGTGATTTAATGGTCTCTCCTTTAGGTAATCTTTCCCTATTTATAAATTATAAGATGTTTGTTCATTTAAAAGATTCTTTTGTGAAAATTGTGGGATCATTAACTAACACATGTTAAAGCAGCTAACTTATAAAATATTGCTGTGATTAACACCTAAGCCAGAGGTTGGGTTAATATCAACGAAGCCTCCCTGAGGTTTGAACAACTGACTGAATTAGTTTTTTCACATAGTCCAGGGAGGAAAGAAACAATAAACCTCAGGATATCAAGAGGCATAGAGATTTAAGATTACAAACCCCTTTGGGAGTTTCCATCGTGGCTCAGTGGTTAATGAATCTGAATAGGAACCATGAGGTTGTGGTTCGATCCCTGGCCTTGCTCAGTGGGTTAAGGATCCGGCATTTCCGTGAGCTGTGGTGCAGGTTGCAGACATGGCTCGGATCCCGTGTTGCTGTGGCTGTGGTGAAGGCCAGCGACTACAGCTCCTGTTAGATCCCTAGCCTGGGAACCTGCATATGCTGCAGGTGCGGCCCTAGATAAGGCAAAAAGACAAAAAAAAAAAGAAAGAATTACAAACCCCTTTGAATCTCAGCTTTGCTATTTGCTAGGTTGGTGACCTTGGACAAGCAGTTTAACTTGTCTGTGCCTCATTCTCTACATCTATAAAATGAGGTTAATAATGGCATATACCTCACAAAATTATAGTAAAATTAAATCACTTAATATATATAAAGCCCTTACAATAGTTCTGGGTACACAGTAAAACTCTATAATTATTAAACGTAATTATATTTGTGTAATTACTTATGATTTCATTTTAAATTTCATATTATTTGTTTGAATTTCATGGCTTTCAAAAGCTTCTTTTTCATTTTTTCTTCTGTGCATCCTTTAAATGCAGTGTCTCCCTACAGGTTAGTCATTGATTTTACTCTTAATTTGTACTCTCCGTGGTCTCATCTGGTCTAAAGTTTTAGTTATCGTCTGTAGATAATTTCCAAATCTTATTCTGTAATCCCTCCTTCCTAAACTCCAGTCCTGCATTCCCAACAATTTGATATAAATATAGAAATAGATCTTAAGTGATGCCGTCCCGAATAAACAAAAACAGAAATACATTTTGTGCATTTCTATCACATACCCTATACTACTAGCGTGTCAGAACACTATTTGTGGAATTCAAAATAGGTCACAGGACTTCACACTTTTCTATATTTCTCTTTCATCAACATTAGTTAAAATTCAACTTAGTCCTCAAGGCCTAGCTCACATGTCATTTTTTTCTGGGTTTTGATCAAATCTAAAACGTAGCAGGCATGTTTGTTGTGTTCACAAATGTCATTCTCACCTTACCCCCTCCATAACCAAGTTTTGTTGCTTTTACTTCCAAAATATTTCTTGAATCCTTCTACTTTTCTTTCACTGCTAACATCCTAGTTCTAGCCACCACTCTCTCACCTGGGTCACAGTAATAATCTCTCTTCTGCTCTCCCCTCAACCGCTCTTGGCTTCATAATGAGCATAATAAAATCTGGAGTCCATGACTTGTCACAGTATGGTGTATGATCACCTCCCTGGTGTTATTTTCAACAACAGTCCCCTTCTCATTCTGCTCTCACAACTACTTCAAACTTTCTTCCACTTTAGACTGTTATTTATGCCTTTCCTTCTCCTCAAGTTATTTATTTGCCCCTTGCCTGCTTGTCGCCTACCTGATGGGACATACCCTATCCTTTAGATCTCAGTTGAAATGTTTTCTCAGAGAAGGGCCTCTGTGATCTAAATTTTGTAACCTGTTATTTTTCCTAATAACATACTATATTTTTTCCTTTACAGCACAGATTCCGTTTGGTAATTACATATTTATGTGCTTTATTAATGTCTGTCTTCACCACTTCCTCAATAAGGGGAAGAATCTTGTCTGCTTTGTTTATCATTGTATACTCATGGTCTAATACCTTGGTACACAGGTTGGCATATGGTAGGTGTTGAATAAATAAATGAGGGAATAAGTGAGCTAATAAATTATGAAAGTTATCTTCTACTGTTCCTTTCTCTGTATTCATAGAGAAAATTTTTAATTCTGTTATATCATTGATCATATTTTAATGATAGTTATGTGTATCAGTCTATCCCATTGAACTGGAAACTCCCTCTACTTCTTGTTCATTATTCCTTTTTAAATTTTATTTTTATTTTTATTTTTATTTTCATTTTCAGGGCTGCACCTGTGTCATATGGAGATTCCCAGGGTAGGGGTCAAATTGGAGCTGCAGCTGCCAGCCTACACCATAGCCACAGCAATGCAGGATCTGAGCCTCATCTGCAACCTACACCACAGCTCATGGCCAACACTGGATACTTAACCCACTGTTCAAGGCCAAGGATTAAACCTGCATCTTCATGGATACCAGTCAGGTTCATTACTGCTGAGCCACAGTGGGAACTCCTCTTGTTCATTTTTTCTATCAGTGTCTGCATCTAACATAGTCAAGAGTACATAGTGTTTAAAAAATATTTGTTCTAGTGATTGGGTCTGTAATTTTATTTTTACTACAAAGAAGATAAAAGTTTTTTGTATATTTTCATTTATTTGCAAAGGCATAGTATATGTTAACCATTGGGATAGCCCCATGGAATTTTTTCCACTTCTTATTTTTTCTTCCATGTGGAAAGAACGTTACTGGTTTAATCCCCCTAGCCATGTCTCCCCCCTCCAACTCTTCCTTTCTTGTTCTAAGTAGAGAGGAATGATTCAGACTGATTGATGAGTTTGGAAGGATGAACTGGAACCCAGCCCCTTCCTTTGCCCTATCTCTTTGGAGTATGGTCTTCCTCAGAGAGTATTTGTTCCACTCTACTCCTCTATCCTTTAAGTTTTAAAGTGGTAAGACTCCATGAGAAGAAGCTTGTTGCATCCAATTCTGCCTTCAATGTGTGAATTAGATTAGTTTGATTCTGAGATTCAGTGTTAGTAAGTCCTTTTCCTGCATATGCAAGCCACATTCTCCAGGGTCTGCTATAGTAGTAAGTATAACATCTTGGCATCCCTTCTGGCTCCCTCATTTCTCAGCTGGGCACAGTTCACGCAGGGAAGAATTCAGGGCAAAATTCAGGCATTATATACGGGACCCCTTCAAATTCCCAACACCTATTATTTCTTATTATTACTCAATCTCAGGGTCACCAAACTACAGATCTTTTTTTTTTTTAATTGAAGTATAGTTGATTTACAAGGTTGTCCAAAATGTGGTTCTTTATCATAATTTTTCAATTTACTTCAAATAGTAACATACCAGACAACTTGAAACATTTCAGGCATTTTCCTTAACCCACAATACTTCTTTCTAGAATGGGTTTACATTTTTAATAACCAGTATTTGTGCTTATTTAATATAACAGGAAGTTTTTTTTTCAGAAATGAAGCTGCAAAGTTAACACCATGCGATTTTCCTTCTGAACATTTGAAGGTAGTGCGTTTTTGTGATGAGCATATTTGCAATGGAAACTGCACAAAAATTAATATACACCTGATACTATGAGGCATTATATGCATATATATGAGATTGTAAATCAATGCTGTTGCCTCTTCAGTGAAAAAGTCAGCCAGTTAAGTTGGTCACAGAGGTCACATTGATCGTCCTTAGATATATGAGAAGGTATAAACATGTGATGGTATGAAAATACTTCCAACCTGTCTAAAAGATACACAGATAAATATGTATATTTACACATACATATATAAATAAACATAGATTTATTTTTATTGAAGTATAGTTGATTTACAATGTTGTGCCAGTTTCTGCTGTACAGCAAATCGACTCAGTCATACATATATATATACATTCTTTTTCTCATTTTATTTTCTATCAAGTGCTATCACAAGAGATAGGATATAGTATTTTAACAAATATATATAGATATTTTTAAATTATGAGAGCAGGTTATGTTGAGTGAATAAAAAATTCAGACTACAAAAATGTAAATCATAAGTCTTTATGCATGTGTGTGTTTTTTTGTGTATTTGTGTGTGTGTGTTTGTGGTAGTTTAGAGAATATAAAAAAGGGATCACACTTACTGGTCTGTAGTTTGCTTTATTACTTAGAAAATACTATAGACGTTTCTCATATTAGATTATACTGACCAACTTCATTCTTTTTAATGCCAGTGTACAGATATCAGATTTCTCCCATTGATGGATGTATAAGAGTTCCTAAATATTCATAGTTAGAAACATTTTTATAAATGGGTGAGAGTGTTTCTATAACATTGTTTAGGATAAGCATTACTTAATAGAGTGATAGGAATTTTTATCCAGTCTATTTTAAGAAAACAGTGTGCATTTACTTTGCAAAACTCTGTTATCAACAAGAATGAGTTCAAAGTGGACAGATGTAACAAAGTCTCAGTTCTAAACTTTCTGGAAAATAACTAGTCAAAAAATTATATACCTTTAGCCAACCCATATCATTTCTCTTTTTAAACATTTATAAAATATGAAAATCATCATTTAATTCCAGGATCATTGTTAGCTATGAATTTTCATTGAATATTTCTGTTGACTCTTCATCTTTTCTGGTAAAACTTCATCATTTTATTCACTAAGAGAAGTGCCTGTACATCATTGATTATGTAGCCTTCAAGCTAATAGAGATCCCCTGTTTTGTGAATTCTTGGTTCACACTGTAGTTATTAAAGCTTCTAAGTAAATACAAAGGAAATTTTTATGGTAGAAATTAGTTGATTATTTTACATGTTACATTCTTATGTTAATGTGCCTATTTGTAAATGTCCCAAGTTTTGCAGTAATTTTGCTTATTATATAAACCATATATAATACTAATTATTTTCAAAATTCATTTTTATCTTTGATATCATAATATATATATTTTTAATTTTCATATGTTTACCTTTATAAGCATCCCCTTTTGAATGTGTAGGGGTTGGGGAGATGATAGGAAATATGTGGAAAAAAGAGATGCCTAATAGAACCAGTCCAGGATTTGGAGCAATGGAGATGCTGGCAGGACCTTACCTCCTTCTCAGCAGATCTCTCTGGTTCAGCCTTACACACCTTTATGAAGGTTCCTGTCTGTCTTCTGGTGGCCTGGACAGAGGGAAGACATAATTAGAAAATTGGAATTCTGCTTTCACACATTGAACTTTCAAGTCTACTTTCAGAAATAAATTGTGTATGAAATTGTATATGAAAGGGGATGATGTATATATATCTTTAAAACAGTGTTTTTGTCTTTAAGTGATACTAAAATGATATTCATATGAATTACTGTAGAGAAATAATATTGAGAAAGTGAAGCCGTGAAAAAAACTAGAGAAAAGTAGGAAGGACTGTTTATTATTATTTATTTTTTAAGTTTTTTGTCTTTTGTCTTTTTAGGGCCGCATCCGCGGCATATGGAGGTTCCCAGGCTAGGGATCCAATCGGAACTGTAGCTGCCAGCCTACACCACAGCTACAGCAGCACAGGATCCTAGCTACATCTGTGACCTACACCGCAGCTCATGGCAACGCCGGATCCTTAACCCATTAAGTAAGGCCAAGGATTGAATCCACGTCCTCATGTATGCTAGTCAGTTTCATTAACCACTGAGCCATGACAGGAACTCAGAAGGACTGCTTATTAAACCTTTAGTGTGATCAAGGAAATCAAAAAGGATAAGATCACCAGACTTAACACATAAGATTTAAAATTCCATGTGTCATAAATGTCATCAACTTGGAATGATAATCTGGGGAGAATCTATAGTACTTATGATGAACAAAGGATTATACTTTATCAAACAACCAATTAAAAAAATCAGGTGGAAAACACTAAAAATCAATAAGTTTTCATTCATGTGTTCATCCAACAAACATGTACTAAACACCTTCTTTGTTCTAGACACTATGCAAGTTGCTAGGAATACCAAGATGAATAAGACAAAGTAATTCCATTAGACTGCTCATCAATTAAATACAAATTAAACCCACTTCTCAAATTTCTATCAAATTTTGAAAGATATCTTAAATGACCATAAAATTGGCAAATGTGTGGTACAGAGATAATTCATACATTGTTGTGACAGTATACATTGCATTTGGAATACAATTTGATGTGTATAAATTATTATAAGCATCTTTATTATTTTTTTCCTTCCTTTTTAGGTCTTTACCTGCAGGATATGGAGGCTCCCAGACGAGGGGTCCAATCAGAGCTGTAGCTGCCAACCTGCACCAGGGCCACAGCAACACGGGATCAGAGCCGCAGCTGCGACCTGTGCCACAGCTCATGGCATAGATCCTTAACCCGCTGAGCGAGACCAGGGATTGAACCTGTGTCCTCATGGATGCTAGTAAGGTTTGTTAACCACTGAGCCACGATGGGAACTCCTATAAGCATCTTTAAAATGTTTATGCTGTTTAACCCAATCATTCCACTTATGAGCTCTATCCCAAGGGAAATAATTCTAAGTACAGGAGAAGCTTTATGTACAAAGATGTTCATAGAAATGTTATTTATGGTAGAAAAAATAGGACCAACTTAAATTCTTTCCCATAAATGAATAAGTTAACTGTGGTGTAGTCACTTGGATTACTATATTAAATGGTGTTAATTGACATGTGTAATTAATTGGGGGAAATGTATATTATAGCATTAAGCAAAATAAAAAACTAGGAGGCAAGATTACCTAATCACTATTATGTGGAAGCAAAAGACCTAAATGAAGTATACCTAAGTTTAAATAGCATTGAGTTTGTATACTAGGACTTGGGTGAAAATTATACTTCTTTCTAATTAAATTGTATTTGTTTGCAGTTCTGTAGCTAAAAAGAATGTTCTTTTAGTTAAGGCTTTTCTGTGGCACTTAGAGATAACTGAAAAAAATGTAACGGGGCAGGAAATTATAAAAATACATGGAATATAAGTTTTCCTAAACTAACTAGCAATGTTCGTCCATTCTCATCAATATCTGATGATTCAGAGAAAGGTGACAATAACCAGTGCAAACTGCCATTAGCTATTGTGCAGTAGGTGAAGGAAGTTCTTCTTGACTCTCGTAGGCAATCAGTCTATGCACTGAGGCATGAGATCTGCTTACCATTATATAGCTTTGGCCTAGCTGCAAGTACATTAATATTCACACCGTTAGCACCTAGCTTCTTTTAAAGCTAGCAACAGTAATCTTTTCTTTAAGTGCAGATCTAAATTCTACAGCTTGATTATATGCTGAATAGTGAAATACTTCCTATAATTCATTTTAAATGCCATCCTTAATTTCAGTAGTCTCTTATTCTTTTCATTAGCTAACTAAAAGGGGAAGTTGTCACAGTCCAATTCAAATGGGCATGAAAGCTCTTACAGAACCTGTAGTCCATTCGAACTGCAAAAGGAGAAGGGCAAATATTGAAGGCATGATGGGAAGAGAGATCCCTATCATTGTATTTGAAAAGATAAACCTATTAAAATGAAGCCTTAAGTACATTGTATAGCAGCATCCACAGTATATTATGACTCTCCATGTAATTTTCCATTTAAAAATATTTCTTGCAAGGGGTTTTATGCTTGTGTAAACATCTAATGCTTCAGATTAAGAGCTTGTTCTGTCTTTCCAACTTGTGTATTCCTTCAGAATTTTTATTCAGTATTAAATGCCTAAAAGTTCAGAACACAATGAACTTCACACATATGGGGTATTATTTTCCCATCCATCCTTATAACTATTATATTTTTCTTCCCTAGCTATATGTAAGTCCTGTGAACTAAACTGAAACATTACCAGTAACTTGCATTGGGTATGGGGTCCTCCTTTAACTCATGTTCTCATCTATACCTCAGATGTGGTTTTTTTTTTTTAATGATTTTTGTTTTTTCCGTGATAGTTGGTGTACCTCAGATTTAATTGCTGTCCTACATTTGTGTGTGTGTGTGTGTGTCTGTACATGTGATATGACTTACTTGGTTCATTTCTTGGCTACATATGATTTTCTTTGTTACATAATGATTTATTAAAATTTATGTAATATATTTACATATGTGATCTACCTGTCATATATATGCATGCCAAAACAATATATTTGTTATTTTTGCTTGTTTTTGAGTTTGGTAAAAGCGGTATAATACTCTCTGGGACTTATTTTTTACACATTTTTTCTAAAATTCATTCATGCTGTTGAGTATGTGCATCTGCCACATTTTTTTCCTCTTTTTAATCCACATTTGGGTTGATTTCCAGTTTTGTTGTCACAAATAGCCCTATTGTGACCATTCTGGTGCACATGTAAGAGTTTCTCTAGGATGTACGCCTGGTGGAATTACTGAGTGTAAGGCATATAAATGTTGAACTTTATAAGATAGCAACAAACTATCTTCTGAAGTGATTAAGCCAGTTTATACTTCCATTGGCAGGTTATAAAATTTCTCATTGATCGCAATCCTCTCCAGTGCTTTATTTTCGGACTTCTTAATCTTTGCCAATCTCATGGACATAAAATGGTACTTTGTGGTCTTAATCTGCACTGCCATAACTACCTATGTGATTGGGCATCTTTTCATCTGTTTTGGGGCCATGTGTTTCCTTTTTTGTAAAATGCCTCAATTATTTTGCCACACTGAGTTGTCTGGATATTTTTCTTTTTCTTATTGATTTCTAGAAGTTTTTTATTTATAGTGTTTGAACAATTCTGGATTTGGTCTGTTATACATTGAAAATATTTTCTCCCAGCTTATGAAATTTGTTTGTTGGTATTCTTTACACTGTTGTGCTTGAATAGAGTTCCTACTTTTACTGTGGTTGAAATTATCAGTCATTTCTTCTTATGTTATCGTTTTTGTATCCTGTTTTAAGAACTTTTTGCTACCAAAGATCATAAGGTTATTCTGTATTTTCTCTGATAATTTTTAAAGTTTGCATTTTCATGTTTAGGTCTTTATTTGAAATTGGTTTTTGTTCATATGCATAGTAAAATCTATCTTTATTTTCTTCCACACGATAACCAGCAGCATTTATTGAATGGTTTCTCCTTCCTCTAGTGATAATCATATATATACGGATCTATTTAAAGATTCTATTTTCTATTCTGTTTCATTGGTCTGTTCATTCATTTCTTTCAAAATTGTCTTAATTGCTGGAGTTCTTTTGTAGCTCAGTGGGTTAAGGATCTGGCATTGTCACTGCAGTGATTCAGGTTGCTGCTGTAGCATGGGTTTGATCCCTGGCCCGGGAACTTATGTATGCTACAGGTATGGCCAAAAAAGAAAAAAAAAAACCTGTCTTAATTACTACTAAATGCACACTATTAAATTTTAATTAACTGAATAGTGTGCATTTAGTAGATTTTATTTAATTAATCTTTTTTTATAATGAATCTTGGTATAAGGCAGGATATCCTTTTTTGTCTTCTTTATCCTTGTCTTCATCAAGAGTATCTTGTCTGTACTTGTCCCTTTGCTTTTTTATGTACATTTCTGAATCAACTTATCATATTTGTGAAAATCTCTTGTGATTCCACTCATAATCACTTTTGAGAGATTTTACATCTTTATTAAACTGACTTCCTATCTATAAACTTAAAATATATGAATTTATTTGCCTTATTTATTTTAACAAAACTTTATAATTTTCTGTTTATCAATCTTACGCATATTTTGTGAGTTTTATTTTTATGTTTTAGATGTTGTTGTAAGTGGTATTTTTTTAAATGACATCAATGTTCCATTTATTTCTGATGCTTGGAAGTATAGCAGATTTTTGTATGTTGACCTTTTTGGCCACTATATTTGTTAAATTTTCTTAAAAAATTATTAGAGGAGATTTAAAGCAAATACAAATGAAAAATAGAATGAATTCTGTGTACTTATCACTCAACTTTAACAGTTACCAATTTATGGCCAGTCTTGTTTCATTTCCATGTCTACTCATTTTTCTCCTGTATTATTTGAAACAAATCATACATATCATATTATTTTCTAGTTATGTCTCTCTAAAAAATAAGAAAATAAAAAATATGACTACAATCTGTTATTATACATAAAATAATTAATAGCAATTGATATCATCAAGTATCCAGCCAGTGTTCAAATTTCTAATTATTTATAAATGTCATTTTTTTTGATTTGTATGAATTAAGTTCCAGATAAGGTCCAAACATGACAATCAGCTGATATTTTAAAATCTTAATCTATAAGCTTCCTTCTTCTTTTTTTTTTAACTTGTAATTTATTTGTTGAAGAAATTAAACTATAAGTTTCCTACAGTTTGGATGTGGTTGATTATATTGTCACTGTGTGATTAAACATGTTTGATTTATATTTTCTGTACACTGATAACTGATTCTAGAGGCTTTATAAAATTCAGGTTGAGATTTTTTGACAAAACTGTATCAGAGGTGGTGGAGGGATTATAATGTCTAGTCTCTTTATCTCTCGCTTTTTTCGGATGTTAGTGGCCATTGTTGCTCAATACCTAGGGACTTTCTAATTAATTTTAATATTTTTTCCGATAGCCTAGACTAAATTATGCTTCAGAGGCTAACAGCCCAGAAATATTGGTGATTTACAACAAATTTATTTCTTCCTCACACCACATATTCTTTGAAAGTTAGCCATACTTTTCCTCCTAACTTTAATTCTGTGACCAAGTGTGAAGGAGCAGCCCCTATTTAGGTTATAGGCAATTTCACAGCATAAATAAAAGAGATCATGAAGACGCATACATCTGCTCTTTAAGCTTCTGCTCAGAAGAGATAAAATTATATGTGCCCATATTTTATTGGTGATAGCTAGTCACATGGCCAAGCTCTACATCAGTAGGGCAGAATTGCAACATCCTATAGGGAGGAACACTGAATATAGTTGTATATACAGCAAACCATCTACTAAGACATCTGTAAATAACAGTTTTGTTCTTTATAGTCATTATAACTTTTAACTTCTTTGGTAAAGCTTGTCTTCTTGCAGACTGGGACACAAATACAGTGTTGAATAAAAACAGTGATAGGGAGCATCCTTACTTTGTAACTGATTTTAAGGGGAAAACTTTTGTTTTTTCCCTATTATAAATGTTTTGTTGAGAGTTTCATATGCATATACCTCATGTGATTAAAAAAATTATATTCTTTCTTTAGTTTGGTAGGAGATTTTTTTTAAAGTCACAAACTGGTGAAATTTTATCAAAAATTGTATTCTGCATATATTGCACATCCTAGCCAACACTTGCTATTTGTTGTCTTCTTGATAATAACTGTTCTAACGGGGGAGAGGTGATATCTCATTATGGTTTTGATTTGCATTTCTTTGATGTTTACTGATGTTGAGCATCTTCTCATGTGCCTGTTGGCCATATATATGTCTTGTTTGGAAAAAAATGTCTATTCAAATTCTCTGCCCATTTTTTAATTGTGCTGTTTGGGTTTTTTGATATTGAGTTATATGATTTCCTTGTATATTCCTTATAGCTACTTTTTTAAAGAGTCTAGATCGGTTATTTTGTAATGTCCTTCAATTTAGATTTTTCTGTTCCTTTGAGATTAGACTCAAGTAGAATATTTTGGGTCAAGAATAATGTATAAGTGATATTGTGTCCCCAGAGCATTGCATCAGAAGGCATATCATTTTTGTTTCATTTTCATTTATGTTAGTTTTGATCCCTTAGATAAGAGTACATATGCCAGATTTCTTCAGTGAAAAAATATTCTTTTCCATCAATATTTACTAATTGATATAGGGAATTATTCTGAGACCTTAGGCACAGCCTTTTACATGATAGCTTTTCATGCAGTCATTTTAGCATCCACTAATGATTCTTCCTTGAATAAATTATTATATTGATGAAGGGAGACATCATGGCAGAGTAAAGGGATCTTGAGCTCTCTTCCTGACCAAAATCACAACTAACTGCTGAACAACTATCAATTAAAAAAAAAAAAAAAAAGACTGGAACCTGCCAAAGAATGTATTTGTTCTACATCCAATGACAGAAAGAAGAAGCCCTAATGAGACAATAGGAGGGGCACTCTCACTATGTAATCAAATTTCATACTACCCACATGAGAAACCCACAAATTGGAGTATAATTCTATCACAGAAGATCTCCTATGGGAGTGAGAGCTCTAAACCCTGCATCAGTCTTCCCAGCCCAGGGGCCTGTCACTGGGAGGAGCCCCCAGAGAATTTGGTTTTGAAAGTTAGTGGGGCTTAATTACAGTAGCTCCACAGGACTAGGAAACAGAAACCACTCTCTGAGGGTTCACACAAGGTTTCACTCATAGTGGGACTCAGGGCAAAAGAAGTGACTTCACAATGGTCTGGACCAGACCTACCTACTAGTCTTGGAGGGTCTCCTAGGGAGGCAGGGAACAGTGGTGGCTCACCCTGGGGATTTGGATGCTGGTGGCAGAGATATTAGGGAGGGTTCATCTATACGAACTCTTGTTGAAGGAAGACATATTGCTTAGATCATTAGCACCAAGATGTATCCCCACCTGACAGCCTGTAGGCTCCAGTGCTGGCATGCCTTAGGCCAAAAAACCAACAGAGTGAGAACACAGCCCCACCCATTAGCAAACAGCCTGCCTAAAGACTTCTTCAACCTACAGCCACCTCTAGACATGCCCCTTGACACAGCCTTGCCCACCAGAGGGCTAAGACCCAACTCCACCCACCAGTAGGCAGGTTCAGGCCCCTGCCACTGGGAAGCCTCCACAAGCATCTAGACCAGCCTCACCCACCAAGTGGTAGACACCAGCAGCAAGAAAACTACACTCACGCAACTTGAGGAACTGGGTCTCCAAACATAAGTCAGAACCTACCCTGGGATCAGCTGATCCCTGGCCCATGGGCAACAAGAAGGAGTGCACTGCTGGGACACACTGAACATGCCCTACAGAGGGCCAGTTCTTCAAATAAGAAAACGTAACTAACCTACCATGAACGTAAAAATACAAATAGAAATTTAAACAAAAAAGAGATGTCAGAGGAATATATTCCAGACAAAGGAACAAAATAAAACCATGGAACAACTAAGTGAAATGGAGATAAGAAATCTACCCAAGAAAGAATTCAGAGTAATGATCATAAAGATGATCCAAGAACTTGGGAAGAGAATGGATAAACCGAGACACAGAGTGAGAAGTTACAAGAACTTTTTAACAAAGATTAGAAAATATAAAGAACAATCAGAGTTGAATGCAATAAGTGAAATGAAAAATACACTAGAAGGAATCACTACCATAATAAATGGGTCAGAAGAATTGACCAGTGAGCTTGAAGACAGAGTGGTAAAAATCACCATGGAACAACAACAGCAACCAAAAAAAAGAAAAGAAAAGAAATTAGGTCAGTTTAAGGGACCTCTGGGACAACTTCAAATGCACCAACATTCACATTATAAGGGTCCCAGAAAGAGAAGAGAGAGAGAGAAAGGGCCTGAGGAAAGTATTTGAGGAGATAGTAGCTGAAATTGTCCTCAACATGGGAGAGGAAACAGTAACCCAAGTCTAGGAAGCAAAGAGAGTCACATACAGGATTAATGCAAGGAGGAACACACTGAGATACATAGTAATCAAACAGATAAAAATTAAAGATAAAGAGAAAATATTAAAAACAACAAACGGAAAGCAACAAATGACATACAAGGGAATCTCCATAAGGCTATCAGCTGATTTTCAGCAAAAACTCTGCAGGCCTGAAGGGACAGGTATCATGAATTTCAAGTGATAAAAGGGAAAACCATACAACAAAGAATACTGTAACCAGCAGGGTTCTAATTCTGATTTGATGGAGAAATCAAAAGTTTTACCAACAACCAAAAGCTAAAAAAATTCAGCACTACCAAACCAGCTTCACAACAAATGCTAAAGGAACTTCTCTAGGTGGAAATGAAAAGACTACAACTAGAAACAACAAAATTATGAAATGGTAAATCTCTCAGGTAAAGGAAAACATACAATAAAGGTAGGAAAACATCCACACACAATATGATACCAAAACCAGTAACTGGAGATCCCATTGTGGTTCAGCGGAAACAAATCCAGCTAGTATCCCTGAGGATGATGCGGGCTCAATCCCCAACCTCACTCAGTGGGTAAAGGATCTAGCATTGCTGTGAGCTGTGGTGTAGGTTGCAGATGCGGCTCAGATCTGGAGTTGCTGTGGCTGTGGCTGTGGCCGGTGGCTACAGCTCCAATTTGACCCCTAGCCTGGGAACCTCCATATGCCTCAGGCAAGGCCCTAAAAAGCAAACAAATAAACAAACAAAAAATGTAATCATCATCAGAGAAGAGTATAAATGCAGGATATTTAAAACGTGTTGCAAATTAAGAGACCAACAACTTTAAACAATCATGTATATTTAGACTTCTATGCCAAAACCTTATGGTAGCTGCAAACCAAAAATCTGTAATAGATATACACATGAAAAAGAAAAAGGAATCTGAACACAAGACTAAAAATAGCCATCAAATCCCAAGAGAAGAGAACAAAAGAGGAAAGGAGGGGAAAAAAAGACCTACAAAAACAAATCTATAACAATTAATAAAATGGAAATAAAGACATTTATATTAATAATTAACTTAAGTGTAAATGGATTAAATGAACCAATCAGAAGATGTAAATTGACTGAATGGATGCAAAAATAAGGCTTGTATATATGCTGTCTACAGGAGACCCACTTCAGATCTTGAGACACATACATACTGAAAGTGAGGGGAAGGAAGAAGGTATTCCTTGCAAATGGAAATCAAAAGAAAGCTGGAGTAGAAATACTCATATCAGACAAAATAGACTTTAAAATAAAGACTGTTACAAGAGACAAAGAAGGACACTACATAATGATCAAGGGATCAATCCAAGAAGAAGATATAACAATTATAAATGTATATGCATCCAACATAGGAGCACCGGAATATATAAAGCAAATATTAACAGACATAAAATGTGAAATTGATAGACACAATAATAATGGGGGACTTTATCACCCCATTTATATCAATGGACAGATCATCCACACAGAAAATCAGTAAGGAAACTGAGGCCTTAAGTGACACATTAGACCAGGTGGACTTATTGATATTAATAGAGACTTCCATCAAAAAGCAGCAGAATATGCATTCTTTTCAAGTTCACATGAAGCATTCTCCAATATAGATTACATAATGGATCACAAAGCAAGCCTTGGTAAATTTAAGAAAATTGAAATTATATATCAGGCATCTTTTCCAAACACAATGCAACGAGGTTATAAATCACTGCAAGAAAAAAAACTGCAAAAAATACAGACATGTGTAGGCTAAACAATGTGTTACTAAATAACCAATGGATCACTGAAGAAATCAAAGAGGAAACAGGAAATACCTAGAGACAAATGAAAATGAAAACACATCGATCCAAAACCTATGGGACACAGCAAAAGTAGTTCTTGGAAGTTTATAGCCATGCAAGCTTACTTCAGGAAACCAGAAAAATCTCAAATAAACAATCTAATCTTACACTGAAAGCAATTAGATAAAAAAGAACCAAAAAGCCCCAAAGTTTTGAAAGAAAGAAATCATAAAGATAGAGCAGAAATAATGACATAGAGACTAAGAAAACAATAGGAAAGATCAATGAAACTTAAAGCTTATTCTTTGAAAAGTTAAAAAGGTGATAAACCTCTAGCCAGCTTTATCAATAAAAAAAGGGAAAGAGCCCAAATCAATAAAACTGGAAATGAAAAAGAAATTACACCTGACACCACAGAAACAAACATAATAGACTACTTCAAGCCATTATATGCCAATAAAATGGACAACCTCGAAGAAAGGAACACACTCTTAGAAAGGTACAATCTCCTAAGATTCAACTGAGAAAAATAGAAAATATGAATAGACCAATTACTGAATTTGAATTTGTGATTTATCCCCCCCCCCCAAATAAAGTCCAGGAGCAGATGGCTTCTCAGATAAATCCTTAGAGAATCCACAGGCAAATATTTAGAGAAGAGCTTATACCCATCATTTTGAAACTATTCCAAAAAAACTGCAGATGAAGGAACATATCAGAACTCATTCTGTGAGGCTACTATCACCCTGATATCTAAACCAAAGATATCACAAAAATAAAATTACACACAAATATCACTGATGGACATAGATGCAAAAATCCTCAACAAAATACTAGAAAACTGGTATTCCCTTGTGGCACAGTGGATTAGGGATCTGGCATTTTCACTGCAGCAGCTTTGGTCACTGCTGTGGTATAGGTTTGATCCCTGGCCTGGGAATTTCCACATGGCTATGAGCATGAGCAAAAAAAAAAAAAAAAAATACTAGCAAACTGAATCAGTGAATATATTAAAAGGATCATACACCATGATCAAGTGGGACTTATACTGGGGATGCAAGAGTTTTTCAGTATTTACAAATCAATCAGTGGGATACACCACCACATGGACAAATTGAAGAATAAAAACTATATGGTCATCTTAATAGATACAGAAAAAGCTTTTGATAAAATTCAACATCCATTTATCATAAAAAAAAAAATCCTCCAGGAAGTGGGCACAGAAGGAACCTACCTCAACATAATAAAGTCCATATATGCCAAACCCATGGCTAACATCATACTCAACAGTGAAAAACTGAAAGCCTTTCCTCTGATATCAGGAACAAAGCAAGGAAGTCCATTCTTGCCACTTTATTCAATATGACATCCTAGCCATCCCAATCAGTGAAGAAAAAGAAAGAAAGTGAATCCAGATTGGAAAATAAGTAAAACAGTCACTGTTTGCAGATGACATGAGACTATACGTAGAAATTCTGAAAGACACTACCACAAAAGCATTAGAGCTCATCAATGAATTTGGTATTGGTGCAGCATACCAAATTAATACACGGAAATCTTTGGCATTCCTAAACACTAACAATGAAAGACCAGAAAGAGAAATTAAGGAAACAATCCCATTTACCATCTTATCAAAAAGAATAAAATACCTAGGAATAAACCTACCTAAGAAGGCAAAAGACTTGTACTCCCCAAACTAAGATGTTGATGAAAGAAACTGAAGATGACACAGATGGAAAGACACATCATGTCTTGGGTAAAAGAATTAATATTGTTAAAATGACTCTAGTACACAGGCAATCTGCAAATTCAGTGCAATCACTATCAAATTACCAATGGCATTTTTCACAGAACTAGAACAAAACTTTTTTTTTTTTTTCATTTTTGGCTGCCCTGTGGCATATGGAGCTCCCAGAGCAGGGACAGATCCGAGCTGTAGTCTTGACCTAAGCTGAAGCTGTGGTAAGTTTCAGTACTTAACCCACTATTCTAGGCTGAGGATTGAATGCACATTTCAGCACTCCCAAGACATCACCAATCCCATTGGGTCACAGCAGGAGCTCTCAAAAATGTTTTAATGTGTATGGAAACTCACAATACTTCAAACAATCAAAGAAAAATTGAGCTGGAGGAATCAGATTCTCTCACTTCAAACTATATTACAAAGCTACAGTAATCAAAATATGGTACTGGCACAAAAACTGATACATAGATCAATGGAACAGGATAAAAAGCCCAGAAATAAACCCATACACCTGTGATCAGTTGATCTACAACAAAGGTGGCAAGAATATTCAATGGAGAAAAGACAGTCTCATCAATAAGTGGTGCTAGAAAACTGGACAGCCACATGTAAAAGAATGAAATTAGAACATTTTCTAATGCATATACAACATTTTTAAGCTCAAAATAGATTAAAAACCTAAATGTGGAGTTCCTGTCATGGTGCAGCAGAAACAAATCTGACTAGTATCCATGAGGATGTGAGTTCAGTCCCTGGCTTTGCTCAGTAGGTCGAATATCCAGCATTGCCATGAACTGTGGTGTAGGTCGCAGATGCAGTTCGGATCCTGAGTCACGGTGTCTGTGGCATGGGCCAGAGGATGTAGCTCCAATTCGACCCCTAGTTTGGGAATCTCCATGTGCCACAGGTAAGGCCCTAAAAAGAAAAAAAAAAAAACTAAATGTGAGACTGGATACCATGAAACTCCTAGCGGAAAACATAGGCTGAACGCTCTGACATAAATCATGGCAACATCTTTTAGGATCCATCTCCTGGAGTAATGGCAATAAAAGCACAAATAAACAAATGGAACCCAATTAAAGTTAAAAGCTTTTGCATAGCAAAGGAAACCATGAACAAGAAAGAAATGCTATAGAATGGGAGAAGGTAATTGCAATCAGTGCAACCAACAAGGGATTAATTTCCAAAACATAAAAAACAGCTTATACAGTTCAAAACCAAACAAAAAATCCAAAAAACCCAATCAAAAAAATGGGCATAGAATCTAAATAGATATTTCTCCAAAGAAGAACTAGAGAGCCAACAGGCACATGAAAAAAAAAAAAAAAAAAACGCTTAAGAAAATTAATTATTAGAGAAATGCAAATAAAAACTGCAGTTAGGTGTCATCTCACTCTAGTCAGAATGGTTATCATCAAAATGTCTACAAATAATAATTGCTGGAGAGGGTTTTGAGAAAAAGCAACCCTGCTGTACTGTTGATAGGAATGTAAATTGGTGCAGGCACTATGGAGGACAGTATGGACATTCCTTAAAAACTAAAAATAGAGTTACCATATGATCCTGCAATCCACTTCTGGGCATATACCCAGAGAAAACTCTTAATTTGAAGAGATAGCACCCCAGTTTTTATTACAGCACTATTTACAATAGCCAAGACATGGAAGTAACCCAAATGTCCATCAGCAAATTGATAGAAATGTGATATATTCTATATATCAATAAAAATATGAAATACATATATATATTCATACTAAGTGAAGTAAGCCAGAGAAATATCATATGATATCACTTATATGTGGAATCTAAAAAAATCTTTTTTTTGGTAAATAATGAACTTATTTACAAAACAAATAGACTCACAGACATAGGAAAACTTAACAACAAAAATAGTAAATAAAATGTGAGATTCCTTTGTAATGCTTATTGGCTTACAACATATCTAACTGAGGGTGTACTACCAAAGGAGAGGATGAGGGGAAGATTAAACTAGGAGTTTGGGATTAACGTAGACCCACTACTATAAATAAATTAGATAACCAACAAGTTCCTATATATAGGACAGGGAACTATAATTATTATTATTATTATTATTATCATCATTATTTTGCCTTTTAGGGCCACACCTGCAGCATATGGAGATTCCCAGGCTAGGGGTCGAATTGGAGCTGCAGCTTCTGGCCTATGCCACAGCCACAGCAAGGCCAGATCTGAGCCACATCTGCGACCTACACTACAGCTTATGGTAATGCTGGATCCCTAACCCACTGGACAAGGCCGGGGACTGAACCAGCATCCTCATGGATACTAGTCGGATTTTTTCCCACTGCGCCACGACGGGAACTCCCTATACTCAATATGTTATAATAACTTATGAGGCGTAAGAATCCGAAAAAGGATAGATAGATGGATAGATGATAGATACACATTATAAATCAATTATATATCCATAAATATAAAGCAAAAGCAAATTAGATTATGAAAATTAACTCACATTTGAGCCCAGTAGATACTATGTAATATGATGTGATTTTTAAGTTTTCTATAAATGACAGTAACTTTCTCAATGAAAATAAATTAGACCACAATTATCTACCTTGGAAAACAAGTATTACATTGGTGGTTACAAAACGGTAACTTTCTAATAATGGAATTCCCTCTTCATTTATTAGCTGGTAAATTATGGGAAAGAAGGGCAGAAGTTCCCCTTTCTCTCACTCCACTCTGTTAAGTTTCTTCTTTTTAAGATTTTCTATGCACTCACAGATTTTTTTCTATTTCATGTGTTATAATCCATTATTGTCATTATTTTTGATGCTCAATTTGTCCCAAATTTGGCTAGAGGCAGCCCCTTGAAATCAGTTTCTGTGTCTTTTGACATGTTCCCATAAGTTTTGGTCGCCTTCCTTCCTTCTTGTGCAACAAAATATTTTAGGCACACTTGCTGTATTACCTGCTTCAGCCCTGGACCAATTATTTCAAAGAGACCTGATATCTTTTAGTTGGTACTGGACTTAGAAACCGAGATTAGCGTGCTAGATATGCTCCTTACTGCTGCTTGTCATTGCTTGAGTACTTCAAATGGAGAGAAATAAAAAATATCATTTTTTTAAATCTTGTTTTTTATACTAATCCCTTCCATTCAAATCCAAAATGACCATTTTTTCCTGCTCCCTCCATTTTCTATGTATTTCTTCCTTCTTCTAGTGAAAACTCTTGTTCTGAGCAACATCAATGTAATTATCCATTTCTTACAGTATTGTAATAGTTTTACAATTACTGTGTGTTTTATTAACAACAAAAATAGTAAATAAAATGTGAGATTCCTTTGTAATTCTTACTGCCTTACAACATATCCAACTGAGGGTGTACTACTGTCAAAATTACTTGAATTATTTTTTGTTTTTCTCTGTGATTATAAATTTGAAAGACAGGTTTGTTTCTGTTTGTGTTTATATCAAGTTTTTTAGTATCAAACTTTATGGTTCTTTCCCTCAACTTCATTTATTTAATTTTATTTGTTAAATATGTAAATTCATTAGCAGGATTCAAAAGTATATAGAAAAGATACACCCAGATGAGTTTCATTACATTCCATATCTATTTCCCCCCTTTTTTACTCACAGCCGTAGGTGACCATTTTCCCTAGTTGCTGGTTTATCCTTTCTGTGTTTCTTTATATACATATATATATTTAAATTTTTATATTAAAATGTTATTGATTTACAATGTTCTGACAATTTCTACTCTACAGCAAAGTAACGCAGTCGTACATACATATACATTCTTTTTCTTATGTTTTCTTCTATCATGTTCTATCACAAGTGAATGGTTATAGTTCCCTGTGCTATAGAGCAGGACCTCATTGCTTATAGATTCTAAATGTAGTAGTTTGCATATACTAATCCCAAACTCTGAGTCCATCCCACTCCCTTCCTCTACCTCTTGGCAATCACAAGTCTGTTCTCCATGTCTGTGAGTCTGTTCTGTAGGTAGGTTCGTATGTGCCATATTTTAGATTTCATATGTAAATGATATATGGTATTTGTCTTTCTCTTTCTGACTTACTTCACTTAGTATGAGAATCTCTAGTTCCATCCATGTTGCTGCAAATGCCATTATTTTGTTCTTTTTTATAGCTCAGTAGTATTCTATTGTATATATGTACCACATCTTCTTAATCCATTCATCTTCTTTGGAGAAATGTCTATTTAAGTCTTTTGCTCTTTTTCAAAAGGGCTTTTTTTTTTTTTTGCTGTTGAATTGTATAAGTTGTTTGTATATATTGGAGATTAAACTCGTCAGTTGCATAATTTGCAACTAATTTCTCCCATCCCATAGGCTGTCTTTTCGTTTTTTTCTTTTTATAGTTTCCTTTGCTGTGCAAA
>PVHT021183705.1:13943952-13971195 GCA_004024745.2 Catagonus wagneri | reverse complement strand
GCTTTGGGTAGTATGGCCATTTTAACAATATTAATTCTTCCAATCCAGGAGCATGAGATATCTTTCCATTTCTTTGAATCCTCTTTATTTTCCTTGATTAATGTTTTAAAGAAGTCTTTCACCTCCTTGGTCAGGTTTATTCCTTGGTATTTAATTTTGTGGGTAGAATTTTAAAAGGTATTTTTATATTCCTTTTTTACTATTTCATTGTTAGTATATGGAAATACAACTGATTTCTGAATGTTATTCTTCTATCCTGCTACTTTGCTGAATTCCTTGATCAATTTGAGTAGTTTTTGTTTGGAGTTCTTAGGGTTTTCTATATATAGTATCATTCCATCTGCGTGTAGTGAAAATTTTACTTCACCTCTTCCAATTTGGATACCTTTTATTTCTTTTGTTTTTCTTATTACTGTGGCTAGGGCTTCCAATTCTATGCAGAATAAAAGTGGTGAGAGTGGGCATCCTTTTCTTGCTCCAGATTTTTGCGGGAAGGCTTTCAGCTTTTCTCTGTTGAATATTTATTGCTTGTGGGTTTGTCATAAGTAGCTTTTACTATGTTAGGTGTATTCCCTCTATACCCACTTTGGTAAGAGTTTTTATCATGAATGGATATTGGGTTTTGTCAAATGCTTTTTCTGCATATATGGAGATGATCATGAGGTGTTTTATTTTTCTTTTGTTAATGTGTTGTTTGATGTTGATTGATTTGAATATGTTGAACCATCCTTGTGAAATTGGGATGAATCTCACTTGGTCACAGTGTATGATCCTTTTTTTTGGATTTAAAGTTTTTGTTAAAGTTTTGTTGAAAATTTTTGCATCTGTATTCCTCAGAGATATTGGCATATAATTTTCTTTTTTGGTAGTATCTTTGGTTTTGGTATTACGGTGCTGGTGGCTTCATAGAATGTCATTGGGAGTGTTCCTTCTTCCTCAGAATTTTGGAAAATTTTAAGAAGGATGGTTATAAGCTCTTCTTTGTATACTAGGTAGAATTCACCTGTGAAGCCATCTGGTTCTGAATTTTTGTTTGTATTATTTTTACTACATATTCAGTTTCATTTCTAGTGATCATTCTGTTTAAATTCTCTATATCTTCTTTTTTTAATATAATGATTTTTATTTTTCCGTTATAGCTGGTTTACAGTTTTCTGTCAATTTTTCAACTGTACAGCGTGGTGACCCGGTTAAGCATACATATATAGATTCGTCACAAGTGATTAGACATAGTTCCTGGTGCTATACAGCAATATTAAATTCTGTATATCTTCTTGATTCACTTTTGTTTGGCCATGCGTCTCTAGGAAGTTGTCCATTTCTTCTAGGTTGACAATTTATTGCCTTATAATTGGTTATAGTATTCTCATGATTTTTTTTTGTATTACTGCACTACCCATTGAGATTTCTTCTTTTTCATTTCTTGTTTTGTTTGTTTGGGTTATCTCTGACTTCTTGGTGAGTCTGGCCTGAGGTCTGTCAATTTTGTTTACCCTTTCAAACAACCAGCTCTTGGTTTTATTGATTTCTCTCTTTTCTTAAATCTCTATTTTATTGATTTCCTCTCTGATCTTTATGATTTCCTTCCTTCTGCTGACTTAAGGTTTTGTTTGTTCTTTTTTAATTCTTTTAGGTGATAGGTAGGTTGTTGATTTGAGATTTTTCTTTTTTGAGGAAGGCTTGTGTTGCTATGAACTTTCTTCATAATCTGTGGGATGCCACTGCTTTTGTGGCATCCCATTGATTTTGAATGTTTGTGTTTTCATTGTCATTTGTCTCAATGTATTTCTTTCATCCTTGTTGAATCTTTGGTTTTTTAGTAGCATGTTTTTTAGTCAATGTAGTCAGTTTTTTTGAATTTCTTTTCCTGTGGTTGATTTCTAATTTCTGCCATTGTGGTCAGAGAAAATACGTGAAAGAATTTCTAACTCTTAAATTGGTTGAGGTTAGTTTTGTACCAGGTGGTCAGTCCTTGAAAATGTTCTGCATGCACTTGGAAAGAATTTATATTCTGGGTTTTTTGGATGTAATGTCCTAAAAATGTCAATTAAGTCTAATTATTCTCTTGTGTCATTTAGGATTTTGCTGCCTGATTGATTTTCTGTCTAGAGGATCTGTCCATTGATATGAGTGGGGTGATAAAATCTCCTGCTATGATTGTATTTCCATTAATTTCTCCTTTTATGCTTGTTAGTATTTGTTGTATGTATTCGGGTGCTCCTATATTAGGGACATATATATTGACAAGTGTAATATCCTCTTCTTGAATGGATCCTTTTATCATTAAATAGTGTTCTTCTTTGCCTTTCTTTGTGGCCTTTGTTTTAAAGTCTATTTTGTCTGATATGAGTTTTGTGACTCCCACTTTCCTGTCATTTCCTGTTACTCCCATTCATGTGAATATCTTTTTCCATCCCCTCACTTTCAATTTATATGTGTCCTTTGCCTGAAGGTGAATGTCTTGTAGGCAGCATACTGTAGTCTCTTGTTTTTTCATCCATTCTGCCACTCTGTGTCTTTTGGTTGGACCATTCATTCCATTGACATTTAAGGTAATTATTGAGCAAGATGTATTTATTGCCATTTTAAATCTTGTATTCCATTGGTTCTATGTTTTTCCTTTGTTCCTTTTTTTTTTTTTTTGGTTGGATGATTTCCTTTTATTTTATGTGTGTGTCTTTTTTAGTTTTTGTGAATGTATCATTTGGTTTTGATTTATAGTTGCCATGTGTTTCAGAGATGTTAACCCCTTTCTATGTCTGTTTGCTTTAGCGTGACAGTCATATAGGCTTAAGCACATCCTAAAAAACAAGAGTCTAGATTTTCTTGCCTCCCTTCCCCAAATTTTATGATTTTGTTGTCCTTTTTTACATCTTCATGTTTATCCTTTTGCTGTTTCTTGTGTTTATCATCATTTTTAGAAAAATTTTTTTCCTTTTAGATTTGTATACTGGCTTATTTAAGTGATTACTTTACAGCTGTGATTTCCTCCATCCTATATCTTCCTACTTCTTTTCTGTTTAGAGGAGACCTTTCGGTATTTCTCTTAGAATGGGTTTAGTATTGCTATATTCTTTCAGGTTTTTTGGTTGTTTTTGGTGGTGGTGAAATTCTCTAGTTCTCCTTTTATTTTAAATGATAATCTTGCTGGGTAGAGTATTCTAGCCAATTTTTTCCCTTTTAGTTCTTTGAATATAAATATTTCCATTCTCTTCTGGCCTGTAATGTTTCTGTGGAGAAATCAGCTAGTAGCCTTTTGGGGGGGTTCCCTTATAATTAACTCTGTTTTTTTCTTGCTGCCTTTAGATTCCTCTCTTTACCTTTAACTTTTGCCATTTTTATTATCATGTCTTGGCGTAGGTCTGTTTGGGTTCAACTTGTTTGGGGCTGTCTATGCTTCCTGTATCTTGATATCTGTTTTCTTTAGATTTGTGAAGTTTTCAGTCATAATTTCTTCAAAGATATTTTCAATCCCCTTTTTCCTCTTTTCTTTTTATTTTCCTCTTGGAATCCTCTTACATATAGATTGTCCCGATTTATATTATCCCATAGGTCTTTTATATTGTTTTCATGTTTCTTTCATTTGGTTTTCTGTCTGCTATCCTCCAGTGATTTCTATTATTCTGTATTCCAAATCACTTACTTATTCCGCTGCATTATTCATTCTTCTTTCCAATGCCTTTAACTGAGCTTGCATCTCTGCAAATGAATTTTCTAATTTTTCTTGGCTCCTCCTTATAGTTTCTAGTTTCTTTCTAAAGTAATCTGCATTACTGTCCATATCTGATCTTAATTCTTTCAGTAGTTTCGTCATCTCCTTTTTGAACTTGGTGTCTGTAAGACTTCAAAGGTCTGATTCATTGTTTGTTCCTTCAGGGGAATACTCCTGTTCTTTTACCTGGGAATGGTTCCTGAGCTTCTTCATTTTGCTTACATTTTTCTTACTCTGTGAGTTTAGGGAAAAGAGTTATCTTGTAGCCTTGGAGGGGTATTTATATACAGGCATTCTGCTGAGTAGCTTGTGAGGGCTTACTATTTTTTTTTTTTTTTTTTGGTTTGAGGTCTCCTTTTGGTTTGGGTGTTTGCTGTCTCTTTCCTCAATATACGCAGGCTGTTATCCCCTTGATGGGGGTGTGCTGGTGTACAGCCTGGTCATGCTTCCAAGGAGATGGAACCCGTGGGCAGGGCCTGTAATCAGTGCTTGGTTTCTGGGCCCTTGACAGTGGCAAGGTCTCACAGGGAAATGGACATGCAGCCTTCTTCTGGTTGCAGGGCCCTGGGCCATGGCAGTGATGTTCAGAGAATTGGAGGTGGTACCCAGAGACTTTGGCAGTGGCAAAGGCAGGGTCTGTGCATTGGCAGTGAAGTGAGGGGGGCAACAGGTGGCACTTGGTTACAGAGCCTTTCCTGGCTTGGTGGTGACCCCTGAGGTGACTGGATCAGCAGGTTGCTCCTATTCACGGGATCCCTATTGGTGACGTCTACGCCCACCCCTGGAGTCTGAGATGGCTGCAATGGTTTGCACCCGTAGATAGTCACCTGCTCAGGAGGTGGCCCTGCCATTCAAGAGCCCTCATTTGCACAGAGAAAGATGTTCCTATGGTAGTCCTGCCCCACTTCATCTTGCCCACCTCAAGAATGGCACCTTGCTTCTCGCAGGCCCAAGCTACCTCCTGTACCCTCTAGGCTGCGGTCTTACAATCCCCAGCACAGGGCATAATGCTCCCTAAACCCCTCAGGCTGTCCCCACAAGGCCAACCCTAGTCCTCTGCCTTGAACTAACCTCCAGAACCTGAGTTGCAGTGCCCGGCCCTGCCTAGGTATCTCAGGCTGTAGTGTCTGGGTGGTGGTAGTAATGGTCTGTACCTCTCTGCTTTGCTCTCCTCAGTCAGGGTGCTGTGCTTATTTCCAAGGCTTTGAGGTTCCACCTTTGGCCAGCTAATCTCTGCATCAGTTAGGTGGCCTCCTAGTGTGCAGATTCCTTTCTGCTTATAGCTCTCTCTTTGGAGTGCTAGTTCTGTCCTGATTCCTTTTTTTAAATCTTTCTTCTCTCTCTCTCTCTTTTTTCCCTTTAGTTCTACTGTGTTATGTGGAGGGTTTATTGCCTTTTTTGGAGTTCTAAGGTCTTTTCCAATGTTCAGTAGATGTTCTGTATAAATTGTTCTACATGTAGATGGGTTTTTTTTCATTTGTTTGTGGGTGGTGAGTGCCATGTCTTACTCCTCCACCAACTTGATCCTGCTCCTAAAATAAATATATATATATATTTTTTTCTTATATCTCTTCCATATATATTAAGTATATATAATTCTTTTTGTCTTGTTTTTTACTTAAGAGTACATACAGTATATTCTAGAAATCACTCCATATTAGTTAAAAGAAATCATCTTCATTCTTTACATACCATATTATAATTCCATTATATGGTTGTCCTATAATGTACTCAACCAGTATCATAAGAATGGATAGATGTTTTTTCCAGTATTTTGTGATTACAAATAATAATGCAATAAATAGGTTTTGTACATATGCGTTTTGTATATAGCGGGTGTTTTATTGATGTGGAATGGCAGGGTCAAAAGAGAAACATTAAATGTTTGTTTGCTATTTCAAATTTTCATCTTGAATTTTAACCATTTAAATTCCCACTATCAACGTTGGGTACACCTGTTTACCTATAACCTTATGAACAAAGTGTGTGATCAAGTTTTTAGAGTTTTACCAATCTGATAGATGAGAAATGATATCCCTGTTTAGTAAAATTTCAAGTCTTTATTATGAGTGAAACTGAATATATTTTTCTTATGAGTATTATTGAGCATTTTCATATGCTTAGGGATAGTTTTTTCTACTTTTTTTTCCTGTGAACTACCTGTTTGACTTTTTATCTGTTTTTTATTAGATATTTGGTCCTTTTTCCCCTTGATACTAAAGTTCCTATATAATAAAAAGATTAGATTTTTATCTGTGATATATGTGGCAAGTATTATCTCCCAGATTGTCATTCGTCTTTTGATGTTACTTGTGTTTTGTTATGCAGTTTTTAAAATGTAATTGAATTTAATACCTTTTTATTTCATTTATATTTTGTACCATAGTGAGAAAGTTTTTGACCACAACGAGCTTATAAAGAAATTTGCTGTGCTTTCACTTTGTCCTTACATAGTTTCATTTTTTATATTTAAATCTTTGATCCAGTGGGCATATATTTTGGTGTATGCTGTGAGATACATGTCTAATTTTAGCTCTGACTATCCATTTATAGCCAAAGAGCAAATAGCTAACTTATTAAAAATTCGATCTTTTTTTCCCCAGTGATTTCAGGTGACTTCTTTAGCATATGCTGAATGTCCACTTGTACCTGAAGCTATTTCTGTCTTCTATGTCTCTCTGCTCTATTTATATGCCAGTACTGCACTGTTTTAATCATAAAGGATTAATGATATCATTTAATATCTGGTTAGGCCTAGTCACCTTTTTTCGTTTTCTCTTTTTCCAGGGCTTTCTTGAAAGTAAAATTCAAGAGTTTTTCTAGAATATTTTTTTCATATGAACTTTAGAATCAGTTTGCATAGAACCAGGAAAAGATAGTCCTGCTGTTACACAATGGGATCAGCAGCATCTCTCCAGCAGTAGGATGTGGTGTCCATCCCTAGCCGGGCACAGTGGATTAAAGGATCCAGTGTTGCCGCTGCTGCAGCATAGGTCACAACTGTGGCTCTGATCTGACTTCTGGCTCAGTTAGTCAGAAGTGTCCAAAAAAAGAAAAAAAGTAATTTTTTTAAAAAAGTAAAAGAGGTATTAGGCACCCTTGTTCCTAACCTCTAGGAAATTGACTGACCCCAGTACGATACTTACTTTTGGACAGACCTTTTTTTTTTTTTATCATGTAAAAAGAGTATCCATTAATTCTGTTTTTTCTTTTATTTTTTTGCTTTTTGGGGCTGCATTTGTGGCATATGGAAGTTCCCAGGCTAGGGGTCGAATCAGAGCTACAGCCACTGGCCTAGGCCACAACCACAGCAACACCGGGTCTGAGCTGTGTGAGCTAACCACAGCTCATGGCAATGCTGGATCCTTAAGCCACTGAGTGAGGCCAGGGATCAAACCCGCATCCTCATTGACCCTAGTCAGGTTCATTAACTGCTGAGCTACAAAGGGAGCTCCCTAGTTCTGATTTTTTTTTGAATGTTTTTATCAGGGATAACTTTCGAATATTTCAAAACTCCTTTCAGTACCTCTGGAAGTAATCACGTTGTTTTTCCTCTTTGGAAATACTAACGTGTTCAGTTACATTAATGAATTACTAACATTGAACTATATATTTCATTCCTGGAATGTCTTAATTGGTCATAACATGTTATTATTTACTTAATGTAGTCTTTAATTCTTGATAGTATTTTATTTATAATTTTGCATCAGTATTCATAGATTGGTGTGTGCTTACTATCTTTATCGAGTTTGGTATCAGTATTAATACTTGCTTCAGGACAGAAGTTGACTGTTTTCTGCAATTTTATTCTCTGGACCAATTTACGTAGTATTGAGATTATCTGGTCTCTTATAAGTATTTTTGATTTTGATTTTTAGTTTAGTTCTTTGAAAACTTTCTGAGTTTCAGCTATGGTTATTGGTTAGAAGTAGAACTTGGAAAGACATACAAGAAAGAAGGAAAGAAAGACAAGAAAGAAGGAAAGTTGGTATTTTGGACTCTGGAAAGACAAAATTGTGTCATAAAATCAAAAAACACAACAGTCTTTCCATCCCCAAAATAAGAGAGCCATTGATCTAAACCTTTCTTCCATTCTGCAAAAGCCAGTATTCTCATCTTTGAGGCCTTGTATCTGTTCTGAGTGTTTTTCCACACAGGGTGAGACTTTCTCCTTCTGAGGGTTATTTAGACTGTTTCATCACCCCATATCCCCCCTGCCTTTCCGTTTTCCTTTTTCCATTTAGTTAGTTACTGCTTCACTCTCTGTATTGATATAGACTTCAGAGCTGGTTCTTCTGGATTTAGATGTTCATCCCTACTTGCATGTAATTTCAATTTTTTTTTTTAATATTCTATGTTTCCTAGTTACCTTGTAGGTATGGCTTATTGTTGGCTTCATTGGTTTTCTTATTGAGAGTTTTTATTAAGATAGTTGTTACCCTGTTGGAACCCGGATTACTGTCATTGTCTTTTAAACATATGTTTATGGAAGTATAATTTACATACACTAAAATTCACTCTTTTTAGTATACAGTTCTATGTGTTTGGCAAATAATTCAGTCATTTAACCACCACCACAATCAAGATATAGAATACTTCCATCACCCCAAAATGTTCCTTCTTGCCCACTTATAATCAGTGTGCACAAGCCGCCACCAGCCTCTCATATAATTTTTTTCTTTTTTAATTTTATGGTTGCAGCTGCAGCATGTGGAAGTTCCCATACCAGAGACTGAATCTGAGCTGCAGCTGTGATCTACACTGCAGCTGCAGCAAGGCTGGGTCCTTAACCCACTGCCAGGCCAGGGATTGAATTCTCACCTCCACAGTGACCTAAACTGCTGCAGTTGGATTCCTAACCCACTGTGTCATAGCAGGAACTCCCTAATCTATTTTTTTTTGTCTTTTTGCATTTTTGGGGCCACACCCACAGCACATGGAGGTTCCCAGGCCAGGGGTCTAATAGGAGCTGTTGCCGCTGGCCTATGCCAGAGCCACAGCAACGCCAGATCTGAGCCGCGTCTGCGACCTACACCACAACTCATAGCAACGCCGGATCATTAACCCACTGAGCGATGCCAGGGATCAAACGTGCACCTCATGGTTCCTAGTCGGATTAGTTTCCACTGAGCCATGACGGGAACTCCCCATAATCTATTTTTTTTCCAAGTTTTATCTTTTGCGTTATGAATATAAATGTAATAACATGCAATGTAGCCTCATAGGTCTGGTTTCTTTTCTTTAGCATAATGCATTTGAGATTCATTTATACTGCTCCATACATTAGAGACAATGGCAGAGAATTTTATAAAAATAATGAAATACTTTGAAGCATAGATGTAAGAATCTCAGAGAACTTCAATCACCATTAAATAAATAAAAGCAAATATCTATATCCATCATATTCAAAGCTCTGAAAAATAAAGAGTAAGAAAATCATGGGAAAAACATAAAGGCACTACATACAAAGGAATGAAGATAAGAATTAAAACAGACTTCTCAACAGAAATCATGAAGACCTGGAGTTCCCTTCGTGGCTCAGTGATTAACAAATCCGACTAAGAACCATGAGGTTGTGGGTTCGATCCGTGGCCTCGCTCAGTGGGTTAAGGATCTGGCATTGCCGTGAGCTGTGGTGTAGGTTGCAGACACGGCTCGGATCCCGCATTGCTGTGGCTGTGGCGAAGGCCAGTAGCTACAGCTCCTGTTAGACCCCTAGCCTGAGAACCTCCATATGCTAAGGGTGCGGCTCTACATAAAAAAGGCAAAAAGACAAACAACAAAAAAAAAGAAGAAATCATGCAGACCTGAGCATAAGGGAATGACATCTTAAAGATAGAAAGTGAGAGCTATTGACTCAGAATTCTCAGTGAAATCTTTTACAAAGGAAAGTAAGTTAAGATAGTTTCAGACAAATACGTGTTGATAGAATTTCTTGCCAACACACTACATAACAAAAAAAAAAAGACTATAGTCAGTTTTTTTAGGAAGAAGTATTTATAATACCAGATAGAAACTTGGAGCTACACAAAGAAATAAAAGTTCCAGAAATGGTTAATATAAAGGTAAATATAAATGAAATTAGAACACTTCCTAACACCATACACAAATATAAACTCAAAATGGATTAAAGACCTATATATAAGACCAGATACTATAAAACTCTTAGAGGAAGACATAGGCCAAACACTCTTCGACATAAATGATAGCAACATCATCTCAGATCCACCTCTTAGATTAATGACAATAAAAAGAAAATAAACAAATGGGACTTAATTAAACTTCAAAGTTTCTGCCCAGTAAAGGAAACCCTAAATAACATGTAAAGACAACCCACAGAATGGGAGAAAATATTTGCAAATGAATCTACTGACAAGGGATTAATCTCCAAAATTTACAAACACCTCCTACAGCTCAATGCCAGAAAAACAAACCAGCCCCATCCAAAAATGGGCAGAAGACCTAAACAGACAGTTCTCCAGAGAAGACATACAGATGGCCAAAAAACACATGAAAAGATGTTCAACATCTTTTGTTATTAGAGAAATGCAAATCAAAACCACTATGAGGTACCACCTTATGCCAGCCAGAATGGCCATCATCAAAAAGTCTACTATCAATAAGTGCTGGAGAGGGTGGGGAGAAAAAGGAACCCTATTACACTGTTGGTGGGAATGTAAGTTGGTGCAACCACTGTGGAAAACAGTATGGAGATTCCTCAGAAAACTAAAAATAGAATTACCATTTGATCCAGCAGTCCCACTCCTGTGCATCTATCCAGAGGTAACCCTGACTCAAAAAGACACATGTACTCCAGTGTTCATTGCAGCACTCTATACAATAGCCAAGTCATGGAAACAACCTAAATGTCCGACAGGGGTGTAGATAAGATGCGGTACATATACACAATGGAATATTACTCAGCCATTAAAAGGAATGAAATAGCAGCATTTATGGCAACATGGATGGACCTAGAAATTATCATGTGAAGTGAAACCAGTAAGACAATTAGACACCAATATCCAATGCTACTACTTACATGTAGAATCTAAAAAAAGGACACAATGAACTTCTTTGCAGAACAGATACTGACTCACAGACTTTAGAAAACCTATGGTTTTCAAATGAGACAAGTTGGGGGGTGGGGGATGCACTGAGGGTTTGGAATGGAAATGCTATAAAAATTTGGTTGTGATGATTTTTCTACACTTATAAATGTAATACAATTCATTAAGTAATTAAAAAAGTAAATGTAAATATAAAAGCCTTGTTTTTTTCTATTTTAATTGCTCTAAAAGATAAATAATGAAAGCAAAAATTATAGCAATATATTTTATGTTTATAGTATATGTAAAGAAAAATTTGTGTTGACAATAGAATAAAAAACAAGGGGAGAATTTGGACATAAACAATTATAAAGGCCTCATGTTGTAAGTAAAATAGCAAAATATTATTTGAGAATACATAGTAATAAAACCAGTGCAAGCATTATAAAATTTTTAAAATATGTATAAAAATTAGGTCAATAGAGGAGATAAAATGCAATCTTTTAAAAAAATCAATTAATCCTAAAACAGGCAGAGAGGGAAAAAATGATTGAAGGACAGATGAAGCAAATAGGAAACAACTAGCAAAATGCTATATTTTAAACTCAGCGATGTAAATAATTATAACTAAGTGTAAATGGTCTAAACATACCAATTAAAATACAGAGATTATCCTATTAAGTAGAATGCAAATATCTGGTATCTACAAAAAAGAAAAAACACTGTAAATACAAAGACATAGATAGGTTTAAGTAAAAGAATAGAGAATGATATATGTGCCAGCAGCATCTGAGAGTTCTAGTTTCTTTATATCGTTGTTAGCAATTGGAATTTCCTGTTTTTCATTTTAGCTATTCTGGAGGGTACGTAGTAGCATTTCATTGTGTTTTTCCTTTGTGTTTCCCTGGTAACTAATGAAGTTGAATACCTTTTCGTATTTTTATTACCCATCAGATACCTTCTTTGAACAATCTGATACAGATTTGTGATTGTGTGTGTGCCCATTTTCCATTCTGTTTTTTCTATTTCTTTTTCTTTTTTTTTGTCTTTTGTCGTTTTAGGGCCACACCTGCGGCATATGGAGGTTCCCAGGCTAGGGGCCTAATTAGAGCTATAGCTGCTGGCCTATGCCACAGCCACAGCAACGCAGGATCCTAGCCCCTGTCTGCGAGCTACACCACAGCTTTCGGCAATGCTGGATCCTTAACCCAATGAGCAAGGCCAGGGATCGAACTCGTAACCACATGTTTCCTAGTCAGATTCATTTCCGCTGAGCCATGACGAGAACTCCTGTGTTTTCTTTTTCTTATTGTCTTGTAGTTATTCATATGTTATGGGTATAATCTGTCATTTATTTTTTCTGCTGACCTTTACTTATGCATTCTTGGGTGCTTGGTAATCCTTGATTGTGAGCTCATTGTTGACTGTTAATATATGGAAAGGCTGTGAACTTTAAATTTTTTTCAGAGGAGATTTTTTAAAATTTATTTATTTATTTATTTTTTTGTTTTTGTTAGTGTGTAGGAATGCCACTAGCCTAGGACTGCTTCAGCCTTCCCTTAAGTGTCAGGGCCTAGTAAAAGTTTAGCTTGATTTCATACTTTTTACCTGGTGGCTGGCTCAACTTGCTTAGGTTTTGGATCAATGTTGCTTTTAGTATCTGCCCTCAACAAAGCCACATCTAAATATATATATATTTACCTAAGTATTATATATATATATTATACATAATATATATATAATATATAATACATAATATATATTATGTATATATTAATTATATTATATATATTATATCTATATTAAATATATATTTACTTATATATTATAAAATTAATGTTTAATTTTAAAACAAGAAGAAATCTCAGAAGTCATTTTTTCTGTACTTAAAATTTTTCAGGTGAGGTTCAGAGAAGCTATGCGATTTACCGAATTTACTCAGTTTGTTAGTGGCCAGGACTGAAACAGAAGTTTTCAGACCATACGATATTTTCCCCAGTAAATTATATTGCTCTTTTTTTTAATTAAAATTATAGTGTCTATTATTTATTGAGTCTACCTTATTTTCTTTATGGGAGTTTTTTTTTCCCAAAAATGTATATAGTCCTCAAAAAATTATAAAGAATTAAAATTTCTCTCCAAATTCTTTAGTGTTAACTTGAAACTCTGATAATAGAAGCCATAAATCTGCCACTATTCATGTAATAAAAAATTGTTATAAAATTTTATTGTTGAACTAATAGAGTGAATTTTTCCTTTAAAACAGACTTAAAAAGGAATTAGAACTTTATAAGGAAGATGACATGCAAAGTGTTTATGATGCCCTTCAAACAGAAATAGAATTTTTGGAGTTGGTAAGCTATCATTGATAGTTTAACTTTTGTTCAGCATTTTTTTTTAAACCTACTGTTAAGAATGGTTTTAACTGGAATACATCTCATTCAACTAGTGTAGTGCCTTTCACATGGATTTGCACTAGATTAAAAAAAGTAGAAACAACAAACAAATCTAAGGTCAAGATGTAAATCTATGAAAGGTTTTGAGTCCTGGAGAGATAGATACTACATGAAGCAAATTATAATTAAAAAGAATATGTACAATTTCAAACTAAGTTAAGAAAAGTTCAAACCTGACCTCATAATATCCCCTTGACTGAAACTGTTATAAGAAGATTAATGCACTGAAGAGGTTTAACTACCATAATGCTTAAAAGCTTTTTGTTTTTGATAGGGATAAATTATACTTTTATTATATTTAATTCTAAAGCTTTCTTATTACAGATTTTTATGATCTCAAGAACTTTGGATTCAATTATTGGAAATATTTTCAGATTGTGTGGGAGCACTTTAAATTGCTTTTAACCTCTTACTTTAGTTGTTTATAAAATGAACACAGTATTTGCCATGCTCTATTTTAATAGCAGACATATATAACTAGCTTTAAAGTATGTTAAAATATAGTTTTAGGGAGTTCCTGTTGTGGCTCAGTGGAAACGAATATGACTAGTAACCATGAGGTTGCAGGTTTGATCCCTGACCTTGCTCAGTGGGTTAAGGATCCAGCGTTGCTCCGAGTTGTGGTGTAGGTTGCAGACACGGCTTGGATCCCATGTAGCTGTGGCTGTGGCTGTGACATAGGCCCGGAGCTGTAGCTCCGATTCAACCCCTAGCATTGGAACCTCCATATGCTGTGGGTACAGCCCTAAAAAAAGAAAAAAATATGTGTATATAGTTTTTATTTAATTACATTGTTCCATATTTATTTTGTTAACCTATTGGAAAATTTTAAACAAGAAAAAGTTTATGTTAGGATTTCTATACTTATGAAAAGTTTCAAAAGTAGAATTTAGGAATGCCCGGAGTTATTGTTGTACTAAATTTACATGAATTTTATGTAATTCTTTTATTAAAAATTTCATTTTTCTCATGAATAATTTTATGTTTCCTTTCAGACATTGGCACAGAAAGATCTTCAGGAAACAAGTAACTTGTAGAGAGTTGATCAGCTATCCGACTTGATCAAATCTTTGTGATAGATACATGAATGATACCCATTACAACAGATTCTTGTGGAAAATGTGAGGTCCAAAATGCTCAAATTTGTTGAAATCTAGAATTGGTATATTAGCACTTAAAAAATAGTTTCGTGGTTTTATTACCTACTAAAACTTAAAGGTTTTTGAAGGAAAAGGAGAAATAGATATTGTGCTCTCAGACTTCTTACATCCCCCTGAACCTTAAGTTGATCTGTACTTTCTAATGTTGCTTATTCTTTGTTTCAGTTTATCTTGAATCCAATCAAACACATGTAGGAAGAAAAGCTCAGATTTTTGACCCAATTTTGTCAGTGTCATTTGCACCAACAAAGATGCTTCCTTTCATTTTAGTCCTTCTCTAATCAAAAGATGACTGTTGAGAGAGGCCTTCTGAGGCCTTTCATGTGCAAAAGCCAGTTTTCTCCATTTTCTCTAAATTTGTCTATAGAGTCAAGTCTGGGGCACCTGTAGCCACTTTCCAGCAGTTTGTGCCTGCCAGTTTTCTTCCTAATGCCAGTGTTGATTAGAATTAAATAAGTCATCCACTTGGGGAGGTACAGAGGTATAGCCATCAGGATTCATTTTTGCTGGTGCCCTGAAATATTACAAATGAAAACAGTACACTTGTGTTTGAATTAAACTTGGTAGTGCCACCAAATTTCAAAAATCAGATGTCTTTCTGCTGTTAGCAATCCTAAACTAGGAAGAAAGGTATATTTTCCTAGAGGAGGGAGGAGAACAAAACCTGTTTAAGGATATAGCTCAAAGTATTGAATGCAAATGCTTTCTTTTGTGGTTATAGTAGAATTAGTTTAATATGAGGAGTTCCCGTCGTGGCTCAGTGGTTAACAAATCAGACTAGGAACCGTGAGGTTGTGGGTTCGATCCCCGACCTAGCTCAGTGGGTTAAGGATACGGCATTGCCGGTGGCTACAGCTCTGATTAGACCCTTGGCCTAGGAACCTCCATATGGCTCGAGTGTGGCACCCAAAAAGGCAAAAAGAAAAAAAAATCAAATATGAGATGTTTACAGATGTCTTAGATCCACTGATATTTAAGGTAGCCCTGTTTGAAATCAAGTCTTATTTGGGCTTTTTTTTTTTTTTTTTTTTTTTTTTGCCTTTATGTAGAGCCGCATCTGCGGCATATGGAGGTTCCCAGGCTAGGGATCTAACAGGAACTGTAGCCCCCGGCCTACGCCACAGCCACAACAGCGCGGGATCCCAGCCGCGTCTGCAACCTACACCACAGCTCACGGCAACGCCGGATCCTTAACCCACCGAGCAAGGCCAGGAATCGAACCCACAATCTCATGGTTCTTAGTCAGATTTGTTAACCACTGAGCCACCAAGGGAATTCCCTGGGCATAGTTTTTTATATAGATTGCTTTACAGTCTTTTTTTTTTTTTTTAAGCAGCAAAGTTAAAAATCTGCTTTGAGATGTGTAGCAGTTTCCATGTTTAAATAATTTGCATTTTAAGATGTTTTTTTATTTTGACTCTTTAAATATTTAATAATAATTACTTTTGATTAAGAAGAAAATTATTAATGATACCAGGGAATTACAGTCTATTTTATATGAAAATAGACTTATTTTTTGGGATTAGTTGTGACTTCAGTTCTGTCTTAGTTTAGTCTGTTTATAGTTTAGTCTGTTTATCCAACCACATTCAAAGTTCTAAGTCTTGTGAATATTTATTATTAAATGTGTATCATATCATTAATATGCAGACTAAGTTTACATGTAAAGACTTTCACTTACCGGTAATTTCAGTTCATTATTACTTTGTAGCTAAAATATTAATGTGAAGTAGAGATCTGTCAGTTATTTGCATAACACAAAATGGCATGTATGCAAAATAAACTTATTGATATAACAGTCTTTTCACATGTATGTCAAATAGAATATCTAGATTAAATATGTAGTAATGGAATCAGAATGCATATGAATTGAATTTGAGAAAAAGTGGTTCAAAACATGTTTTCGTTATTTCAAAATGCTTAAAATGCATATTTTAATGTTTAAACTGACTTTCTAACAATTGGATGATTATTTTAGCACTTCATGATAAAGTAAATACAAAGCACTGACCATGTGATACCAGTAGGAATAACTGGGACTATTGGAATCAATGTAATCAAAGGAACAAGTCTATTGAACAAAGAAAACACAACAATCAATAGAAATTGCAGTGTATGAAATTAAACTGCACTGTTAATGTATCAGCGGATTGGGTCTGTTTTTAGATTTTTTAAAGAATTAGTAATTCATGAAACTCTCAAATAGGAAGAATAACTAAAATTATCTAGATAAAAATGTGTCTCAGACTAATTACTCAGGAGGTAAGACTTTGACTGTATATAAAAAGAACTTTCAATTGAATGCTTATTTATGAAGTAAATTCACTAAATTTTCGCTATACATAGGTATAGCCAAAGCCTAACTAACCCAAAGTAACACTAATAAACTTTTGGAGTTCCTGGCATGCCACCATAGCTCTTTACTGAAGCAACTTTCTTTTCAGAAGCAACTTTTCAATTCTCAGCCCTCCACTGGAGATAATACTAGGATGTATAGACAGTTTGCTGCATATTTTTCCTGCTGATTAATGGAGCTGTTTGGCTAGTGGAAAAACAGCAACAAAATTATAGGATGTGAAGCATGATCACTGGACTAGAAATTCCTTTCTTTATTCCCTGACCTAATTATTGAAATGGGAGGAAAAAGCCAAGAAAAGGGAAAGCTTTAAAGGTATGTGCAGTTAGGAAGATTTCTAAACTACTAATTGTTTTTTCTATGGTGCTGTTTTCTTCTGTAAAAGAAACAAAAACTGAGGCACAGGTTGTCTGCCTTCCCTTTTTTTCTGGAAATTTGAAAAAGCACGATGAGATTCTTAAAGTCAGTATAAGGCTGAGGTCATTGTATTATAATGAATTAGAATCTAGAAATGTCTTAAAACAGAGTCAATTGAGATTGGTAATTTATTATAGAGTGGAAATTATGCTGAGAAAAATCTGTTGGGTCTTTTACCAGAAGGGCAGTCAGTAATTCAGCTGGCTAGCTGCAAATGGACAGACAGCATGCACTGGACAGGCCCTGTTCTAATCTGTGCTGAGGACAAAGTCCCTTTCTACTTCATACCAATCAATCATACATAACTGTGTCACGTTATTATGAATAAGTCATTTATTTGCAGCCCAGAAAACAGTAGCAGTTCAGTGACACGATTAGAAATAAATATGATATGTTTTTTAACCCTGGGTATAGAAGGGTAAGGTGTTTTGTCATTCCAATATTTATTTATAGTATAAAATTTGAAATTTGAAGTTGCTTAATATACTAAGAAATATTTTAATATTTGAAGCAGATATATTTTAGTTCTGCTTTTATGTTTCTTCTTGGCTCCTCTCCTTTGTCATCCTGAAGAACTTGAAACAAATACATTTGCCTTTCAGAGTCTGGTTCAGAGCATTTTCTGTCAAGGGAATTTTTTGCAAGATGTGAACTAAAAATGAAAAATATTTTTTGTCATTAGCCTGAAGCAGGGATTAAGTCTCAGAATTTTGTGGCCCTTTTATCTTAAGACAACAGATTCTTTTTTTTTTTTTTATGGAAGAACAAGAAGAAGTTGTCTTTTAAAATGTTGGAGGTAGGAATGTAGAGCTAGTTGTATTCTCAAACGCTGTATTTTCAAGTTTAAGTAAGTTTTACTTGGCCCACTAATGATCAAATCATTATATCAGTGAAGAACCTTTATTTTCTCATTACTGATATTTAATAAAAGAATAATAATGAGACAGCATTGACTAATATATCAGTGAAATAATGCAGTAACTGCCTATTCTATAAGGGAGAGTAGGGATTTCACTGGTTTCTTGTTATTCAGTGTTCTAAGGGTCACATTCATTAAACATGAGGAAAATTTTGCAGGGTACTGCTGGTTGTAAGAACATATTTACTTTGATTGGAAGAAAAAAAGAAAGCATAACAAAGAAAGCCATGACTGATGGTAAAATGCTCTCCTAGCTGCTGAAATGAAAAGTATCAAGAGCAAAGCTGTCAGAACCGATTCCTTGTTTAAACAACTGCTTTTGATACGTAGTGAATTTATCTTTAAAAGACCTTTGTAAAATTGACAGCAACAGAATTCAAATGTCTGGGAAAATAAAGAGTAAGTAAAAATGTGAAATTAATAACAGTAACTGATATAAGTAGCTCTGCAAAATGGGCCCATAGAGTGGGATAAAAATGATTTTATTGTTTTTTTTAACAACCAGTAGAGCTATACTATTCTATTAATTCTAAGTTAATTGTTGTGCGAGTTTTAATAAATTGTCATTCTAATTAGTTGGTAAATAAAATCTTGTTAAAATAAAATCCTCTTAATCTACATTTAATAGTTGCAAATGTAATTACTAATGAATATTTCTGAATAGGGCTTTGTGATTGCTGAGAGAAAGTGTTTGTAAATTCAGACCACCATTATATGATATGGTTGTGGACAGTTTTTGTGGACTTTAGACAAAGAAGTTCCTGACCGGGAATAGTTGATGTGAGAGCAATCATAGGGTCAGTGTAATGTCAGCTCTAAAATCTGGTGCCAATTAAAATTTGTAAAATAAAAGTTTATATTTATAAAAATATTTTTATCCAATAAAATCAAAACTCTTTATTGAAATTCACTTTGGTGACCAAGCATATATCCCAGTTTTTGTAGAAAGAACTGAGATTTTGATTGATGATCTGATTCATATGAGGTCACAGAGGGCAGTGGGCCTCTTTATTTATGGTTTAATTACTTGAGCTTCAGTTCTAACAATCTTAAAAATACATTGCTTTTGAAAATATGCTTATAGTAAGATCTTACACAACTGATAAATATTATAAAATAAAAGAAATTTGAGAATCATTTAAATCACCCTTTTGGTACCAGAAAACATCGATTAATCAGAATCAGTGAATGTGAATCTTTAATTAATTAAGAATATCCTTTACACTCCATGAGAAGAAAGGGGAAAATCAGTACAAAACAGACTCAAATCAGGTATTACTGAAAATTCACCTTCTGAGTATCTCTTGAAATTAATACCTATTCCTCCTACTTTATTATACTTTATGTATTTTTTTTTTCAGTGTTACCCTGTGGTCACTGATAATTTAAGGTGATAACCTGAGTGATGGCATCTTTTTAAAATATTGAATAGTGAAATTTAAATTCATATACTTGCTAAAGCAGGAATATGGCCTAATAGAGAACTTCTAGAAAGATCAACATGTAATAGAATCTCTGATTAATCTAAAATTAACACTCTTCTCATTTCTTTCTTTTCTTCTTCTATTGTTGCTTCCATCCATTCTTTCATTCATCCATCTAGCCATCCATCCTGGCTCCTAGCTACCTCTTGGAACTCATGTCATATACTTTCCTCCTTACATGTTCTTCTCCAGCCACACTATCCTTTTTGTCCCGCAAAGACACATGATTTACTCTGGCTTTGGGATCATTTCGGAACCTGTGTTCCTCTGTCTAGGATGCTGCTCTTCTTGATCCTTGTATGGCTGTCTGCTTGTGTCATATAGGTGTCAGCTGAAATGCCACCTCCTGGGAGAAGCCTTGCTTTAAACAAATGGTCTAAGGTAGTCACATGATCGCATTATCACACTCTAGTTTAATTCTCTTCATACTGCTTGTGATTTCTGATATCTTTGTTTGTTTGTTTCTATTTATCACTACTAAACCACAAGTTCCATGAGAGCTGGGGTATTGTTTGTCTTATGCTCTTTTTTCTCAGAGCCTAGAACAGTGTTAGCATACAGACATTGTTTAGTAAAGGTATGTTGAAATATGGTTTGAGTTTTCTTGTTAACCCATATTTGTTAATTGAAGGTTTAAATATAAATTATTGATTCTATTGTTAAAGAAGCTGGATTCATTTATTGTTGATTCTCTTTCTTGGTCGCATTACCTATCCCCAGTTTTTTTACTCTTTCTGAGCCCCTGTTTACTTAGTTGAAAATGGTAGTAATAATGTTTGCTAATTTCAGAACCCATCTATATGGAACAACCAATTAAAAAATTGAAATCAATTAAAGCATTGAACAACCAATTAAAACATTGAACAACCAATTAATGCATTGAAAATAAACTAAAAGAAAATAGTGATTCCATATCCCATCATGGAAAAAGTTTGAGTCTCTCGATGGTCACTTATAGCTTTCTATTATCAAGCTGTTGATTGGCAGGTAATGATTATGAATGCTTACTTTCCACCAGCCGCTAGAAAGGAAGTGAAAATTGTAAGTTGCTTGCAAGCTATGAATGTGCATTAGAGCAGCTTAAAAGCATTATTTCTCCACGGTAATAGAAAATTTTGAAATGTGTTTGCTTCCGACTATGATTTATTTGACTTTCTGGTCTGGAATACAAAATTTAAGCAATTCTTTTTTGTCACCATCATATTTAGAAAAATGTATGAGTGCCATCTGCTGGATTTCTGTGGCACCACTTTGAACAAGATATAACAAAATTGGAGGAAGTTTGGGAATAACAAATCTTTGTAAAAGAGTGGCCCTTCCTTCCCTCCTTCCCTCCTTCCTTCCTTCCTTCTCCATTTATGTAGGTATAAATTTAAAATTTCTCTCTATAGATCTCCAGTTGTTCCACATAAGTTTTCAAATAGGAGGTATTTCATGCTTATTTTCAAATTACTATCAATGTACCCTTAGAGAAAATATAAAGTTCAAGGGATGTAAAAGTGAAATTTCAGTAATATGACAGTACTATTTTTACTTTTGCTAAACTTAAGAGAGCCTTATTGGTTTAATCAATACATTTTCTATACTTTTGAATTTAAAAATATAAGTAACAGACTTTTATCCTGAGACCACATGAAAAGTTGATGTTAAGTTGTTAATTTATGTAACTTCTGAGTGTGTTCATCTTGACTATTTTAGTATGTCATTAGTCTTCAAAGATTCATTCTTGAATTTTTGGTCCATCAAATAAAGTGAAGTCATTCTACTTGGGATCTTTGGTAAGTGACCTACCAGTCAGCTTTATTGCCAGACGTGTTTCCTTTAAAGCATTACTTAAAAATTCTTATCTCCTTATTTAACATCTACAGAATTTATTATATCATGATTCATGTTGTTTCATGAGTTGGAATTGGAGCATCAACAGTGCTGTTGGTAAAGGGAAATTGGGGTTAATGTCTATTGAATTCAAGAATTTCTTAATAGTTGAATATTTGACAATAGTTCATATGCCCAATTCATCAGTAAATCCTGTTGTTTGTACCTGCAAAATATATGTAAGATCTGGAACCTTTTCTTATCACACTATGGTTACTGCCCTTGTGTAGGCTCCCTGAAACTTCCTTTCTTTTATGCTATATCTCTTATACTTATCCTGTATATATTTTACTTGTTTATGATTCTGACATATTCACTGTGTATCTTTCAGACTAGAATGTAGGGGATTTTTGTCTCTCATTCACTGCTCTTTCCTCAGTGCCTTAGAATGGTGCCTAACACATAGAATGCATTCATATAATTTATTTCTTACACAAATGGGTTTGCTTTGAGTTATTATCCTCTTTCTCAAAATATTTTATAAATTATATTAGTAGGGACATATCTTGATGCTTTTTTCAAATCTAAATTAAAATGTCCTAATAAGTATAACATTCCTATCATTTACATACACTCAGTTTGACTGTCTTCATATTTTAGTGTGAAAAATTAGAACCTAATAAACCATATCATGATAGTTGTGGCATAAGACCAAAGGTGACTAAGATCTGATTCTTGTGCTTAAGGACTTAACACTTCTTCCTGAGGATTGTTAAGAGGTTGATGTGAAATCCGGCAGCCTCAGAGCTGCTAGATTTATTCTTCAGTGACATAGGAGTTGGGTTTATGTTTTATTGTATTTTGCTTTGTTTTTCTAAAGGACATCAAACTTGGCAGTCTTTTGCAAGGAGTTCTGTGTATTTCCTGATGTGTGAACATTTGACTTGAATGTATATTTGTGTTAGAAGGCCTGAATTAAGAATTCCATCCTTGATCTCTCATGCTAGGTCCTCTAGAAGTCATCTCTAATCTTCACCACTATCCTACAGGACAGCAGTGTTGATGATTGTTGTACAGCTCAGGAAACTGAGGCTGCAAGACTAGGCAAATTACCAAGATAATACAGTGCCAGGACTACCTGAACTCAGTGCTCTCTAGTAAATTCTGTATTTCCCAATTTTGAATACCCAGGGTCTGATTTGCCTGGGTTTAGAAAGACAGCAAAGAGCCATTTCTCTCATAGATGCAGAGAGGAGCTTACTAGGTACCAAGGATGTTTAAAATGCCTCTTCTCGGAGTTTCCTTCGTGGCTCAGTGGTTAACGAATTCGACTAAGAACCATGAGGTTGCGGGTTCGATCCCTGGCCTTGCTCAGTGGGTTAAGGATCCGGCGTTGCCGTGAGCTGTGGTGAAGGTTGCAGACGCGGCTCGGATCCCGCGTTGCTGTGGCTGTGGCGTAGGCCGGGGGCTACAGCTACTGTTAGACCCCTAGCCTGGGAACCTCCATATGCCGCGGGTGCGGCTCTACATAAAGGCAAAAGGACAAATAAATAAATAAATAAAATGCCTCTTCTCCAATGGAGGCCACTGCTTCCTCCTTCCCAGCAGGTATGGAGGTAATTGAAATAGGAATATTCATTCCTTTACGATATTAAGATATTTAAGTGTTCCTGCTTCTACCATGTCTCCTGATACCACCAGACAAATTAAATATGCCATCTGCACCTCATAGAACTTTTTCTGATTGTGCATTATAGTATTATTCAGCAGTGGTATAGTTATTAGTCTCTCCTGGATTGTGAGCTGTGTGAGGGCAGGAATTTTCGTTCATTTATCTTTGCATATTGAATCCGTACCACAGTGCCTGGCACAGAGCAGATACCCAATAAATGTGGAACACTTAATGCATATTACTAACTTCTGTTCACATATTTAATGGGTTGATTAGAGTTTATAGACTGGCCTGGAGCCTAATCATTTTAAATACTCCAAGTGAGAGAAGATGTATGCTAAGATCTAAATAACCTAATTTACATTAACTTTTGAACCTTTATTTCTTTCTCAAATTCTGTCCTGATGATTTTTCCCCCAGAATTCCAATTTGCCCTCAGTACAACCAATTGCCATTTGTCATTCACAGTATCACTTTGATAGTGTTAAAAGGGAAAGTGCCCTGTAACTGAACGTATTCCCATCCTAGGCTTTGGAGATTAGGATGTGGACATCTTTGAAGGGGGCATTATTCTGCTGACCATGTCAATGAAGTATTTGTCTTCTCCAAACAGGTTTACCTGTCTTCCAAGTTGTGTGGCACATTTTATGTTAGTTTTCTTAGCAAGTCATTTTGTTTTTTTATTTTATTTATTTATTTTTGCTTGTTTAGGGCCGCAGCTATGGAAGTTCCCAGGCTAGGGGTCTAATTGGAGCTGTAGTCACTGGCCTACACCACTGCCACAGCCACACGATCCAAGCTGAGCTGACACTGCATCTCATGGCAATGCCCAGTCCTTAACCCACTGAGTCAGGCCGGGAATCAAACCCACATACTCATATGTACTAGTCGGATTCGTAACCTGCTGAGCAACATGGAAATTGTACAAGTTCTTTTAAATTGAGTGAACAATTCACTGTTAGTTAATGACATTTTACTTTTTATGATTCTGTGATCCCTCTCCTGTGCTGCAGTAAAGTAAAAACACAATGTAGTTGAGTAATTTTTTTTCCTTCCCAGGAAGCGTAGTCCCATAGTCCTTAACAAAAACATTTCTTGGGGAGTTTTAAGTTAGCACTTTTTTTCCCTCTTTTTCCGTCTCCTCCTCCTAATTGTTAACAGCCCTGCTTTTCCTTTCTGAGCTCCTCTCAGGCAAGCTTTTAACATTCTTTTTCTCTTATTTTTCACCTCTGCTCTTCTTGCCTGCACTTGTCTTGTTTATTTATTTTTCTGGGTTATTTCCACTCTTTGGTATTAAGTGAAACTATGACCCTTTGTTTTTCAGATTTTAAAACTTGATGATTACTCCCTAGCTGAATCTCCCTTTTCTAGTCAAATCCTTCATTTGGAAATCTCCCTAGAGAACATATAACTTCAGAGTGACCTATTTAAACTAAAGCAACAATATCCACCCTCCAGGTATCCTTTGAGAAAAGTACCTTGGTTGGTTCAAATACTTAGAATCTGTTTTTGTTTAAAAAAATAGAAGATATTACAAAGTAATGTGAAATGAAAAAGTCTGTGTGTCTCTGAAGGGTTTTCTGCCCTGTTGATTCTTTTGGCAGAAATCCATACAATGACTTAGCATATATATTTATAATAATTATAAATGAACTTGTTCTTATACATTATTCATGGAGATGTTAAATTATAAGTCCTCAGTTTAATGAAGTTTTGCTCTGGTGACTGCTTTGTGGGTCACATACACATATAAAATAAGATGTGATCCAAATATATAAAAAACTTGAATTCAAGAATGCAGTGTTACATTATGAAATCAGCTTGGTTTTTATCTTCAAAATAAATATTTTTATTTGCTTTTAACTCATGTTATTTCAAAATGTGGTGACCTTAGGAGTTCCCGTCATGGCTCACTGGAAACAAATCCTCCTAGGATACAGGAGGACGCAGGTTCAATCCCTGGCCTTACTCAGTGAGTTAAGGATCTGGCATTGCCCTGAGCTGTGGTATAGTTTGCAGATGTGGCTCGGATCTGGCGTTGCTGTGGCTGTGGCATAGGCCAGCAGCTACAGCTCCAATTCAACCCCTAGCCTGGGAACCTCCATATGCTGCAGGTGCGGCCCTAAAAAGCAAAAAAAAAAAGAAAAAAAAAAGTTGTGGTTTTAGACCCACAGCCTTATTCTGGCTCTCCACTTCCAGTGTGACCTTGGACTTGTTATTTAACTCTTCTGAATTTCCGTTTCCTAATAGGTATTAAAACAATGAAATACATAATGCCCATCTAATCAGGTTGTTGTAAGGTTTTTATGAGACAGACTTCGTAGAGGAACTACCATAATTCTGACACTGGGTATATGGTCAGTGAATTATAGTCATTTTAATTGCTGTTGGGCAGGAGATAGTATGGAAGAGGTAGAGTATCTTAGTATGGTATTAATGTTTTACTGTCACTCTTTATATGCAAAAGTGAACCTTCTGGTTCAAATACTTTGATTTCTTACTTTGAGTTACCAGAATTTCATATGTGCAGATTGTATCCAAGACCTGTGACACACTGACTATGGGAGAGGTGCATTCTGACACTGTGAAACAGATTTTCACATGCAAACACTGTTGATGTCTTTTGCCAAGTCTGAAACAGCTAAAACTGACCAGCCTAGGGGAACTTCCGGCAATTGTTTGATTTGCTTTTGAGCAAATCCTCTTTATGTTCTGAAATATGATCAGAATCAGGGAACATGGTTTGTTGGACACTAAGTACTCTTCTGAATTCCAGTTTAAAGTGGCAGATTGAACACAAGCTTTTACCTCTGCTTCTTCGCCAAACTCCACTAATATGAGAGTAATATGATTTATAATGACTCAAAGGGCAAAGAGAAGATGATGTAGAGAGTTGATGGCAGTATGATTTTGAAAGCTGGAAAATAGATGGATGAGTGGGAAATGACTTAGCAAGTTTGAGAAAGTAGAGCCCAAACCGGCAGAGAGAGAGATGAAAGCTGCCTGGGTTTGCCCCTAAAGAATTCTCAAAACACTTGGAAATTGGCAGTTCTCTGAACTTCTGGAAGTGGAGGTAAAAGTGGAACTGCTAACAAAGGGACTGATGAAATGTGTGTTTAAGAAACCCTGAGATCCTCAGGTCCTATCCCCCATTCCAGCTGGGGAACTTCACTCCCAAACTTTGGTAGAATATTTTAGGCTTATTTTCTGGAAACTAAAGCAGAGTTATCTCTGGACAGAGGACAGTAAGCACTGATGAGGAGAGAGTGTAATTACTGAAAACAGGGATTTAAAAGAGCTTATACTCTGAAGGTTGTTTCCCAACCCTTTATTCTAACTCTCAAACCTTGTTTGGGGCAATCAAATTATATCTTCCAAGCCAGCCAGAGTTTTCAAGTATGTTCTCAGGATCAACAGCATTAACGTTATCTAGGAACTTATTAGAAATGCAAATCGTCGGGACCTATCCCAAACCTACTGAATCAGGAACTATAAGTTGGAGCCAGCAGTGGTCTGTGTATTAACATTTTTTTGTCTTTTTAGGGCCTCACCCACAGCATATGGAAGTTCCCAAGCTAAGGGTCAAATTGGAGCTGTACCTCTGGCCTATGCCACAGCCACAGCAACACAGGATCCAAGTTGCATCTACAGCCTACACCACAGCTCACGGCAACACCACATCCTTAACCCACCTAGCAAGGTCAGGGATTGAACCCACATCCTCATGGATACTAGTAGGGTTTGTTACCACAGAGTCACAAGGGGAACTCCAGCCCTCATAGTGATTCTTTTTTTTTTTTTCTCTTAATGGATTTTATTTCAATTATAGGTGTGCATAAATCATCACAAGTCAATTTTACAGATTTTGTATCGCAAACCCCCAGTGCATCCCCCCACCCCCCCAGATTGCCTTATTTGAAAAACCAAGGTTTTCCAAAGTCTGTGAGTCATTGTCTGTTCTGTAAGAAGGTTCATTGTGTCTTTTAGTTTCCACATGTAAGTGGTATCATTGGGTGTTGCTGTCTAATTGTCTGACTGGTTTCACTTTGCATGATAATTTCTAAATCCATCCATGTTGCTATAAATGTTGGTAATTCGTTCCTTTTAATGGCTGAGTAACATTCCATTGTGTGTATGTACCATATCTTCCCTATCCACTCTTCTGTGGATGGGCATTTAGGTTGTTTCCATGACCTGGCTATTGCA
>PVHT021183705.1:13870255-13942952 GCA_004024745.2 Catagonus wagneri | reverse complement strand
GAGTGGGATTGCTGGATCAAATGGTAATTCTATTTTGAGTTTTCTGAGGAATCTCCATACTGTTTTCCACAGTGGCTGCACCAATTTGCATTCCCACCAACAGTGTAATAGGGTTCCTTTTTCTCCACACCCTCTCCAGCACTTATTGTTTGTAGTCTTTTTGATGATGGCCATTCTGGCTGGTGTCAGGTGGTACCTCATAGTGGTTTTGATTTGCATTTCTCTAATGAGGAGTGATGTTGAACATCTTTTCATGTGTTTATTTGCCATCTGCATGTCTTCTCTGGAGAACTGTCTTCTGATGCACACTCAAGTTTGAGAACCACACTGCTCTGAACAAAAATTGGAATATTCTTCTCTGAGGGGTCTCACAAACTCAAAATAAAAGACTTTAGGAAAGAAATTTTTCTATGAAACAGTCTAGCCAGATGACCCCAGGGTAAAGCTCACAATTGACCAGCAGCACCCATGCGTCCAGAACTTCAGTTAACATTTTACAGCATCATTCTTAAATAGAAAAAGTCCATATTCACAAGACCTGCCTTTTACATGAAAAGAACCTAGCCAAACAAATAGGGAGAAAAGCAATTTGGAAGAAAGACATTATGCAGAGGTGAAAACTTAAAAAACATCATTGATATCCTCAGAGAAATGAGAAGATACTGGATGTAAATAAATGACATTAAAATATGTTAGCAGAAATTAAAAAAAATAAGAATTAAAAGGTAAAGTTGAAGAAATTTCCAGAAAGTAGAGCAAAAAGACAAAGAGAAGAAAAATGGGGAGGATTAGAGAATCAGTTCATTTTCTTCAACATCTGAATAATAATTTAGAGAGCAGAAAAAAAAACATAGAAGATACAATTTTTAAGAAATAAAGGATTTGAGTTTTTAGATTGAAAGAGCCCATTAAGGCCCCAGTGGAATCAATGCAAAAGACCAGCTGACTGAGTGACATTATAACAAAATTTCAGATATGGTGGGTGAAGATAAAATCCTATAAACTTCCAAAGTGAAAAACCGGTCACCTCTCAGGTTGGAATTCTCAACACCGATACCTGTGTGAACAATTCAACAATCGATTTAATGATTCACAGGAGAGGTGATGAGAATCTCACAGATACGGGGATGATAAATTCCAGAATCACAGCCGTGTACCTGCCTACAGTGCAGCCAACTCAAATGAGAACAGCCTCCACAGAGATGTTTCCAAGGAAATGGAATTGCTAGACTACATGATATGTTGGAACCATTGAGAGCAATTTCAAATAATTTAAAACAGTGTTTTGATACGAATCAGTGAGATGTCCATCGAAAACTAAACGAGTAAAAGAAACAAACCACAAGAATATCACTAACTCCAGAGAAAACAAAGAGTTGTGCAAGGAAGGAAAATTAATACTAATCATAATATTAGTTCAGCTGTGCATATTTTCGTAACCACATTAGTGTAAATACTGAATATTGATCTAATTATAACAGTATTGGAAGGACAGGAGTGGTGTGAAGTGTATTTTTGATAGTGGAAGTTATTTTGTAGATAAGAAGACTAAATTCGTTATCTTCCACAGTGGGAAATCAGTAGATAATGCTCAAACTGAAAATAATAGGTAGCAGCATGAACATGTTATTTAGTGACATGAAAGCAAATCCAAAGATAAACAGCCAAAAGGGTTGAAATTATTGCCTGGGAGTAGTGGTGCTAGGATGAAAAGGGAATCAGGGAAGGAGGTAGTGATTGTCTGCGTTAACACAAATAATCTTTATAGGACTGTCTTTTGGAAAGTTTGCTTTGTTTATTGGCCATAACTCCAGATATGATCTGCAAAGCTGATTTTATTTAATATACATCATAATTCCATCAGTATACTAACAAACCGCCTATTGGAGTGGGAGTGGTTTAGGGTAGGTCTGATTTTTAATGTGTTGGGAAGACTTCTACCATGGCCAATTTTGAGATAGCAATAGTTTAACAGCTGGCTTGCAAAATTCCTAAAATTTAAGTCAGCTCTCGCAAGGCAGTGTAAGTCAACTTATAAAGACTTTAATAAATGTGCATGTTTTTTTGAAGTAAAAAGATCCTTACATGAAAAGCCCAGTGTTGCTATGTAAAACATAGTTCTATACTTTGCTTTGCTGTTGCTTTTTCTTTAAATTTAAATCAGTTTTTGAGATGTAATTCATGTACAACAAAATGCACAGATTTTAAGTGGACAGCTTAATGAGTTTTGACAGAGGTAAACACCTGTGTAACCACCATCCAAACCAAGGGATAGAACAAAGTTCATCACTCCAGAGAGTTTCCCATGTCTCCTTGCAGTCAGTTCTTACTCCCACCTGTTTCTGCCTCAGGTAAGCATTGTTGGATTATTTTTTAAAACTGTAGATTAGTTTTGCCTATACTTGAATTTTATATAAATGAATTATACAGTGTGTACTCATTTGAATCTGGCTTCACACAATGTCTATGAGATTCACCTGTGTTGCTGCATGTAACAGCAGTTCAGTCATTCAGTGTACCAAGTAGTTCATTGTATGTTACACCTCAGTGTTCATGATATGGTGGCTATTGTCACTTTAATGCATCTTTTTTTTTGAGGTTCCCAGGCTAGGGGTCAAATTGGAGCTACAGCTTCTGGCCTACGCCACAGGCACAGCAACACCAGATCCGAGCCACGTCTGCTACCTACCCCACAGCTCACGGGAACGCCGGCTCCTTAACCCACTGAACAAGGCCAGGGATTGAACCTGCAGCCTCATGGATACTAGTCAGATTCGTTTCCACTGAGCCACAACGTGAACTCCTGTAATGTGTTTTTATTATGACATCTTCCTTTAAAGAGTGTTTCATTTTATCCTGACAGTATTTAGATTACCAGGAAATTCTTTTGATCCTGTTGGTCTCAGTTTTATTCTTTGAGTGGTTCTGTTTTCATTCTGAACTCAGTTTTAGGGCAGAGCACTTACTCTAGGGTGTGATCTCCATACTAAGATGTGGCCTTCCTGAAGATCTTAACCCCATCTCTACTCCTTACACTGCACCCCCCTCCACCCCAACTCAGACCTCTTTGCTCCCACCCTGTTCTGTAGCCTCTTCTTAGGTAGCTTGCCCCACAAATTATAGCTCCTTCAGCCTCCTGGAACTTGGATATGTGCCTTCTCAGCTCAGAAAGACCATCAGTATCTCACCTCTCTCTGGTTGGGGCTTGCCTCTCTGTGCAACAGAAGCAAACTTGCCCCAGGATCACCTACCTGTGGTTCCTGTCTTAGAGGTTGTGATTGTGCTCTGCCTCTCCTCAGTGCCTGAAAAATTTGTCTCATATATTTTATGCCATTTTCTCCTTGTTTTCAGTGGATGGCAAATCTTGTGCCTATTACTATCTATGACTGGAAGCAGAAATGTATAGAAGAATTTGGGTTTTTACGTTATAACTTGGATAAAAGTGAAAACTGGGGAAAAACAACCAACATCTTTCCTTTTCATTGCCTCTTTTGAGAAGAGCTTTCAGATGGAAACTGAGCTCCTAAAGAGAGATGATGCCTTATTCCTTGTTCGTATCCCAGTGCCTAGCACTGGACCAGCACTGTTAGCTGTCAGTGAATGATTACCTAAGTGAATGAATGAACAATGGCTGAATGACTAAATATGCAGCTATGCTAAAAACTTTGAAAAATATGTAAGAAAGCATGATGAATTTGTCCTTTGATCTCCTCTCCCCCACTCCAGAGGATAAATGAAGATAAGCTAAGCTGTGCTTAGTTTAGCTGGAGACTAGGTGTAACTGGTGGTAGGTAGTAAGGGGGCCAGTCTAAAGGTCATTTACTTGTTAAAACAAAGTATGAAGACTCTTTTGTCGTTGTTCCTCATAGTATGGAAAGATTTTTAAAAATCTTTGCTAATATAGCAGTATCTAGCTGTGGTCCTGGAATCCTGGTCTGTAGAAACTCCTCAAAAGTTGTCTCTTATTGAAGAAAAGTGAGTGTGTCTTCTTGGAAGAGGATATCATTAGTATAATCTCATATTTTTGCTCCTGGAGGAAGGTGGATATGATTAAGAAAGACCTTGTCTGCAAAGACTGTGTGCTATGGAAAAACTATTGAGGTGTTTTAGCCTGGAAAAGGCATGGTGTCCCTTTGGAGGTAAAGGCAAACCACAGCTGAGAGTCTGCTGAAGTAGATACTGAACAGAAAATATTAGATGAATCTAGAAAAACAAAATATTTATGGTTGTTGACTGATGAAGTCAGTAAGTTTAATAATATTGGGTATTGAGTATGTTGCCTTAATGAATGGGACACCAGCATTAAGTAGTAATCCACCTTGGAATGCCCTTTATTTTTTCTAAGTTTAAGAATAGGTGAAATTGAGCTGTTAAATGGAGAAGCAATGAGAATGATCACCTCTCTGTTAATTAAGTTGTGAATAATAAGTTTTTATCCTTAAAGGCTCTGTTTTAATTTGCATTGAGCCATATTAAGTATTTTAACTGGAAGTCCATGAGGTCTTATTTATCAAGCAAATTTATAAGTGCTAAGATCTTACTTAAATTTTCATTTGTTATTTACTATGCTAGCACATTTATACCCAACATGGGATATTTTAGGGCAGTGGACACTATGACTATGGGAAATTTAGGCCAGGCTACAGTTGAAGTGAGACGTATCTATTTTTAAAATGTTATCGTTAGTTACCCTTTTAAGATTATAGGAGCATAATGTTTAAATTTAGTGGGATCCCCAGGTATAACTAAAATTTTAGCACCACTATTGATTAAGTCTATGAATCTCTGTCAATTAGTGCATTTTTAGCAGCTGCTAAAGGTAATTTAGAACCTAGGTTTTAGAGTTAAAAAGCCAATTCCTGGCTCTTTTCATATCTTTGTTATATAAGTTCTTTAGTGTATAAGTTTTGGATTTCCAATTAAAAAAAGGTAGGTGTGATAGAAATAAGATTGTGCAAGATAGACTATGTTAAGAAGTAGAAATGAGGTTTCATGGGTATAGAAAAGTTGCAACATTGGAATTACACAAGTTAAAATCTATAAATCAATAGATGTGTAATTTGGTAATGCAGAAGAGGCAATAAAACAATGTCATTGTGAGTTGGCAGTGCTCTGGTCATAGTGCATGTTGTTTGAATATAACATAGGTTATACAAATCTTTTAGTTATGAATGAAGAATAGGAATTTTTCCTAATGCTTGTCAGGAAGAATGACATCAAAGTGGTTGGTTTAAGGATTGATTCTAATAGTTTAATATAGATATAATGAATGAATACTGCAATGTTGTCTTGAATCTTTTTATTTAGAACATGAACAAAATGCATAGCCTTCTTTGCACAAAACTGGACAAATCATTCCTTTATAATGTATCATGATTCTTAAGTATGACAATTTGAAAGATGAAGAAGGGGCCCTAAGATAAGTAAGTGCCTTAAGACATCAAAAATCTTGCATTTGTGGGCTGCTGAGAACAAGAATATTCTTTCATTTTAAGAAAGCTTACTTAAATCAAGCTGTCTAAAACTTGATTTCCTCTTTGCTTATGATGTTTATTCCTTTGGCCTAGAACCTTGTTTTGTATTTTCTTTTTTTTTTTTTTTGCCTTTTGTCATTTTATGGCCGCGGGTCGCACCCGCGGCATGTGGAGGTTCCCAGGCTAGGGGTCTAATCGGAGCTGTGGCCACTGGCCTGCGCCGCAGCCACAGCAACGCAGGATCCGAGTCGCGTCTGCAACCTACACCACAGCTCACGGCAACGCCGGATCGTTAACCCACTGAGCAAGGGCAGGGATCGAACCCGCAACCTCATGGTTCCTAGTCGGATTCGTTAACCACTGCGCCACGACGGGAACTCCTTGTTTTGTATTTTCTGCCTAACTTTGTGTACTTTTTAATAGATATTTATTGAGCACTGAATAAACTGGGACACTTTTTACTTGCAAGAGACCAGATATTCAGCTGAAACATGATTAAAAAACAAAACAGGAATGTGTTGTCTGAGGAGATGAATGAAATGGGGAAAGTGAGGAGGCTTAAAAATTCTGGAAGAAACTGCCAAAATGTAAGGGTCAAATAGAGGGGAAGGAGCCAGCAAAGAACAGTGAAAATTGCCCTAAGAGAGAGAAGAAAGAAACAGGAGAGTGTGATATTGAAGAAGTCTAGGAATAGAGCTTTCAAGAAGGAAGAAATGGGCAACAATTTTAGCTTCTTTCAAGAAAGTAAAGATTAAGAGTTCCCATTGTGACTCACAGTAATAAACCTGAATAGTATCCGTACGGGCACAGATTTGATCCCTGGCCTTGCTCAGCGGGTTAAGGATCCAGCATTGCTGGTGAGCTGTGGTGTAAGTTGCAGGTGTGGCTTGGATCCCACGTTGCTGTGCCCCTGGTGTAGGCTGACTACAGGTGATTCGACCCTCAGCCTAGGAACTTCCGTGTGCTGTAGGTGCGGCCCTAAAAAGGCAAAAAAGGAAAGAGAAAGAAAAGAAAGAGAGAGAGAGAGAGAAAGAAAGAAAGGAAGGGAGGAAGAAAGGTAGGAAGAAAGAAAGGTTGGGAGGAAGGAAGGAAGAACAGTAAGGATTAAAACATGTCCATACTGCTCAGCACCTAATTCCAGTCGTTCATTCATTCATTCGTCAAATAAGTGTTTATTAAACATCAACCAGGCTCAGCATTAGGTACTAAGAATACCAGACTGGGTAAGAACTCTTGGTGAGTGGCCAATAGATATTTGTTAAATGACCTGCTTTTGTTAAAAATTTAGGTGAGACAGCTTGAAGATAGGGTAAAACAAATAATGGTACAAATCATTGTATGACTAGTACTCACCCAGCTTTCTGCTTCTCTCAGTGGCTGAACAGTTTCAGTGACAGAAAACTGGTTTGGGTTTAAATAATCTGGGACAAAAGAACATGTCATTGGTAGACAAAAGAGAGTATACAGGAGTGATTAGAGTCACTCAGAAGGCCTGTTTGCAAATGCAGCTGACTGTCAGATCTCATACTCTCTTGATTCTTCATGAGAGTTCTAGCATTTCTTTCATCTACAGTCACATAGAACCTGTGATTCTTTTACAAAAAAAAAAAAATGCCTCTCTTGTCTAAGAGCATCTGCAGAAATTCTGTGTATCTTGAAGTGTGTTGGATCAAACTAAGACAGTTCCCCACAGTCTCCTGTGGCAGAAGGTGCACAGGGAATACATTTCTTGTCCAAGATACATTCTTTCTCATCCAGGGAGTTTGATACACTGACTGTAAGGCCAACTAACGCATGTCACACCTGGGTTCCATTGTCTGAGGACATTTTGTGCTCAAGGATGAATTGTAAGAATTTAAATTGTTTTATGATGCTTGTCATGAAAAATGGTATCAATGTTTTAGTGTGAGTTGGATTAGATTAAAACTTAATTTCCTGGAGATTTAAATTTAACTGAATTTGTTATTGAATTTAAACTTAGCTCATTTGTTAGCAAAATGTGGTGATAAGGAAGCAGTAGTTCTCCATGACTGACTTGTGCAGGGAGGGGTCTCACGTAGGTCAGAAGTATATGGAAACCGAAGCACTTAGCTTTCTGGAGGACTTTAGTAGTAGAGGCAAGTGAGGTAGGCTTAGTGTATCAGCCATTCCCAGGACAGCATTAAAAAATTACAGTTTCATGCATCGAATGCCCGATATGTACTGGATACTGCGCCAGAAACTTTATATACGTCTATCTAATTCTGATACTTGAAAGTAAAAGAGCGAGAATTGACTGCAAGGAGACTTAAGAAACTTTCTGGAGTGACCAAATTTTTCTATCCCTTGGTTTGGGTGGTGGTTTTGCTTTTGTCAAAACTCATCAAACTGTTCATTTAAAATCTGTACATTTTGTTGTATGTGAATTACATCACAAATAATGATTTAACAAAAGACATCCAACACACACACACACACACACACACACACGAAATTGGGAAAACACAGTTGCAACAAGTGGCAAGTGAAGGGTTAACATGAATAATAAAAAGAGGACTTCAAAAAATTATAAGAAGGTAACATTAGAAAAATGGGAAAAGGATTTTAATAATAGGAAAAGATACAAGGGTTAATTATATAAAAAGATGTTCAAGCTCATTTATAATTAAAAAATGCAAATAAATATGAGATACATTTTTTCCCATAAATTGGCAAAAATTAAACAAAAAGATTATGCCAGTATTGGTAAAATTAGAGGAAGAGGGCATGAGTATTTTTGGAGAATCTATCATTTTAATTTCATAATTTATAACCTAGTAGTTACTACAGGGTACCAGCATGTTTGTGTGAATGTTTGTGAGCAAGAATACAGCATCATTTGTATTTAAAAAAAAAGTCTTGGAGTTGGCCTACATATAGAATCAAGGGCATACTATGCAACTATTAAAAAATTGAGGAACATCTATATTATCAGTTTTGGAAAATATCCATGCTATATTGTTAAGTAAAAGAAGCAGTTTAGAAAATACAGTACAATAACATTAAAAACCTGTAATGTAGAACTTGCATGTGTGTATAGATATTATAAATAGGAAAAAATTAATTAAAAGTTGATTCTTTGAAAGATTAATAAAATATGTATACTCCAACAAGCCTAATCAAGAAAGCAAAGCAACACAAATTATCAATATCCGTAATGGTATCGGCTGTCTACATATAATGAAATATTTAGTGCACTGAATGAATGAACTGCTGTTACATGCAACAATACAGGCAAATCTCACTGGCATTGTATGAAGCCAGATTCAAAGCACATACTGTGTAATTCATTTATGTAAAGTTCATTGAACTATGTACTTTAAAGTGGTAAAAATGATTTTGTTATAATTCACAATTTTTACAAACTCATTGAAAGAACACTTAAGACGTTTATTTTATTGGTTGTTAAATATCTCAATTTAAACTATTTTTAAAAGGAAAAAAATGCTTAGTAAACAAACAAAAAGCAAACAAAAACCAGTACCAAGGTTCTAAAGCTCCCTGAGTAACTCAGCTAAACTGAATATTCAGTTGAGTCTGAGAAATACTGTAATGGTTCTGGTATTATTTAGTTCCTTTGAGGGGGAAAGATTTGCCAGTTGGCCATTCCAGAGCTGTTGGCCCATCTGCTCATTGTACTGTGTATTTCAGTGTTGGATTTCTCAGTACCCGTGGCAGCAAACAACCCTAGTAACTCCACAGTTTTTTGCAAAGACTAACAAAAGTGTAGCAGGCTTAATAATTGCCCTGCGAATTCTCAGAGTTTGCTTAGAGATGGCTGAAGCCGAGTGAATCACCACCTCCTTGCCTTCACTAGACAGACTTTGATTTTTGATATGGGACAAGTTATACTGGAGTGATGAGAAACCCAATGAGTCTTAATGACAACTTTCTTAAAATTAATAATCCTTGTTTTCTACATTACCCATTCCACCTAACTGCTGAAGGCAAACACGAGGACAGTTCACATAATGCCTTAGTTCATAGACTGCCCAGTATCAACAAACATTCACTCATTCAGACTCTGAGTCAGAAACCATCCTATCCAGTAATTTGTCAGTTTCAAGTAACTACAGTTCAGCTATGATTGTGTCATAAAGGTATAATTTGTTGCTGATGGCTGGGAGCCAAAAATAATTACTTTGTTTTTCATACCTTGAGCTGTACTTCTCTGTAGGCTACTAGGGAAATTGGAGCAGTATGGATTATTCTAATGCATCTCTAGCTCTGTTAGCTATTTTTACAGGTTTTTTTTTCCTGTAAATCTCTAATGCTTGATTCTCTTGCCTTTTCCTGATCTCCTTTCTATTTGAAGGGAAAAACAAAATAACCACACATCCCTGGCTACGAAGGGACATGTTCCTGAGTCTGGACATTCTCTTCTGGATGACTCCTTTCTGCCAAAGCTCTGATATCTGACTGCTTGTGAATAAGACTGAGATTCTCCTTGCTAATCCTGTCAGAAAGTTCAAGCCTTGTTTATCCAACCACCTGTTTCCTACTCCCACCAGGCTTAACTGTTTACACTAAGACACTTTACTGTGGCTTCTCTCTGTCCACTAATTCAAAGCATGTACATCCTCCTTGTAGCCCAGAAAGCAACTTGTGATCTATGTAAATTATATAGACATAATTGTAGACATAATTCTAGAACTTTCAGCTCTGAGATGGGATCAAGGGCCTCCTTTATTTTGTTCTGTTTGAAGATGACTTTGTCCTTTAAGAATCCCTCAGCATTGTCTGATTTCATAATGTGAGGCAGAAGAAATTGTGGCTTGTGTTTGTAATGTTCTGGCACAGATCCAAGACCTGCTTGATATTCCAAAAAGCATCTCTGTGCTGGTAAATTTAATATCATGGAACAACATTTTTCTAGTGGGGTATAAAATAATTCAGCAGTAGTTCACATTTATTGAACAAAAACATGGTAAAAACCTGAGTATCTTGTAAGCACTGAATATCGGTGCTTAGGTTCTTATTTGAAGGATCACTGGTGGTCTCGCAACATGTTCCTGTTGTTTTATGTTTGAGGCCTTTCTGAAGGGACTTGGTGTAGTCCAAGTATCCCATTAGTCTGAGGCCCTGTTTTTTTATTGATTTAATTGGTATTCAGCTTTTTTGCCCCTTAAAACAAGAGGTACATGTTTTGGTTGTCAAATAAATTGGTATGATGTCCGAATCCAGGTGGATTATATAGGTTTCTTTTTTTATAAACTCTAAGTTCTCTGGATTATATTTTAGGAAATTTGTCAGCAGCTAGCTGAGGCCACACTATCAGTTTATTGTGTAGAGATTCTGAATAATGTGAATCATTTCTTTCCCAGACACCTTTCTAAGTTGTCCCCCTGCTAAGTTGCTGTTGCCCTTCTCTGCAGTGTTTCTAGCAATATCAGATGTGGTGCTTATCTGTGCAACAGACCAAGTAAGGAAGTAGGCACTGTTGATTGACTCCCATGAACTGCAGTAGACATTGCCAAGTCATGACCATTTTCAGGGCTACTGTTAATGTTTCCTTCCCTTGAAGTCTCACGTAGACCTTCATGTAGACACTCTGAGTAAGAACCTTTTATAGTCAAGATCACATGAATATTCATATCCAGCCGTGAACTTCATTATAAGATTACCAAGTCTTCATGCTAATGGTAGGTTCACTCAAAGTGGCACTTACTGAGGAAATGCACATATTATACCTTTGAATTTATAGGTAAAGCCTGAGATGCTACATAGCCAAAAGCTATATATTGGGCTTGTCTTCTCATGTTCTGATACATGTACTTCTTGAGTTCTGCTGACTTGTGGCCAGCAGCTTTCTCCTTATGTAATATGAACAACATTAGTATTAGAATATGTTTCTTTAGTTATTGTGATGCTTGGTTATGTGGTCTCACTGACTGGGATTTTATTCTGGCTGAGTTCAGTCAGAAAGTATTTTGAGAAGATTTTATTGGTGACTCCATATTAGGTTTTGTCTTATGTTGTCTAAGAAATGCAAAAAATCGAAATGCTGAAAAATGTATTTAGGTCTTTAACCTAAGCAACTTAGTTCTTGATTCCATTGCTCTTTGAGCAGTGTCTGATGTTATGGCTCTAATGATCAGTGGTATTACCGTAAGTGAAGCAGTAAGATGGAAGCCTTATCAAAATACATGAGCAGATTCCATAAACTGTTCAGAGACATCTATTTCTTTTGTGCAAAGGAAGACTGTCAGGGAAATCCTGGGACATATACTGATCAACATCATACTCATCAGTACGTCCCAAAGTGCTCATTTTAAAACAAAAGATCTACCTGAGTACCAGGATAGAGATCAGGAGTAATGATAATGAATTATGTCCTACCTTGTCCAGTTTTTTTTTCCATAGAATTCCACCACTGTCCCCAGGAAATGATAGAAGATAAGCCATCTTCTCCATGTAGCTTTTTGTTGGGTAAAAAGCAATTCTAACCCTACCTTGTTCTAAAATATTGACATATACAACACAGAAATTCGAAAGGAAATATACTAACAATTGATCAAACTGGTTCTTGACAATGCAAAACTTTTGTTTTGTTTCTAATTCAATGGTATTTCTTTCATCCCTATCGTGTGGTCAATTAGAAATCAACCTTTCAGATCTCAATAAATGAATGCAAAATTTTGAGTGGTTCTCCCTAATTGTTTTCTATATTTAAAATAATAATAATGATTACTCTTATTCTTCTTTGAAGCTTACCCCACAGTCCTAGTTAATGAAATGTCTTTTCATGTCTCTTCTAAAAAGGCTATAGCCATGGCTACAAATAGAATCTTAACTTTTGGCCTTTTGCCCATTCATTAATTCCTTCAGCACTCTTACTAAACTATTCCTAATTCTCTTGCACTGTGCTAGGTGTTGGAGGTAACATGATGAGTAAAACAGGGCCCTGCCCTTGATGAACTCACAGTTTAACAGGGTAGTTTGATTTGTCCCTAACCTTTGTTCCTACCAATTAGGAGGTTACAACAAAGAGGTGGCAATAACACTATTTTTTTTTTGAAAATTGACTAGACATGGTTTAATTCCCTTCATTCCCCTAACGCCCTTCTTCTCACACCATCCCCTCAATTAAAAAAAAAAAAAAAAAGGAGAGTGGAATCTTTTTTGGAAAAAGTTTCTCATAGTTAGCTGTGGGAAATGATACTACTTTCTAGAGTAATAGAATAGGAAAAAATATTCCATTTTAGGTCCATGCTTGATTTTGTAGAGCCAGAGGGAGATAACTGATGAGAGCTATTAATTCTATTTAGTGTTAAAGCAACAAGATGTTTCCATCCTGTGTTTCATGAATGATAGAATCACCTTTGCTTAGCATCAGGTATTTCATATCTTACTTGCATATTTGATAAATGGCCATAAATGCAAAAACAGACGGATTAACTGTGTGGTATGGGCTATAAACCCAAACTTTTCATTTGTGAGAATTTACAGTTTTAAACAAAATACAAACATATAAAACAATTTAAATTCTAGCCACTTTTATGTGTGATTCCTAAAGATATATCTGTGTAGACTTTTAGTTTTATGTATATATAATAGCAGATGTTAAGGCAGGAAAAGAGGAGCCCCTAGGCCATATGACATATTATTCTTTTTCAAGAAACAGAAAAAAGAAAAAAATCTTGGCAACGGTAACTAAGCAACATATTAAAGATGGTTTTGAGGAAAAGAGAGACCTGTTCATTGTTGTATGAAAGACTTAAAAAATTTAGAATACCGTCACTGAAGATTGCTTTTCAACGTATTGATAATACGTCGTTGTTTTATTCATTTGATACTTAAAAAGTCTAAGCTTATCCTCCAGGCTAATGAAAGAGAAAAAGTTTCCATTAGAATAAAATATCATTTTAAAAGCTATCCAGAAATATCCATGTTTCTCTAGAGAAAAACATCCTAAAAGGGTAAATTTTCATATTTTATGGTTCTGGTTAAGTTCTTCTGTTTATTTTTGCATAATTAAAACTTAGATGTCATCTTTTTTCATTTTCATTCATTATCAGTTTGAAATTAGTTGAATATGAGAATATCAGGAAAAATGTAGTATGAAAATTATCCTGGTAGTAGTTGATTTTTCCTAAGAAAGCCTTTGAATGAGTTTATTAAGACTGAAAAATTTCATTAAAGTGACTACTTTTCTAAAAAAGAAATTTGATCTAAGCAGACTGGATCACATTCCTTATATGTATTGATCATCATGAACACTGCTAAAATCTTTATTAATCATTAATTTTTAAAAGATTTTAAAAGCTTATGTACATATTCCATTATATATATGTATGTATATATATTGTATATATATATATGTATACATACACACATACACACTATTTAGTATATATTCAGTAATTCATGTGAAACTTTCCAGAAAACATGAAGATGTTTCAATAGATAATACTCTTTCCATTTTATGTATGGGGGAAAAAAAAAGAGCATTTAAGTGTGTTGCTTGAGACCAGTGACCTATTGAGAATGTAACCAATGGAAGTGGGAAAGTTGGTCTCACAGCTTGTAGGGTAGATACCTCTGTTCATCTGAATATATTGGTTTTGATATGCTAGTCTGGGGATAAAGTTAAAACAAAAAATTGATCTGCATAACAGAAGGAGAAAAAGTTGAGGGTTCCTAGGACACTGGGGAACAATTGTTGTGAGGTGATTAGAGAGGGACAAAGACCAGAGAACTAGGTAGAAGCACAGCCTTCCTCAGATTCCTTAAATCTTTAATAATTTGTACTTATTTTCAAAACACTTGGTATAACTTTATTTTTTGTGAATTTTTCTACAATCTTAATTTTCCTTGAGCATTCATCTATTCTTTCAATAATTAGTGATAAACTGCTTTATGCAAACACTGCTCCTCCGTGCTGAGGACATGATGAGGATGAGACTCATTCATGGAGATTATGATCTATGAGGTCAGCAATCAATAGCCTGCAGCCCAAATATGGCTCACAAGCTAAGAATGATTTTTAAATAGTTGAAAAAGAGTCAGAAGAAGAGTAGTATTTTCTAATGTGTGAAAATTATATGAAATTCAAATTCCAGTGCCATTAATAAAGTTTTGTTGTAACATAGCCACACTCATTATTATGTATTGTCTGTGGCTGATTTCACATTAAAAAGCAGAGTAGAGTTACTTGGGACAATATGTCTGGCCCAAATGTTTAAAATTTTTATTGTCTGGCGCTTTACAGAAAAAATCTTCCAAATCTAGCATGTAAAATTGATGTTAAATAAGAGATTTAAGATTAAAGGTAGTAAATTACAGTGAAGAAAATTCAGGATTATATCCATATAGCTTGTCAAACAACTGAGACATAATTGGTAATATTAGCTATCTGTACTAGTCAGATACAGAGTCAGGACTCTGCTTGTTTTAGAAGCCCCTCTAAACCAACCTATGCCAAAAAGAGAATATGTTGGCTTATGTAATCAGGAAGAATAAGGAAAATCCTGGATTCAGAAATGACTGGATTCAGCAGTCCAAATTATATTATCCAGTTTGTCTCTTTTCTTCCAGTTTTTTGGCTCTGATATCCTCCTCCATGTTATTTGAAGTAGTCTCTTTCTCTGTTGTGACAAGAATAAAAAATGGCCATAAACAATTCTAGATTTCATTGTACTTTCAGGCATTGAGCATGGAGGAAGAGAGTATCTCGTATCTCAGTTGTCTAAACAAAACCCTGGGAAGGATTCTGACTGGCCTGGCTTGGGTCATGAGTCTATCCGTAAATCTCATAGCTGTGGCTAGGACATCATGTCCTCTTTATGGTGATGGATGCAGTTCATCCACCCAATAGGGACATCCCAACCAGTGGGAGAATTTGTTGGGATAACAAAAAGAGATTCACATTATAAACTAACATCTTTAAAATATTTTGCAAATGTTTTAATCGTTGGGAAATATATAGTACTCTAATCATGGTGGTCGATATAATCTCAGAAAAGTAAAATTCTATGAAAATATCTAACACTTTAATACAGAGATTGCATACTGATTGCCTATGGGGCTAATTCAGCTCTCTGAATTCTTCTCTCCAGTCTTTTTGGCTTTTTGTTCTTTAACTGAGCCAATCATTTTCAGCTTCTCTTTTTAAAAAATTGATTTTGGCAACAGAAGAATTACATTTCTCTCCCTGTCCCCTTTTTTAGGGCCTTACCCACAGCATGTGGAAGTTCTCGGGCTAGGGGTCAAGTTGAAGCTGCAGCTGCTGGCCTGTGCTACATCCACAGCAATGCCGGATTGGAGTCTCATCTGGAACCCGTACTGAAACTTGCGGCAACACTGGATCCTTAACACACTGAGCTAGGCCAGGGATCAAACCTGTACCCTCATGAATACTAGTCAGATTCTTAACCCACTGAGTCACAGTGGAAACTCACAAGACTTGCATTTTTATCTGAAAATAATCAGCCACCTTTTTGTTTTTTTTAATGAAGCAGCGGCAGTTATTCTCTTAGATGGAACATTTGCTCTTTCGTTAGCCACAATCACTATTACTCCCTGTTGTTTAACACTGAAGTTGATTTTAGTTGCCACTTTCCCTTGTTTCTCCTAGAATAGAGAATAGCTTCCCTATACCCTATTTCCATTGAATGTGGAAAAAGATGCTTGATTCCGGCACAATGAAAGAGATCATCTTTCTTGATGAAGTACAGATAATTCTTCCATATGTAATATGTGAGTAAAAGATGTCTGTATTGAAAGAACTACAGCTTAATAGGTTTGAAACGTGAAAGAGAATATATGAAACCACAGAATATAAACTGTAAGATACAGGACTGCTGTATGGAGTGAGAAATGAAAAACTTAACCCGAAATAGGAAAAATATCAACAGTTATTTCTGAATATGAATAAAATATCTGATGCTACTATGAATGAGGTTATGTAGTATGTGAAAAAAATTGCAAAAGCTTTTATAAAGTTGGCAAGTTTATACAAGAACATTATAGAATACAAGCAGAAATTATGTATTCTATATAGATAAGTATTTATAAATTTAAGTCTTACTGGAAATGCTATTGACCAGCAAGTTCAAGTCATGTCTTAGCACTTGCAGAAAAGTTGTATAAAAAATTAAACTGATTGTAGCATTTTCTATCGCAGATGGTAATAACACAGATAGAAATGATATCACATAGTCAAGTTATATTAAATTGGTGATATTGACAAATTTTATGTCAGAAAATAAGTTATGATTGGAATTTAGCAAGTATCATTTCTTTGTAAGAAAATTTGCAAAATGTAATGTAGTTGGTAAAATCAGTGTAATTCAACTCCTGAAATGGACAGAGTTAATGTGAGAACTTAAATATAAGAAAGTAACATTTTCCAAGAGACATAGAATTTTGGTCTCCTGATTATATTATTTATGCGGAGTTGCTTTGCGCTGAAGAATTTAAAATGTAATACACCATGGATGTGTAGTAATTAACAGTGTGAACTAGATAAAATACCATAGCATGAAACCTAGATATTCCAGGCTTTCTTTTTATGAATTGGATATATGCTATGATAGCCTGTTATAGTACATGGATTTGTGTGGCTGAATGTTGAAAGATGTTTTTGGACACTTATTTGTTACTCAAGAGAAAATCCTCACTCAGTGTTTACAATAAAAAGTAGATCAACGTTTTGGCCTTTGGGGTTGATGTTAGAACCTGTTGACTTTGAGTAGTTCTCTGCTAAGGCATTCACAAACAGCAACACAAAAGTATGATTTGGTTTGCTCATTTAGGTGGAATTGTATCTTTAAGAAATTAATTTAGCAAGGAGTAATCTGGCCTATTACCCTACTGAAATCATTTTCCTGAAATGAAAGTCATGACTTAAACCACATTACCAAAGCTGTAGAGTTGAAATAAAATTCCAAAAAGATTTCAAAACTTTATGAAAATAAATTAACATTGAAACATTAGAAAGCCCACTTTTATTTTTTTTAATTTTTTTAACTTAATGGATTTTATTACAATTATAGGTGTACATAAATCATCACAAGTCAGTTTGATAGATTTTGTGTCCCAACCCCCCAGTGCATCCCCCCACCCGCCAGATTGTCTTATTTGAAAAACCAAGGTTTTCCAAATCTGTGAGTCATTGTCTGTTCTGCAAAGAAGTTCACTGTGTCTTTTTAGTTTCCACATGTAAGTGGTAGCATTAGGTGTTGTTGTCTAATTGTCTGACTGATTCCACTTCGCATGATAATTTCTAGGTCCATCCATGTTGATATAAATGTTGGTAATTCGTTCCTTTTAATGGCTGAGTAATATTCCATTGTGTGTATGTACCATATCTTCCCTATCCACTCTTCTGTGGATGGGCATTTAGGTTGTTTCCATGACCTGGCTATTGCATAGAGTGCTGCAATGAACACTGGAGTACATGTGTCTTTTCGAGTCATGGTTTCCTCTGGATAGACGCCCAGGGAGTGGGATTGCTGGATCAAATGGTAATTCTATTTTGAGTTTTCTGAGGAATCTCCATACTGTTTTCCACAGTGGTTGCACCAATTTGCATTCCCACCAACAGTGTAATAGGGTTCCTTTTTCTCCCCACCCTCTCCAGCACTTATTGTTTGTAGACTTTTTGATGATGGCCATTCTGGCTGGTGTAAGGTGGTACCTCATAGTGGTTTTGATTTGCATTTCTCTAATGAGGAGCGATGTTGAACATCTTTTCATGTGTTTATTTGCCATCTGTATGTCTTCTCTGGAGAATTGTCTGCCTAGATCCTCTGCCCATTTTTTGATGGAGTTGTGTGTTTCTTTGGTATTGAGCTGTAGGAGCTGTTTGTAAATTTTGGAGATTAATCCCTTGTCAGTTGATTCATTTGCAAATATTTTCTCCCATTCTGTGGATTGTCTTTTTGTTTTGTTTAGGGTTTCCTTTGCTGTGCAGAAACTTTGAAGTTTAATTAAGTCCCATTTGTTTATTTCTCTTTTTATTGTCCTTACTCTGACAGATGGATCTGAGAAGATGTTGCTATCATTTATGTCAGAGAGTGTTTGGCCTATGTTTTCCTCTAAGAATTTTATAGTATCTGGTCTTATTTCTAGGTCTTTAATCCATTTTGAGTTTATTTTTGTGCATGGTGTTAGGAAGTGTTCTAGTTTCATTTTTTTACACGTAGCTGTCCAGTTTTCCCAGCAGCACTTATTGAAGAGGCTGTCTTTTGTCCAATGTATATTCTTGGCTCCTTTGTCATAGATTAGTTGACTGTAGATGCGTGGATTTAATTCTGGGCAAGAAAGCCCACTTTTATAATTTGATGTTGATAATATGAAAAAAGAGCTACCAATTGAAGTTACCGAACTGCAAAGCAATAAGTAACTGAAAATCAAATGCAGTGTTGTTTAAATGCCAGAACTGAACACATGTCCAAGTGGCACTGGTGTATGTCAATTCCATTTTTGCATATTAACTTGAGAAATCAAATTATTGCATCTAGTTGAAGAATTTGTGGTCTAAGTTTACATGGTCCAGTGGTGATATGTTAAGTTCATTAACAATCCAAGAAGTAATAAATTATTACAGAAAACCTAAATAATTAAATATGTCTGTTTTTCAATTGGGATAATTCTAAAATTTGAGATGTCTCTAAACGTACCGTACATATCTGTTTATACTACATTCAGGAAATATAATGTAAATTTGTTTTTCTGACACGACTTCTCTCACATCTCATCTGTTTCACATTTCCATGGCCCTGTAAGCATTTGAACAAGTTACTCCCACCTTGACCTAAGCCTCTATATGATGCTCAGTCATCCTTTGATGAAAGATTATATTACCTGTGTAGTGTCTACAAACAGAGATTCAGAAGATCAAGAACTTGTTCAGGGTGTCTCCAGCACTGTCTAGGGAAAAATGTACTTAACTAGCGGCCTCAAGGATACTGTTACTGTGGAGATAGATGCATCAGTCTTTTCCTAGATGGATAACAGTGGCAATAAATATCATTCAACTAGCTATCCTTGGTCAGAGGCTATGCTCACCAAGCAACAAGAACATTATTGATCTGGCCTAGGCGAGAGACCATGATTATAAGGCACCAGAGTATCTCTTCTCCTTAGAAGTGAATTTTCCCCTTACACATTAATAAATTTGCATTCCGGTTTACGTAACAGGCTCTTGTCAGTTTGGGTGGCTAAATCAGTTGCTAGAGCCTTGTTACCCTTGAACTATGAACAGAGGAAGTATCTTGATCATAACAGGCCAAATCCTGCTACTTATTTATTTATAACTCGGTGTTCTGAAAATGGTTGGACCATACCCATTAACATTCAACTGAATTTATGTATGAGTATTTAGGAAGAACAGTGAGAGGCTCCCTTACCACAGAGATTAAGAAATAAAATTAATCTTCAAAAGCCCACATAAAATGAATGAACTGGGGTGTTGGCAAAGACTTAATGGAGAAATTTTGGGACTATTTAAAGTGCTAATCAAAATTGCTAGTGGGTAGATCCAGGAAAAGATGTTTTATGCTAATGCTTTTTTTTTCTTTATTTTAATTTAATCCATTGGCTTTACATTTTGAAAAATGTACCTAGTAGGCTAGTTAAATATGAATTTGCTGTTAAGTCACATTAAGGAAGATTGTAGGTTAAGCCTGTAGGGCTCCTAAACAGCCTGCAGCTGCTAGCACTGCACTAGGTAAGGCACAGACAAAGTGGGTAATGGCCCTGGTAGGCTTTTCCTCAATAAATTAATGTAGGTTTACATTCTTCTCCGAGAGAATCATCATTCTCTGACATGTACTCATTAATATAAGTTACAAGACAAAGTATTTTAATTATATATCACGCCACATAAGGCTTTATAACTTGTACCAAGACTGTCAATATCAAAGTCAATAAAAGTTGAATGACTGTGAAATAAGATGCTGAACAATTAATCTTAAAGCTAAAATAGTATGAAGAGCAAGTGGAAATTATAGATGTATGTAAGTTTCTTATATTAGTCCCATTTTTCTGGTTTGTATTATATAAAATAATTAAGCTTTCCTTTAAAAAAATCCATCATGATTATACTGGGAAAAATGTTGGTACTTGCCTTTTAGAAATAGTTTTAAATATTCTCTGTTGGCTTTTTATAACTGATTGAATTCTCAGACATATTTTAAATAAATTAGTTAAAAATGTTTTAAGAGCTTGTATTGGAAAATGATTTCTTACATTTCTGCAAGAAAAAAACAGCTGTGAGTGGAACAGAAAATCAGATAACCCGTTTTTTTTTTAAAATCCTTATTATAGTGATAGTCTTAATAAAACCACAAAGCATTTGTTGGAAAGGATCTTGAAGGTCATGCAGTTAACTTCCTACCAGACATATAAATCTCTCTTGCGTCACCCCAAATAGTCATGCAGTCTCTCCTTGAACATTGCCACTAACATTGGATTTATTACCTTTCTACTCAGTTCATAAATTTTACCTTATGTCTGGTTTTAGAGTTCTTTATGTATATGTTGACTTGTACTAGACTGTAGTCTCCTTGAGGGCAGATTCAATATTTAAATCCCTAATATCTTGTTTATAACAAGTGTTTTCCCAAAAACAGCATTCTCAAATGTATTATTGAAGTAATCAGTTAATGAGTTCCAATTTGGGGACATTCTACTTATTAGATTACTCCTTAAGTTGAACTCTACAACTTCTGTCAGCTGGTTCTATTCCTTTCTGAAGATTCTCCTACCCCAAGGGTGGAGCTTCATCTTTTAGGTGGAGCTTAAAGGTGTTTCGTTCCTTGTTATTGCTTTCTTGTTATTTCCTTCCACAATGGGGGAAAAAATCTCTTCTCAGTTTATGTTTGTTTGTTTTCTTTAAATAACAGTGGTATTTATTTTCCTAGTGCCTCTGTAAAGTCTTAGATTTGACTGAACCTCAATCAATCCCTTTACTTAACCAAACACACTGGTTCTTGGCTTTTGTACTTGCAATTCCAGTCATTCTCCATTCTTAAAATTACTTAATGATATTCTGCCCCAAGAGAAGATTTCCTTTCTGGGTGGTGCCAAGAGTCATCACCTGACTGTGGTAAACACTGAGTCAGTTTAGATGGTAAGAAATAGTCATACTTGAGGAAGGTTTAAATGGTTACAGCCCCAGAATTATTATGAGAAATTTCCCCTCCCTTAGGGAGAAGAGCTAGCTCAAATATATGTGAATATGACCTTTCAAATTCAAAGCATAGACTATTTAGGACCACAAAGGACATTATATTACAAAGTTCAACTTCTCATTTTATAGAGAAGGCTGTTACACTCAGAGTGTATTGTCCTTGGTAAGCTAGCTAGTGGCAATATGAGAAGTAGAGACCATGACCCTATATTTTCATTGTCTCTTTAGGTCCAGAGTGCTTTCTCGAAAAGCTCTCTTCAGATATAAGATTAGATTATCTTTTCTATGTCATGCACTGTCACATAAAATTTAAATATGAAATCTACCAGAGGGAAATAAGTGTTTTGGTTAAAATGTGTTTTGTGATTTATTATTCAAGGAGCTTAAGGATATGTATTCAATAAACCTCAAATAGTAGCCTGTCATTCTGTCTATAGCAGCCCAAATTTTGGCTTTCTTAGGAAAAGAGAAACTAATTTGTCTTCAAGTTATTCATACGTCATCTTTTCCCCAGAAAATTTAAATTCACTAAGGTGGCAACTAGACATTATGGAAGTATGGAAGCATAAATAAATAAAATTGATTTAGTTAATGAACTGTTCAAATATTTAGCCTGATTAGAGGCAAATTTCAGTACCAATGTTGAATTCTTGGCATTATTTGTTGTGAGAATACATGTATTTGTTATATTGGGATACATATACCAATTTTAGCATCTCAATGAGAACAATACATAATGGCGATCCTTGGATTTCAGAGAAATTTTAAGTGCCTACATATACTAGGAAACATGAAGAGTGAAATGAATAAACTTGTAGAATTTCTTCCTTGCCCATAAGACATTGAAAGTTGTAATTATAGAAAATTCGACCATAGACAGGAATTTTATTATTTTGTACATCAAACCAAATCAGTGTAAGTCCACTTAATATTTATTAGATCACTTGTTTCCTTTCTTCATTCATCCTTTCACTCATTCATTTCTTTAAGTCTCTGTTCAAGAAGTACTGAGTGTGCACCAAGTGACAGGCCCCTTAGCTGATACTGGAAAACACAAAGATGGCTATGAGACATTGATTTCCTTAATCTTAAAGAGGTGATCAGGTAGGACAGTCCAATGTGTTACCAATTATAATGTCATAGCATCAGAATTAGAAATATATCTGGATAAGTGTGGAGGATCCCAGAGTGAGTGATAATTTCCAATTCCATGGTTGGGGATGATTTCCCAGAGTAGGAAATACTTCAGCTGGATCTAGATGGAGGATTGGGAGTTTACCCATTGGAGGAGGGGGAGAGAATGGTGTTGCAAAAATGGAAGACATAAAGACATAAGAGTCAGAGGTATAGCTAGCTTGTTTGCAATGCCCTAAGTGGTTCTGCTTCGTGGGCACTTAGAGTAAGGAGCAGTGGGAGAAGCACAAGGGGTGGTGTCCCAAAGGCAATACCTTACATGCTAATGAGTTTGGACTTCATCTCCTAGACAAAGCAGGGAATGGGATGACCAGAATTGTGTTTTAGAAAAAAAAGAACTACTAAATCAGGTACCATACAAGCATATAGATATATACTCTCAGCCTTCAAGTTTACTAATGGAGATCAAAAATAAGTAATATGAAAAATTTTACAGTTACAGGAAGGAGAAAAGGTAATTATCTGCATTATTTACAATAGCAAAGATATGGAAACAACCTAAACATCCATTATGGATGAATGGATAGAGAAATTGTGGTATTTATATACGATAGAATATTATTCAGTCATAAAAAAAAACAGTCCTGCCCTTTGTAACATGGATGATCCTCAAAGGCATGCTGAGTAAAATAAGTCAGACAGAGAAAGACAAACATGATGTGATTTCTCTTTATGTAGAATGTAAAACAAAATAAACGAAACCAAAGTCATGGATACGGAGGGCAGATTGGCAACTGCCAGAGGTGGGGGTGGGAGATAGAAGAAATGGGCTGAAGAGGGTCAAGGATAAAAAGGGAAATAAAATAAGGAAACAAAGCACATTGGAAATTGTACAATATGTAAAATGGAATGATAGAAAATGTTATAAGTGGTATAAAAATAACACAAGATGCAGTAGTATCAATAAAATAGAGAAGGCTTGTATGACTGAGGGGAAGTATGGAAGTATTTATGGAAGAGATTGTCACACATAAACTGGTCCTTGAATTATGAGGATGGTTCTGAATGTAGAGAAAGGAGAAGAAGGGCTGTCAAGGTACAAGAACCAGCATAAGCAAAACTTCAGCATGTCAACAGGTATAATGGATGTGAAGGAGTATGAACTTGAAAGCTCAGAAGTTAGACTGAAGAGAGGACGAGGTCCTTCATGCAAGTTAAATAGTTTGTGTTTCATTTGATAATGACACTTGAGAACTGTGATTAGAGATGTGATTCAAGATGGGTGGTCTGTAAATAATGTCTAGAATTCATGATTGAAGAGGCAGAAGCCTAGAGCAGCAACGATATTTCAGGCAGAGATGAAATCCTCAGCAGGGATTTTTGATGAGTCTCACAGCAGGAAACGAATGAGGGAAGCACCAAAGAGGAAGTGCAAGCAGGTTCTGGCAGGGCTCTCTGAAAACCAGGGACCTTGAGAGGTTCAAAAATGATGTAGACATTTCCAGCCAAGGACTCAAAGAAAAGCAGTTCATGGAACAGGAATGGAGAGGGTGTAAAGAAGGGCTCTTTGGAGGGAAAAGAATTTCTTAAAACTTGAACATGGTGACTTTATAATTCAAATAAAACCCCCCGTTACAAAGGCCCAGAAGACAATTGGCATTGCCAGGCCCGAAGCTATGGAAAGAGGATGGGAGGAAGTTTCTCATATGAGACAAAAGGTGAAGTCATAGGAGGGGCTCTCTTGCCACAGGTGTTAATATCTGGGAATCTGCAAAGTATAGAAAAAAAGAGAATAATATTAGGGAGTAATTGTATTTGAAGGATAAGGAAATAAAATTGAAAAAGCCACCAGCAATGGAACAAGAGAAGCCATAGAAATCGGTGGGAAAACAGGTGGTTTCAAGGACCTTGAAGATAAAGATGTGTGCTTCAGTGCCAGGAAAAGTAAAAATGCAGCAGAAAGGTCAGGGGGGACCAACAATTTGAAAGGCTATTGGGAGACGTTGTAGTGTTTAGAGTTTATACTGGGTTCAAATCCTAGGTCAATTTTCATAATTGTCTTGGGGATTATTTCTCTAACCTGTGTAACTTCACCATCCTTAGCTGAAGAAAAATTGAAGAAAAATATCAGCCTTAAAGGGTAATTGCGAGAACAAAGTGGGCTAATGTATATGTAACATCTAACACAGAACCTGACAACCTGACTAGTAAAGGTTTATCATTTGCATCATGAGTCTTTCTGGGAAGAGTTGGGGCAGGCTCTCATGATGGTCTGAAAATGGCTGAAGAAGGGAGAGAAGGGATACTGGCTTGGAGCTTTATGGTGGTGAGTAGGTGAGGCTAGGGTAAGGGTTCCCATTCCTGTGGCAGGGGCTTCCATGGTTTAGACTTCACACTGGTTCTCAAAGAGGTAGCACCCAGGCTTTCTTAGCCTGCCCAGGTGTGGGGCAGAAAGGAAAAAGGTGGTGGTGATGTTTAAAAGTTGTCAGCAAACATCAAAAAATTGAATCAGACTCTTTCTTGAGAAGTGTTTCCCTAAATCTTCCATAGCTGGACCCCAGAAATACCCATTGCCACTCCAACACCACCCTCACAAGGGGAAGTATGATGCAAGGAAAGCCAGAGTGGAAAGAGCCTTAAGAGTCTTGAACAATTGCAGTCAAAATAGTAGGTGAAACATTGCCAAGGCCCCTTCCAGGGCCTTAAAAGCACCTTTACTAGTGAGGACCCTTGAAATCTTCCTGTGGATGAGCATTTGAGTTGTTTTCAAATGTATTTGGCTGGACTTGCACTAGGCTACTTACGCTTTGGTTGTCCTTGTGATGTGTGGAAGTATATGACGGAACTGCTAGCCGAGGTTAGGAATGCTGTTGGTCTCAAAATGAGAAGCGCATAGGACACGAGTTTAATCCACACTGAAAAAAGTCAACACCTTCTACTCTCTTACCTGTAAGTCACCTTCTTGTAACTTGCCCTTAGCATACTTTTCTTGTTCTTCTTCCTGAAATCCCCACCCGTCAATCATGCCTTTCCTCACCTATACCTTTTTATTTCATCATGCTTCCTAATGAGCCGGTTTTCTATGACTCTCTCTTTCTCTGCAATTCATTTATATTGCATCTACAATTCTTTCATAATTACATAAGCCATTCACACCCCGATTTCCCTATTGTTATTTCACTCCCTCAGAAGTCTTACCCATCGATAACCCTCTGTTCCAGTCCTGCCTTTCTCCTGGGCTTGTTTGGACAAGTACCCAGCCTCTCTCAATGACATTCGAGTACCACTCTACAAATAACAGGAGACTGGGTTGGACCTAAGAAATAACAATAATTATTACACCTCCTACTTGTTGAGTGCTTCCTGTTTGCCTCGTGCTCAGCTAAGCTTTTTATGAGCATAGCCTCATTTTATCTTAACAATAATACTCTATGGTACCTAATCTTGATATCACTTGATTGTGGTAATCATTTCATGATGTATAAGTATATCAAATCATCACATTTTATATTTTAAATATATACAATTTTACTTGTCATTTATACTTCAATAAAGCTGAGGGAAAAGAGAAATGCATAGTTGGATAAAGGATAAACGGCAAACTTACTAATATTCAAAATACAGTTAGTGCAGGCAAGATAATGAGACATATACTTATTGCTTAGTCAGTGTACAGAGGGAATCTGAGGCTCAGAGAAATCAAATAAGTTATCAAAGATTATGCAGCTAAAAAAGTCTCAGATCAGATTCTGAAGTCCAGGCTCCATCTTCCCATTCCTTCACTGAGAGCCTGCTTCTAGAATTTAGACCTTTTCAAAATGTATTAAAGTCCCTCACATGATTTGCCAAATCTAGACACGGGTATAAATCCTCCCAATCTCTCCTTTCCTTACAGTTGTCTCTTTGATGGTGATATTTTTCTGTATTATATTATCCTGACTTCTTTGCTGAATGTAGAAGAGTTTAATTTTTCAAAGTGTAGTTTTAATATACCACATTCCAGTATGGTAAATTGCTATTATGAAAAGTGTGCTACTTGGAAACTTTAAGTAGCTTTCTAAGGTAACTTGCAATTATAATGAATTGTGTTGATGCTATGTATATTTTTATTGTGTATAATTTAACAAGTATGTGATGACTATCTAATTATAGTCTATAGTTCACAAAGTAATCGTTTACAACAGTATTTCTCAGTAGATGTTACACTTCCATATGAGATGCTGTTTTTATGTCTGCATACAAGTGGTGTATTACTATAAAATAAAGCCTCACTAAAAAAAATGACTTCGGAAGCATAATCTGTTTTAAAAACACATTTTCAAAAATTTGCAAAAAGATTACATTCCTTAAACCAATCAGGGTAAACAAATTAATGGAAATATTTTTGTCCTATAAGACATTGTAAGAAATATTCTGACAGTACTTATGAGAGAAAATCCATTATTCAAGAATAAAACAGGAAAAAAGTGAGTAAATGTTTCTGCCTCTGGAAAGTCCACTGAGGATGCTCCGGTGGAGCATTACATCCTTCAAGCACTAAATCAAAGAATAGAAATAATAACAAAGGAAATCCTGTTGTCTTTACCTTCAAACTATATCCCAAGCCAATCCTCTTCTCGCTGCCTCCATTGCTCCTTTCTTGGTCCAAACCACCATTATTTTCACCCGGATCACTGCAGTAGCCTCCTAACTGGTCTTGCTTCTGCCCTCCCTCTACTATAGTCTTTTGGCAAAAGAGCAGCCAGAATGACCCTGTTACAACCAAAGTCAAACCAGATCCCTTCTCTGCTGAGAAACCTCCAATGGCTTTCTTTTCTTTGTAAGGAAAAGCTGAAATTGTTACTCTATCCATAAGGCCTAACCCACCCTGGCCTCTAAGCCGCTTTGTCACCTCACCCTGTATTTATCATCTCACTCTCTCTCCCTCTGCTACTGCCACAATGGCTTTTTTGCTCTTCCTCAAAGATATGAGGCACACCCCTGCCTCAATACCCTGGCTGACCTGTCCCTTTGTCTGGAGGATCACTTAGTTACCTACCTCACTACCTTTGGGTCTTTGTTCAAATGTCACCTTTTCAATGAGGCCTCCTTGGATCACCCAAATTAATAGCAACATTTTTTCTAGTCAAATCCCAAATTCCCCAGTCTCCTTTAGTCTGCTTTTTTTTTTTGCCATAGTACTTAAGCCACCTTTTCACATACTCTACAGTTGTTTTACTGTGTTTATTGGCTTCCTTCCCCACTGTAATATTCAAGAGGGTAGGGTCTTTGTTGTCTGTTTTGTACATTGGTATGTCTCCAGAAACCGGAATAGTACCTGACACATAGTAGCCACTCAACTACTTGGTGAATGAATGTATGGGTGCTCAGATTACTCAGGTACTTGTCTTTGTATTTCACCCTTTCCTTGCTTCCCCAACATGGCTATGATGCCAGCCTCCTTGAAATCTTGGATAATTTAAAGAGCTGTGCATTAAGAAATAGCCTAAAAAGTTATTTTAAAATTATAGCCGTGTTATTCAGGGTTCTGACATTAATGTTGAAATATTCATCATGACATCTTGAAAGGTTCTCTGCTTAACTAAATTCTCAAAATAATTTATCACGTCAGGGACAGAATTAATTGAATTATTTTCTATCAAGAATTCAACTGATTTGCTGTTTCTCCTCATTTTTAGTGTGCTGTCATATATAAGCACAGCTTTGATTTTGTGATGAACTTTTAAAAGCTATTGTTAACTCCTCTATTTGACATTTTTCAGCCAAAACTGCCATGATTTCAGTAAGCATCTATAGATTCACCATTATCTGATCCTCATTAAACATAATTGTTAAAGTATAATGAGCCTTCAACTCTCATAATGATAATCTAAGAATTTCTTTGATATGAGATCAATGAAATCTTATGCTGTTTTTTTTCTGTCAACAGATATTAACCACATGTCTACTATGATGCACCTGTTGCTTGATGCTGGGGGCCCAGAGATGAACAAAAAATAGTCCTTGTCCCAGAATGGTTCAGTTTGTGCAAGGAGACTAATAGGTAATTACCTAACAATTCTATGATACACTAAATGCTGTAGTAGATTTGTTGAAAAATGCTGTGAAAACATGGAAGAATTTTTTTTTAATTTCTATATTGTCATTGTAGATCTTTGCATTTTTTTCATTTGCACGTTTATTAAGCACCTACTAAGTTCTAGGCATTGTGCTTGTCCCTTGGGATGCACACATGAATAAGAGGCAGTCCTGTGAGAGATGCTGCTGCTGATTATGTTATGTGTGTGGCTGAAAACACTGATTCTTGAAATACCACTTGGGAAAAAGGACTGGGTGTAACTGGTGAAGCCTTTAGAGCAAGCCTTTTCTGTGGTGTAGTTACTGGACAAAGTGCCAGGCATTGAACTTGGTGCTATTTACTGAATGGTCTCTACTCTAATCACTACCTGTCTGCATGCCAGGATGGACTGGCTACTGTGAATTCCAGGAAATATTTCAACCAGAAAAGCACCTGAGACTTGTTCATAATTTTGTTCACATGAACCCTTGTTCATAACCTCTCCTTTGTCTGATTCCTGCATAGTATAACAAGATTTATAAGAAAAGGCTGAATGGGAGTTCCCACTGTGACTCAGCAGAAGAGAATCTGACCAGCATCCATGAGGACACAGGTTCAATCCCTGACCTTGCTCAGTGGGTTAAGGATCTGGCATTGCCGTAAGCTATGGTGTAGGTCACAGACGCGACTGAGATCCCACATTGCTGTGGCTGTGGTGTGGGCCAGCAGCTACAGCTCCAATTTGACCCCTAGCCTGGGACCCTTCATATGCCACTTGTGCGGACCTAAAAAGACAAAAAATTTTTAAAGGCTGGTTGCCTCATAAATAATTTAAAATTTTAATGGCATTATGATGAGAGTAAAAAAATAAAGAAAAACCAGAAATACCTTCAGCCATCTTCTAGAAACATGTAAAAACTGAGACACTGACTAAGGATATCTGTAAATTGAATTGCTCTTCACTTTAAACTAGTGGAGTAGCCAAAAAAGCAAATTTGCATTACATTAAAGTGTATTATGAAGCCTGTGTACAATCATGTAAGAATATATTTAGCTATATGTGAACATAAATTTGCTTTTGTAACTATTAACATACTTGAAAAATGACAATAAAATTAGCACAGTATAGTACTTCCTATGTACTAGGTACTATTATTATAATGAGTAATTCAATCACTGAAATGATCCTGTGATTTAGGAGCTGTGATTATCCTCATTTTACAGGCAAGGAAAGACCCAGTGAGCTTACTAGCCCAGTCACTGCTAGTGAATGGAAGAACCAGAATTTCAGTCCGGGAGATCAGGCTCCAGTCACCAGGCAGCTGCTGTGCTACACTGCCATACAGGTGAGACAGGCAAATTAGTCACATTGGTTATTTAACTCATAGCATATTCTAGCAGGACCTGTTTGTATTAAGTGGATGTTTGCACTCAGAAATGTGTTAGGGAAAAATGTACAGAGTGTATATCTTGGTTTGGAAAAATTTTGCTTTTTAAATGTTTGCTAACTAGCATCCCAGAACATTACAATAATTTTCAAGAGTGACTCAGTTTATACCCAACCAAAATATTACTGATAAGGAAAACAGCAAAACCTCAGAATTTTAATTACCCATCACCTAATGCAAGGCACACCCTGCTAATTACATCTCTTAATGTGAAGCTAGGAGTCTAGACAATGGCACATTTACTTTGCAGGGCAGAAGAATTAAAGGCTGTGTGAGCCCATGCTCTTCTGGACCTAGAACGTAAATACTGATTGATGTCATTTTGAAGAAAACCACTTAATATTTCAGAGTGAGGAGACTTTGTCAGTGAAAAAATTTTAAGAATATTTTATGTGATTTTTCAAGTCAGCTTAGATGTTTGGAATTTGGATTGCTGCACTCTTACTCGCTGGAACATCAACAGGTAAGACTCATTATTGATAATAAGTTTGTTAAAAATAACGTGAACATTCACATCTAAAACGTAATTAAAATGGACTTTGAAATATTGGCTCTGTTTATATTTTATTTGTCATAAAATTAAGGAAAATCCATCAGTTTCATAATACTGAATGAATCTGATGAGCATCTGTTTTCAAAAATATGAAAGTTGCTGAACAGTCTTGTACTTGGCCTCCAGCTCCATCAATTACTAGCCTTATTATGACCTTGGTCAAGTAACCTATCCATTAAAGTCTCGGTTTCTTCATTTCTAAGATGAGTTTGTAGCAGTAAGTAAAAAACATACATGGGAGTTCCTGTTGTGGCTAAGCCGGTTAAGAATCCTACTAGTATCCATGAATATGTGGGTTTGATCCCTGGCCTTGCCCAGTGGCTTAAAGATCTGGCCATGATTGCAGCATAGGTCGCAGGCACTGCTCGGATCTGAGTGTGGCTATGGCTGTGGTGTAGGCCAGCAGCTGCAGCTCTGATTCGACCCCTAGCCTTGGAACTTCCATATGCCACAGGTGTGGTTCTAAAGTCACAGCAACCCTAGATCCGAGCAGCATCTGTGACCTACGCCACAGCTCATGGCAATGCTGGATCCTTAACCCACTGAGCGAGGCCAGGGATCCAACCTGCATCCTTATGGATACTAGTTGGGTTTGTAACCCACTGAACCCCAACAGGAACTCCCCATATTTCCATTTTCAAAACCTGATTCACAGTAGAAGTTCAATAAATGTTTCAGTGAATGAATGATCAATGCTGATTGGAACCTCAACACCAGTTTGACTTTTTTTCCATTTGGGTCATGATTTTGTGAAGGGATATTGGTCTGTGGGCATTTCTTACATATTAATTCAATATTCAGTGATTTATGCACTTTATACTGTGCACTCCAAATACATTTCCTATGTAGTAGTTATTGGTTTCTTCTGTTCTTACCACCCCAGTTCAACATTGTATCTGTAAGCACAATAAAAGTCAATTGATATGTTTTAGCCAAAACAGAATCGAGGGATTTCAGTATGTTTTAGTTCCTGCCTTTAGCTATCCTCTATGGGATAAAAACTAAAGGAGATGGAGCTATTATTCGTTTTAGTATATGCCAGGAACTGTACTCTGTTTTCCGTTATTTTCCTGCCCCAGAAGAGTCCCAGTTGAATACTGAAAGCAGATTAATTAGTTCCGTAACAAAATTAAGAAGTGAGTGAAATCTGCCTTGGTCCATTTTCTTGGACTGTCACATCTCTACCCGGTGGTATCTCCTCCTTCTGCGCTAGAGTTCACAGCACTTTTTGCTCTCTCTACTTACAGCCCACCCCTCAAAATCCACACTGAACAAGGTTGCTAATACATTTTTTAAATCAACAAATACCGTCACCTACTATGTGCCAGGCACTGTGTTAAGCTCTGGTGACATAGTTGGGATTGGTAAGATCCCTAGAGCCCATCAGAAGTACTTGCTTTTCTAAAGGAAGTGACTTCTGCTTAGAAGCTCATTGAATTAAGCACAAAGTGTAAAATGATAGGTATCAGAGGACTGAATGCAAATAGGCTCTGTTACAAATATAATAGAGGCGATATAGGTGATAATACAAATGTGGTATAGACTTAATTTTTAAATTTGGTCAGCTATATAATAGATATATGTGTGTAGTAGAAATATATACACATAATATATAAAATACCTACATTTATATATAAAAATACCTACATTTCACGTAACTATATATTTTTTAAATGAATTTGGCAGGTAACTCTCTCCTCAGTCCCCTCCACAGCAAGTTTAAATGCCGTGGTCAATCATGATCACTCCTTAACAAGCACATTGGACTTCTCTGTTGCTCTTGATTCGCTTAGCTTAAACCCTGACCCTGGTTAAGTACCACATTTTGCCACTTTGTGCCTGCACCTGTGCAGCTAAATGCGTCTGCGGAAAAACACATACATGTTGACTATCTCGCTGTGAATTCATGGTTATTAAACTAAAGTGGACCATAAATCTGCCAAGCCGTCATACTCTACTGCCCTAGTCCTTTCATTTTCCCTAGCTCCTGAGTTATTTCATTCTTCTCCACTCTACTCAAACCTCCAATGCCTCCTTGCTCATCAACACTCTTGGCTGATTATTTATTTCCTATTTCAGTAGGAAAACAGAGACAAAGAAAAGAGATCTTCCACAAATTCCCAGCACCACATCTACCCGCATATACCTGCTCACATGTTCTGCTTCCTTTCTTTCACAAGAGATGCTCTGTTCTTACTCCCCCAAAGGCCAACCTTTCCTCCTGTGTGTTAGATTTCATCTCCTCTCAACTACTCAAAAATTATACCTAACAGTGCTCCCTTCTGTTTCTCCTACTTCATCAATTTTCCACCTCTTCTACTAGATTATTCCCAGCAGCACACAAACGTGTTAATTCTCCCATCTTAAAAACTCCACTTGGAGGTTATCTGAGGTTTTGTATTTCTCTTCCTTTTGCTTCTGAACTCACTCCAGTCAGGCTCCTGTCTCTGAAACTACACTTGTATGGTCAGTAGTCACCTCCAAGTAGTATAAGCCAGTGGTCAGTTTTATGTCTTCATCTGGTTGGACTGAGCAGTATTTGTTAGTCCTGATTGTTATCTCCCCTGGCTTATGTTTTTAACTTGGTTTCTAGAATGCCACACTCTCCTGAGTTTCCTCCTATTCTCTGACCATTTCTTGGCAGAATTCTTTTCCAGATGACCTCATATTCCTGATTTCTTAATGATGGAGTGTCCTAGGACTCAATCCTTGGATAATTCCTCTCCTTTACCTGCAGTTACTCACCATCTTTATGCTAATGACTTCCAAATTCATATCTCCAGCGGAACTTCTCCCTGGGATTCCAGTTTCATATATCCAACTGCTTCTGTGACATTTCCACTTAGGTATTTAATTCATGTGAAATTTCCATATCCCAAACTGAGTTCTTGATCTTCACCCCCAAATCTATTCCTCTTAAAGTCTTCCCTGTCCAAATTAATGGCAACTTAGATCTTCCAGGCACTTTGGTCAAAAATCTTGGCATCATCCTTGACTTTTCTATCGCTAGCAATTAGTCAGCAAATTCTTTTGGATCCACTTTAAAAATATATCCAGATCCTGACTACTTTGACTGCCTTTCTTGTGACCATTTTGACTTTGGACACCATTGTCCATTAACTAGTTTACTGCAGTAGCTTCCTAGCTGATCTCTCTGTCTCCACCCTTGGCATGCTTTACTCTGTTCCCAATACAGAAGCCAACCTAAGTCAGTCTGTGTTACTTTTCTGCTCAGAGTCCTCCAACGGATAACCATCTCACTGCAGAGTAAAAGCTAAGGTACTTCAGTGACCTGCAGGCACTGCATGCCTTAGCCTTCGTTTACCTCTCTAACCTCATCCCCTGCTACTTGCCCACCCTCCCTTTTTCAAACATTTGGAGGTCAGATGGAATGCAGAATTCGGGTTTTTTTTTTTTATGTTAGGAAGGAACTATGGTAAGTGTACTGTAAAATACAAAATTCCCAATGGAATCTGGGGCAGCACCCTGTAAACAACCACTCATGTATTCCTATAGTAAAATCTATGAATATTCATATTAAGTGGGATAAAGAACATATATCTATATATATGGGCTTAGGTAGTTTTTTTCTGTCCAATGAGTTTGCTGAAAATTAAAAAACAAAGAAAAAAATCAAAACCCCACTTTTGTTCCCCAGAGATTTTTAGATTTTGAAGTTGCAGCATAATTTATCTATACCCTCTGTTTCTTCAGCTCCTGTCAGGGTAGCCTCTTCATAATTCTTCAGTCACACCAGGCATACTCCTTCCCACAGAGTTTTGTGCTTTCCCTCTGCCTGGAATGCTACCCAGGATATAAATAAGGTTTCTTCCTCAACCCTCCAGGTCTGGTATCAAGTGCTGCTTTTCTTAGTGAAGTCTTACCTGGCCACTCTCTTTGAATTGTAAGACCCTTCTTACCTAAACACATGTGCGCCTTCACATGTGTTTCTCCCAGCAGCTGCCACTCTTTAACATATGCCAATTTAATTTATTTATTCTTATTCATTTCATCCTGCCCCCCCCAATAGATTATACACTCCATGGGGACCAGGACTGTTTTTTCCACTGCAGAGTGCCCAGTGCTGATAGCAATATCTGGTGCATAATAGGCACTCAAATAAATATTTCTTGAATAAATTAATGAACCTATTTTCCAGCTTTTCTATATCATTGAAAAAGACTGTTCACAGTATGATAAAGAAAAGGTTTACTTAGAAAGTGGAAATTAGGAAAATATGAATATACCAATTTATATGATTTCTTAACCAGTTAAAACTAGCTTCATGTAGTGTGCTATATTTCAAATGCTCCTTTAAAGAACCTTTAGATCAGAGAGGAAATAAGACATTTAAATTGTAGACTATAGCAAGATATGACTCAAGAACTAAAGAAACTACAAAAAGAACAAGTAGGATTAAAGGAATTTAATTAATAAAAATAGAGGCTAGTGCATTAGAAAAACAGGAAGAGAACAACTGATACATCTATGTGGCAGTTGTTCATAAAACTAAAAAAATAGAAAACCATGATGGCAGTTTTAAACAAACAAAGGGAAATAAACATAGGTATGAAAGACTTTAGAATGATTACACTTGGCATAAATTCATCCTACAAGAACTGAAATTCTAGGTGAGAAATATTACTCTTTACACCAAAATAAATCCCAGTTATATTAACATTTAAAAGTAAGAGAGTGAAACAATGAAAGTATGAAAAGAAAACAGTGAAAGTTTTAATGATCTTGGAGTGAGGATGGTTTTTCTAAACAAGAAAAAACTACAAAGGGAAAGATTGATTATGTTGTTGAATAAAATGCAAAACTTCTATATGACACAAAGTAAAATCTATAAAACTAAAATATAAACAACCAGTTAGAATATCTTTTTAAAATATCTGACCGAAAGGGGGCAAATCTTTTTACTGTCCAAAGAGTTTTTATAAATAATTAAGAAAAAAAAAACACTTAAGAAAAATGTGCATAGGGCATGAAAGTCTCACCCATTAGAAGATGTACAAATGGCCAGAAATACATAAAAAGATAGATATATTAAAGAAATGCAAACTGAAAGGACAAAATGTGGTGCATATTAAAATATAAACGTGCATACCCTTTTGCAGTAGATTGTATTATAATGTTCCCCGTTATTTCCCCTCTACACCCACCTAAAGAGGAGTCCACAGCCCCGCCTTTATCCACGTGATGTGGGACATGGCAGTGAGTAGTGCCAAATCTGAAGCCTACTTGAAGAGTCACTGCCTGGTTTGGCTGTTATATCCTTGGCTTCAAGAGCAGCATGTTCTTTAGCTCCTGCTAAAGGCTGTGCTACTTTAGCTTAGATCTGGGAATTAAGAAGATTGGAAAATCAGAGCCACATCCAACTGAAAACCATTGCAGCTAAAAGATAGCATGAACGAGAAAGAAACCTTAATTTTTGTTAAGCCAATAAGATTTGGAGACTATTTGTTACCACAGTATAACCTATCAAAAACTAATTAATAATGTACCTCCCATTTCTACTTAGTGTTAGAATGGTGTGCATTGTGGTTAGTTTTTTTCTCTACTACTTAATAGCAATGAAACACTGAGCAAGATGATCACTTTTTCTAAGTCTTCATTTATTCACATATATGACACAGAGCTCAATCTGTCTTTACTATTTTAATTATATTAATAAGACAAAGAAACCAAATGACATAATTTGGTGAAGAAGTACTCTCATCTTTTGTGACTTTTTTCTTATTATAAAGGTAATTTGTATTCATTATTGAAAATTTGAGGCCATAGATAAATAATACAATGAAGAAAAAAATTGTGCAAATATCATTGTTAATATTTTAGTGCACTTCCTCTGAATTCTGTTTTTTTCTCATGCATTTTAAATGAAACTATATTCTACATAATTCTATAGTCTGTCTTTTCCCACCAATGCTATATCATCCTTGCTTTCATTAAAAGTTTCATTACAATTTTCCATAAACACTTAAATGGCTACATAATATCTTTAATTCTATAATTTTAGGACTATATCCTTTGTTATATGGGCCATTTACATTACTGACTCAATTTCATCTTATTAATTTTATACCAAACGTGTTATTTTTAGAAAACTGTTCATCTTTCTAGTTTTTCCTAAGTGCTTTAATATCTTATGATGTTGATCAGTCTTTCCTTAATCACATACAGTTTTTTCTAACTTTATAGCCTTTCTATGGATATTGCCTTGCGGGAAAAGGGCATGATGACCAATACCCCTGGTAGGTTACAAACATAGAAAAACTGCGAATATTTATAATAATATTCATTTTATAGTCCAAACTGTCTTCCATAGACTGAGTAATGTAATTGAGAACTTAGGTTGAGAGGAAACTCTGGAATGCAAAAAATTAAGGCTGCTGGGAATTATAGGAATAATTGATGTTTGTATTAGGAAGCCATGACCCAATATGAAATCATTGGTTCATGTTGAACTGTATGTCTTTGTGCTTCAAGAGGAAAACAGAATAGATTCCAAGCAAGAAAAGCATCTATTGAGAAATCTCACTGAATGAGGGATACATTGAAGAAGCCCATGCTCACACTTCCAATAAGAGGAAACAAAGGCAACCAGAGAATCCAGGAAAACAAAAGTGGCACACAAGAGGCATGATCTGAATATGGAACCTGCTGAAATGACGCTGATCTGGACCAATTCATGTATAAGAAAAGAGAATTCATTTAAATATTCTCCTTTGAAGGGAAAGAGTGTATGAACAATGGAAGTGCAGAGAAGAAAATGTATTTATAGCATGCCAGCTGCTGTAGAAGAAAAATACTCATCTAGTCATAATAATATAAATTCTGTTTACTGATTTTCAATTTTTTGGAGTCAGTGTACAGACAGAACATGGAAGACTTAATTATGATTATAGAACAAGGTCTGAATGTTATCGGTCTTAAAGGTAGGAAAGTGAAAGTGCAGCTGACAGAACTTGGAAGGGAGGAAGACAGAAGCAGTTTCTCTTCAAACTTCCTCTTGCAAGGGTAGGGATTTGTTATAAGGAATATGAGGTATGGATCAAGACATAGAAGATGACTATTTAAACTTCCTGCAAAGCCAATAAATGAGCTGAAAATAGTGTTATCAATTGTATTGGAAGAGGAGTTGAGAAAAAGTAGAGAGCAGGCAGGCTGGCCATTGAGCTGTTGTCCCTCAGCATCAAGCCACCCTTGCTTTGCCAGCACTAAGAAATGGCACACAGTTCGCCACTTCAGTCACTCCTAGAAAGGCACTGTCAATAGGGACATTTGCAGGACACTGAGGCTCTGGGAGAAGGGAGGCGCTCCTTCCTTTTTTGCTCCTGGTTCCTGTCTTGTGTTTTCCCAACATTGGCTCTTCACTCCAGCCAGCCATCCAGAAGCAGCAGCTCATTCCAGTTTGCTGTTTTCCTAGTAGCCCCAAACCAGGTTCATAGTACCCATTGAACATGTTAGCCCTGGACAGCTAGTACTCTCTCCCCAGGGGCCTGAAAACCAGCTCTGGAGTGTAGCCCACACCAATCCCCCCACCCCGCCCCCACCAGCAAGTTTCCAAGTTTCCATATTTGAATAACTCCACCTTTTCTGTTTCTTTTCCTGGAGCTGGTGACTGCTCCAGAGGTTACTCCCTCTGAATTACTACAGGGTCCCCTTCTCCAATACCCGATTAGTAACAATTTATTGTATTAAACTCTTAGAGTTAAAATAACCAGTGTAGTTTCTGTTTCTTGCCCTGGATGATCCAGGGAATAAGTGAATTAAATCCTCATTTATTATTGCATCAGATTAATAGTTCATGTGTAACTAAAGTTGATAAACCAAAACTTGGTAGTATAAGGACATTGTATATAGATATGGAGGTAAACACAGGAATTGCAGAGATGTTTAAAAGGTGTTGCCTCTGTGGCAAAGGTTGGGTTTTTGGGTGGGCAGGGGATATTACTCATCTGCACATCTTTTTAATGTTCAGACATTTCTGTGATTAAAAATATTTTTAAATTCCCTGTCTTCCCCCTGTTTATTTGTGGCATCTCATTCTTAGGGAATGGAGAAAAGCAAAATTTCCTAAAATTGTGAAGTTAAAATCTAGTTGGACTTGAGAATCAATATTTATTTAGTATTTTTGGTAAGTGATAAAAGAAAATCCTCAAATTCAAGTATTTAAATAGCTCAGCCAATATTAATAAATAATCATAAGTTGAATAAATTATAATGAACTTAATAATACATTGAGTGATTTAATAATAAATCGAATATTATCAATTATAACATAATTGAATATATCAAACTATTCCCCTGTAAAACAGCATGAAATAAAGTTTTTTTTTAATTTATTTAAACTAACAAAAAAGAAAAACCCCATAAAATAATTCACTCATTTCACCCACCCCCATAACCCCTGGCCTCTGGCAACCACCAATCTGTCCTCTGTATCTGTGAGCTTGTTATATCATCTTTCTCTACTTATTTCAGTTAGCATAATGCAGTCTAGGTCCATCCATGTTGTTACAAATGGTAAGATGTCATTCTTTTTTAGGGCTAAATAATATTCCCCTGTATAAACATTATATACCACAATTTCTTTTCGTTGGTTGATGGAAAAACAGGTCATCTCTTTGCTATTGTAAATAATATAGCCATGAACATGGGGATGCATGTGTCTTCTCAAGTTAGTATTCTCATTTTCTTAAGATGAATACCCAGAAGTGGACTTGCTGGATCTTATGACAGTTATATTTTTTATTTTTTGAGGAACCTCCATACTGTTTTCCATTATGGCTGTACCCATTTACATTCCCACCAATAGTGCATGAGGGTTCCCTTTCCTCTCCATCTTTGCCAACACTTGTTTTTTCTTGTCTTTTTGATAATTGCCATTGTAACAGGTGTGAGGTGGTATCTCATTGAAGTTTTGATTTGTATTTCCTGATGATTAACGATGTAGAGCATCTTTTTGTATACCTGTTGGAAATCTGTATATCTTTTTTTGAAAAATGACTATTCAGATCTTCTGCTCATTTTTTAATCAGATTTTTTTTTGCTATTGCATTGTATGTGTTCATCTATTTTGGGTATTAGTCCCTGATCAGTTATATGATTTGCAAACATTTTCTCTCGTTCAGTTAGTTACCTTTTCATTTTGTTGACTGTGTCCTTTACTATGCAAAAGATTTTTTGTTTGAGGTAGTCCCAGTTGTTTACTTTTGCTTATGTTGCATTTGCTTCTGATGTCGAACTCAAAAAAAAAAATCACCCCCAAGACCTATGTCAAGGAACTTACTGCCTATGTCTTCTTCAAGGAAGGTTATGGTTTCAGGTCTTATGTTCAGGTCTTTATTTGAGTTAATTTTTGTGTATCATATAAGATAGTGATCCACTTCCTCTCTTTCACATGTGGCTGTCCAATTTTCCCAACATCACTTATTAAAGAGACTTCCCTTTTCCCATTGTATATTCTTTGCATGCTTGTCATAAATTAATTGACCGTATATACCTGACTTTATTTCTGGGCTCTGTATTAATTGATCTGTGTGTTTGATTTTATGCCAATATCGTACTATTTTAATTACTATAGCTTTGTAATGTAACTTGAAATAAGATAGTTTGACTTCCTCCAGCTTTGTTCTTCTTTCTTAAAATTGCTTTGATTATTTCAGGTCTTTTGTGGTTCCATACAAATTATTGGGCTTTTTGTTCTAGTTCTATGAAAAAATCCATTGGAATTTTGATAGGGGTTCCATTGAATCTGTAGATTGTTTGGGTAATATGGACATTTTAACAATGTTAATTCTTCCAGTCTATGAACATGGAATATCTTTTCATTTACTATGTCTTCCTTAATTTCTTTCCTTAGTTTCTTTGGGTTTTTCGGTGTACATGTATTTCACCATTTCATTTAAATTTATTCACTGGAATTCTGTTCTTTTTGATGCACTTATCAATGTGATTGTCTTATTAATTTTTCTTTCTGATTAATGTATATAAAAACTGATTTTTGCATATTTATTTTGTGTCCTTCAATTATGCTAATTTTTTGATTAGTTCTAACAGTTTTTTATGGATTTTTTATATATACTATGATGTCATCTACAAATAGTGACAGTTTTACTTCTTCCTTTCCAATTTGGATACCTTTTATTTATTTTACTTGTGTAATTATCTTGTCTAGGACTTCAAATATGTTGAATAATAGTGGTTAGAGTTGGGCATCCTTGTCCTGTTCCTGGTCTTAGAGGAAAAACTTTAAGCTTTCCACTGTTGAGTATGATATTAGCTGTGGGCTTGATATATATGGCCTTTATTACATCGAGGTATGTCCTTTCTATACCTCTATGATTTGTTGAGAGCATTTAATCATAAATGGACATTGAATTTTGACAAATGCACCTATTTAGATGATCGTATGCTTTTCATTCTTTATTTTGTTAATGTGGTGTATCACATTGACTGATTTGCAAAGGTGCAACCATCTTTTCATTAATGGAATAAATTTTACTTGATCACGTGTATGATTCTTTTTAATGGATTGTTGAATTATATTTGTTAATATTTTGTTGAGGATTTTTACATATATGTTAATTAGAGATATTGGCTTGTAAGTTTCTTTTCTTGTGGCATCATCGTCTGGTTTTGATATTGGGGTAATGCCAGCCTTGTAAAATGAGTTTGGAGGAGTTCCCTCTTCTGTTACTTTTTGAAAGAGTTTGAGAAGGATTTCCCTAATTCTTCTATGAATGCTTGGTAGAATTCATCAGTGGAGCCATCTGGTCCTTTTGTTTATTGGGAAGTTTTTGATTTTTGATTCAATCTCCTTAGTAATTGGTCTGTTCACATTTTCTATTTCATCATGATTCAGTCTCTGTAGGTTGTGTGTTTCCAGAAATTTACCCATTGCTTCTAGGTTGTCCAATTTGTGTGCATATACTTTTTCATGGTGGTTTTTTAGGATCCTCTGTATTTCTGCAGTGTCAGTGATATTTTCTTTCACTTCTGATTTTATTTGAGTCTTCTCTTTCTTTCTTGGTGAGCCTAGCTACAGATTTGTCAATTTTGCTTATCTTTTCAAAGAATCAACTTTTAATTTTTGTGTTCAGCTATTAAATGAAAAGGTAAGGTTATAGTAAAAGAATAGAGTCAGTGAAATGAAAGAAATAATCAAGACCTAATTTTCTTAAAGCCTCTCATTTTAGAGATGAGCAAAGTGAGCTCCAGAAAGAAGAAATGGTTACAATTAAATGAAACTTTGCTCTCATTTATACTCTCTAAAACATATATTTGACTCCTGCTGGATGCCAGGCATGATGCTAGACTCTGGAGACACAAAGATCCATTTCATCAAGAGCTTTATTAAGTCTAATAAGAAAAAGCAGAAGCTCAGGGAAGACACAGTATCCCATCTTCTGTCTCAGTCCCATTAACAAAGGCTTCCCTGTGTGATAGTTCATTTAGCCTCCATAACTTGGCTGTAAGGTAGGTGTTACCATCTCCACTTTGCAGAGAAGGATACCGAGGCTCGAAAAAGGTAAAATAATTATGCAAAGCAAGGAATGTATTATTCCAAAGCTCATACACTCTCATCTGTAGCATTGCAGTCTGCGTGATCATGGCCATAATATAGAGATGGGGTGGGAAGGGAAGGGGAGAAGAGGGCATTTTTTGAAAAGAATATCCCTGAGTCAGATTTATTTAAATTAAAGACTAATTTCAATTAACTCTGGCTCCTATAATACTGACACTCTCTTTTTGTTCAGGAGAAGTTTGCTATGAAAGAGTGGGGTGCTTTAAAGATGGTTTACCGTGGACTGGGACTTTGTCAAGACAGTTGGCAGGTTTACCCTGGTCTCCAGAGGAGATAAACACTCGCTTTCTGCTCTATACTAGACGTAACCCCAGAACACATCAGGTAAGCTAACTTGCTGCCTTCACATACAGGTTATTCCAAAATATAAGATGCAGCTATAGATATAGAAGACATAGATAGAGAAACCTATTCTGACATAAACTGAGTTAAAGGAAAATATTTCTTTTCAGTATTGTGAGCTAGATCTTTTTCTCATATTTTTCCTAGTATTTAAATGTAAAGATTGTTCTGCATATGTGTTTCATATAAGGTCAATTTGATAATTCATTCAGATAATATATTAAATGGGACCCTTCCACATTCACGACTGAATAGCTACAGTACCTATTATGTACTAAATTGAATAAACAAGGCAGTGTCTTAAATTTATTATATTAGGAGAAATGAAGTATGTAAACCAGTACCTTTATTGCAACACTAGTTCTGATCTGTGATGTAAGATACAAATAAGACTCTGGGAACAGAGTGAGGAAGATCTTACCTTCCGCTTGGGGTGGGGATGGGAAACAGGAAATGCTTTGAGGAGAATTTGAGGTGTGTCCTGAAGGCTGGGCAGAGTTTTCAAAAGCAGAGATAGACAGGGAAATGACAAAGGAAATGGTGTGAACAAATGGACAAAAGAGAGAGACTACAGAGCGTGTTTATTAACTGACTTCTTTTTTTTTTTATGGTCTTTCTTTTTTTGTGTGTTCAGCTATTAAATGAACAGCTTTCTTCTTTTTTTCTTTTTTGGTCTTTTTAGGGCCATGTGGAGGTTCTCAGACTAGGGGTCGAATTGGAACTGTAGCTGCTGGCATACACCACAGGCACAGCAACTTGGGATCCAAGCTGTGTCTGTGACCTACACCACAGATCACACAACACTAGATCCTTAACCCACTGAGTGAGACCAGGGATCGAACCTGTATCCTCATGGATACTAGTCAGGTTAACTTCCCCTGAGCCACAATGGAAACTCCCAAGACAGCCTTCTGCTGTGACCTCACACCCTGAAGACATAAAGTGATGTGTAGCTATCTACCTACAGACACACACATCCATATGTCCACATAACTCTTTACTGAAACATGCCATTTTTTCTGTAGTTGACAGCTCTAGATAGAACAAAGAAGAAAAGATAAGACCTACTTTGGGTAAAGAGAAACTTATAAAGAAAGTGTCCTCAAAAGTTTGATCTTTATAACTATCAAAAAGCAAGAGAGGAATATTACTTAGCTCTAAAAAGGAGGTGAAATTCTGATATATGCTACAACATGGGTGAAGCTTGCAAACATTTTGCTAAATTGAGTAAGCCAGACAGACACAAAAGGACAAATATTATATGATTCCAGTTATGTAAGTTACCAAAAATAGTCTAATTCATAGAGACAGAAAGTAGAATAATAGTTACTAGGGGCTGGGGGAGGGGTGGTGGGGAGCTTTGGTTTAATGGGTACAGAGTTTTAGTCTGAGAAGAAAAAGTTCTTCAGAGGGAGGGTGGTGAAGGTTGTGCAATGTGAATGACAGTGCAAGTAATTTTACATTTAAAATGGTTAAAATGATAGTGTTTATGTTATGTGTATTTGACCACAGTTTTGAGGGGTACTTTTGTCCATTTAGGACTTTTAGGGTATGTTTTTCTATTCAGGGCTAACTGTATCCCCTGGTCTTGACCCTCAGTCATCATAGGACTCAGTGATCCTTTATCTTTCTGGGTAGAGACCGTGCGCTTGAACTTTTTAGAGCACAGGCACTAAAACAGAAGATGACAAAGACCAGTATATAGGCAGCGACACTGAGCCCTAAGGGCACTGACGAGAACATCAGAAACTGAATACTTTCTAATAAAGAGGTCATAAAAGCAATGTTTCCCACATCTTCCCCGCTCCCTTCCATTTAGAAAGAATCATATGTGACAAACCAGATCTGTACCTGAACTTTGCAATGGATAAAGCCTGAGGGTTTGCTGTTACAGCGTTTTTAGTACCAGCTAGGTTGTAGGATGAGTCAAGGTGTGATACTGAAAGCAAAGATTGTCCCAGGCTTGTCTCATACTGTGTAAATATGATTGCCTTTGTTTATGAGAAAGCAGACGTAAACTCTGTAATGACCTAGCACACTCTTTTCTCAGAGGGAGAAACTGTCAAGGATAAACATGGTGCAGTAACTTGGTCTTCTGAGTCGTATGTCTTCTCAGCTATATTTCGGGAAGAATAACACCAGCCCCCTTCTCCCATGAATCCATGACTTCTTAAACCTAGAGTGACTTGTGCATTCACTAGTGGTGATGCATAGTTTGCGCAGTTAGTGGTGGTTTCTGTGCCTGCAGCTTTTGTCAAGACTAGAACATTTTTGACTCACTGGAAATGAGATCCCAGGGGAGGTAGTTGGCACTTGTAGGTTGGGTTGATCTCATGCCAGTTAGGTTCCAGGCCCCCTCGCAGATAAGAATGCAAGAGAAAAGGCCTCACAACCCAGCTGAACATCAACATACTTCAGCCCTATCTCTGGACAACCTGTTCTAACAATCCCTTTTAGTTTCTGTCTTTGTGGCAGTAGAGTCCAGTTGTCTTCTTTTGATTCCATGATGGTTGAAGTCTCCCCTTTTTCTAGGTTAGTGTGTTGTTTCGGAGGGATGTGCTAGATTAAATGTGCAGTGAACAAAGATGTTTTTTTCTCCATTCTCTACTTTATTAAATCATTAGTGCCTTTTGTGACAACAGAGGATGCTTGGATCCAATAATACTTGTCAGATTGCCATTTTAAGGCTTGCCCTGTGTCCTACTTCTTCAACCTATTCTCATGACAGGAGAAGAATAGACAAACTTTTTCTACCAAATGTCCTCTTCAAGATTTTTTTTATATAGAAATAAGAACAAAGTAGCTGTTTAAGGGGAGTTGGAATGAGCGTCAGGTTCTTTTAGATACATTGGACAAATGTCTTTGTATTTGGATTTAATTATTTAGCAGGGAAGTGCTTTCTAAAAAGCATAAATATAATTGATTTTATTACCTGTCTGACAAATCCCACATCTGGTCTGTGTCCTATTAGAAGAAAGCACTATGATCAGATCACAACTTGAAAGCCCAGTGGTTAAGTGCCTGACTTCAGAGAAAGGCCACATGGGTTTGGATCCTGCTCCAGGACTCATGCTTTTGGACAAATGACTAGATTTGTAAAATTGGTACCTACCTCACAGTATTGAGAGGGTTAAATGTGCTACTCTATAGAACCTATAACACAGATATGTATGATTTTCTCTCTATTCTAATTATTACCATGTAAACCAACTTAAGATTTTCAAAATCATTTGCTGTAAGCAACTTATTAAGGTGTATGATTAATTGCATGTACTGTTAAACACAGGTAGCTAGTAATAGGCTCTTCATTTCAATTTCATAAGTATATAAATGTGTCGCTTTTCAGTTTAGGATTACCATTGTCAAACTTGCCATTTGCTGATTAGAGCCTTCATTTTTTCTCAGTAGAATTGCTTATATTTATGACTTTTAATTTTTCTCTTAATTGTTAAATCACTTGAATTCATAGTATTCTCAAGTCTTTGAGAGTTTGGTTATAAAAACCATTCAACAAAGTACAAGAAATACCAAACAACATTTAACATAGTCACATAAAATTGTCTTTACTATGCTGTTGTATTTCATGTGGTGAGTCTAACCTCTTTTTCTCATTCATGAACTGTGGCAAATAATCTATTTTGCCACCTTTGGAGCATTCTTCTAAGCATCAAATAAGATAATTTTCATGAGTTATATTGATAACCAAAAAGTGCTATACAAAAGTAAGGCTTACTGAAATTCTGATTGAAACTGACCCAGCACTTTTACAAACATTGCCTTAAAACTAAACATTTTAATTTCCTTTCCTCATGATTAAATTTCTGTATTGCATTTTGTAATGCATTTATAATTTCTTTGTACTTTTGCAATATGTGGCAGTAACTATTTCTTTGATAAAAATGTTTTAAAGAAGGCTGTTAAAATCAAATTTAGAGGAAGACTTTTGAGCAAATTTAGAATAATTATATTACATGTTAAATAATTTTCATTTATTCAACCTTAATTTTTTCATTTCACCTGAAACAGGAAATCAGTGCAGTTAATTATTTAACTATCCAAGCCTCAAACTTTGGGACAGACAAGATCACCCATATCAACATACATGGATGGAAATCAGATGGCAAATGGCAGCAAGATATGTGCAATGTATGATGTGAATAAACACTTCTTTACTCTAGTATGAAAGCTTTATGTTTAATATTAATATACATTGTAAGATATTAATGTATGTTAATCGAAATTCTCCATTCAGTTATTCTCATTGTCTGTGTTCAAAGGCTCAAATGAATTACCTATTTCCCATTTATTTTTACGTACAGTGAATTGCACAGATTATGATGGAAAATTTTTATAATTATTCTTTGGTAAATTCTCATCTCTGACAAAAGATTGAATGATATGATAAATTTCCCATTTAATTTAAGGAAAACGTTTGTTTCCAAGTTCACTCCATGAAATTAATGTTCCTCTCTTATACTCAAGATCAATAGGCTGCTAACATAGTATAAGCAATTAATTATTTACAAGCCGTATAGTGTGGTAGAGTCAGGCTGTCTGAAATCATATTATAGTTCTAGAGGCCAACTCTGTGGTCATGGGCAAGTTGATTAAACTATCCGTGCCTAAGATTCCTTATTTATTTTTATTTATTTATTTATTTATTGTCTTTTTGCCTTTTATCTGGAGCTGCGCCCGCGGCATATGGAGGTTCCCAGGCTAGGGGTCTAATAGGAGCTGTAGCTGCCGGCCTTCGCCACAGCCACAGCAACGCGGGATCCAAGGCTCGTCTGCCACCTACACCACAGCTCACGGCAATGCCGGATCCTTAACCCACTGAGCAAGGCCAGGGATTGAACCCGCAACCTCATGGTTCTTAGTTGGATTCGTTAACCACTGAGCCACGAAGGGAACGCCTAAGATTCCTTATCTTTAAATGAGATTAAATGAATTAATAAATGTAGAAAAGTTAGGATAGAGCCTAGCATTGAAGTGGCTTCTCAGTACCTGCAAATGTTATTTCTTGTTGTGAAATCAGTTGTTCAAGCACTTTGGTTTTCCTTAATTCTTATTTTTAACACTATATAAATCTTCTTAGGTATTGCTAAAAGTGGAAGATGTGAACTGCATTAATTTAGACTGGATTAATGGTTCTCAGCAATATATCCAGGCTGTGAACAATCTCCGTGTTGTTGGTGCTGAGGTGGCTTATTTTATTGATGTTCTCATGGTAAGAACAGTTAATTTTTTTTAAATTATATTTAATTGGCATTGTATCATAACACCAAGAATTTGGGGGCAATTCTGTGTTCTTTTTATTGGTTTCCGCAAGTACTGAATATGTGAAATAATAAGTATTGGTGTATGGTAGCCCACAAGGGAATTTACTTGTGAGAAGTGCCTGTGGTTCTACAAAGTGCCACTTGGTGGCAGTGTCCCTTCACAGCCTCTTCACCAAATCCTCCCCTGCCCGCCAGGGTCCAGCCTTGGTCAGTGTTTAAGACCATCTCTCTTGGTTTTCATCACATTGTAAACTTATTCTTAATAATAGATAATAAACTGTCTCTGCCTTATGAGTGCTATTTGTATAGAATGTGAAATACATTTTCCCACAGAAACTGGATTCTATGGTCCACAGGCCAGTCCAGGCACAACTCTTTAATGTACACATTTTCTAAAAGAATGAAATAGACTTTGCTATTTATGAAAAGTATACTTTGAGACATTTATAAATCTCCAAATGTTCTACTATAATAGAAAATAATTTCCTACCATAAAATGCTGTGAAATAAAATCTAAAGATTTATGACCCTTTCAGATTCTTAAGGGAAGTTCACTCATTCCATTCATCAAATATTTCACTCTGCACTTACTGTCCTAGGCACTGAGAGCACACAGCGGGCAAGACTGTGTCCCTGCTCTGACAGGGTGTGGGGATGGCAATGGGATAGAGAGTGAGCGACAGGAGCAGTAGCCACGTGGGTGGTTGGTCAGGGCAGGTGACATTTGAACTCCGAGCCCAGCTAGGAAACAGCCTCCAAAAGAGTCAGGGAGCCACATACTCATCCCTGCCATCTGCTTTTCTATCTGCCCCCACTTCTCCATCTGCCCCCACTTCTCTGTATGCCCCCACTTCTCTATATGCCCCCCACTTCTCCATCTGCCCCCACTTCTCTATCTGCCCTCCCTTCTCTATGTGTCCCCACTTCTTTACCTGTCCCTAACTTCTCTATATGCCCCTCACTTCTCTGTCCCCACTTCTCTATCTGCCCCCCCTTCTCTATCTACTCTTCCCACTCTGTCGGGCGAGACTAGAGTACAAGGAGGAGCTTACGGTGAGTCTTTGTCTACAAAGGATAAAATCAAATTCATCTCCTCTTCAGAGAAAAACCAGTCCTAAGCTTTCATGAATTTCTTCATCGATCCTGGGGCCTAAGTTATGGGCTCTTTGTCCAAGAAATAAATAGGAGTGGTTTCTAAGGATCTGTAAGATGTTTGCTGAACTGAAGGGGAAACTATTTGCTGACTTATATGTTCAGTGAACTGTTCGCCCCCTTGGGAGCCCAAAGTAAAGATCAGGAGAGGGTCTAGGGTAAGGAAGCCCGAAGCCCTCAGGAATAATTCAGGAGTCAGGCCTGCAGAGGCGCAGCTAAGGAACAGGAAGGACTCTCTTCCCTGCCCCCTTTTCTGTCACCTTATCACAGGTTACTAGGCTACTTCCCCACCTGAACTGGCCCTGGGGCAAGCAGGTGCCTGAGGATGGGGTAGCAGGTAGCCGGGAAGGAGGAGGAGAAAGCTGAAGGGGAGGAGACTGAGAGCCAACCTCAGGCCCCGGTCTGCAGAGAAAGGTTGGAAAGCAAGCGGAGATTTAAAATGGTGACAACAGGGAGTTCCCTTCGTGGCTCACTGGTTAACGAATCTGACTAAGAACCATGAGGTTGCGGGTTCGATCCCTGGCCTTGCTTAGTGGGTTAAGGATCCGGTGTTGCCATGAACTGTGGTGTAGGTCGCAGACGTGGCTCGGATCCCGTGTTGCTGTGGCTGTGGCGAAGGCCAGCAGCTACAGCTCCTGTTAGACCCCTAGCCTGGGAACCTCCATATGCCGCGGGTGTGGCCCTACATAAAGGCAAAAAGACTAAATAAATAAATAAATAAATAAATAAAATGGTGACAGCAGTGGAGGGCAGGGTCCCCTAATAACAGGAGCCATTGGGGAAGACATTCACATGTAAAAATACTCTTCATAATGCAGCACATGATACTGTCATTACTGGTGAAAAATAAAAAGAACATTCGATCAAATAACGGATTTATCCAAGACAGCAGTTAGTTGCTTGATTTTCACTATTATCATGGCAAGAGCCTGAAACTTTGCTGAAACTGAAAACAGAAGACGCTTTGCTTCTTTGTTCCCCATTAAGCTGATTATGTGTGTTGTGTGTGTGTGTGTGTAAACTCTCAGGCCACATAGTCCTTTTGTGAACGTTCTTAAAACTTCATTCTTAAAAATTCTTAAAATTCTCTAAAGTCCGAAGTCATCCCAGACATTTGCTAGAGTTGCCTTAAAGTGGAGGAGACAGACAAAGGCGAGGTAACAGCAGGGACATGAGCTGCCTTTGACCAGTGTTGGGGGTGTGCGGGATGGGTTAGGCCTCAGGAAGGAGGGACACGGGCTGAAGCCACTGCCAGGGTGACTGGGCTGTTCTCCTTCCTATGAGGCCCCTTAGCACTAGGAGAAGAACTCTTGACCAAAGGCGTTCTCCCAGCCCATCTGGTGCTTTCTCCTTCATCTGGATGAGGATGTAGGTGGATATGGACGTCACTTTGTCATTTTACCAGTCCCCATCACGAGTATGAGATGGCAAAACATACCAGCTCCTTTTTAATTTTAAGCATACTTCATCTAGTCTACCTGCTCTTTTGAAAATACTTGTTCTGTTTTCCTTCTTAAAAACCCTACCAGAAAAAATTTGGATATTCCCCTTCTAAAGTGCACTTGATTGGCCACAGCTTGGGAGCTCATCTGGCTGGGGAAGCTGGATCCAGGACGCCAGGCCTTGGAAGGATAACTGGTAAGCCTGCCCTGGAGCTGGGCCTTGGGTTTGTTTATGTATTTGTTTACACACAGAATCAAATAACAACATCAAAGGAAGTCACAGAAGCAAATGTAAGACAGGAGAAAGTTTGACTCCATCGCATTAAAACATGAAATACGTCCAAGGTGTGAGTGTGTAAATCTGCATTCAGGAATGTTCACCACACTGTTGCCTGTGGGACAAAGTAACGGAATCCAGGACGGTCCGCCTGGTGGGGATGCCACCGACACGCAGAGGGAGACGGAGCCCCAGGGTCGTCCTGGAAGGACATCCTTGGCACATCAGGGTCACAGCTCCCCCCAGTACAGCTGGCAGTGCTGGACTGGTTTGTTTAAGGCCCATGCCTTTCTAGGTTGCTAAAATTTTGAATGTTACCCTGGATATCCTGTTAAATCTCAAAACAAGTTGCAGAGTGAACTCTATGAATTAAGATTTTGAGGATGATAATTCCTCACATCCCTTCTCTGTACTCATACTTACAACTACTTGAGTCAGAAGGGTAGAGATCAGAAGATCAGCAGCATCACTGGCAAGCTGGGCTGGCCCCCACCAGCAGTCAGTCAGCAAGTCCCATGTCTCCTTCACCTTTGTCCCTCCCTTTCATCTGCTTTGTGCCTCTCCATGGCCTGGTGACTGTCCTAGCTCAGGTCTTCTCCATCTCCTGCCTAGATTTTTGCCATTCACGGCTGGTACCCCAGTCTTACACGAGCATTGCCAGTGTCATTATCTTTCTAAACACAGGCTGTGCCACTCCCATGCTTGAGACTTTACATTGTCTAAAGCTTCTTAATTTGTCATATAAATTTTTCATGTTTCATCATGTTTTTCCATGATTCTGTGCCTTTGCAATTGATATTCCCTCTCACCCTAAATATCCACTGTTCGTCCTTAAAGATTTATCTACAATTTCTCCCTCAGGCAGAGTTAATGTTCTGTACTTCCCACCCTTTTTAAAATATGCTTCTGTTATATTTGAAAATACAAATATTGTATCACAAAGTCTAATTAATTATTTATGTGCCTATTATTTTCAGAAGACTCAGCACTACCTAGAAAGCCTCCCTTACTGCACTCCCAACCCAGGCCTGCGAGTGTGTACATAGTACACACTTTCTCTTTGTCAAAATAATAAACTGCAGTTCTGGGTGTCCACCCGGACACGTAATAGGTACACACTTTCTGTTCATCAGAACAATAAACTGCAGCCAGCTCCTGTGTACACACATATACACACTTTCATTTCAAATTTAAATTTAAAATACTGTTTCTAAAAATAGTTAAGTGTTCCAAATTGGGTTTAAAGTATTTTACCTTTGCGAGCTCTTGGTGTAACAGACTTTTCCTGCTGAAAGTTTCTTCTTTTTCTCAGTCCTCTGATCCCAACTCCAGCCCCAGCCCATCACCACCATTCTTATTTAGGATAATAAAACTGTGTATTTACTCTGAAGTTATTGTGTGGCAAAAATCCACCTTTGCTCTAAGTTTGTAAGCTCAGAGGAAGGAAGAAACTTGTGCAGATGGAAGCTCATGGGGCCTCCTCAGCCTTTGGGGCATTTCAGCCACAAATTACAGAGAAGAACATTACAGAGAAGCTTGGATATTTTGTTCAGACGCATGTTGGTTTACTTCATCGGCCCTTCTTGTCTAATTTTATCTTTCTACCTGGCTCTGAGTCTCATGCCTGCTTTGGGAACCTGACTGTGATTGTCTGATTTTTCTCCCATCTCATCAAGCTCTTTTCCTCAGCTCTGTCAATTAGCACTGATGTGTGCACCTTCCTCCTGGACCACAGCCCCTTCTAGCTGATGCCCTGGCCTGCTTCACTCCTGAGATTCCTCCAAAGTGAAGAGGCCATACATCCTCAGGGGCTCTGCTCTCCTCAACCCACTGCAGTCTGGTTTCTTCCCCAACTCTTCTGGCAAAACCAGTCTTCCCTATACCACCAGGGACTTTTCAATGGGACTCTTCCAGGGATTTTCCATCTTTCTTGGCTCCTCTGCATAATTTGACCCACTGACCCCTCCCATGCTGTTGGAACACCCTCTCCTCTTGGACCATGTGGTTCCCCATCTTCTCCATGTCTTTGTTCTTGCCTAAAGGCTTCTCTCTAGGCTTCCTTTCAGGTTCCGTTTCTTTTGCCTTCCCTTACTCATTGATGTTCTCCAAGGTTCTGTGCTAGGCCCCCTCTTCTCTCTCTCCTCTTCTCATTCTATCATTTCTCTCTCCACAATTGTATTAATCAGCAAAATAATATGACAGGCTATTGTGCTGAGGCAGTTCATTCCCCCCCAACTGTGGCACATTCATTTCTCACTCATGCCACATTTTCCCAGGGCTCAGCTGCAGCTCTGCCACTGCTTAACAGCAAAGAGACCTTGCTAAAATACAAATATGATGGTAAACCTCCCCTTTTACAAACTTGTAAGAGCTGCCCCTCAACAGCCAGGCTTTGTCCAAACCCATCATGGTTCAGATTATATCTGGCTCCTGCTTACAATGCCATCTTCATCTTTCTAAAATTCTGCACTCCAGCCCTTGAAAACTAGTTATATTTTCACAAATGTGGTTAACTGTCTTGCCTAATGGTCACACACATTCTTCTCTGTCCTCCCCACCAGGAGGCTACTGACCCCATCTTTACCCTGGCTGACTCTTCTAGTCCCTCAGATCTCTCATCTCCAGCAGAAGCATGTTCTAATTCCCATGGGTTATATGTTGCTTTTCTGTGCTTGCATAACACCTGTGCTTACCTATGTCGTGGCACTGGGCACACTGCATCGTAGAGCCTTCCCCGCCAAACAGAAAGCTCCTTGAGGACAAGGCGAGGCCTTACTCCTTGTATCCGAATGCTGAACCCCATTCCTAACACATAGTAAACTGATAAATAGTTGTCAGATGTGTAAATGAGGTGTTAGGTGAATGCATAGCATTTTAGAGACCTTTATTTTAGTAGGCATTTGAACAGGAGTCAGTGGGCCAAGAGTCTGGACACCAGGGCTCCTGGTCCACTTTGCCTCTAACATATGGTGGCCTTGTCAAGTTCCTTCACTTCCCTGGGCGTCAGGCTTTTGTAATACAATGAATGGAACTAAGTGAGCCTTAGCCAAGGATGATGATTCTATTATTTTAACCTGTGTTGTTTTGTGATTCATCTTAATATTTTGAGGAGATCTTATCTTTTTATTTTTTTACACACAGTTGTTGCTTTCAAGATCATCTGCAATCCATAACCTAAGCTGTATATATGATAGTCCATGTACAGGCGCTAGAGTAGCCACTTTGGTTTTTCTGACTTGGTTATATTTTTGGCATTGTCTAGATACAGCCTGACTTGTGTGTAAAAATTTGACATTGCAATATATACAGACCTTGCATTTATAAATATAAACAGACCCTACAGTTTATGTATCTGGGCTTTATGCTTTATGAGTGGTGTTTGACCTACATAAGTCATATGAGAAAAAATACCTTGCCTTTACCGTCTGTCTTTCCAAAATGACAATACTATCGGTGTACTTTTGTATGTCTTGGTTTAATACACATTGTGCTTTTTCCCAGGGTTAGACCCAGCTGGGCCATATTTCCACAACACTCCAAACGAAGTCAGGCTGGACCCCTCAGATGCGAACTTTGTTGATGTTATTCATACAAATGCAGTTCGCTTCCTCTTTGAACTTGGTAAGTTTTTAACACAAACCGAAATTACCCTGAAGGACAATGAATTTTAGAAGTGTTTATCCCACTTTTTTCTGTTTCAGGTGCTGGAACTATTAATGCTTGTGGTCACCTTGACTTTTACCCAAATGGCGGGAAGCACATGCCAGGATGTGAAGATTTAATTACACCTTTATTTAAATTTGATCTCAGTGTTTACAAGGAAGGTAAATACTTTCTAAAATATGAGGGCTGGTGTTATAAATTTACTTGGCTCCCTCTTGGATAGACTCCATATCCTTTTGTATATGATATAATATATATTTTAGTATAAAACACAGTTGCATGTGTGAAGTTCCCACCAGTTGTGGGATCTGCAAGGTCAGGGCCTGGGTCTTATTTACCTTTGTATCCTCAGAGTCTAACAGAATGTCTAGTGTGTTGTATTCCCTCAGTATGAACAAGGGGGATGTGTTCATTCATCTGATATGTACTGAGTGCTTACTATGGGTCAGACATTATTCTAGGAACAGCAGATGTAGGAATGCATACAAAAGAAAAAAAAATCCCTCCTTGGGAGCTAATATTCTAATTTGCTAGAAAAACAATGATAGAATAAGTATAAGGAGACAAAACAAAGCATGGAATGGAAATACAATGTGTTGATGACGATGGGGTTGAAGCAGGGAAAGGGGATTTGTGATAGGGTGGCCAGGAAGTCTTTAATGAAAAGATGACCTGAAAGAGCCATGCAGATACCAGGGAAAGACATTCCAGGCCGAGAGGTGGAGATGGCGAGGGTAAAGATTCTTGTAGCAGAATCACTCTGGGTCACAAATTAAATTAATCACAAATTAAACAAATAGTATTTAACTTTTTATAGTGTTATATGTATGTCCAATAGTAATAATATCCATAAGGCATTTAGTTATAAGAGACCAAAAAGCTATTACTTAGGAATTCCATTCCTCCCTGTCTTTATATACCATCATCTTGTAAATAATGAAATGCATTATACATAATATATAGTAATGCACAGTACTATAATGTGTGATGGTATGAAAATAAATATCTGATGATTCTAAATATCCCACCACCTGATCCCATGTGGTCAGAATATCTAAATGATGTAATTTTTTCATCTCCCGTTTGGCTTTTGTAGAGGAAAAATGCATAGATCATGACAATGAGAGTAGCTCAAATTTCTTCTTCACTAGAGATGTTATAAAGTTTTAAAATTGTTCTGAAGGAGTAAATGCAATTAGAAATATATATTTGCAATGACTGCTTTTTAAAAAATTGGTGAATCTAAAGATACTCAAATATTCCACCTAGTGCAAATAATCAAAATTCATTCAAAAAGACCCATTATAAATCTTATCTCTCATCATTTGCCATATTATAATTTAAAATTATTTCTATTAGGATAAACTATAGACCATATGACTTTTATATAACTATATTGTGTTATACACTGAACACTTGAAATTTTTTAAAGCACGAATTCACATAAAATATACATTTATCAAAAGCTATCATTTTGAGAAATTATAATTCCTATAACTTTATTGGATTAAAAGCACATTTATCATCACTCATGTTAAGTCTTTAGATGAGTTTTAACTGTAGAGATATTCTATTTTACGTTATATTTATTACTAAGAAACCATTTACCTTTAAAATTCATAGTTCCCTGTATTCTACTGAACCATCTTGTCTAAATCACAATTATGAATATAAATCTGTATTAAGGAAAGGTGATATAAGAGAAGTCTGCCTTAAAAAAATGATGCCAGTTCTTTTTTTTTTCCTTTGCTTTTTAGGGCCACACCTGCAGCATATGGAAGTTCCCAGGCTAGGGTTTGAATTAGAGCTGCAGCTGCTGGCCCCGGCCCCAGCCCCAGCCACATCAACATGGGATCCGAGCCTCGTCTGCGACCTACACTGTAGGTCATGGCAATGCAAGGCCAGGGATCTAACCCGCATTCTCATGGTTACTAGTTAGTTGGGTTCATTACTGCTGAGCCACAACGGGAACTCCTTGCCAATTATTTATCTCTGCTATCTATGCATTTCTGAAATTATGCTGTCTCAGCTATCTATTGCGTAACAAACCATAGTGGCCTTAAAAAAACAGTGGTTTTATTGCCCATGGTTCTGAGGCTCAGGATTCAGGCAGTTCTGGTGAGATTCTGCCTTGCAGTGTGTTTATTTGAGCTAATTCATGTGATTGCATCCAGCCGGGAGCTGGATTGGGCTAAACTGGGAGGAAGGTCCAAAATGGCCTTCCATGTCTGGGTTCTTGGTACTGGCTTTTCTCTCTGAGTGGTCTGTTATCCTTCAGAGCCCTCTCCCCAGCCAGTTAACCTGAGTTTCTTAACTTGGAAGCTGGGTTCTGAGAGAACAAGAATGGATGCAGGATGGTATCTGAAGGCCAAGGCCCTGGAACTTGCACAGTGTCAGTTCCTCCACTTTCTGTTGACTAGCCTGTAACTCGGAGAATAAACAAAAAAGTAGACTCCATCTTTTGAAGGGAAGAATGGTAGGTCTCTTGTGGCGCAGTGGGTTAAGGATCCAGCATTGTCATTGAAGTGGCTTGGGTTGCTGCTATGGGACATGTTCAATTGCTGGCCTGGGAACTTCCACATGCCACGGACACCACCAAAAAATAATAATAAAAACAAAAAGAATGGTGACATGATATTGCAAAGGGGTGAGGACCTGGGAAGGGGTGATTCTTTGAAGGGCACTCTTATATAGATAAGTAAGTTATCATATACACTAAAACCAAAGTCTGTTTTCTCAAAGGTCGGCCAAGCTGTGTGGGTTGTTGGAAGAATAGTCCATGCCAAACAGTAAAAATATTGTTATGTTAAGGAAAAGAGAACATAAATGGGGTGCTGTGATAACTTAAGAATGCACAAATGTAATTACAACTCTTATGTATTATTGCAGTAATCCTATTAGTGTCAATACTGTTATGCCTGACAATGCCAAAACTAATTTGTCTGTAGCATTCTTTACATTCCCCCCCACACACCTTGAAGCTCAACTGAAGGTGTTTACCAGTTAACCTTGATGGCTGTTCTGTGATTAAATAGGAGGGTGTTCAATCATTCCTGCAGAAACAGTGAGACGGAGAATTAATTGGTCTAGGGAAGAGATGCTGTGTTCACGTCTCTGTGATACTTAAAGCTCTGAGTGCTTATTTCAGGGATCTGGGAAGTGTCGGGGGTATTAGTGTCAGAGCACAGTCACCTACATTTGCATTTGTTTATTTACTGAGCTTGAATGTCCCTTTAGATTCACACAAAAGATGCTTTGGTACAAGAGAATTATACATAATATTGATAAATGTGCAATATCCAAGCCTAAACACAAGGCTGACCTGGACCCAAGTCAAGAAACTGTCATTTAAAGTTACTTTTTCTAAGAAATGGTTCACACTAACAGTGATCAGTTAATCAGTTCATTGCTATCGGTTAATTGGAAGTTGTTTTCACAGAGATGTCTTCTTTCTTTGAATGCAACCATGCCCGAAGTCACCGCTTTTATACTGAAAGCATTCTTAATCCTGATGCATTTATTGCTTATCCTTGTAAATCCTACAAATCTTTTAAAACAGTAAGTAAAGCATTTTTCAGTGGAACTTAATTAGCAAGTCATTTTTCGAAGCATGATCAGCTGACTAAAAATTAGAGCTTTAAGATGTAGCAAAAAATACATCTGTCATTGTGGGAAATGATAGTAGATTTTCTCTGTGCTGAGTACATACGGAACAGTAGCTGGGGTTGCTGAAGGGCCTGAATAACTAAACCATCTATTTGTATTCTGGTTACTTCAGCTCTTTTGAAGATTATAAACAATTTTGCTTTTTTGGCCACTTATTATACAGTAATTGATGCCACTCTGTAACAGGCCTAAGTCCAGGGCAAAAGTTTTGTGTGTATATTAAATGTCATCCTCAAAGATGCCCTGAGAAGGCTGAATCAATCGATAGATACACTCAAGCATATTACTATTTACTTGGAACATGAAAATTATTTTATTAAAATTTAATTATTTACACAGAGCAGAACTGAGGCATAGATAGCTCACAGGAGTTCCATATAGATCAATACATTACAAAATACCAAATCTGATTTTGCTTGAGTCATAAAGCACATGGTGCCAGACCTGAGCTGAACATATTTTTCATTTGGTTATCACTATGAAAAGGAGAAAGAAAATCTATTTTGTAGTGGGAAGTGGAAAAATTTTCCTGCTTGTGCTTTAGGGACCTATCCTCTGTTTTATCAGGGTAGAAAAATGTGGGGTTTCCAACTGAAGTGTATTGTAAATAATAGCATTTTGTGAATAAGTGCAGTGTTGGGACAAGAATAAGCACTTCCCTCTCGATACACAGCAAGGTGAGTGGATGCCCTCAGGCCGTCTTCTCAGTTTGTTGAGCCAGTTGTCCTTACTCATAACGTGGCTGGTAAACTGCTGTTCTCAGAAAGCTTGCCAGCCAAGCACTGGCATTTCCCCAAAATCTCCTTCTTCCAGCCCCAGATGCTGCTCTGAATGGCTCAAGAGATCCTAACCTTCACTACACTGTCTGCAGATGGAAGCAGGTTCTCAGATTCACAGTATATTCATAGGTAATGGGGTTCAATCTGCTAAATTGGAGAACCATAGGCTCCCATGCCACATAGATGCTAATTACAGCCACAAACTTGAGAACATTGAGTCAACCATCCTTGACATATTTAGTTGTACTTTACCCAACAGTCATGAAAAAAATGAGATTAAATTAAAAAAATAAATAAAATAAGGAGGGGTTTTAGTGCCAGGCTGTCTGGTTCACATTCTTGCTCTATCACTTACTAGACATGAAACATGGGACAAATTGTTTACTTCTGTGCTTTAGTTTCTTCATCTTCTGAATAAGGAGACTAAAAGCATTGTAATTGTAAGGGACTTTGTGAGGATTAATTGACTTAAACCTTAGAACAATGCCTCAAACAAGGGAAGCACTCAGTAAACATGAGCCTTTGTTATTTTTGTTAGTATTTTTATTCATTAAAAGTGTAGTTTTTAAATGAGATGTTTTACTATAGTCCTAGCCTAAATGTCCATAGTTTGTAAATCTAAAAGTTCAAGACCTAAAATAGCAAATATTGTAACACTGCTACCCAGATTTTTTAAGGTTAATATTTTGTTAGTTTTGCTTTAGATTTTAAAACATATCCATGAAATTAAAGTGTCTTATATTCCCTCCATGTCCTTCCCTAAGGCAGACTTCGAAGCAAATCAATGTTTGTATATTATATAAATAGCATCATAATGTGTCTTTCTAGATTTGCTTTTTTAAAATGAAATTTTATAAATTTAAGATCTACATTGATGTATATAGATATAGGTCTACTGCATTTATTTTGTAGCAAACAGCCACAATTTATTCATTCCCCCACTAGTGTGCATTTTGGTTTGCACTGTTTTGTTAATAAAAGCAATTCTGCAATAAACACCTCTGCATATCTCCTTCTGTGCATGTGTAGATGTTTCTTTATGACATATAGTAGGAGTAAAATTGTCAAAGCATATGTGCATTTCCATCTTTATTAGGCATTACCAAATGTCTGTCTATAGTGTCTTTCAATTTATATTCCCATAAGAAGCAAATAAGGATTTCCCACTCTATGTCTTCACCAATACTTAGTACTGCTGATTGCTTTAATTTTTGCAGTTCTGCTGAGAAAGAAATTGTATGTTGTTTTAATTAGCACATTCCTGATGACTAGTAAGATTGAACATTTTTTTTTCTTTTTAGTGCTGCACTTGCAGCATATGCAAGTTCCCAGGCTAGGGGTCAAATTGGAACTACAGCTGCCGGCCTATGCCACAGCCACAACAATGCCAGATCCAAGTTGCATCTGTGACCTACACCACAAGCTTGCAGCAACTCTGGATCCTTTAACCCCTTGAGCAAGGCTAGGGATTGAACCTGCATCCTCATGGATACTAGTTGGGCTTGTTACTGCTGAGCCACAACGGGAACTTCTGAGCATCTTTTTACATAGTTATTGGCTGAGCTTCCTCTTCTGTGCATTGTCTGTTCCTATTTACTCATTTTTTAAACATGCCCTTTTTCTTTTCCCTCTTTTTCCCTATTATGTTTTATTCTTGAGAATAGGCAGGGTGGTCTATTAGGCAACACAGTCGCTTTTAAATGCATACACTTTATTTAGATTGCAGATTTATTAGAGTTTAATAATACATCCTGAGTTTACTGAAGGTCAAAAATTCTAATTACATTTCTAATTGCCTCTTATTTTCTCTCACCAGGGAAATTGCTTCCATTGTCCCAAGGAAGGTTGCCCAACGATGGGTCATTTTGCTGATAGATATCACCTCAAAAATAGGAAGCCTACTAGATCATATTATTTTTTAAACACAGGGACCTCTTCCCCATTTGCCCGTAAGTACTGCAGCTAAATTTTATTGTACTGCTTTAGGGTACTTATCTTTAAAAATTCAACAGTTTTTACTGAGTGTCTACTAAAGAACTTGGCATTGGGCCAGACTCCGATGATGCAGTGGAGAACAATACAGTGAGTTTAGGCCAGAGGGAAAGCCAAAAAAATAAAAAATATAAAATCTCATTTTCAATCCTGAGTAATAAACTTTCTGTTGGGAGATGTTCAGAGGAACTTGCAGAACCAGGTCAGAAGAGCCTTCTGAGGGAAGGTGGATTTCTCAGCTGACACATGAAAGATGAGTCAGAGGGAGAAGGAAATGGAGGATTCTAGGCAGAAGGAACTGCATATGAAAATTCATGGAGATAAGAGAGCTAGAACTGAAAGAAGCTCCCCCTGCTGGGATTGTAGAGACTGTGAGGACAGTAATGTGAGACCAGATGGGAAAGGTAAATTGGGTCAAATAATGAAATTGTGCTCCACGTGGGAAGTTTGGGTTTTATCTTTGGTTTAATGAAGAGGCACTGAAAGGCATTATGATTATCAGATCGTTTTTTCAGAAAAATAACTCATGGATTAGAGGGGAGGCAGAGTTGCTGCTTCACCACTCTGTGAAGTGATAGATGTGTTAACTAACCTTATTATTGTAACCATTTTGCAATGTATGTATATCAAATCATCACATTATATACTTTAAACGTATACAACGTTATTATATGTAAACTATATCTCAATAAAGCTGGAGGGGAAAAAAAAACATTTGTGGCAACAATCCAGAAAAGTTGGAGTAAAGTGAGGTGATGACAGAGATAGGAGGTAGAAGCAAAAAGGTACTGGGTACGTGGATTTGAGGGATGTAGAAAATACAGTCATCAAGGATGATTCTGGCTAGATGGACGATGTGCCATTTGATGAACTTAGTAAGAGAGGCAGGCTTGGCAGAGAGCTAGAGAGGCTGGTTTGGAGTAAGTTAATGGGCTCAGAATCTAACGTGTTAGTTAGGACTTGGGAGTGTGCAGTTGAGATAGAGGCCTCAGCCTCTGGGGATCACTGTGGTCTATAGTTACCAACTTGGGTGTATAAACTATGAAAGTGGATTATGTAATTACCCAAGAAGAATGTGTCAAATAAGAAGAAAGAGAGCAGAGAAATAGGCCGCTGCAAAGGAGACTGAAGAATAGGCAGAGAGAGAGAGAGAGAGAGAAGGTAAAACTGTGTGGGAGGCAAGAAAAGAAAGATGAAGAAAGATGCATTCAACTATGCTAAAAGGTCACATGACAAAGGGACCCAAAGAGGCTAGTGGGATGAGGCACCGATTACACCATCGGTGACCTTGGGATTTCAGTAGAGAAGGGACAGTGGGAGCCACGTTGCAGTGGAATGTGCTGAGCAGGGAAAGGGAGCTCTTTGGCAGTGATTAACTCATGAACTGAAAATTCTGCTAGATTTTTTCCCCTTTCAGATGCTTTTCAAACAATTTTATGAAGAACTGCATCTTTTCTGTGTTATGCATACAGCAATTTCAGAATTCAGAATGAAAGATCTGTTTAGCTCTAGATTTTTTTAAAGTTACACTGGACTGTTTACAGGATTTATCCTTGGCAGGCTTTGTGCTGACCCAGACCGGTATTGACTGGGCATTCCTAGCACTTATCCCCGCAGGAGAAGGAGGGACAATTCACTTTGCCTCTAAGTCATTTTAAAAGCACTGACTTTCATGTTCAATAGATTTTCTAGATTTTTTTTAATCTGGATTCGTTGTCAAACTATGACAAATTAAAACTTGGCTATGGAAAGCATACATGCTACAGAATACAAATTTAATGGATGAAAGAAGACACTTTTTTAAAGTCATAAAAAATCTGGAAAATTAAAGAATTTTATTTAAAATATGTAATTTAACTATATATTAGCAAAATCAAAATGTGAACATTTCCGTGTTTTTTAAGATATAGTTTCTCACCAAATTCACTGAAGCTATATGAAGTTGTACTTTTTCATGAGCATGAATACCACTGGTCCACTTTAACTTCAAAAGTTGTACTTATGTTAAATTAGACAGGATGTCATGCTTTTTACATGTTTGTAACCCTCCTTCCTCTCTCTCTTTTCTCCTTTACTTCCAGGTTGGAGGCACAAATTGTCTGTCAAACTTGATGGAAACAATGTCACTCAAGGAAGTATATTTCTCCGTGTAGGTGGAACAACTGGGGAAACAGGGGAGTTTGGAATTGTCAGGTAGGCGAGGATGAGGACCTGGCAGATAACAGTGCTGGAACTGAGTTTGTCTGGCTCAGTAAGGCTCAGTCTTTTCTTTTCCTACAGTACCACTAGGCATCATGTTATAGTTATCTTTTCTTTTTACTTTATATTTTCCTAATATAAAATAGAAATCATAATATCTATTTTCTCCACAGTTCCAGACAGAACTCCACAGCTACAGACAGAAAATGTTAGGAAATAACATGAAAATACAGACCTAGATAATCAAGTGGAAAAAACTGACAGGAAACAAGATATATTTTTAATCATCTATTAATGTTATATAAATTTGGGCATATATCTTTATTTGTATAGATTATATATGAAGTAAGACATTTTGTATAAATTGCCAAATTTCTAGTAAGCTCTCTAAGTAGTACCCACAGATAGAGGATGAGTGATGGGATAGCCAAAGGTAGGAATAATTCAGCGGAGACATGCACTGCACATCTTGAGCTAAAGTCTCCTTTTATCTTGAGTAGTCCTTAGTCTTTTCTTTGATCAGCCTTAGCACTTTTGTATTACATCTTTCACTTTCATTGCCTAATTCTTTAATTCATTTCAGAATTAACATTATACATACTAATTAGACGTTATCATTTTGCAAACTGATGAACGGATTAGATATTTTGCTCTGTGATTTGCATCCTCTTCAAATACTGGTCAGAGACATGAAAAGCAGAGATTGTGTGGTTGTCAGTTGAGGGATGTGTTGGATTAATCGCTCCGGCAGCATATGCGCTCATCATCTTGGTTTAGTGCAGCTGCAGGTAAAGATAGGTCTAGTCAGTGATTGTCTGGATCCTGATTCATGAACAGGGTTCAGCCTACCTTTCTAGCCGTGCCTCCTGCCTTTCGGCTTTGCTCATCTTCAGCTGAGCCATGTTACCCTAATTACACCACCTAACATTAAACAGATCCCACCCTTTCCTTCCTTCAAGACTTTACCCATGCCGTTCCATGTTCTAAATACCCTTCCCTCTCTTAGCATGTCTCATATCCACTTGCTCTTTTTGTCTCATTAGGCTATTCCTCTGAGAATAGGTCAACACAATCTTGTGACCATGGCTCTGAGGCCCACAGTGTACCACCTAAGGCTGTGGAGTTTGTGTTCTGCACAAAGGCAGCTGACCTAGGGCAGGTGGGGAAAAACTGCAGTCCCTGCACTTTCTAAGATTTGTGAGAGTGTTTTGACATCTCTCTACCTCTTTTGCTAATGTCTGAAGAAGCTATTTGTAATGCCCTTGCATAGCTATCCAATCCTTTTTTAAAAGAATAAGCATTTCAAATCCACAGTAGATGTCTCATCTTGAAATGAAGTAAGCTAAATGAATTCGTATGCCAGTCTATTCCTATTTTCTCAAACAAGCTCTAAGAGTCTGGCTTCATCATAGATTGTATTTGAGTTATTTGGGCTTCCAGTGACACCATTATGAAGGGCTGCATTGTGTGTACTGAGGGAAGATAGTTCATGGATCAACAGGGAGTTTACCTGAATAACCTAGAAGAAAAGTTGTCTTCTAGTAATTAAATCAGTTAATTCTCCATGTAATGGAATAAGAGAGGCCCTAGGAATAGCAACATTCTTTCATTCATTCAACAAACATTTAAATACCTGCTGTATACCAGGAATTGTTCTAATAGGTAGTATAGAAGTAGAGGTCGTACTCTCATGGAGCCTATCTTTCCGTTGGAAGAGAAAGACAATACATTAACAAAGGAATGGGGATATAGCAGGAATAAAGAAATCTCATCTGGCCTTTTTGGCTTACATAAAATTTGCCTCAAGATAATCCACTTTCTCTGCTCTATTTCCATACTTACCAAAACATCTTTTGATCATTAGTTCGGTTACCCAGTTCTTTTTATACAGGTAAAGAAGGTAACAGGGAAAGAGCAGGAAAGCATTTTGGTTAATGAAAGGAAGCATTTCACTACTGTGAGCTGATAAATAGGCTTCTGGTTTTTATATCTGTTTTGTGTGAATTTAGTCAATCATTGACACTTGATCATTTCCTGGTATCAATAAAATCTAGTTTCTGATACCACAAAGCCAAGACTAGATCTTTCATTATGGAGAACGTATCGCCTAAAAGTCAGCCAGTCATGCCTCCCATTTACCTCACCATTCTTTCAAGCTTCAGAATCATGCTGTTCTGAGCTGTTAACCAATGTGAGCAGAGAGACTAAATCTCCTATAAGCAAGTGCCAGGAAATGCAACTTTCTGTTCCATGGCACACACATGGATATTGTCTTTCACCTTAGTATTGTGAATACCCAGTGCAAGCTTATGAGTCTTATTTTTCTGTTTACAGTGGAACACTTAAGCCAGGCATGACTTACACAAATTTAATTGATGCAGACATTAACGTTGGAAACATTACAAGTATTGAGTTCATTTGGAAGGAATATTCATTTGGACATTCTCAGAATAAGTTGGGAGCAGAAATGGTGATAGATATATCCGGAAAATATGGATATGAGTAAGTCTTACTTTTTCCTTTGCATTTTCAAACATAGTTTAAATTTTATAAATGACATTTAAAACTCATATAATTTGAAAATTGCAAATAGTATAAAAATTTGCACACCTTGAAATTTCGAAATGGAAAATTAAGAAACCAAGACTATATGTGAAAGTGCTGATACAATAGTAACTACTCATTAAATTAGAAGGTTTACCTGTGTCTTTGGTCCCACTCACCCTGGAATCATATTCATATCTTTTTTTCCCTTTAAAATGTTTAGATCTACCTTCTGTGGCCAAAACGTTATAGGACCTAATATTGCCCAGATCCTGAAACCATGCTAATCCAAGATATAATTTTGATGGATTTACTTAATGAGAGCAAGGAAAAATTCATCTTTTCCAGCTGGTATCCAGACCAAACTTGGCCCTTGTAAATGAGATAGAAAGGTACAGTTGCCTTTTTACTATATAGAATGTTTTTCTTATTGACAAACCTTTATATGTGCCTTAAAAACACACTGAACCCTGTGACGGAGTACAGTGCTGTGATCTGTGGGATTCTGGGTATCAGTGACAAAAAAGAGCTGCGTTGGAATGTCCCTGAATAAGAGGAGGGGATAAGTATGGTGGTGTAAACTCATCAGTGAAAATGAGCCTTTGTCTGGTTGAGTGTTTGAAGTACATGTAGAGTATTTCCAGGTAGAATAATCGTTGTTCTAAAATGATTCGAAGAATATTACGTCTTGCTAAGACAAATTATGTCTATAGTTCATGATATATAGGAGATGATAACCCTGTGGGTTGATAAGTCTATCTCTTAGTAATGAAAACTAGTGAGAGCATGTTAGTATTTCCAAAATGTTCCTTGGTCTTCAGGGTGTGTGTGAGGGATTTTAGAGCTTATCTGTGATGTGTGTGTCAGTTAGTAATGGGCCCTGAGGATCATCAGCTCCCTTCTCTAGAAGCCCCCTGCCACAGAACTACTTATCTCCCTGGGCCATGAATGTCCTATTGCAAATTTGTGTGTAGCCTAAAGGCAGCATTTCATTTGTAAAGCACTGTGCCAATCCTTGTGTTTATAATAACAATATTATAATATTTAAACATATTGGTTGTGCTTTTTGTTTTATTCTGCTTTGATTTCTTCTAATTCATTTGTCTTCATCCAGTGAAAATGAAAGATGAGTGTTTTTTATTTGTTCTGTTTTCTATCACTGGTCTCAGTGTTTGACCGATAGCACTGTGCTATAAATATTGTTAAAAAGAAATGATAGCAGGTACTCTGCAGAGGGTTCTTCATTCTCCTTGGTGCCTTGAGGCCAATTGAAGTGTAAGAAGAGACTCATGGGTATTCATGAACCTGAGTTGTAGCTGAAAGCAGAGAACAAAGTGGAGTGACTTTCCCACTGTGCAAGGAGGAGATAGAAGGTTGATTGGAGAGCAAGGCTTGCTGGAGGGAGGCGAGGAGATAAGGGCGTGTTTGGCATCATCCAGCAGAGTGTCCTACCTCCCTGGTGGCATTTCAGCCCAAGGCCCTGGCTCAGGGCAACCATGAGCAGCCACAGCAGGAGCCCCAGTACTCCTGAGCAGCCCCAGTACTCCTGAGCAACGTGGCAGTGGAGTTGGCTCCATGGCCCTGGGGAAGGGAGACTTCTTGTGAGAGCAGCTGCCTGGAGCTCACACTGCTCCCTGCTTTCTTCCGTGCAGGAGGGGCTCGCCATTCTGAATCAGGAAGCTGCATTAGACTCTGTGAGTCCTGGCCTGCTTCCTTGTTCAAGGGATCTCTTGGCTGGCTCTTTCTAAGCTTAAAAGAAAAATTGGAGTCAATTAACTTCTGGGAACCCTATTTTAATAGAGTATAAACTTTCTGTCCCATTGTTCTTAATATCTGTCGCCTTTTTGTATTATAAGAATATTCTGAGGATGAAAAACAGTGCATGAGCTATCCAGGCAGATCTAAAAGTTCAAGGTGACAACATTGTTCTGTGTGTATTGCTGCCTAGGAAAGCTCTAAAAAAACGATTTCCTTTCTCTCTGAGTGCCCTGCATTACTATAACAGAGTATTTGGGGCCAGCAAATGATGGGGCAAAGACTGTTAGGAAATTCTTCTGCTTTCTGAACAAACTGCCACTAATGCTGAAAAGTGACTTCCAATTCCATAAGCCATTACTTCCTCCACTGCCCATTTCCATTGATTGACCATCATACCTCGTCATCACATCACCCACAAATACCCCACTTCTTGCTCATGGGAGCGTGCCCCTTTTGGACCACAACTGCATCCCTTTCAGGCTGACAGAGTGAACTTCTCAGACCTTCTTGCTACTTCTGATCAATTACCCTTCTACTTCCTTGAAACCCATTAACCCGTTTCTTTTCATACCCAGCTTAAGTTGCATGATAATTTCGTTTAGTAATAATGCCCATCAATACCCTAAACTCCCTTCCTTGAATCCTGTTTGGCAAAATCTCAACCTGAGCACAGCCAGTGTTCCTCTTCCTCTAGGCCATCACCCAAATAGTTGAGGGCTATTGGGACTGATAGGGACAGAGTAAAGGGCCTAAGTAAGTGATTACGTGGTTAATCTCACTGGGGATTGCAAGTAAAAAAAAATATAGGAGACCCCTGTAAGTTAATGATCACTTGAAAACAGGCTTGCTCTAGAGCAAAATCATGCAACAGAAGCATGAGACATGCCCCCAAATGATAAAATATTGGTGGAACTAGACCCACATCCTGCCTAGTAAATGATTTTCAGGACATGCTTCTCTACATACACTAAAAAACAAAAATGTAGGGAAAGATGACATTGTACTGAGACCTGAGATGATTTACCGTATTTTAGTATATGTTGCCGCCTTTTTACTCATTTCCATTGAGCATGACAGTCCCAGTTTGACCATGTAGGGACTAGAAAACTCCCCTGCCCAACATGGAGGAGGAGCTGATGATGAATGTTCGATGTATACTCAAGAATGAGGAAGAGGGGGGTCTTCTCCCCTCCCCACTTTTCTTTTGATTATAAAACTGTAACCCTCTAAGTTCAGCAGTCCCTTGCCCGCCACTTGTATCTCTCACAAGTGTCCTACACTAAGAAACTCTTTCCTTACCTGTCACTCTCCCTCTCACTGACTTCTTTCTGCACCAAGACAGGAGAACCTAAATTCTACTACGTCCCGAAACCCCTTCTAACGGTTTCAGGCCGGTCATATTACAAAGAGGACATGTGTAACTATAAACTGGTCATCAACACTGTTGTGAAATTCTACCTGTTTTTTGTTTTTGTTTTTGGCCTTTTTTACACCTCCTACCCCAAACTCTCCACTTCCTTTCAGAAAGAAGTCATCAGAGAGCAAATCTCTCCTCTTTTTGATGCAAGCATATCGATTACCTTCCTCTGTGTCCATTCTGCCTTTTCCTTTCTGGTAGGGAAGCTGCCCCTTCTCCCGTCTGAGGGCAGTGCTGCCTCTGTGCACTGGAACTCGCTCTGCAAGAGCAGTGACCTGAGCCACAGTAGTGACATCACCGGATCTTTAACCTGCTGGGCCACTAGGGTACTCCAACAGTAATCATTTTTAAATAAATTTAAGATTGACTGAAAGAATTAACAATAATTCCTTAGTATCGTCTTATATTCAGATTGTTTTTAAATTTCCTGGATTTTCTGAAAAGGCCTTTTGGTAGTTGGTTTGTTTATGTTGGGATCCAAGCAGTATCCACAAATCTCATATGATTAACACATCCCTGAGTCTCTTTTCATCTGTAACAGTTATCTCTTCTCCTTCTTCCGCACCAGTTGTTAAATAAACTACAGTTGTTAAATAAACTAAGTTACGCATCCTGTAAAATTTCTCGCATTCAGCTGATGGAATCTCTGTGGTATCACTTAGCCTGTAAACTAGTACTTAGATGAAGACGCTTGATTGGATTCAGGTTCCTGTCCACTAGGCGGTGCTGATTGACCTCCTCCATGCTGGCCTGCTGAATGGGCAATTTCTGCACCTTACCTACCATTCTCAAGTTAACTGGTGGTCGTTTGTTTATTCAAAGGATTATGTGTGCAGTAGCACTTGTAAATTTGAGAGGACTTTACCAGTTAGGGTTGTAGGTAAATAAAATACTGGATGGCTTCAAATATAGTTGCTAAATGGCAGGCCAAAAGGAGAAGGGTACCTGGAAGAAGGTTTGCAAGGGTTTGTGCTCTATAGGGATTGGAGGAAAAGGGCAAATTATGTGAAGATCCAATTTCGGAAGAAGCATGGAACTCTGCACTGTGCCTAGGCCTGGAGGAAGTGGATCATAAGTGTTCCTGCAGAAGTTAAGGAAAATTCAGATACCTGGTTGAGTTGTGTGTCTCTTTCCCCAGGCTCCTCAGATTGGAGTGAATAATAGAAATTACCTTACTTAACAGAGCTCTCAGGTTTTGTTGACGTTGCCTCTCTTCCGAACAAGCAGAGAGCCTCAGGAATAGAAATATAATTTATGCCAAGTTATTGTTTCCTTGGCTTTTAAAACCTAAGCTCATGTTAGATAAACATAAAAATCTCATGTCCCTCCTGGGGTCTTTGCTCCTCCACTTGGGAAAATCAGTCTTTTTCATACACCCTCTGGCCAAAAAGATTTTGTAAATCTTTACTTTTTACAGATTGTATAATAAAAATGATAGATGTGCTTTGTGTTATGTTGTGTTGTTTTTTTCCAAAAATACATATTTATGTTATGATACCAGATGGGCTTATTTTACACATGATTCTCTAAGAGTTCTGCTCTAAATGATTTAACTCTTATACTCAGGAGGGTAGAGTCTTTATTAGATTTCACTCCAATATGAGAGAATGTCCGAAAGGCTCTATAGTCTTGGCCAAAGAATTTTGGTAAATGTTTTCTTCCTTATACAGCCCATTTAACCTTTACAAATCATGTAACTTTCTTTTCTTTTCATAGGCTTTTTCCCCCCATTCATCCATTTAAAAAACACTTATTGGCCTTACCCTTATATACCAGGCCTTGTGCTAAGTCATGAAGTTCTATGAAAAACAAGAGATTGTCCTTTCTCTTGAGTGATGCACAGCATTTCAGGGGACATGGAAAAGCAAATCCTGGATTATTATACATCATGACAAGAATTGTGATAGAACCAGGCACAGGGTAAGAGCAGCATAGAAAAGAGCCAGCTTACTCAACTACTCTTACAACCTTCACCCTTCACTCATTGATCTCCTATAAAAGCAATAATGATAAAGAGATTGGTAGGCTTTCCTTTCCAAATTCTGTGGTTATCATACCTGTTGTTATAAGTGATTCCATTTTAGAATTCAGTGTACTTTATTTTTCTGACACTTGTGGTCCTGGAGAAACAGAACTGACATTTCACTCAAACATTTGCACATAAATCTATCCATCAAGGATCTATTGACTGTCAGCTGCAGCCAGAGGAGCAATAATTTCCTTGAGGGTCTCAGGAAAAGGGGCAAAGGTCATGCCCAAGAGATTTAGGATGATGCCAACCAGAGTATGACTAATCTACTCATCTCAGGCTCCTCTAAGACACAGTCCAGTGGTCCTTACAGGGTCAACTAAAGAACAGTGCCCATGGATCATGAAGACAGATGCAATTACCAAACTTCAATCCATCATTTAGGAATAACCACAGCAAACCTAGTATTTAAAATAACTTCAGGCTAGATGTATGAGTGTGTGGAGATGAAAATGCCACTTAAAAGTAAAGGAAACACCATTTTTTTCTGGACTTGCACCTCAAAGAGCATGTGAGCAGCAGGTGATACCTCTGGACACTGTTCATTTATATGAGACAAGATGCCCAAGCTCTTTGTTGAAAAAAGAATTCTATCAAATCTTAATGCCACATGCAAGAGTAAGAAAAGGGGGGGACTGTGGCAAGATGGCGGAGGAGTAAGAGTTCACGCTCACCCTCTCCCACAAATACATCAAAAAACGCATCTAAATATAAAACAAGTTGGACAAATCATCATCTGAATGCTGATTAATTTAAACCTCCAAAAACTGCAAGAAACCCTTGAAATAACTGGGTAGAACAAGTGAAGAAAAAAAAAAAAAGGTGAGAGAGAAAAGCAATTAGGACCATAACCAGCACTCCAGGGAGGGAGCTGCGAAAAAGAAAAGTTTCCTGGGAAGAAACCTAAACAACGATCAGCGGATCAACGACCATCGGAACTAGAGGGACATCAAAGCCTAAGAAAAACGCAGCAGCTGGATTGAGATAGGAAAATCAGAGTTAGAGACCTGAATACCGGTGCAGACACCACAGCCTGAGGCGCTGGGCGGTGCCTGGGAGCTAAGACACAGGTTCCTAAGGTTAGTCCCTGCGAGAGGGCAGAGGTTGGTGGCCGCGGCAATTGCGGGAATAGGACAAGGAACAGCGATATTCTAGGATTTGTGGAGAGCAAAACCAGGACTGAGGGAACCGAGGAAGCCTGGTCCCGAAGGGGAGGCAAGCCTCCATTGTTAGGGAAGAGGAGAGGAGGAGGGGCTGGCCGCCATAGGAAGCAACTTGAACTAGCACGCAGGGCGGGGCGACAGTGACCCGCCAAAGAGAGTGGAAGTGGGGAGGAGCCAGTGGAGGCTGCAGCCACGGTGGCGGGAGCGGAACCGTGCCTTGAAGCCCTTGGGCGGAGCGCCGTGCCAGGTTGTGGACCCAGGCACCTGCGCCAGCCAGCATCGGCGGGGTTGGCGGGGCCCTGGGCCGGTCCATGGACCTAGGTGACTGCGTCAGCCCACAGAGTTGGTAGCTCTGGCGGGCAGAGCAGTACGCGACCACACAGAGCTAACTTTCTCACAGAGGAGCGGGGCTGGCACCAGCCGCTGCCACCCGCCCCAACAGATGAGAAAGCATCAGCGGAAGGGCGGAACAAATGCCAGCCTGCTGAGCCAGCCTCTGACGGGTACCGCTTGTGGGTCCAGTCACCTCAAAGAGGACTTTGCAATCGAACACTAGTTTTCCGCGGCTCTCACTCC
>PVHT021183705.1:13840796-13866688 GCA_004024745.2 Catagonus wagneri | reverse complement strand
GGTGGGAGGGAATGGGGATAACTAGTGCTTTAATGATGGAATAGCAAGGAGCTCCAACTGTATTGCACGGGGAACTATATCTAATTACATGTGACAAATCCATATATGTACATGTAATCGGGTCACCACATGGTGCAGTTGGAAAATCTGACAGAAATCTGTAAACCAGCTATAATGCAAAAATAAAAATAAAATAAAAAGTAAAAAAAAAAAGAGTAAGAAAAGGGAAGTGTTAGTGATTCCCTTATGGCTTAAAATGAAAAGATATGCACATTTATAGCTTTTGGAGAGCAGAGAGGAATTTAAATTTTGTCTCCACAGCAAAACATTTTTAAGTCAACCAGTCATAAGTAAACCTTTTATAGGATGAGGGTTACTTTCACAGGATATATCATCAATATCTAAGTGCAGCTAACATTTTCATTATGCACAATGCCATTTGCTTTTTCTCCAAAGCTGCAGGGGGGAAAAATGCAACATTTTTCCTGTATTATTTGCAGAGAATTCTTTTACCTGTACTTACAAAGGCTCATGGATTTGCAAGGCCAGAAACTGTAATTTTGTTGGTTATCACAGAGCCTAAGGAGTCCAAAACACACAACTTGGAAAAAGAAAACTGCAGAAAAGAAATTGAATATGAAATACATACTATTTTGTACCAGCAATGCAGGTAATGTTTTCTGAAATCACAGAAACAGAAGGTTATGTTTTTTGAACTTCCAAAATATCTTAAAATTTAATGTAATGAAAACAGCATGGAATTATGACTTGGAGATCTGGCCCTGATTCCAGAATCAGTTAATGAAGGCAAATAATTTCTCTTTGAGCCTCAATGTGTTCGCTTATAAAATGAAGATAATATTTATGATTTCTGTGGTTGCTTTGTCATTCTGAAATCCTTCAGCTAATTAAGTGAGGGTGTGTACACATTAATGAATAGATGGGTGAATCAATCAAAGAAATTAAATTTGATTTCCTCATTGACCAATTGGTTTTTTAGTAGACCAGATGGCTTCACAGGTGAATTCTACCAAACATACAATAAGAAATTATACCCATCCTTCTTAAACTTTTCCAAAAGGTTGAAGATGAGGAAACAGTCCCAAAGATATTCTGTGAAGCTGCCATCACCCTAATATCAAAACCAAAGATACCACCAAAAGTAAAATTAAAGGCCAATATGTTTGATGAATATAGATGAAAAAATTCTCAACAAAATTTTAGCCAACTGAAAATAACAACATATAAAGAAGATCATATGTCACAACCAAGAGGGATTCATCCCAGGTTCACAGGGATGGTTCAGCATACACAAATCAATCAAAGTCAAACACCAGATTAACAAAAGAAAATTCAAAAACCTCATAATCATCTCCATACATGCAGAAAAAGCATTTGACAAAATCCAATATTCATTCATGATAAAAGCTCTTATCAAAGTAAGTATGGAGGGAACCTATCTTAACATAATAAACTTATTTATGACAAACCCACAGCCAATATAATAGTCAACAGAGAAAAGCTGAAAGCCTTTCCACTAAAATCTGGAACAAGACAAGGATGCCCATTCTCACTTTTATTCAGCGTAGAATTGGAAGTCCTAACCACAGCAGTCAGACAAACAAAGGAATAAGAGGTATCCAAATTGGAAGAGAAGAGGTAAATTGTCATCCGGTGCAGATGACATGATATTATATATAGAAAACCCTAAGAACTCCATACAAAAGCTACTTGAACTGAGCACTGAATTCAACAAAGTAGCAGGATACAAGATTAACATTCAGAAATTGGTTGCATTTCTGTATACTAACAATGAAATATTAGAAAAGGAATATAAAAATACGATACCTTTTAAAATCATGCCACGAAATTTTAAATACCTAAAATTGACTAAGGAGATAAAAGAATAAACTTGACTAAGGATATAAAAGGCTTATATGCTGAGAACTATAAAACATTAATCAAGGAAATTAAAGAGGATTCAAAGAAATGGAAAGATCTCATGCACCTGGATTGGAAGAATTAATATTGTTAAAATGACCATACTACCCAAGGCAGTCTACAGATTCAATGCAATCTCTATCAAATTACCCATGACATTTTTCACAGACCTGGAGCAAACCATCTAAAAATTTATATGGAACCATAAAGGACCCAGGATTGCCAAAGCAATCCTGAGAAACACAAACTAAGCAGGAGGCATAACTCTCCTAGACTTCAGACAACATTACAAAGTTACGATAATCAAGACATTGTGATACTGGCACAAAAACAGACATGCAGACAATGGAACAGAATAAAGAACTCAGAAATGACTGGACACCTATGGTCAATTAATCTTCAACAAAGGAGGAAAGAGTATAAATGGGAAAAAGGCAGTCCTTCAGCAAGTGGTGCTGAGAAAACTGGACAGATACATGTAAATCAATGAAACTGGAGCATACTCTCATACCATGCACAAAAATAAACTGGAAATGTATTAAAGATTTAAACATAAGATGATACCATCAAACTCCTAGAAGAGAACCTGGGCAAAACATTGTCTGACATCAACTGTACAAACGTTTTCTTAGGTCAGTCTCCCAAGGCAACAGAAATAAAAGCAAAAATAAACCAATGGAACCTAATCAAACTGACAAGCTTTTGCACACAAAGAAAACCATAAAAAAAATGATAATCTTCAGAATGGAAGAAAATAGTTTCAAGCAATGCAACTGACAAGGGCTTAATCTCTAAAACATACAAGCAACTTATACAACTCAACAGCAAAAAAACCAACAAGCCAATTGAAAAATGAGCAAAAGACCTGAATAGCATTTCTCCAGAGGAGATATACAGATGGCCAACAGGCACATGAAAAAATGCTCAACATCACTGATTATTAGAGAAATGCAAATCGAAAGTACAATGAGGTACCACCTCACACCTGTCCGAATGGCCATCATTAACAAATCCACAAATAACAAGTGTGGAGAGGGTGTGGAGAATAGGGAACCCTCTTGCACTGTTGGTGGGAATATAAATTGGTACAACCATTATGGAAAACAGTATGGAGGTACCTCAGAAAACTAAATCTAGAACTACCATATGACCCAGCAATCACTCTTGGCCATGTATCCGGACAAAACTATCCTTGAAAAAGATATATGCGCCCATATGTTCATTGCAGCACTACTCACAGTGACCTAGACATGAGAACAACCTAAATGTCCATCAACAGATTACATTAACTAGAGACTCTCATACTAAATGAAGTAAGTCAAAAAGAGACAAATGATATCACTTATATCTGGAATCTAATATACAGCATAAATGAATATCTAATGAATCTAATGAATATCTAATATACGGCACAAATGAATATCTAATGAATCTAATATACGGCACAAATGATATCACTTTTATCTGGAATCTAATATACACACAAATGAATCTAACTGTAGAAAGGAAACAAACTCATGGACTTGTAGATCAGATTTATGGTTGCTAAGGGGAAGGGGGAGTGAGTGGGATGGGCTGGGAGTTTGGGGTTAGTAGATGCAAACTATTACATTTGGAGTGGGTAAGCAATGAGATCCTGCTGTATAGCACAGGAAGCTATCTAGTCCCTTGTGATGGAACATGATGGAGGATAATGTGATAAAAAGAATGTGTAATAAAATTTTTTAATTAAAATTTGGATTTTCTTGTGTTTCTAATTCTCCCCAACCATATGATGCTCTAATTAAATGTCCCTAATTGTATGTTTTTATAATCTACGCTAATTGTACCTATTAAATTTGTACCTTCCTAGAGTTTGGTTTGTCTTTTTGTTGTAGAAAGCCTTTCTTGAGTTTAATGTATTTATTTATGAAGCTTCCCTCTAGTGGAAGAATGAGCATATTATGTCATCCAGTGACTGCTTAACAATCAAAAAACCACTGTATTTTTAATAAATCAAACCTTTGCTATATGCAGTGAAATTTGTAATTCTCCAGATCTCAGTATCTACCTCTGGTAAAGTTTACTCCAAATTCTGATTTGGAACCAATCTTGAAATTTAAGAATAACAGCATGTGTAAAGGTAGAATAGCATTTTAAAAACCTCCCTTGATCATGCATTTGTTGCTCTTGGAGGAACACTGTGCATCGGGTAATATAGAACATAGAGGACAGTTTGTTTTGTCCACCAAATGCATGAGTTACATCAGTAAAGAAGGGGAAGCTTGGGGTCTTGGATTCTGCTTGTTTGCTTTGTATTTCCCCCAGCACACATTTCTGGTGGAACAGGGATTATGCCTGTGGAACCAAGAAGCTGATAGTCTAACTTCACAGAATATCTAGGGTGTGGGATCAGAAAGGAAATATGTGGATATTCTTTAGGTGTATGTCATCATGTTTATAAGAACTTAGAGGTCTTACTAGCCACTGTTTTGATGTAATTGCTGCTGGTGTAGTAATCAATACAGTGATTTCTCTCCAGAAATCGAGCTTTCCCCCTGGTTGAACAGCACACAACAGCATGAGAGCACATTTAAGCTCATCCACAAGCCAATTTAACACAATTAACCGGTCAGTTTTGTTTTTAAAAAGTGATAAAAGCATTTTTGTCAAGCAACAAAGCTGATTTTTTCAATAGAATTTCACCAGTTATTGATTCAGTTTTAATATATGAATGTACCAATTCATCCAAAATATAACATTGGTTGTATGTATAGAAAGTGTTACGAGAAAATAGGAAGTTGGAAGGAGATATAGTAACTCGAATTTCACAGTTAATTAACTACCTTGATTAGATTTTTATAGGGCAGCATTTGATTTGGTAAGTTTCTGTAACAACTCTTCTGATTAAATGTAGATTACTTCTCACAGTAAAAGGACAATAGGTAGCTCTATGACATCTGATTTTAAAGTTAAATACATTTCTATTTTTACGTAACTCTGGAAAAATTTTATGATTAATGAATCTTTGAGGTGCCAATTCCTCTTACATTGAATGGGGCAAAACCCTGTCGTCACCCCCAATGACATAATTGGTGTGATTCATGTTTTCAGGGATTCTCTACACCTTTAGTCTTCACACTTTATGTCTTCTCCTTCTCTTGTTCACTCCAAGGTTTGTGTAGTGGGCTGCCACACTACTGGGGAGATAAGAAGGAGGATGAATGGGGCTGGTGGGTGAATCACATGGTAAAGACAGTGAAAGCTGGAAAGCACGGTATAACTCAGACCACCACATAGGATGGAAGTCCCCAGAAGAGGGACTGCCATGGTTTGCTTTCATTTAAATTTCTTTTCATTGAAGTATAACAAACATATGAGAAAGTGCACAAATATAAATACACAGCTCAATGTATCAATGTATTTTTTCAAAGTTAACACACCTAGGTACACTTAAAAAAAAAAGAACAATGACATAACAGATCCTCCTTTGTACTCCTTTTAATCATAACTGACCCAAAGGTAACCACTATTCTGATTTTATAACTTCATGTAAATGGAATGATACAGCATTTTGTCAGATACAGTATTAGCCAGTATTTTGTCTGTGAGACTGTTGAAATGGTTTGATCTTTTCAATTGCTATGTAGAATTCTTTTGCACAACATTATCTACATATTCTACAGTTGGTAGACACTTAGGTTGTTTCTAATTTTAAGCTATTACAATGCTTCTATGAATATTTTGTGCATATGAACATTTTAATGTATATTTGGGTGCATTATTTTGAGTATAAACCTAGGAATGCAATTGCAGACTCATAAAATGCACATATTCAGCTTTGCTAGGTGCTGCCAGGAAGCTCTCCACATGGACATAGCCATTCATACTTCTGTCAGCACTGCTGAGAATTCCTTTTGCCCATATCTTCACCTCAGTTGTTATTGTCAGTCCTTCTAATTTAACCATTCTGATGAGGTCTGCATCCTACACCACAGCTCACAGCAACACCAGGTCCCTGACCCACTGAGCGAGGCCAAGATCAAATCCGCAACCTCAAGGTTCCTAGTCGGATTTGTTTCCGCTGTGCCACGATAGGAGCTCCACTTTTTGCTTTCTTAACTGTGTCTTTTGATAGATAGAAGTTCTTAACTTTAATCCATTATAAATTCAAGCTATCAGTCTTTCTCTTGATGATTACACTTTTATGATCTGATTAAGAAATCCTTTACTGCTTCAAGTTCATGCAGATAAGTTTCCATGATATCTTATAAAAACCTTTAGTGGTTTTGGTTGGTTGGTTGTTTGATTTTGGCCATGCCCTTGGCACATGGAAGTTCCCTGGCCATGGATCGAACCTGCACCACAGCAGCAACCTGAACCACTGCAGTGACTACGCAGATCTTTAACTTGATTTGCCACAAGGGAACTTCAGTGCTTTATTTTTAAATCCAAGAAATTGATTTTTTTTTAGTACGGTCTGAGTAAGAGGAAGACTTCTTTCAACATGGATATTTAGTGGGTACATTCTTGAAAAGATCACACTTCCCCCCATTGAATTGCAATGATACCTTTATCATAAATTAGATGGTTTGGAGTTCCCATGTGGCTCAGTGGGTTAAGGATCCAGCGTTGTCACTGCTGTGGCTCTGGGTTATAGCTGTGGTGTGGGTTTGGCCCCAGCCCTGGAATATCTGTATGCCGCAGGTGCAGCCATAAGTAAATAAATAAATAAGGTGGCTAGAATATCTGTAAGTATGTTTCTGGACTCTTCTGTGTCACCGATCCTTTGGTCTATTTTGTGTTCAGATCTTATTATTTTAACTACAATGTCTTTATAGTTAATATTGACATCTGGCAGTGCAGGTCCTCCCAATTTTATTTTCATTTTTCGAAGCTGTCATTACTCTTCTTTAACTTTTATTATTTCCATGTAGCTTGTTTGGGGTAAATTAACATCTTTACAATATTGATAATTTCAACCCATGATCATAGTATATAACTCTCTTTAGTTAATATACATATACATCATGAAATGATTACTAGAGTCAAACTAATTAACATACCTTCTCCTTACATAGCTACCGTTTTGTGTGTGTGTGATGAGAGTACCTGAAATCCTTTATCAAATTTTCAGTATTCAGTACAGTATTAGCTATAGGCATCATGCTGTACATTAGATCTCTAGGTGTATTCATCCTATATAACTCCAACTTTATACCCGTGACCAATTATCTCCCCAGTTTATACATCCTCAACTCCTGGTAGCCATCATTCTACTCTCTGCTTCTATGTATTTGACTTTTTTAGATTCCACATATAAATTAAATCTTCTGCTTTTTTTTTCTTTTGGTACTTGGCTTTTTTATCTAGCAAAATGTCTTCCAGGTATATCTATGCTGTTGCAATGGCAGGATATCCTTTTTAAAAGCTGAATAATATTCCGTTACTTATATCTATCTATACAGATAGATAGCTATCTATATCAATGAAAACGACAGCACAGAAATCTTTTCAAGATTACTTTCTTTGGTATAGATCCAGAAAAAGGATTGCCAGATCATACGGTAGTTTTATTTTTAGTTTGTTGAGGAATTCCAGTGCTGTTTTACATAGTGCCTATACTAGCCTGTATTCCCACTGTTATTGAGTAATGGTTCCATATTTTTTCCATATCCTCGCCAACACTTGTTATCACTCATCTTTTTTATAACAGCTGTTTTAACAGGTGTGAGGTAATATCTCATAAATTTGATTTTCATTGCCCTGATGATTAATGACATTGAACACCTTTTCATATATACCTGTTAGTCATTTGTATATACTCCTTAGGAAAATATCTATTCAAGTCCTTTGCCTATTTTAAAATCAGATTATTTGTTTTTTTCACTATTGAGTTGTATGAATTTCTTTTATATTTTAGGTATTAATCCCTGGTCAGATATATAGTTTGCAAATATGTTTTTCCAACTTGCAGGTTGGCCTCTCATTTTGTTCATTGTTTCCTTTGCTGTGCAGAAGCTTTTTAGTTTTATATGGTCCCTGTTGTTTACTTCACTTTTGTTGTCTGAGCTTTTGTTGTCACATTAAAAAAAATCATTGCCAAGTGCAATGTCAAGGAGCTTTTCCCCTAGGTTTTCTTGGTAGAGTTTCATAATTTCAGTCTTTGTCCATCTCATGTGTTTTTTTTTTTTTTTTTTGTCTTTTTGTGGAGGTTCCCAGGCTAGGGGTCTAACAGGAGCTATAGCTGCCGGCCTTCGCCACAGCCACAGCAACACGGGATCTGAGCTGCGTCTGCAACCTACACCACAGCTCACGGCAACGCTGGATCCTTAACCCACTGAGCAAGGCCAGGGATCGAACCTGCAACCTCATGGCTCCTAGTCCGATCCGTTAACCGCTGAGCCATGACGGGAACTCCTCCATCTCATGTTTTTAAGTCCTTAATCCATGTTGATTTGATTTTTGTGTATGGTATAAGATAAGGATCCAATATAATTCTTTTGCAGGTGGATATCCAGTTTTCACACCACCATTTATTGAAGAGACTATCTGTCTCCATTGTATATTCTTTACACTTTCATCAAAATTAGTTGACCATATATGATTTGGTTTATTTCTAGGCTCTCTATTCTGTTCCATTGATCTGTATGTCTGTTTTTATGCCAGTACCATACTGATTTCATTACTGTAGTTTCATAGTGTAATTTGAAATCAGGAATTGTAATGCCAGGAGTTCCCATTGTGACACAGCAGATATGAATCCGACTAATATCCATGAGGGTTCAGGTTCAATCCTTGGCCTTGCTCAGTGGGTCGGGACTCTGGCATTGCTGTGACCTGTGGTATAGGTTGCAGACATGGCTTGGATCCTGTGTTGCTGTGGCTGTGGCGTAGGCCAGCAGCTGCAGCTCTGATTCAATCCCTAGTCTGGGAACTTCCATATGCCACAGGTTTGGCCCAAAAAAGATTTTTCTGGTTAGGACTTCTTGCTGTGGTGCAGTGAGTTAGGAATCCAGCTACAGTGGCTTGGGTCCCTGAGTGTATGATTCAGGAGTTCTCAGCTGAGGAATCATTATTTCAAATTTCCACAAGTATTTCTTTTTTTACACCACAGCCATAGCAATGCCAGATCCAGGCCACATCTACAATCTACACCACAGCTCATGGCAACACCAGATCTTTAACCCACTGAGTGAGGCCAGGGATCGAACCCGCGTCCTCGTGGATAATAGTTGGGCTCGTTACCACTGAGCCATGACTAAAACTCTTCCACGGGTATTTCTGATGTTTAGTCGGGAAAGAGAACCATTGATTTGTGTCATTTATTTTCCCCAAAGCCTCACCTAGTATCCTGCATGGAGCAGGCTATAGGCAGGTAAAGCCTTGAGATTTTTGGAAACTCCATCAAAAGGCTGATCTCAGTCACTCCTCTCCCTCCTTGCTGGCGCCTTAAATTCTACCATCAGCACTTAAAAGTGTTTAGCTTTTTACTGTCAAATAACTAGCCAAAGATGGGGATGGAAAATATATGGCCAGTGTGATGCCGTTTTTCACTCCTAGCCCGTAATCCCACTACTAATTGATCACTATCCTCTTTTTCACTGAAATCAGATGTGACCTCAGAATCCTTCTCACTCCAATGTTCCAGGCAGTCACTACCAGTTAATTATTGTTGACACACAAATCAAAATTAATTTGTCATCCTGGACTCAAGGTGTGATCACTATCCTTTGTGCACTTTGAATAGGCAGAAAAGTGTAATTTGTTTTGCATTTACTTTTTTTTTTTTTTGCGTTTACTTCTTAACATGCATAGGGCTCTGAGAGTAGACAATGATGGAGTGGGAGAACTCAAGAACACTTCATGTATCTGAGGCTGACCGTGGTAGATGTGCTCACTCCTTCAACAAGTATGTACAGAGTTGACCATGCCCGGGTCCCTGGCTGGGCAGCAGGGTTCAAAAGGAGGAAATACAGACACGTTCCTATCCCTGTGAAGTTTTCTACTCCATACTTCTCGGGGTGGGGTTGGGGGGAATCTGTCAAGGAGTGAGCCTATGGTTTGGAGTAAAGAAATGAAACAATTTTGTTCACATGTATTTGACAAGTATGGAATGAAATGCTCCTATTTCTATGGAAGTCTTGTTCCCTTCCTAACAATTACAGCATATGCTGTGAAGGTGAAAAAAGTCCTTTGGACTCAGCAATCATTTTACTTAACAAGAGCAATTCTCAGATTCCCTCATTATTTGTGGGTTTTTCATCAGCTAAAACTTATAAATTTGCATGAGTTTGAGTTCCTGCTGTGATGCAAAGGGATTGGTGGCATCTTTGCAGTGCGAGGATGCAGGTTTGATCCCCGGTCTGGCACAGTAGGTTAAAGGATCCAGCATTGCTGCAGCTCTGATGCAGGTCACAGCTGCAGCTCAGATCTGATCCCTGGCTCAGGAACTCCATATTCTGCGGGGCAGCCAAAGAAGAAAAATTACGTAAGTTGTTATTCTTGTGTTTGATACATCCCCAGTTTTACTGAAAAGGATCAATGGTTCAAAAGTTGTTCATTGAGATGGAAAATCAGAGATGACAATAGTAGCAAGTACCATAGCACAGAATAATATAATTACCTGAAACCAGTTCTGAGTCAAATGAAGGCGGAGAGGAACAAATTGAACAGCAACACTTCTTCCATTTTCCTTCAGGGCTCCAGTATAGAAATATTTCTCCAAAAGTAGCATAAAGATTTTGATGCTCTCATGACATTTTTAAGCAGAATATAATGACCTTTGTTAAGTATATTAAGTAGTTTTTAAAACAAGCAAAACATTATATCTTGCAGTGTGAGGTTTATTAATGGGGATGAGATCAAGAACTCAAAACCATCCTTAAAGGCATCCTTGTAGCAAAAACAGGTGCAAACCACAGTCTCACAGAGGAGCTTATAAAACCAGGTTCAAGGTCAGAGATAGACATTTTTGAAAGAGCACAGAGTAAACTATTGGTGACATTCCTTTATCAGATGAAATTGTTAGATTTGCATAGTATTTTAAGGGAAGAAAAGTATATCTTTTTCCTCTACCCTTTACATTGTTGCCTGGGACCCCTATAATAAAAAGCAGAGTAACAAGAGAAAAGCATACAGATTTATTTAATGTAAGGTTTATAACGCACAGGAGCCTTCCTAAGGAAATGAAGACTTGAAGAAACAGTTAAGCTTGACTGGTTTTATGCTGGGTCTGATGAAGAGTGGAAAGTCAGAGAAAGATGTGATAGGGCAAAGAGTATGAGCCAAGTGTAGTTAACTGGCGGAAACTTCCCAAGGCCTGTTCGTTCACATTCTTCTCTGTGTCCCTGCCTCTGGGGAGAGGAAGGGAGCCTCTCACATGACCGGTGTTATGACCTGCTCCAGGGGAAAGACAGAAAGTCCTTCCTGTACATGCCATTCTCAGATTCCTTCAGTTTGAAAGATTCAGTATGCCAAGGTGTCATATTTGGGGGTCGCGTGACTTGAACCCTTTCAGTATCAGCAGCACCCCCCCCCATGGAATTGCTGTCACATGTGTGTGCCATAGGTGTGTAGCCACATACAGCCAGACATGTCAAGTGGTGTGAGGGGAGATGTTTGATGACTTTCCCTCCTCCTGCTGGAAGCCCACTGCAAGGGGAAAGACTTCCATTCAGGAAACAACTGGTTTGTGAGCCGAAAGATAAACTGGAAAAGGTGTACTGGGATCAATACAGACAGCAGCAGCTGTGTTTGCCGCAAAAAGGCTGTGACTAGGCAGCTCAGAGGCACCAGAAGGCCAGTTAATGCATGGTTGGATTCACAAAGAGCAGTTGGTCAACAAAAGGCCTCCTGAACCTGACACAGTGTTGGAAAAAGTGGTGACATTTTGAACATGACAGAGTTGTGGCCATGGCAAGTATGTTTAGCATGCTGTGTGCAAAGAAATGCACTTAAATGCCAAGGAAAAGTGTGTTCCTGTGAAGGATACAAGAACACTTTTGATACCCATTTTCAGTGCCGCTGATGACATCTATTCCACGTGATGATATCTAGTTCAAGTGAGGCGCCTCAGCAATGTATTCATTTTCTTGAATCGCCTGACCCTCTCACTTCTTGGATAGAATACAAAGTTTGATGCTGATGATAACATTTTAGAATTTCTAAGGGCAAACTGTGGCAAAAAAACTGCTTGATCTTCAAGATTTTAAGATTTTCCATCACTTGATAATTCTCCCCTCCATCCCCTGAACCTTCCCCTCTCCTGCCACCAAATAGGCATATCTTTAAGAATAAAGATGCATTCTCTGGTGGCTCAGCGGAAACGAACCCATCTAGTATACATGAGGATGCGGTCTGATCCCTGGCCCTGCTCAGTGGGTTAAAGATCCAGCATTACTGTGAGCTGTGGTGTAGGTGGCAGTTCTGGCCACCTACACCAATCTCAGGAAAGCTGTAGCTCCAGTTTGACCCCTGGCTTGGGAACTTCCATATGCCGGGCGTGCAGCCATAAAAAGCAAAGAAGAAGAAGACGAAGAGGAAGCAGAAGAGGGGGAAGGGGATGAGGAAGAGTAAATGTCCTCTTTTCTTTCTTAAATGCTTGTGTTTCTGAGTCATTCTTTCACATAGCCCTCAAGCCTTAGCAACGTTCCTGTGCACAGAAAGAACAGATTCATGAGAACTGCTTTCCCTTCAGTCAGCAGCTGTGAGTGGTGGCGACATGAGCTGATGGAGAGTGATCGTGGATGGGCTATTTCAAGATGTGACATGTGACTGGGGGATAGGCTTTGGTGGCAAGTCCACACAGCCCATCTGTGGTATTTGAGTGCATTTTGTATACTGGCCCGCTGGGCACCTCAATCCTCATAGACATGGTGTCTGAGGACCCAGGCAGCAGTGAGTAAATTTGTACTGGGATTTTGGGTTTCCCTTGACCTCAAGCTGCCTGGGAATTACAATTGCCACAGGCATGATAAGTCACAAGGGTTGTATTCAAGTGCTCTATTAAATCATGAGTTTTCATTTAGGGATAGCCAATGGAAAGGGATTTTTTTTCTCAGTTTTATAGAATAGCTTCCATCAAGATACTAAGATTATGAACAAACAGCATTTCTTCAGAAGTATTCTTAAGTATGGTCCATTAAGGACATTTGCAGTCCCGTAGGAGATTTTTTTTTTGCTTGAACTTTTAATGGACTTTAGGGGGAAATCAGTGAACAATGAAATACTGAAATACTCTAAACTACTTTTCTACTGGGAAATAAATGGCACTCTAGAGGCCTGAATAAATCATTACAGTTAATAAAATTTCCTGATATTGCCTCTAGTAAAATTGCACCAAGAAGATTGAATTTGTATAGATTTACACAGTCAAATAAGGTCAGTCTATATAAAAGAATGCTGTTTATCCAGCATTTGGGCAACATAAACTTGGACTATTCATTATGTAAGCACACCTGCAGTGGGTACCCTTTGTAGCTTTCCTGAGATTGGAGGATTGAAGGCTTACGTTGCTGGTAATACTTATTACTGCCAGTAAGAGAGAGCAGGATTAGTTCCAGGCAGTTTGACTTAAATGTCTGTCTTCAAGTCATTTCAGGCTTTTGCTTTTTTCCTTATCAAAATGATATCATTTTAATTTGCATATTTCATTACCATATTCTATCATTACATTTTATATGTTTTGTATTTTATATATAATTTCCACTTTTCATTATTATACTTTGTACATATTTTAAATTTTTGAACATTCTGTGTGCTTTGCCTATTTTATCTGTGTGGTTTATATTTTCCTTATTGACATAAAAACTCGATATATCAGGGATATTAATTTCTTTTCTGATATATAGACTGCACTCCCCAGGTTGTGGTTTGTGTTTTGTTTCTATGCTATGGAGATGTTTTTAATTAGTATGCACTGTCAGATTTGGTGTTAAGAAATGAGGTTAGTATTGACTCTTCTTTTTAAATGGTTAATTAATTATCTAAAATTTATTAAGTAAATTTTAGTTCCTCCATGTTGGCACTATTGACATTTAGGGGCCAGATTATTGTTTATCTGGAGCCAAATTATTGCTGAGGGTAGGAGTGAAGGGACTGTCCTGTGCTTAGCACCATCCCTCACCTTGTCCATCCAAAGCCTGACCTATCCCTGCATTGTAGTAATCAAAAATGTCTCTAGACATTTTCCGATGTCTTTGAGGGGCAAATATGCTCCAGCTTGAGGTGTTCCCTTTGTGGTTCAGCAGGTTAAGAACCTGCCATAGTGTCTGTGAGGATGTAGGTTTGATCCCTCGCTCAGTGAGTGGATCCTGCATTTCTTCAAGCTATGGCATAGGTCACAGATCCAGCTCAGATCTGGCATTGCTGTGGCTGTGGATCCAGTATTACTGTGGCAACTGCAGTTCTAATTCAACCCCCAGCCCAGGAATTTCTACATGCCACAGATGTGGCTGTAAAAAGAAAAAAAAAAAAAAAATGAAAACATGCTCCAGCTTGAGAACCCTGGTCTATTTCTATTCCATTTCCTCATTCTAATAACTATGACTTTGTAGTATATTTTATTATCAGCTAAGACAATTACCCTCCTCTTTTCAGAATTTCCATGTCTAGATTTGCAGAACTTAGAATCATTTGGTAAATGAAGAAAAAATCCTGATACGAATAATTATAAATCAATACAATTGTTACATTAAAAATTCTGTTAGGATTTTATTGGGTCTGCATTAATTTGATTGTAATATGATAAGAACTGACATCCTTCATGACATTCAGCCATCCTCTTAACAGCATATCTCCACTGAATTGAGTGTTTTTATGATCTCTTAGTAGAGTCCTATGGTTTTCTTTGTAGAAGATAAGAGTGGCAGTCTTGCCTCACAGTTAAGATCGTGAACTTTGGTTCAAATCCTGTCTCTGCTGTGTTCTATGAATGACCCTTGGGAAGCTATTGAACCCTTCCACAGCTCAGTTTTTTCCATTACAAAATGGGTATAAATCCATCCCTCCCCTGCACCTGTCTCCTTTGGAAATCATAAGTTTGTTTTCAAAGTCTCTGAATATATTTTCTTTCTTAAGCTGAGCACACTGGTGTAGTTATATAGTCTTAATAAATTTTTTACTGTTTTCATTAAAAAAAATAGAATTACCAAGCAGTAAATTCTATGACTGAGGTAACACGTAAAGCATTAGGTATACAGAAGAGGGTTTAATAAAGGTAACTCTTATTCTGAAGGTTGAATTTTACCCTGAAACTCTTGACTACCAGATAAGAAGAAAATATATGTTTACTCCCAGAAAAAAAGAAAACTAAAGCTTCTGTTAGGTGGTTCTATAAACCCTGGAACTTGGTTATTTTGGAAGATAAATTTTCTGTGAATAGATGAACTTTCTATGAGAAAGCTTTTTAATTTATCTAGAGGTTATTTAGCTTTATTGTTATTTCAGATTCACTGCGGACTGTTATGACTAAATAAAGCCCAAGTATAATGTAAAAAAAATGACTATAATATTACTACTGCCTAACCATAGCTTGCTTTGAGGATTAATTGATAATGTAAAAAATTCCTCCCCCTCAGTAGGTCTTTGTTGTTAGTTACTCTTGGGATTCCTAGATATTTCGTGTCTTATTGTTTTTGTGAGTAGAATATCTTCCTTTGTGACATGAATTATTTCCACAGAGCATAAAGTGTTGATTTTTTGTATAACTTTAATGATTTGACCACCTTACAGAATTCTCTTACTGTTTTCAGTAGTTTTTTCATAAATATAGTGATAGCACCTGGAAAAAAGGGACTATTTCCTCCTCCTTCCAGCTGGCGTACTGCTTGTTACTGAATTGTTGCATTATGTAGCACCTTCAGAACAATTTAAATTGTAATAAATAAGGTATGTCCTTGTCTCAGCTGGTGTAAATGAAGAGGCTGCCAGTCTTTCATCATTAAGCCTTGCTTCCTGAGAAGTATTATTGCTGTGTTAAGGAGGTAGTTTTTATTCTTGCTTTCTAAAGTGCTTTTCAAGTGGGGTGTTATTAATCAACAGGTAAAAAGTTTCAGTTATGCAGGATGAGTAAGTTCTAAATATCTGTGGTATAACATTGTGCCTATAGATAACCATCTGTATTGTGCACTTAGAAAGATGTTAAGAGGGTAGATATCATATAAAGTGTTCTTACCACAATAAAATAAAAATTAAATTCAAAGAATAATTATTGAGTAAAAGGTTGGACACTGAGATCAATGGAACAAAAGGCAAAGATCCACACAAATATGGAAATGATACTTTATGGAACTGGCATCTGCAGATTGGTGGGAAGACTGGATTTTTCAACAAATAGTACATGGATAATGGGTTATACATATGAAAATTGGACCCTCTACATCATACTATATATTTAAAATCTATTCCAGGTGGATTAAGGCTTAAATATAAGAAGAAGAACTATAAAACAATTAGAAGACAATATCAAATATCTGACTTCTGAGTTAGGAAGGGTAACTGATAAAGGAAAAAATATGTAACTAATTATACTAAAATTAAGAACTTCTGTTCATGAAAGGAAAATGTAAGTAAAAGTCCCACAATCTCATACCCACAAGAATATAGTGCAACATGTGTAACTGATGAGTTATTTATGTCCAGAATATGATAAAGAAAAAGATAACTGAATGAAAAACAGTCAAGAGGCACTTTAAAGAGGAAGAAACCCAAATAGTCAAAGAAAAGACACAATATCATTGATAATCAAGGAAACACTGATTGAAATCATGGGGTGGTTTTACTTTGTACAATTGGCAAAACCGTAAAAGTCTGATAACATGAAGTTATTGTGAGGGTGTGGAAGGATCAGAACAAACAGTTGTGCAGTGCTGACAGAAATGCAAATTGGAACAATCTCTTTAGAAATGATTTGACACTATACAATAAAGACTAAAAACAAAAGATGCTACAATCTATCAAGTCCAGTCCTAGATATGTAATCTGAAAACACACAATCACAGGGATCACATAAAGAATGTTCACAGAGAGATTTTTTGTAACACCAAGACCAGATACAATTCAAATACCTAAACAGCAAAAATGTTAAACTAATTGTGGTGTGATCATATCATAGAACACTATACAATGTTGAAAACTGAACCAGAGCTGCATACAACGTGGATGAACTTCAAAAACATAATGTTGAATGACAAACCAAATTGCAGAAGAATGTGTACAGTATGATCGCATTTATAGAAAGTCAAAGATATGCAAAACTAAATATATTTTCAGGAATACAAACATATATTGTGTTTCAAATACAAAATATAAAGAAAAGCAGGGGAGCGATAAGCAAGTTTAGGATCCTGGTCACCTCTGATCAGGGAGCAAAGGGTAGAATAGAGGAGAGTCATGCAGGGGATTGGTCCTATCCTGCAGTTGGGTGGTAGATACAAGGGTGTTTGCTCATACGCACACTCAGCAAGTGTTTACTCAGAGCCCTCAGTGTATCCGGGGAGATGACATTGAACGGAACAGTCGTTCTCCCCTTTGGAGCTGACTTATGGTGCTTAGAGATAGACAACAAATATGATTAATAAATAATGTCTACAGGATTTCCCACTGTGGCTCTGCAGTAACAAACCCAGCTAGTTTCCATGAGGATACAGATTAAATCCCTGGCCCCGATCATTGGGTTAAGGATCTGGTGTTGCCATGAGGTGTGGTGTAGGTCAAGAACGGCTCAGATCCAGCATTGCTGTGACTGTGGAAAAGTCCTGCGGCTGCACCTCAGTTGAATCCCTAGTCCAGGAACTTCCTTATGCCACAGGTGCAGCCCTAAAAAGCAATAAATACATAAATAAATAAATAAATAAATAAATAAATAAATAAATGCTACTATTTAGTGATAAATGCTAAGGATTTTCCAAGTGAAGCACAGATGGAGATGCGAAAATATGACTGGAGTGAGTACTGAAATTTTATATAGATAGGGTGGCCAGGGAAGGCTCACTGAGGAGGTGGCATTTGGCACAAGCCTGAAGGAAGAGAGGCTCAGCTCTGCAGCCCAGTGGGGAGGAGAGCTGCTGCAGAGGATGGCCAGAGGCTGGAGGTGGGAGCAGTCAAACCTCTAGTAACAGCAAAAATTTGGGTGGCCTGATGTGGTATATATACACGATGGAATACTACTCAGCCATAAAAAAGAATAAAATAATGCCATTTGCAGCAACATGGATGGAATTAGAGACCCTCACACTGAATGAAGTAAGTCAGAAGGAGAAAGACAAATACCATATGATATTACTTATATCTGGAATCTAATATACTGCACAAACGAACCTTTCTACAGAAAATAAAATCACGGACTTGGAGAACAGACTTGTAGTTGCCAAGAGGGTGGGGGAGGGGGTGGGATGGTATTGGAGTCTGAGGTTAACAGTTGTAGACTATTGCCTTTGGAATGGAAAACAAGGAGATCCTGCTGTATAGCACCGGGAACTAAGTCTAATCACTTGTGATGAATCTATATATGTATGTGTAACCGGGTCACCATGCTGTGCAGTTGGAAAATTGAAGAAATCTGTAAACCAGCTATAATGGAAAAAAAATTTTGGGTGGCCAGAGCCAAGACGCCAAGCTGCGAAGGGGTGAAGAGGAGGCAGGTGCCAGGTGGGGGTGGATCACAAGGAAGATTTTGGTGGAGACTTGAAACTACAGGAGAGTTTGAGCAAAGAATTAACTGTCACTTTGTCATGATTCTTTATGCCATATATATATTTTATATGTATTCTTTTGTGACAATTTAATATTAATTTTTAAAGCTATTTAACAACTAAAGTAAGTCTGCCTCTCTCTCTCTCCCCCTGCCCTGTCCCCACTTTATTCCCAGGGATTTATGGAATGGGAGGTAGGTGAACATGCAAGTCAAATGTTTGAGTAAATAAGCTTGGAACACAATTGTAAATAGCAAATGCTGCTGTCATTAGGAATCAGATGGTATGTTTTCTTAACAGCCTCCAGGAGAAGCTATGCAGAACTCACCTAAGTGAGAAGCCCAGACTTAGTCTTTGGCTGTGACTGAAAAGTTAGCTTGATGTTCACATGACCAAATGCCTTGAAGAATCAGGACTCTGGTTCTTAGACGTTTCTGTTCTCTGATGTTTTAACCCAGTTCTGAGATAATGAGAGCTCATTAAAATCACCATGCAAGATTTACAGGCAGCTGGTGTATCTAGGCCTATTGTACAAGAGAATTCATTCTTCCTCCATAACTAATCTGATTTTATCAGAACTAGTTCTTTTCTCTTTGTGTGTCATTATAAGCAGGTCACTCACCAAGCTTCTTGATCATTCGTTATACACAAAGGTCTCTTCCCTTTTATTCATTTTGCTTTCTTTTTTCTGCACCTACTGTCTTATTTGGGCACAGAGTCATTTTTTTCTAGGGACACATACTCAAGACTCAAAGGCACTGACTCTATCATGAAGCTCTGCTCCTGGCCTCCCAGAGTCTGTAAGAGCTGGAGATCAGAAGAGGCTGACATATAATTCTCCAGTTCTCCTCGTGAGATCTTTTCCTTTTTTTCCCCCCTCAATGGGATTTTCCAAATTGAAAAATCAGCTCACACTCTCTCTCTCTTTCATAATTTCTATGAGTAGTCTATAACTTGTTCTTCCTTTATGCTTTAAGCCCGGCTCCTTCAGTTAACTCTATTTTTCTTCTGCTTTATTGTTGAGAGGTAAATTGGCCAGATATACTTTATTCCAAGTCAAAATAACACCCATTTTTCTAGAATGACTGAATTATTTTGTTGGGCTAGCAGTGAAGAACTGTCTTATAATTTTCTGTGTTTACTGTGGGTTCGACAAACTGTTCATAGTAAAAACTACATGGGCAGATAATTTTTAGTGTTTGTTTTGGCAGTCTTCCGTAATAGTCTCTGTGGTAAAAAAGTCCTTTCAGCTGCAAGCACGTGTATACTCAGAATTGTAATACTCAGAATTAAAAAAAAAAACACATTGAAATAGTGACTCATTTAAGCATTGATTATTCAGATGTTAAGATAAATTTTAAGTATATGTTCCTGACCTTCCCTTGACTGTTAATGATATGTTTTTCAATGGTTAATGCTGGAAACATATCCTTGGACCGTTATCTCTTTTGGTTCTTTTTCCATGGACGTATGTGCAAAAGGGAACATTTAAATTAAATTTAAATATATCATGGTTCTGAGTTTTCTGAGTCATATCCCCTTAAAATGTCACTGTTAAATATTTTTGAGAGTTTTTTAGGTATAATTTATACGAAGTAAAATGTACAATATGGCTTAAATGTATGGCTTGATGCATTTTTATGTATACTCTTAACTCTACCCAGATCAACATGTAAAACACCTCCATCACTGTAGAGAGTTCCTTCCTGGCCCTGTCCAGTTAGCCCTCCTCCACTCAGAGGTAGCCACCTCTCTGACTTTATTACCGTAACGTAGTTTTTCCTGTTCACAAATTTCATATAATAGGAATCATACAGTAGTATTACGAATGTTTTTAAGTTTTTAAAAGTCAAATTAGTAAATAGAATTACCATGTGATCCAGCAATTTCACTTCTGGATATGTATAGCCAAAGAAATTCAAAGCAAAGCCTCAAACAGATATTTGTAAACCCGTGTTCTTAGCAGCAGTACTCACGATAGTCAAAATGTGGAAGCAACCCAAGTGTCCATCCATGGATAAATGGATAAGCAAAATGTGGTACATATATATAATGGAATACTACTCAGCACTAAAAAGAAAGGAAAGGCCAACACAAATTACAACATGGATGAAACTTGAAGAAACAAATCAGTTACCAAAGAAAAAATACTGTATAATTCCACTTACATGAAATGCCTGGAGTAGTCAAACTGTTAGAGACAGAAAGTAGAACAGTGGTTACCAGGAACTGTGGCGAGGGGAGCATGTGGAATTATTCTTTAATGGGCACAGAGCAAGGTGAAAAGAGTTCTGGAGATGGATGGTGGTGATGACAGCAGCACAATGTAAATGTGTTTAATGCTACTGAATGGTACACTTAAGAATGGTTAAAATGATAAATTTTATATTATGTGTGTTTTCCCACAGTTTTTAAATTGAATTCTTTCAGTTATTTTCCATTCTTTTAAAGCTAGATTCAACAATATTTTGAACTTGTTTGTAGATGCTGCTGTTAGGCACAATGGCAGATGAAATACTGTGTTTCAAGAGATGTCTTATGAAAGCTTTTGTAAAATACTAAAATCACATACTTTCAAATTACTCTATGGGTGAAAGTTTGGAAATGCTGAATAATTTTTCTTTAAAATCTTTATTCATAAAATAATTTTAAAGTCTTGAAAGACATTCACACATTGCTTTATTTATGAGTGCACTTGAATCCAGGATACCCCCATCTCAAACTTGAGAGGGAAAAGTTCATCCAGGCATGAAAAGTTAAGACCCCTAGCCAGGATGTGAAATTTACGCTGTTAGGGTAAAGCCCAAACCAAAGGAAATCAAAAACCAGTGTTGCTACTCTTTCTGAATTAATGGTCATGGCTACCAGCATTGAGTGGGGGAAAAAATGTCTGAAAGTATAACTGACCTGAAAAATGGCAGGGATAAGACACTTCCCTGCTTAGAAAGGAGCATTATTGCTGCTGATATTAAAATGAATTGTTGACACATTTGTTTGGAAGTTTTGATGTGAGTTGCTAGGAGAGAAGATAGAGGGAAAAGAAATACATGCCAGAGAGAGAGAGAGAGAGAGAGAGAGAGAGAGAGAGTGTGTGTGTGTGTGTGTGTGTGTGTGTGTGTGTGTGTGTGTGCATTAAGAACACTTAACATGAGTTCTACCATCTTAACAAAATTTTAAGTTAACAATACAGTAGGTACAGTGTTACACAGCAGGTCTCTGGAGCTTATTAATTTTGCTTAACTGAAATTTTATGCCTTTGATTACTAACTCCCTATTTCTCTTCACCAGCAACTGGCAGCCACCATTCTGCTCTCTGTTTCTATGAGTTTAACTATTTTGGATACCTCATATAAGTGTGGTATTTGTCCTTCTGCAGCTTTACTTCATTTAGCTCACATCCTCAAATTTCATTCACCTTGTCATGTATTACAGAATTACCTTCTTTTTAGAGGCTGAATAATATTCCATTGTATGTATATGCCACATCTTCTTTTTTTATGGCTGTGCCTGCGCTATGTGGAAGTTCCCAGGCCAGGGATCGAACCTGCCGAAGCAGCAATCCAAGCCACATCGGTAACAGCAACAGATCCTTAACTTGTTGGGCCACGAGGGAACTCCTATGCCACATCTTCTTTATCCACTCATCTGACAATGAACACCTATCTCAACATAATAAATATTAATAGCCCAATTTTAAAATGGGCTAAGGACTTGAATAACCCTTTCTCTTAGAAGGCGTAAAAGTAGCTAAGAAGTATATGAAAAATGCTTAATGTCACTAATCATTAGAGAAATACAAATCAAAATCACAATGAGATAGCACCTCACTCCTGTCAGATTGGCTCTTATCAAAAGAATGAAAGACAGCAGGTGTTAGTGAGGATGTGGAGAGTTTGGAACCTTTGTGTATTGTTGGGGAGAATGCAAAATGGCACAGCTGCTACAGAAAACTGTAGAGAGGTTCCTCAAAAAACTCAAAATAGAACAACCGTACAATCCAGCAATTACATTTCTGGGTAATTATCCAAAATAATTGAAATCAGAAACTCAGATCGATATTAGTATTCTCATGTTCATTGCAGCATTATTTGCAATAGCCAAGATGTGCAAACAAACTTTATTTTTACTCATCATGGACCATTTGGCAGAGATCTTCAAATCACATTCTGGATAAACTTGAAGCTCATTCTGGAATGCTTTCCACATATTTTCCATGAGCAGCCATTCTGGAAAGGTTTCGGCTCTAGGGAAGGTATTAACATCTCCTCTTCTAACTATAGCAAAAGCAAGCTTTGAGTAAGTCTACATATTATTTTTGTATTTAGCGTATTTTACCTAATCAGAATAAGGTTAAACTTACAATGCTTTTTTTATTTATAGCACTGTAATTCTACTTTTGATATATATATGCACCAGAAATTATGGTTTCTTCTTGCCAAAGAGATATGTTCCCAAATATTCATAGCAGCTTTATTGCAATAGCCAAAGATTAGAGACATCCCATTGTCTGCTAGTAGTGGGGTGGCTAAATAAATTGTGGTATATTCATGCAGTGAAATAAAACACAATGTTAAGAAAAAAGGAATTGTGTTGATACATTCGACAACATGAATTATTCTCACAGACACAATATTGAATGAAAACCGTCAGACACAAAAGAGTACATACCACATGCTTCCATTTACTGAAACTCAAAAACAGACAAAACTAAAAATCAAAAGTGATACGGGTCATAACAGCACTGTTGGGAGTAATTTCTGACTGGAAGGGTCCTAGAGACGTTTTCTGGTGCTGGAATGTTCCATATCTTGAACTGAGTGATGGTTACATGGATGTAAACATTCATAAAAAATAATCAAATGGTGCACTTAGTGTATGTGTACTTTATTCTACATAAGCCCCTGGTTTTTAAAATGTTCAAATAGTGAAATTGTATGTTTGGAAATATTTAGGATCAGTGAGCCCCCAAGTATAATTCATGGAATTAAATTTTAACTAATATATTACATTGGTATTATTTTTGTTCTTCCATGTGTTAAATATATTCTGTTATTATTTGCTTTTTTCTGTGAAATGAGGATTTTAGTAGTGTTCCTTTATGGGGCTATTTCTTAAATAAGTTTTCTTATAAACTTTGTTATTTCAAATACACCTCACTCATTTAAAGTGTATGATTTGATGAGGTCTGACAATTTTATAAGCTGAAACCTGCACCCTAATCAAGATATACCCCCTGAAAAGTTCCCACTTGCCCCTTTAGAGTACATTCTTTCCTCTACCCCAGCTCTAAGCAATCACTAATTTTCTCTTTGTGCAAAAAGGATTCACTTATATTTTCTTGAATTTTAAATGAATGGAATCAGGCAGTACATATTCTTTAGTGTCTGGCTTCTTTCACTCAGCGTGATGATTTTTGATTCACCCATGTTCTTGCATGTATCAGTAGGGCACTCCTTTGTATTGATGAGTATCATTTCATCATATGCACATGCCACGTTCTGTCAACCCATTTATCTGCTGATGGACATTTGCATTTTTCCGGGTTTGGTTATCAGAAAGAAAAAATGCTATAAACTTTCTTTTTTTTTTAATTTTTATAACAATGAATTTTATTTCAATTATAGGTGTACAAAGATCATCACAAGTCGATGTGATGGATTTTGTGTCCCAAACCCACAGTGCATTCTCCCCACCCCCCAGATTGTCTTATTTGAAAAACCAAGGTTTTCCAAAATCTGTGAGTCATGGTCTGTTCTTCAAAGAAGTTCATTGTGTCTCTTTAATTTCCACATGTAGGCGGTAGCATTGAGTGTTGCTAATTGTCTGACTGGTTTCACTTAGCATGATAATTTCTGGGTCCATCCATGTTGCTATAAATGTTGTTATTCCGTTCCTTTTAATGGCTGAGTAATATTCCATTGTGTGTATGTACCATATCTTCTGTCGATTGGCATTTAGGTTGTTTCCATGACCTGACTTCTTCCCTCTCTAGCTGCTTTAGATGTAAAGTTAGGTTGTTTCTGTGAGCTTTTTCTTGTTTCCTGAGGTTGGCTTGTATTGCTATATACTTTCCTCTTAGAACTGCTTTGCTGCATCCCAGAGGTTTTGGAGTGTCGTGTCTTTGTTGTCATTTGCTTCTAGGTATTTTTTAATTTCCTCTTTGATTTCTTCAGTGATCCATTGGTTGTTTAGTAGCGTGTTGTTTAGTATCCACGTGTTTGTATTTTTGGCCATTTTTTTCTTGTTGTTGATTTCCAGTCGTATAGCATTGTGGTCAGAGAAGATGCTTGATATGATTTCAATTTTCTTAAAGTTACTGAGGCTTGATTTGTAGTCCAGAATGTGATCAATCTTAGAGAATGTTCCGTGCGCACTTGAGAAGAATGTGTATTCTGTTGCTTTTGGATGGTATGTCCTATAAATATCTATTAAGTCCATCTGATCTAATGCTTCATTCAGGGCCTGTGTTTCCTTATTGATTTTCTGTCTGGATGACCTGTCCATTGCTGTAAGTGGGGTGTTAAAACCCCCACTATGATTGTGTTATTGTTGATTTCTCCTTTTAAGGTTGTTAGCAGTTGCCTTATATATTGTGGTGATCCTATGTTGGGTGCATAGATATTTAAAATGGTTATATCTTCTCCTTGGATTGATCCTTTGATCATTATATATTGCCCTTCCTGTGTCTTAAAATGGTCTTCATCTTAAGGTCTATTTTGTCTGATAGGAGTATTGCTACTCCGGTTTTCTTTTGATGCCCGTTTGCATGGAATATTTTCTTCCATCCTCTCACTTTCAATTTGTATGTGTCTCTAGAAGTGAAGTGGGTCTTTTGAAGACAGCATATATATGGGTCTTGTTTTTGTATCCATTCGGCTAGTCTGTGTCTTTTGGTTGGGGCATTCAGTCCATTAGCATTTAAGGTAATTATTGATATATATGTTCTTATTGCCATTGTATTAATTGTTTGGGGTTTTTGTTGCTCTTTTTTTACCCTGAAGTTTTGATATAGGAGTCTATATACAAATGAGATTGTTTTAAGTTGTTGGTTTCTTAGTTGCACATGCGTCTCCAGTGACCTGCATTTGTGCTCTCTTCTCACGATTTCTGATTTTGGTAGCATAATTGTGCATGGATGATTTAGTATCTTTACTGTATATATGCCTTTACTGGTGAGCCTTGTCATTTGTGGTGTTTTTGTTTCTGGTTGTGGCCTTTTCTTTTCTGACTAGAGAAGTTCCTTTAAGATTTGTTGTAAAGCTGGTTTAGTGTTGCAGA
>PVHT021183705.1:13799267-13837755 GCA_004024745.2 Catagonus wagneri | reverse complement strand
TTCTCAGCGCTGATGGGAGGGACCAGATTTTCCCAGAAATGGCCCCCTCCAGAGAAATGCAGGCTGATGAATGTTCACGAGAACTTCACCTCCAAAGCCCTTCCCCCACAACAAGCCACAGTCACCCCTATTTTCTCAGGAGATCCTCCAAGAATTGCAATAAGGTTCCACCTGGATTCCTGTGGAGACTGCTTTGCCCTGGGACCCAGTGCACGTGAAAGTCTGTGTGTGCCTTTCAAGAATGGGGTCTCTGTTTCCCCCAGTCCTGTGGAGCTCCTGCACACAAGCCCCGCTGGCCTTCAATGCCAGATGCTCTGGGGACTTTCTCCCTGTGCCCAGTCCCCAGGCGTGGGGATTTGACGTGAGGCTCAGAACTATCAGTCCTGTAGCTGAGTCTCTGTGATGCAGTTACTTTCCAGTCTGTGGGGCTTCCCACCCGGGAGGTATGGGGTTGCTTCTATCGCGTAATCGCCCCTCCTACCTCTTGATGTGGTCTCCTCTTTGTCTTCTGGAGTAGAATATGTTTTTTTGGAAGTTTACAGTCCTTTGGTTGAAGGTTGCTCAGCATTTGGTTGTAGTTTTGTTGTTTTTTGGGAGAGAAGTTGAGCTCCAGTCCTTCTATTCTGCCATCTTAATCCAATCTCCCTGAGCAAGTTATTAATTTATAGTGATCTTCCAAAGTCCCCTAGATTTCCCTCTCTATCTATGATCCTTTATTGGGACTTCTACAACCACCTGTGCCTGCTCCATCCCTACCAGAGGGACTACTTGAGAGCATCTTTCTACCCAGTAGTCTCAAACTTAGCTACATGACAGAATGCCCAGACAAATTATTTAAAATGCTGGTTCCTGGGCTCCATCCAAGACCAGTCTATGAACTTTCATATGTAAGTCTTTTTTTTTTTTCCTTTTTGCCACACAGGCAGTATGTGGGAATTCCTGGGCCAGGGATTGAATCTACGCCATAGAGCAGCAACCAGAGCCACCGGTGAGAACGCAGGAGCCTCAACCTGCTCAGCCATCAGAGAACTCCCCATATATAAGTCTTTATGTGGACACAATTTTACTTTTCTTGGGCAAATACCCAGGAATAGAATGGCTTGGTCAGTTGGTAAGTGTATGTTTAACTTTAAGAAACCAAGAAATATTTTTTCCTAAGTGGTCATATTTCATTATGTACCTACTAGCATTGTATTTTCCAGTATCCATATTCTTGTCAACACTTGGTATTGTCAGTCTTTTAAATATTAGCCAATCAAATAGATGTAGTGGTATCTTACTGTGATCTTGGTTTGTACTTCCCTGATTATGCACATATGTTCAATGGTATAAAGGAAATTGTTATAAGGAATGAGCACAGAGAAAATCTCAAAAGAGAAATAAAATCTATAAAAATAATCAATTAAAAATTCCATCATGAAAATATAAAATATAAGAAATTTAAAATTCCACAGATAGGCTTAATATAAGATCAATGATGACAGAACTTGAATATAGATCAGTAGAAATTATCCAGCCTTAAGAACATAGAAAAAATTGGAAAATTAATAAAGAAGAGAGCTTCAAGGACCTGTGGAACAATATCGAAACATCTAACATTCTTACTATAATTTGAGTTCTAGAAGAAAAGGGACAGGTTGTATAGAAAAAATATTTGAAGAAAAATCCCCAAACTTGTTGGAAGATATATACTTACAGATTCAGTAAGCTTAGCAAACTCCAGGAAGGATAAATACAAAGAAAACTATACCTAAACACAATATAATCAAACTTCTGAAAACTGAAGATAAACACTTGAATGCAGCCAGGGGAAAATAAAATTTACAAATGATTTAAATAGCTTCTCACTTCTCACCAGAAATCGAAAGGGCAGAAGAAAATAGAATGTCTTTAAAGTGCTAAAGGAAAAAAGTCATCAAGCCATATATCTATATCCAGCACAATATTCTTTAAGAATAAAATGAGAAGAAAACAAAAACATTAACTCAAAAAAAGATACATACATCCCATGTTCATAGCAGCATTATTTACAATGACCAAGATATGGAAGCAACCTGAGTGTCCACTGATGTATGAATGGATAAAGAAGCTGTGATGCGTACATGTGTGTACACACATACACACACACACACACATACACGAGAACAATGGAATACTATTCAGCCATACAAATTAATGAAATCCTGCCATTTGCAATAACATGGAAGGACCTTGATAGCATTATGCTAAGTGAAATAAGTCAGAGAAAGATAAATACTGTATGATTTCACTTACATGTGGAATCTAAAAACAAAACACAAAGCAACACCAAAAACAAACAAGCTCATAGATACAGAGACAGAATGGTGGTTGCCAGAGGCAGGGGAGGGGGCTTGGGAAGCAGGTGATATCGGTTAAGGAGGACAAAAGATACAAATTTCCAGTTATAAAAGGAATAACTTCTGGGATGTAATGTAAAGCCTGGTGACTGTGATTATAATAGTGTGTTGCATGTTTGAAAGTTGCTTAGAGAGCAAATCTTAAAAGTTTTTATCACAAGAAAAAGAATTGTAACTATGTATGGGGACAGATGTTAACTGGACTTATTGTCCTGATCATATTGCAATATATACAAATATTGAATCATTATGTTGTATACCTGAAACTAATAAAATGTTATTTATCAATTATACCTCATTTTTTTTAAAGATTAAAAAAAAAAACCTCAAAGAATTTGGGAGCTTTATCTAGAGTAATGAAAAATTATGAATGTAAAACTAGGCCCAGTACTTTGGAACCCTGCACTTTGATGGGGCCCTGAAATTTAAGCTCCATTGGTAAATCTGACTTGGGATGACTCCTTTTGGTATTCTGATTGCAGAAAAGTTTCAGTTTCTCCTTTTTCAAAGACATATACCAATCTTTTAAATATAAGCCTTCTGTCTTGTGTGTCTTGACTAGGGCTTAATAACCATATTCTATTCCTCATTCTGTTTCTATTTCTGTTCCTAATAGTTATTTCTCAATTTGAGTTAATTGGAGAGCTGTCAGAAATGGAAGTTTTCTGGTTAAGTCCTTTACAATGTGAAAGTCCTCTGCTCTCAATAACCATTCCTCTGTAGTCTGAATCTTACTGTATGCCATGATTTTAGGCAAGAACAGTATCTTTACATTGAATTTTTTTAAACCTAGAGCACTCTTCCATCTGTATCCAGAGTACTTTCCTCAGTAGTCTGAAGTCTTTTTTCCTTTCCCTGTCATCCCTAGTCCATCCTTTAACTATTTTTCTGAGTTACTGCTATTTTATCACATCATGTTCCTGCTTATAAATAACTGGCATAGTAGAAAGCTATGGAATTTCAAGTCAGATGATCTACATGATCTGGATTTAAGTTCTGACTTACTCTCCTTACTGGCTGCATTGTCTTGAGTAAGTCACTTAGGACTCTGTCCTCAATAACTTGTCACGAAATGGAGATAAAGTTCTTGTGAGAGAAAATCATATGGGAAAGCATGTTGTAAGATAAAAGACTGTGTCTTAAAAACAATAATGAAGTGAAATGAAACTGTTTTCAAATCAAAGAAAATAAAGTGAATGCATACCCCAAACCCCAAACTGCAAGATATTCCAAAGACAGAAACTTGGAATGAAGCTCATTGGAAATAGGCAAATAAAAAAAAAAAAGATTATCTTTCCACCCATAATTTTTTAATCTGTGACTTGATTTTAATATTGTCTTCTGGGTGTGTCATTTTATATAGATGTGATAGATATTACAACTATATCATAAAGGATGAGAGGGTGGGGAATGGACCTACGTAGTTGCCAAGTTAACATTTATGTGAAGTGATACAACTATTTACTCTAAGTAGACTGTGAAGAGTGAAAGATATATATCTCCCTAGAGGACCCACTAAAATTCAATAGAGAAATTAAAATAGGACAGTAGAAATTAAAAGTGATGAATTTATATAATCAGAAATAACGTGAGCAACACCTGGGGAGAAGCTTGGGCTAACAGAGGCTTGTGGCCGGAAGAGCACAATTCCAGCTATAGTGATAAAACCTGATTTTCAGCCCAAAAGTCAGGGGATTTAGGGACTTCACCCAGGAGTTGAGAATCAGAAGGTTAATTATTTATTCCAGATAGATAGGTCAATAGAGGTGGGGAATACTGTTACATTAGAGAATAGTGGGGAAAGCATGGGAACTGTGGCTTGGAGGCTAGTCTAGACTCTGTAGTAACTTGCTCTGGCCCCTGGGTAAGTTACTTGCCTTCTTTGAGCCTTGGTTTTTCAAATTTTTGTTAAGTTTAGACTGTTAAAGATTATTTCTAAGGTTGTTTCCTTTTAAAAATGTAATATTTGAAATGAGGTTAGGGTATTTATAAATTATTTTTAAGCTTAATTATTTTTTAAGGTTTTTTTTTTTTTTTAGGTTTCTATGCAGCTCTAACACAATAAGATTCTATTTCTTTATTTTGCTTATGGCATTATCTTCTGATCGTAGACTCCCCACCTTATAAAGCTCTGGTTGAATATCTGTATGTTTTAAAATAACTTTCCACTGGTATACAATAATGATGGAGATTAAAAAGCCTAATTTTTTTTAAAACGGTCTTTTCATCATGAAAAAATTTTTCTAACTTCCCTTCAATATATTTAGTTGAGGGGCCCTCTAGTGGAAGAATCTTGCATATAGCACTATTAATAGTTAAGTTGCTTACAGATTTAATAGCCCATGATGCTACGTTTTATACATTAAAAAATAAAATATCTGTGCCTATATTACAGAAAAAATTCTCAAAATTCAAGTTCTCACTACTCAGGTTAAACTTTCTAGTGGATTCAATATTAAACTATACTAGACTATGTATATGGTATTACAACATCTATATTTTTTCTGTTAAAATTATTGTTTATTGCCATTAGATTAACTGTGTGCACAATAATGTACAAAATAGAGGTGATACGTTATTCTCCAAAATGCGTTCAAAAAAAAATTCTACCACTGAACCAATGCTCCTAGTTAAAATGTGTTAAAAAATAAGACACTGGGGTCCTGAATCATTTACCTCTTTCCTAGAGAATTCCTGTATTTTTCAGGTGAAAGAGATAAACACATCTGTGTTGACTGGAGGGAAGGTGCACTAAGGAAATGAACTCAGATCCCACAGAGTGGTGGTGGGGGGTGACGTGCCTCTTTTGTGCGTGTCGGTCAGGTAACCGTCTCCAGGTTCCACAGGCTCCACTGTAAGGAGCTTGTTCCAAAACAATTGCCTAAGTGTGAAAATCAATGCAGATGCTTCTCCCCTTAATTCCACAGAAAAGTACTGTGAATGGCCATGATCTTTAAGCTTCATTCAGATGCCAGTTTGACCTCATTGGCTAATCTGTTCTGCATAAAAGATAAAATTATATCTAAAGCAATTAAGTAATTAATTTGCTCTTTAAATTGAATTTCATCCATTATTAGTTTCAGTTTTAAAAAACTGATATAATTCATCCAAAACAGATTGTATGTATAGGGAACCTCAAGGAGCAAATGAAAAGCTGAACTTACTTAGCAGAAAGAGCTATGAAAATCACCTTAGACTTGAATTTCATGAGGTTAAGTAGTTATTTCATTATTAGTTTTTTAAATAAATTTCCTAAATTAATGACCCATGACAACTGCCTAAAGAGTTTGATGTATTCTTATTTTCTCTATAACTGTGAAAAAATCACAGCTAAGGAATATTCGGAATGCTTTCATATTTTCCCGTGAATAGACCTAAATCCCACTGTTTCTCTGGAGATGTTATTGTCAGATTATCTTGGCAAATCAAGGTGCCAGAGTTTCCCACTACATACACTATTTTATTATTGACCCACTTCAGCACATTCTGAAACAGTTTACTCTCCAAAAGCAGGCACTCATCTTCTGAGGTTCACATCGCTGGAGACTCCTGGGTTCCCAGCCTCCTGGGAATGCTGCAAGGAGGATATGTGGGGCCATCAGGCAAATCACAGCCTGTCCATCCCACAGCCCTGGGTAGGAATGGCAAGGCATTTAAAAGGGAACTTCAGATACATACATGTTAGCCTGGGAGAGTGGTTCCCAAGTGTTTTCAATCCTGGACCGTAAGATTAGAAATCCAGTGTCCAGGGGTTGGTGGTAAACATGGTGCTCTTTTTTCTATTGATGCCAGTCCTGGAGTTGGCAGAGCACATGTTTCACATACAAATTTTACCCCAGATCAGGTGCTTTAGAGACCTCATTCAGGAGGTCCATTTGCTATGTTTGTAGGTGCAGTTCCTATCATCTCCCAATGGATGAGCTCCTCCACCCTAGTTTCCAAGGGTGACCAGCTCTTATTCTTTAGTTGGCAAATTATTAACTTCACCTTCTCCCTATTAAAGTATGTCAGGTTTTGGAATGAGCCAAACTGGGGCCATCCAAATTGATGTTTCTCAGATTTGAGTGTGCACACAAAATCTTTTGCAGATCCTATTAAAATCTAGATTCTGATTCAGCAGGTTGTAGGTGGTTTTTGTGTCCCTAACTAATTAGATCCCAGATGATGCTGACCCTACTGGCCCATGGACCACACATTGAGCAGCAGGAAACTAGATTTCTAGCAAATAGAGGGGAACAGTTATCACATGTAAAAAGAATTCTCTCCTACACTCTGCAGAGAGAGACTGAGTCTGAGACCATAAAACCATTATGTGGATAAAAAGATTTCCTTGGCAAAATATTGTTTTGCAGATTTTGCTAAATATTTGATATTATGTAGTTCTTCTTCCTTGTGCAAAAGAACTTTGGGTATTCTTCCAATATTCTTGTAATCTATTAGGTCAAGGGAAGATAAGAAAACTGTGGGAAAAATTGAGTTAATCCAGATCCATCAATGAGTTAGTCTCACCTAAAGGAATTTCTTCTAATTTTTTTTACACATTTATCTGTGATCTAACTACTCAAAACAGCTCGTAGGAACTAAAAAAATGAATCGTAAGGCACAGATTTTCCTTCGTGACTGTAATTTGTCTCTCAATGTGATTCTGATCCTATTGACAGTCTCTGTGCCATTGGTATATCCTGAACAGGATACTAAATAGGGAAAAAATGTCTTTAACGTGTAATCAAGTTCGATTCCCTAAGAGAATGTATGGTGTATAAACACTTAAGAAGTAGTTAGTCTATTCCATTCTCAACTCAGACAGCTTTGCAGGATATCCTTGCCCTTCCTGTAATGTTTAATTGAGGAAAGTATTTGTCATGACACGGCAGTGACTAGGGAATGATATCACCCATAAAAAATAGGATACTATTTCCAGTAATTTGATGACTCATACAATTTTCTCATACATTTAAGAAGTACTTTATTTAACTGCTTATCCAGGAAAGGATATTTTAGAGAAAATGGAATTTAATTGAACTTTAAGCTACATTCAATTTAACTTCAAGTATCCAAATGACTGCTTCATTTGAAATATTTACATTTCAGCTGTGTGTTCAGTACTCTCCAAAGTTATAGTTGTCATATAAACAAAAATGTAATTGGCTTAATTATCTGTTATTGGGTTAACTGTGATTTTCCATGTGCACTACTAATTACTCATCAATTATTTCTCTTTATTTTTTTTTCTTTTTTGGCCACCCCATGGTATATGGAGTTCCCGGGCAAGAGATCAGATCCAATTCACAGTTGCAGCCTACACCATAGCTGCGGCAACACCGGATCCTTAACCCACAGTGCCGAGCCAGGGATTGAACCTGCTTCCCAGGGCTCCAGAGATACCGTCCATCCCCTTGCGCCACAGTAGGAACTCCTTGGCAATTATTTCTCATTATCGAGTTTAAAAAAATAGGTATACTTATTAAACTCAGACTTGCCAAATATGTATTGTTTCACAATTAAAATATCAAATTATGTGTTAAGTATGTATCATTAATCAGAGGTAAGATCTCTCATCTTAGAAGAGGGAAAGATATGGAGTTTAACTAGAAAAAATAGAATAGATTGCTAGTAAATTTTGCAAAGCCTTATAGAAGCACAAATAAAATAGAAAAAGTTCATCAGAATAATAATAGTGGTAATATCAACTAAGTGCCTACCGTGGGCCAAGCCCTATTCTGCATGCTTTACCTCATTTATTCCTCACAGGAACCCAATGAGGTAAGTTTTTTTTTTCATTACTTAATGAATTTTGTTACAATTATAGGTGTACAAAAATTATCACAACTCAATTTGATAGCATTTCCATCCCAAACCATCAGTGCATTCCCCCAACCCACAAATTGTCTCATTTGGAAACCATAGGTTTTCCAAAGTCTGTGAGTCATTATCTGTTCTGCAAAGAAGTTCATTGCGTCCTTTTCTTAGGTTCCACATGCAAGTGGTAGCATTGGATGTTGCTGTCTAACTGTCTGACTGGTTTCACTTCGCATGATAATTTCTAGGTCCATCCAAGTTGCTATAAATGTTGTTATTTCATTCCTTTTAATGGCTGAGTAATATTGTGTGTATGTACCATATCTTCCCTATCCACTCCTCTGTCGATGGGCATTTAGGTCGTTTCCATGACTTGGCTATTGTATAGAGTGCTGCAATGAACACTGGAGTACATGTGTCTTTTCGAGTCACGGTTTCCTCTGGATAGAACCCCAGGAGTGGGATTGCTGGATCAAATGGTAATTCTATTTTGAGTTTTCTGAGGAATCTGCATGCTGTTTTCCACAGTGGTTGCACCAATTTGCATTCCCACCAGCAGTGTAATAGGGATCCTTTTTCTCCCCACCCTCTCTAGCACTTACTGTTTGTAGACTTTTTGATGATGGCCGTTCTGGCTGGTGTAAGGTGGTACCTCATAGTGGTTTTGATTTGCATTTCTCTAATAACGAGTGATGTTGAACATCTTTTCATGTGTTTTTTGGCCATCTGTATGCCAATGAGCTAAGTTCTGTAGCATTCCTATTTTATAGATAAGGAAACTGAGATACAGAGAGTTTAGGCTGTTATTATCACATCAGTACACAGGGGAGTCTGTTTTCAGAGCTCACACACTTCACCACAAATGTGTGAAAGCTTTTATGTTCTTTAGATCAAAGACCTGCAAACTATGGTCCACAGGACAAATTCAGCTTGCCATCTTAAGCCTGCAAACTGAGAATATTTTTTATAATTTTTTCTTGGCCGCCCCCACGGCATGCTACAGTTCCCAGGCCAGGGATCAAACTCAGGCCACAGCTGCAACCAGAGCCCCAGCAGTGATAACATCAGATTCTTAACCCACTAAGCCACAAGGGAACTCCTACAGTTTTTAAAATTGAAAGAAAAATAATATTTTTGTGACATGAAAAATCATATGAAATTGCAATTTCGGTGTCCATAAATAAAGTATATTGGAACATAACCATGTTCATTAGCTTTAATGCCTGTCGTTAGTTGCATGTCTACTGCTGTCAGTGAAACAGTGTAAGCGGTATGCATCTCACTTAATTTGCATGAAAGTCTGAGACTAGATGCTGATGATGTTGAAGAATATGTGAATGCACGATGTTCCTGGAGGTAACAGTGAGACATTAATTCATTTATTTGGGAAGTACTTACAGAGTGGTAACAATGTACCAAGCCCTAGACAATGTATTAGGTAGCTGAAGTTGAAAATATAATTATGATTCCTACCCTCAAAGGAGTTTTCTTTCTAATTCAGTGTTTCTCAACGTGTAGTTCATCAAACAGAACATGGGACAAATCGGTTAGCTACTGCTATATAACAAACAACCGCAAAACTAAATGACTTGAAACAGCGAGCATTTATGACCCATTTATGTGTGGGTCAGCTGTACGGTTCTACTTAACTGGGCCAGATTTAACTGATCTTGCTTGGTCACACTCATGTACTGTGGTCAGCTGTCAGGTCAGCAGATGGCTGGCCTCATCTGCTTTGGCTTGCCTTCACATGATCTTTCATCCTTCCACAGGCTAGTGTGGGCTTAATCTGGGACTCCCAGGGGTATAAGAAAATGAATAGAAACAAAAAAGGCCTTTGAAGCATAGACTCAGAAGGTGTCACTGTCACTACTTCTAATGGCAAAGCAAGTCACAGGGCAAGCCCAAATTCAAAACTGGATAAACAGACTCCACCTCTTGATGGAAGGAACTAAAAGGTCAAATTGCAAAAGGCATGGATAGAGACAGTTGGGGAATTGAGACCATTTTTCTAATCAGCCTAGGTGGTTTGTCAGTTTTGGAAGAGTATGTGATGAAACAATTTTGTTTACCTGTACTTGACAAATTTGAGAATAAAATATCAGAATTCCACAGAAATTCCTTTCCTTTCCCTTTCTAATAATACTCATGGCCATATGCTATGCAGGTGGCACCTGGCATTTTGCCTCAGCACCATTTCCTTACCAGAGAACAATTCTTATAGGTTATTTTCACATTATTTGTGTTGAACTTGTATTTTATGTAATTCCTTTTCTCTTCAGTTATATTCTCATTTTTGCCGTGAAAGGATCAGGGGCTTAAGAGTGGTTCTTTGCAGTGAAAAGACAGGGCTGAAAATAGTTAAAAGTAGTAACACAAATGAAACTAATAACACAGAATACACTCATAAACCTAAATAGAGGTAAGATTCTAGTCTTTAGGTCTTGGAAGAAATGTGAAAATGTGATGGTGCCAATGGGATATACAGAGATGATTAAAACTTGAATTGTAGTAGATCAACATTCATTTTGTCTTTAAACCCTGACCTTCAGTCTAAAGTGGGATTATCCATTAATATTTTGTCCAAAGTGAAGCTGATCACGTTACTTGTCTTCATAATATTTTAATAATACACTGATATGCTCAAGTAAATCATTTTCCCCAGAACTAGTTAAAAAATAGTGTTTTCCAGCATGAAATCCATTAACTTTGACACCAAAGACGAAAATCAACTCGAAATTATACAGGCTTTATTTGAAATTTCATTTATTGTCATGAAAACAGTTGCAAAGCACACTACCACAGAGGATACTGTAAAACCAGCCACTACCAGCTGCCATCCACAGGGATAATGATACATATTATTTTTGAAGAGAAACTAAATGAAATATCAGCCAAATTTCCTTATCAGATGACACTGTCAGATGTTAGTATCACTGGAACACTACATGAAATTGTTATTTTGAGTATGATAGTGACCTGTTTCACATTATAGTTGGATGGCCTCATTCACGTGCACACTAAGAACTGTTTACTGGCACAGGTGGCAAAAGAAAAAATACTTTACACCTTTTTGTCTAGTTTGTTACTAAATGTCCACATAATGATGACTCTGTGAGCCATAAAATGGACTGAACAAGTTGCACGGGGATCAACACCACTGGGTTTGCAGCAGGGAAGGGGGTGGTTCTCAAACTGTAAGAGATGGCACCGAGTTCTGAGTCTCAGAAGCTAGGTTGTGCTCAGCCAAATGCTTTGTGCCCCTGACTGAGTGCTGAAAGACAGAGCAAAAATTGTAATTAAAATAGAAATCTCTCTTAGCCACCACCTAGCTGATGTCAGTTCTCCTTCTCAACCATGAGCCTTTTATCATCTCATCTCCTTGAAACATCTTTTCTCAGTCTCCATAACAGCGCTTTCCTTGTTTCTTTTCTCCATCCTCACCAGCTGCTCTTTCTCAGTGTCTTCCTAATTTCCCTCAGATTTTGGCATTGTAGTGCGTCAGGGCTTAGTATAATATTTCTCTCTAAGTAATCTCATCTAGCCTAATGGCTTTATTTCAGTCCAATGAATCCCAAATTTATATTTCATACCTGGAACTTTCCTCCAGAGTAACTAACTTATCTCCATCACCACTTAGACTCTATATTTCATATTTCACAAGTCCAAAATGGATCTCTGGATCTCCACTCCCAACCCTGCTCCACTCATGCAGTCTTCCCATCTGAGTTAATGAAACTCCAGCTTTCCTGTTGGACATTTGGAGTCATTCTTTTTTTTTCTTTTGTTTTGTCTTTTTGCCTTTTATGTAGAGCCGCACCTGTGGCATGTGGAGGTTCCCAGGCTAGGGGTCTAACAGGAGCTGTAGCCGCTGGCCTTCGCCACAGCCACAGCAATGCGGGATCCGAGCCGCGTCTGCAACCTACACCACAGCTCACGGCAACGCCGGATCCTCAACTCACTGAGCAAGGCCAGGGACTGAACCCGCAACCTCATGGTTCTTAGTTGGATTTATTAACCACTGAGCCACGAAGGGAACTCCTGGAGTCATTCTTAATTCATCTCCATTTCCCATACTTCCATCCAGATTTTATGAATCTTATCCTCAAAAATATATCAAGAATGTGGTCAAGTCTTGCCATTTCAACTGCTGTGAGAAGATTCTTGGTCTTATTCATCCTCAGTACCACCTGTGGTAGTAACAAAGAAGTCCGACGTAACTTAGGAGGCATGTAGAAAATTAACTATCTGACAACTGAGTGCATTACCAGCATCAAAATATTAAGAGGGAGTTAACTGGCAGAATTATCCATGTGGCAGCCCTTCTTCATGGGAAGAAGTCAAAATATCAACATTTTTTTCGGGTTTTTTTCTTTCTTTCTTTCTCCTTCCTTCCTTCTTATTTCTTTCCTTTTTTTTCTTTCTTTCTTTTTTTTTTTTTTTTTTTTTTGCTTTTTAGGGTCACATCTGTGGCATATGTAAGCTCCCAGGCTGGGGACTGAATCAGAGCTGCAGCTGCAAGACTATGCCACAGCCACAGCAATGTGGGATCTGAGCTGCATCAGTAACCTACACTACAGCATAGGGTAATGCTGGATTGTTAACCCACTGAGGAAGGCCTGGGATCGAGTTTATGTCCTCATGGATACTAGTTGGGTTTGTAACCCACTGAGCTGCAATAAGAACTAGAAAATATCAACATTAACACAAGTTTGGAAGAGGTGATTCCAGCCCTCATGTATGACTTTAAAGGGTTCAGAACTTTAGTGGAGAAGGTAACTGCCAATGTAGTAGAAAAAGCAAGAGAACTAGAATTAGAAGTGGAGCCTGCAGATATGACTGTATTGCTGCAATCTCATGATAACATCTTAATGGATGCAGAGCTGCTTCTTATGGATGAGCAAAGAAAGTGCTTTCTTGAGATGGAATTTCCTGGGGAAGATGCTATGAAGATTATTGGAATGACAACAAAGCATTGAGAATATTAGGTAAACTTAGGTAATAAAGCAGTGGCAAGTTTTGAAAGGATTAACTCCAATTTTGAAATAAGTTCTGTGGGTAAAATGCTATCTCTGTAGCATTGCATGGTACAGAGAAATTGTTTATGAAAGGAAAGGTTTAATCAATGCAGCAAACTTCATTGTTTTCTCATTTTAGGTAATTACTACAGGCACACAACCTTCAGCACCCACCACCCTGATCAGCCAGCTGCCATCAACATTGAGGTAGGACCCTCCACCATCAAAGAGATTAATGACTTGCTCAAGACTCAGATGCTAGTTAGCATTTGTTAGCAATAAAGTATTTTTAATTAAGGTGTGTATATTTTTAAACATAATGCTGTTTCACACTTGGTAGACTGTAATATATGTAACCATAACTTTATATCTACTGGGAAACCAAACATTTTGTAAAGTTGCTTTATTGTGGTGATCTGGACCACACCTGCAATGCTTATGAGGTATGCCTGTATATATAGCAATGTAAACAATCAAGATATATAGCACTTCCATTGCCACCTGTTTTTTGTTTGTTTGTTTTTGTCTTTTTAGGGCTGCTACTGAGGCATATGCAGGTACTCAGGTGCAGGCCTACACCACAGCTCACAGCAATGCCAGATCCTTAACCCATTGAGCAACGCCAGGGATTGAACCTGCGTCCTCATGGAAGCTAGTCTGATTCGTTTCCACTGAGCCATGATGGGAACTCTGCCACCTATTAAATAATCCTCTAATTCACCCCAACCCTAGCAACCACCAGTCTGTTTTATGTCATTGCGGGTTAGTTTTGCCTGTTTTAGAAACTCATATGAACATAATCATATATATGTGCTCTTTTTTGTTGAGTTTCTTTCATTTGGTTTAAAGTTTTTGAGACTTATTCATGTTGCTATATGCATTAGTAGTTCATTCTTTTATATAACTAAGTAGTAGTCTGTTGTATGGACATAGCATAATTATTTTTGTCTTATTTTTTAATTTTTTTCCATTACTTAATGAATTTTATTACAATTATAGGTGTACAAAAATCATCACAACTCAATTTGATAGTATTTCTATCCCAAACCATCAGTGCACTCCCCACCCCCCAGATTGTCTCATATGGAAACCATAGGTTTTCCAAAGTCTGTGAGTCATTATCTGTTCTGCAAAGAAGTTCATCTTGTCCTTTTTTTAGTTTCCACATGTAAGCAGTAGCATTGGATGTTGCTGTCTAATTGTCTCACTGGTTTCACTTCGCATGATAATTTCTAGGTCCATCCAAGTTGCTATAAGTGTTGTTATTTCATTCCTTTTAATGGCTGAGTAATATTCCATTGTATGTATGTACCATATCTTGCCTATCTAATCCTCTGTCGATGGGCATTTAGGTTGTTTCCATGACTTCCTATTGTATAGAGTGCTACAATGAACACTGGAATACACGTGTCTTTTTGAGTCATGGTCTCCTCTAGATAGAACCCCGGGAGTGGGATTGCTGGATCAAATGGTAATTCTGTTTTGAGTTTTCTGAGAAATCTCCAAACTTTTTTCCACAGTCGTTGCACCAATTTGCATTCCTACCAGCAGTATAATAGGGATCCTTTTTCTCCCCACCCTCTCCAGCACTTATTGTTTGTAGACTTTTTGATGATGGCCATTCTGGCTGGCGTAAGGTGGTACCTCATAATGGTTTTGATTTGCATTTCTCTAATAACGAGTGATGTTGAACATCTTTTCATGTGTTTTTTGGCCATCTGTATGTCTTCTTTGCAGAATTGTCTGCCTAGATCTTCTGCCCATTTTTTGATGAGGTTGTTTGTTTTTTTTTTGCTGTTGAGCTGTAGGAGGTGTTTGTAAATTTTAGAGATTAATCCCTTGTCAGTTGATTCATTTGCAAATATTTTCTCCCATTCTGTGGGTTGTCATTTTGTTTTGTTTAGGGTTTCCTTTGCTGTGCAGAAAATTTTAAGTTTAATTAAGTCTCATTTGTTTATTTTTCTTTTTATTGTCCTTACTCTGACAGGTGGATCTGAGAAGATGTTGCTGTCATTTATGTCAGAGAGTGTTTGGCCTATGTTTTCCTCTGAGTTTTATAGTATCTGGTCTTATATCTAAATCTTTAATCCACTTTGAGTTTATTTTTGTGCATGGTGTTAGGAAGTGTTCTAGTTTCATTTTTTTACATGTGGCTATCCAGTTTTCCCAGCACCACTTATTGAAGAGGCTGTCTTTTGTCCAATGTATATTCTTGCCTCCTTTGTCATGGATTAGTTGACTATAGATGTGTGGGTTTAATTCTGAGCTTTCTGTCCTGCTCCATTGGTCTATATTTCTGTCTTTGTGCCAGTACCATACAGTTTTGATGACTGTGGCTTTGTAGTAGAGTCTGAATCAGGGAGCCTGATTCCTCCAGCTCCATTTTTCTTTTTCAGGATGTCTTTGGCTATTCTGGGTTTTTTGTGCTTCCAAACAAACTTTAAAATATTTTGTTCTAGTTCTGTGAAGAACGTTCTTGGTAATTTGATAGGGATTGCATTGAATGTGTAGATTGCCTTGGGTAGTATAGTCCTTTTGATAATATTGACTCTTCCAATGCAAGAGCATGGTATGTCTTTCCATCTGTTTACGTCATCCTTGATCTCTTTCATCAGCGTTTTATAGTTTCAAAGTACAGGTCTTTTGTCTCTTTAGGTAGGTTTATTCCTAAATATTTGATTCTTTTTGATGTGATGGTAAACGGGATTGCTTCCGTAATTTCTCTTTCTGATCTTTCATTGTTAGTATGTACAAATGCAGTTGATTTCTGTGTATTAATTTTGTATCCTGCGACTTTGCCAAATTCATTGATGAGCTCTAACAGTTTTCTGATAGCGTCTTTAGGATTCTCTAAGTATAGTATCATGTCATCTGCAAATAGTGATAGTTTGACCTCTTCCTTTCCAATTTGGATTCCTTTTATTTCTTTTACTTCTCTGATTGCTGTGGCTAGGACTTCCAAAACTATGTTGAATAGTACTGGCGAGAGTGGACATCTCTGTCTTGTTCCTGATCTCAGCGGGAATTCTTTCGGCTTTTCACCATTGAGAATGATGTGAGCTCTGGGTTTGTCACAGATGGCCTTTATTATGTTGAGGTAGGTTCCCCCATGCCCACTTTCTGAAGGGTTTTTATCAGAAATGGGTGTTGGATTTTGTCAAAGGCTTTTTCTGCATCTGTGGAGAGGATCATATGGTTTTCCTTCTTCAGTTTGTTAACGTGGTGTATCACACTGATTGATTTGCAGATATTGAAGAATCCTCGCATCTCTCGGCGAAATCCCACTTGATCGTGATGTACAATCCTTTTAATGTATTGTTGAATTCGGTTGGCTAGTATTTTGTTGAGGATTTTTGCATCTATGTTCATCAGTGATATTGGCCTGTAATTTTCTTTTTTTGTGGTATCTTTGTCTGGTTTTGGTATCAGGGTGATGGTTGCCTCATAGAATGAGTTTGGGAGTGTCCCTTCCTCTGCAATTTTTTGGAAGAGTTTCAGAAGAATAGGTGTTAGCTCTTCTCTAAATGTTTGATAGAATTCACCTGTGAAACCATCTGGTCCTGGAGTTTTGTTTGTTGGAAGTTTTTTAATCACAGTTTCAATTTCAGAGCTTGTGATTGGTCTATTCATATTTTCTATTTCATCTTGGTTTAGTCTTGGGAGATTGTACTTTTCTAAGAATTTGTCCATTTCTTCTAGGTTTTCCATTTTATTGCCATAGAGTTGCATATAGTAGTCTCTTATGATCGTTTGTATTTCTGTGATGTCTGTTGTTACTTCTCCTTTTTCATTTCTAATTTTATTGGTTTGTGTCCTCTCTCTTTTTTTCTTGATAAGTCTGGCTAAGCGTTTATCAATTTTGTTGATCTTTTCATAGAACCAGCTTTTAGTTTCATTGATCTTTTCTGTGGTTTTCTTCATTTCTATTTCATTGATTTGTGCTCTGATCTTTATGATTTCTTTTCTTCTACTAACTTTAGGCCTTGTCAGTTCTTCCCTCTCTAGCTGCTTTAGATATAAAGTTAGGTTGTTTATTTGAGCTTTTTCTTGTTTCCTGAGGTAGGCTTGTATTGCTATAATCTTTCCTCTTAGAACTGCTTTTGCTGCATCCCAGATGTTTTGGAGTGTCATGTCTTTGTTGTCATTTACTTCTAGGTATTTTTAAATTTCCTCTTTGATTTCTTCAGTGATCCATTGGTTGTTTAGTAGCATGTTGTTTAGTCTCCATGTGTTTGTATTTTTTGCCATTTTTTTCTTGTTCTTGATTTCCAGTCATATAGCATAGTGGTCAGAAAAGATGCTTGATATGATTTCAATGTGCTTAAAGTTACCAAGGCTTGATTTGTAGCCCAGGATATGATCAATCTTAGAGAATGTTCTGTGTGCACTTGAGAAGAATGTGTATTCTGTTGCTTTTGGATGGAATGTCCTATAAATATCTATTAAGTCCATCTGATCTAATGCTTCATTCAGGGCCTGTGTTTCCTAATTGATTTTCTGTCTGGATGATCTATCCATTGCTGTAAGTGGGGTGTTCAAGTCCCCACTATGATGGTGTTATTGTTGATTTCTCCTTTTAAGGTTGTTAGCAGTTGCCTTATATATTGTGGTGATCCTATGTTGGGTGCATAGATATTTAAAATGGTTATATCTTCTTCTTGGATCGATCCTTTGATCATTATGTAGTGCCTTTTCCTGTCTCTTAAAATGTTCTTCATTTTAAAGTCTATTTTGTCTGATAGGAATATTGCTACTCTGGCTTTCTTTTGATTCCCGTTTGCATGGAATATCTTCTTCCATCCTCTCACTTTCAGTTTGTATGTGTCCCTAGAAGTGAAGTGGGTCTCTTGAAGACAGCATATATATGGGTCTTGTTTTTGTATCCATTCAGCTAGTCTATGTCTTTTGTTTGGGGCATTCAGTCCATTAACATTTAAGGTAATTATTGATATGTATGTTCTTATTGCCATTGTATTAACTGTTTTGTGTTTTTGTTGCTCTTTTTTCTTCCCTTATTCTCTTGTTGTCTCTTCTCACAAGATGGCTATCTTTAATGTTGTATTTGAGTTGATTTTTCTTATTTGTTTGTGTATCAATTGTAGATTTTTGGTTTGCGGTTACCCTGAAATTTTGATATAGGAGTCTGTATATAAATGAGATTGTTTTAAGTTGTTGGTTTCTTAATTGCAAGTGTGTCTCCAGTGTCCTGCATTTGTGCTCTCTTCTCACGATTTCTGATTTTGGTAGCATAATTGTGCATGGATGATTTCGTATCTTTACTGTATGTATGCTTTTACTGGTGAGCCTTGTCATTTGTGGTGTTTTTGTTTCTGGTTGTGGCCTTTTCTTTTCTGCCTAGAGAAGTTCCTTTAGTATTTGTTGTAAAGCTGGTTTAGTGTTGCAGAAATCTCTTAGTTTCTGCTTATCTGTAAAGGTTTTGATCTCTTCTTCAAATCTGAATGAGAGCCTTGCTGGGTAAAGTAATCTTGGTTGGAAGTGTTTTCCTTTCATCACATTAAGTATATCATGCTTCCCTTCTGGCCTGCAGAGTTTCAACTGAAATATCTGCTGATAAACTTATCAGGGTTCCCTTGTATATCATTTGTTTCTTTTCCCTAGCTGCTTTCAAAATTTTCTCTTTGTCTTTAATTTTGGTCATTTTGATTAATATGTGTCTTGGGGTGTTCCTTCTTGGGTTTATTTTATATGGTACTTGTTGCACTTCCTGGATTTGAGTGAGTGGTTCCTTCCCATATTAGGGAAGTTTTTGGCTATTATCTCTTCAAATATTTTTTCTGTCCCCTTTTCTCTCTCTTCTCCCTCTGGCACCCCTATAATACGGATGTTGGTGCATTTAACATTATCCCAGAGTTCTCTAAGACTCTCCTCACTTCCTTTCAATCTTTTATCACTTTTCTCCTCTGCATTAGTGATTTCCACTAATTTGTCCTCCACCTCACTGACTCATTCTTCTGCCTCCTGTATTCTGCTGTTGGCTGCTTCTAATGAATTTATTTGAGTTATTGTATTTTGCATCTCTTCTTGTTTAATTTTTACAGCTTGTATTTCTTTGCTCAGTGTTTCCTGTAAATTATCAGTCTTTGCCTCCAGTTTATTTCCAGTGTCTTACATCATCTTCAGCATCAACAGTCTAAAATCTCTTTCTGGGAGGCTGATAATCTCCTCATCACTGAGCTGTTTTTCTGGGCTTTTCTCTTTCTCCCTTATCTGAGTTACAGTTTTCTGTCTTTTCATTTTTATAGGTTTTTGGTGTGGTGACCTTTTTGCCAACAATAGAGTTGTAGCCTCTCTTAGTTCTGGCCTTTGCCTCCCGTGTGACTAAAGTTGGTATGGGGAGGGGGTGCTTGCTGTAGGCTTCCTGATAGGAGGGACTGGTGCCTGCCCACTGGTAGGTGGGGTTGATTCCTCTCCCTCTGATTGGTGGAGCTTTGTCTCTGGGTGAGATTAGAGGATAGCTGTGTGCCTGAGTGGTCTTTAGGCAGCCTGTTTACTGATGGGTGAGGTTGTGATCCCACCTGGATTATTGTTTGGCCTGGGGCTTCTCAGCACTGATGGGAGGGACCAGATTTTCCCAGAAATGGCACCCTCCAAAGAAATGCAGGCTGACAAATGTTGCCAAGAGCTTAGCCTCCAATGCCTTTCCCCCACAGCAACCCACAGTCACCCCTGTTTTCCCAGGAGATCCTCCAAGAATTGCAGTCAGGTTCCACACAGATTCCTATGGAGCCTTTGCTTTGCCCTGGGACCAGTGCACATGAAAGTTTGTGTGCAGCTTTCAAGAATGGGGTCTCTGTTTCCCCCAGTCCTGTGGAGCTCCTGCACACAAGCCCCGCCGACCTTCAATGCCAGATGCTCCAGGGGTTCTTTCTCCCTGTGCCAGATCCCCAGGCATGGGGATTTGACGTGAGTCTCAGAACTCTCAGTCCTGTAGCTGAGTCTCTGTGATACAGTAACTTTCCAGTCTGTGGGGCTTCCCACCCGGGAGGTATGGGGTTGCTTCTATCTCTTAATCACCCCTCTTACCTCTTGATGTGGTCTCCTCTTTGTCTTCTGGAGCAGAATATCTTTTTCGAAAGTTTTCAGTCCATTTGGTTGAAGGTTGCTTGGCATTTGGTTGTAGTTTTGTTGTTTGGGGAGAGAAGTTGAGCTGCAGTTCTTCTATTCTGCCATCTTCTAGCATAATTTTTTTTTTATCCATTCACCAGTTGTTGCTTATTTGGGTTGTTTCCAGCTCATGGATATTATGAACAAAGCTACTGGAAAATTCATGTAAAAGTCTTTGTTTTTAAACTTGAAATGGATCCTAGTATGCTTTTCTTTTCTTTAACATTTAAGACTTTATTTTTTAGAGAATGTTTAGGTTCACAGCACAATTGAGAAGAATGTACAAGAATTTCCCCATACTCCCTGCCTTCACTCATGCCCAGCCTTCCTTCTTATCAAAATTTGTCATCAGAGGATACAATTATTGTAAATTATGAACCTACATTGATACTTCATAGTCACTCAAAGTCCAGAGTTTACATTAGGGCTCAGTCTTGGTGTTGCACATTCTACAAATTTGGACAAATGTATAACAATATGCATCAATCGTGATAAAATCATAAAGAGTGTTTTCATTGCCCTAAAAATCCTCTGTTCTCTGCCTTTTCCTCTAATTGGAATTCTATAGTATGTAACCTTTTCAGATCAGATTATTTTACTTACTTTGCATCTAAGCTTTCTCCATGTCTTTTAATGGCTTAAAAGATTATTTCTTTTTAGTACTTAATAATATTCCATTGTCTGGATGTACCACGGTTTACTTACCCATTCCACTCACCTACTGTAGGACTTCTTGGTTGACACTTGACATCCATTTGCAGGGTTTTGTATAGATATAAACTCATCCTCCTTCGAGTATAGATTATATGGTTAGAGTATGTTTAGTTTTGTAAGAAACTGCCAACTTGTTTCCAAAGTAGCTATACCATTTTACATTCCCACCAGCAATGAATAAGAATTTCTGTTTCTCCACATCCTTGCCAACATTTGGTCTTGTCAGTGCTCTGGATTTTGACAATTTTAATAGGCTGGCGGTGGTATCTCATTGCATTTGCATTTCCCTGATGGCTTATGATATGGAGCATCTTTTCATATGCTTATTCACCATCTTTATATCTTCTTTGGTGAAGTATCTGTTCAGGTGTTTGCCCATTTTTAAAATCAGATTGTTTACTTTCTTATTGTTAAGGTTCAAGGGTTCTTGGTATGTTTTGGATAACAGTCCTTTATCAGATGTGTCTTTTATAAATATTTTTATCATATGTGTCTTTTACAAGTATTTTCCCCAGTCAGTAACTTGTTTTCTCATTCTCCTAACATTGTCTTTGAGGAAATGTTTTCAATTTTAGTGGAGCCAGTGTATCAATTTTTTTCATTCATCATGCCTTTGCTGTTGTATTTAATAACTCATTACCATACCCATGCCATACCTAGGTTAACTTCTAGAAGTTTTATAGTTTTCCATTTTCCATTTAGATTTATGGTTTTTGGGTTAATTTTTGTGAGTGGTATAAGGTCTGTACCCAGATTCATTTATGTTGGTCTATGTATGTGCTCTCTGTCTGTTCTATTTGTACTCTTTTGCCAAGACCATACTTGATTACTGCAGCTTTATGTTAAATCTTAAAGTAGAGTAATGTCAGTCATCCAACTTTATTTTTCCCCTTCAATATTGCATTGACTATGCTGGGTCTTTTGCCTCTGGATATATTTTTTTTATAATTTGTTTGTCAATATCCACAAAATAACTTGTTAAAATTTTTATTGGAATCTCACTGAGTCAATAGATCACATTGGGAAGAACAGACACCTCTGCAATATTGAGTCTTCCTATCCATGGACTTTGAATATCTCTTTATTTAGTGCTTTGATTTCATTGATCAGAGTTTTGTAGTGTTCCAATATAGATGTCTTTTGAATATTAGGGGTTTTAATTTTCATGAAATCCATTTTATATACCTCAAGAGTATCCTTTTTATTTCCTAGTTGATAAATCTTTATCTACCCAAGATATTAAACTTTTTTTATGTTTTCTATTGGAAAGATTTTGTTTTAGTTTTTCTGTCTAGGTATATGTTTTTTAGCACTTTAGGTAAGCCATTCAACTGTCTTCTGTTCACTTGTTTCTGTTGAGAAGTCTGCAGTTATTTTTATCTTTGTTTTCCCTGTATGTGATGTCTTTTTTCCCTATCTCCCTTTTAGATCTTTTTCCTTTATCAGTGTGTTTCAGCAGTTCTACTATGATGTACCTTTGTGTGGTTGTCCTTGGATTTATTCTGCTTGGGAGCTGTTGCATTTCTTGAATGTGTGGGTTCATTTTTTGGACATTTTCAACTATTTTTTATTAAAAGATTTTATTTAACACATGCCCCAGGATTCAAAGAATGTGTATGTTAAGTTGCTTATTATTTTCCTACGAGTCACTGAGGTTCTGTTCAACTTTTTAGACTTTCCTTCTCTGTGTTCTTCAATGGGAAGGTTTCTGTTGCCGTGCCTTCAAGTTTATTGATCTTTTCTTGTGTTCTGTTACTACATCCATACTTAATCATTTTTATTCCTTAACTCAATTATGTCATAATTTCCTTTGAATCTTGAATATACTTAAATAGCTATCTTAAGTTCTTATTTACTAAGTATATCATCTCTGTTAATTATGGATCTCTTTCTATTAACTGATGAGTCATATCTCTCTGTTTATTTTCATGCCTAATAATTTATGGTTAGATGCTGGGCATTTATAGTTTTACATTATTTGGTAGATCTATTAAAATTGTAGAAGTTTAAATTTTTATTTTTTAGTTTGATGGGGCACACAATTAATTTACTTGCAAATCAGTTTAATCTTTTATGTTTTATTAAACTGGATTGGGATTAACCTTTATTATTGGGATATGTTAGGCCTCCTCCAAAGGCATAACTTTTGGGGGGTATCTATTGAATGTCTTGATCATTCAATGAAATATCTTACTCTGTTAGACTGATTGTGTCCCATTTGTGTATGAACTCCAGAAATTGTTCAGATTATAAGTTCACCCAATAGTTGGTCTTTCCCTGATAGTTGTTATTTGATCAGCCTCATTCAGTCTTACTCTCTGCAAGCACAGCTTAGTATTCATGCAAAGACTCAAGTAGACGCCATGCCAATTTCTGAAAACTCTCCATCTTTGTGGCATCCTCCTCTCTAGTATTTTGCTCTGCAAATTCTAACTACTCTAGCCTTCTTGAATTCTGCTCTCTATGTCTTCAGCTCAGTGAGTCTGCCTGGTTCTGGTTATAATCTCCCTCCTTGTTCTGAGGTCTAGGAAATACCTCTGGGCATATGGCTAGAGTGATTGAAGATCTCACCTCATTTGCTTTATTTTTATTTTTCCATTTATTACAGTCTTGCACTATCCATTGTCCAATCTTTGTAAATCATATATTTTGTCCAGTATTTTAATTATTTATGGAAAAAGGGCAAGTCTGATACCAGTTTCTCCATCATGGCTTGAAATAGAAATCCTTCAGCTTATAATTTTTTAAATGGACCTTGCTACTTGCCTTACAAAGTTGGCTTTGAAATACACATGATGAGACAGCCTCTGGCTTTGCCTGCACCTCTGTGAAGTTCCTCAGGTTGTTTATAATTGTTTAATCCCCAAACCATCCTAAATATAAAACAAAAATAATTGGTACAAATTATTAGTTTAATATTTTTTCTTTCTTTCTTTATTCTTTTTCCTTTATCCCTCTCTTTTTCCCTCTTTCATTATGGCTGTCAATATCCAAGCTGTGATCTATGGATCTATTGAACTTTGCATCTCTATCTACTTGCTATCTCTTCCTGCTCAATGACATCTGGTAAATATTGTTTTTCCTTTCTTTAAGTATCCTGCAGTTGGATCCCATTAAAACCTCTTGAAAGTTCATGTCTGGAAAGGAGTTCAGAGTGGCTGGAAAATGAGCCAAATGGGTATGCAACAAGGTTAGTAACCTCAGAGAAGCTAACCAGATCTGTAAAGCCTTACTTGTGATAAGAAGAGTAAATTTGATCTAGAATTGTGCTATCCAATACAATAAGCACTAGCTGCATGTGACTGTTGATCACTTGAAATGTGCCAAATGTTGAAATAATATTTCGGATATTTTAGATTAAATAATCTAAATAAGTTGTTAAAATACATTTCACCTATTTCTTTTTACTTTTTAAAACATGGCTTATAATGTATTCCTTTTAGGCAGACAGGGAAAGGAGACTGAGGTTTTAAGACTGATACCATGGCCAGTCTGCATTTTAAGCCTGTCAGACACTGTGCAGAGCACAGACACTGTCCTTCTGAGGGCAAGAAAAGTAATTATAAGACTACAGTGATGGCCCCAGAAAGAAATGATTATCATACTTAATATCACCAAAGTTGTATTTCTGGTTGATAAAATTGCCACCTGCTGCCTTTGTAGTAGTGGCACAAAATACAAATAGAACAAGTTATTCAAAAAATATGTGAGTGGCTTATACCCAGTCTTATACGTACATACATACATACATACATACATACATACATACACACACATGTATACACACATACACACACACACACACATTGAACATCTCCTGCTATGCCCCTTCTTGATCATTTTTTACATCAATTCTGGACTAACAAAGCTTTGGGGAACATGGTCTTTTGTGGATTTACACAAGTCATCTGGGGTTGGAGGACTTTGTCCCTCCAGACTGAGCTTCCCTGCTTACCAATAGTGTGACTCTGGAAAGGTTGCTTAAACTCTCTGAGTCTCACTGTCCTCATATTCCACAGGTTCTTTGGGAAATTAAAAGCAAAAAATTTTAAGCATGTAAAGCTGAATAGTTAATGCTAAAAAATCTTAAATATGCTTGTTCTTCTTTTTTACAAGGTAAACCGCCTTCATGCATAACAGAGAATGGTTGACTAAAATTTCAGTCCCCGGATCTGGGTGACCTTAACCCTCATATTTGGCAGGACAATTGCACTGGAAAGTGTGGGGGAAAAATAGCTCCCAGATTATAGCAGTCTCCTTCTGTTCAGGGAACTTTGCCATCCTCAGGCAAGCATGTTCTCCCTCCCATTGAAGACCCTGGCAGTGGGGTGAGCTGGATAACGGAGGACAGGACATGTTCTCTGAAGGTTAAGTAAATGAGACCCCGTTTGGCTAACATGCTGGTTATCTGCCCACACAGGTGTTCCAGGGTCATTCTTTCCCTCACCTGGAGTTTGGTATCACAAGGTTGCCAGAATCAGAACCTAAACATATGTCAATATTTAACTCCTCTGCAAACATACCTACTGAATTGGAAACTTCTATCTTTTTATTTTCTAATGACCAAGGTTTCAGAGTCAAAACTGAGTCAATGTTATGTAATGTGCTGCTGAATCTAGGAGATGTAGAATGATTTTTCAATGAAAGCCGATTTTCAGTGCCAGGAGATGATACATGGGGAAGGACTGCTATGGCTCTATCACCCCTCACACGGCCCATCCTCCAGCTTGCAGTTCTGCGATGTGAGGAGGAACAAAAGCTCGTGAAAAGCAGGGTTTTGATTGCAGCTCCAATCCACCTATCTGTGGTGCTTGAGTGTTTCCTATGTACCAACATGCTAAACTTCTCTAACAATGCATAAGTTGTATCTGGGAGCCCAGGTAAAACATTGGGTGAATTTTCGTTAAACCCTGAAGTTTCATATTGCCTCAGATTGCTTGTGAAACAATGGTCACTAAACTGAAAAATGCCCATTAAATTTAAAATTCTACAAAAATGGCATGAAGAACTGAGTAATTATGTTTTATAATTTGGAAGTGTCAGGAAAGAGGACTTCTAATTAGAAAAAAAAATCTGTCAGAGCATTAATGTTTTATGTAATGTTTGCATTCCAAATCTCACAGTAAAATTTGCAGCCCAGAATTCAGTGTTTGCTACCTGAACCCTTCTTGGAAGAAGGAGAAATTATTGTACAATAGAATAATCTTTATTGGTTAAGGTAATGCTAGTTACCCATATCAGTGGCTTAGAACAGTAAGAATTTATTTCTTCCTTATGTAAAGTTCAAAATGGGTTTTCGTGATTGATGGGTGGCTTCCTCTAGGCAAGGAACTCAGGCCCCTTCCATGTTGTGGCTCAGCCAGCTTTAACACATGGCCTTCAAGGTCACTGTACTTGTGTGCACCAAGCCATGAAAAGGAAGGCACGTGGAGGATCAGGTGTAGGTTCTTATGAACACGACTGGAACTGATGCACATCTGTGCACTCACATCTCATTGGCCAGAAGCTGATCATGTGACCCATCTCCTTGCAAAGGAGATTGGGTAATAGAGTTTAGTTCTGTCCCCTGTAGGAACAGGCCAGAAGTCTCTGCTGCATGCCCTATAAACAGACATTTCTAGATAGCATGTTAGTGATCTGAATGAAACAATACAGTTCATAAAATTTTACAACGCAGCTAAAGGATTCAGGAAGATTGAATTTAGGGGAAGTCATTCATCCCGAATTGACATGATAGACTGCTGATTATGTACAATTCCTTTCTGAGCTTTTATAACAGTTTGGGAAATTAACTCTTCCCAAAACACTCTAAAACTTGAACTGAAATGTTTACAAAATAATTCCCTATGGACTCACTCTCTGCTTCAAAACACAGTGACTTTTGGTCCTAATTCTACAATCTATGTTGAGCAAAGATCACCCTGATTGTGGATGAAATTTTGTATTATCTAAAATGCCAACCTAAAAAATTTGTGTGAATTGTTTTCTAATTCGTGCAGAATGTATTTTACTTTATAATATACTCATTCCAAAGTGAACTTCAGCTTGGCTCCACCCCTTTTGTTTTGTTTTGCTTATTTGCTTATTTTGAGTTTAAAATTCTTCAGAAAATCACAGTTCTTTACTGTGAGATCACAGAGGCAGTTGTTACTACCACAATTATGCCAACTAAATTGCTTTCTATATTCATTCCCTCATTTGTTTGTTCGTTCATTCAGGAGGGATGGTTTCAGGGCTTGCTACATGCCAGCTGGGCTAGAGGCTGAGGTGTGACAAGGCCCAGAGAGTTCCCACCCATCTCGGAGTTTATGATCCACACTGACTGTGATGGGTGTCAAATAAGGGAAGTTCTGAGAGGAGGGGTTTCTAGAGGGCAAAGGGACACCCATCTAACCAGGGCTGGAGAAGATGAGATGCTGACACATGAAGGATTCAGTGGAATTTTGCCAAAAATCCCAACCATGGAATATTCCTTCCATGTGCTATCTGTTCTGATTTTAACATTTCTCTTGTCCAGTTTTCTTGAATTTTCTTCATACACAATTTTTTTTAACTTTTTTCCTGTACCTATAAAACTTTGTCAGGGAACTGAATTATATGACCATTTTTGACCTACAAATATGGCAATTACGTACAATTCAATTTTTATCTGTGATGTTGTTGGGTTAAATGGCTCCTGTTTCTTAAAATCATGGTATCCTGTCACAGTCTTTTTAAAATTAATTTTGAGCAGTAAACACCCCAGTTCCTTTCTATCAAATACTTATCTTTCGTGTTATGTTTCTCAGACCATTTTTTCCACATTGAATTTTGTTTTTCTCTTATGCATAATTTCATTTGGTGATGGGGTCACTGATTTCACCTCTATGTTCCTAGAAGTTTCCCCATTTCCTTCTATCAGTTCATTTATTCTTTCTCCCATATTATTGTTGAGAAATAAACTAGTCTCGTGGACTACCAAAATAAAATAGCAACAGCTTTCCAAAAAGAATTGAAATGAACTCTCTTGAAAAATTGCTTCTATTTCCCTGTTTTGGAGGGTAAGACAAGGTTATACAGAAACTGCCTGAGCTGGTAAGCTTTCAGTATTTGTTGTCAAGACTGCTGCTATCAAATCAATGAAAACAATTTAGTTTCACACATATCCACATGCCTGCACAGAGAAGTGTAAACTAAAAAAGGGGACAGACTAGAACCTTCACTACAAGACACTATGGTGATTCTAAGCGTTGTATAACCACATTGAAAGAGAACTGTTCATACCTACCCTTTTCTCATCTTTCCAAAAATACTGTGGCAAACTTTACCTACTCTATCAGTCTTGGTTTGTTTATGATTAAAATTAGAAATACATTCTTGGAACCTCCTCTTTTTTTCATGCCACTTTTCCATGCAACTGTTCAAAAAGATAAGGTTTGTCTATAAAGGACCTCTAGGTGCTATTGGGTTGTGTGCAGGACTTGACAGAACTGCCACGGTGAGTCCAGAGCATGTTTACTAGGTCTAATTTATTCAGATTTGCCCATTTTCCCCCAGAGGTCTAGCTAAATTTGAATTGCGCCAATCTTTTAAAAACAGTCAGACTCAATTATATTTTTAAATTTTATTTAGATGCTGCTCATCTGGACACTTTCGCTGTTGCTGGGAGCAGTAGTAGGTAAGAAAAAATGTTTATGTCGTGCTGGAAGAAAGGCAGTAAAGGCTGAATTCAAGCTACTATGAGGATGAGGAGTAGAGTGAGTGAGAGATTCATGATAAGGAGAACCAGCACTGGGAGGAGGGCTGCCAGATAAAGGCTAAGACGCCCAGTTAAATTTGAATTTCAGAGAAATAAAGAATACATGACATAATTGTTTAAACAACAGGATTTATCATTATAAAAAATAAAATTTGAACTTAACACAATTTAAATGTATTGTTATGATTTGAAAATTTTATTGTTTATCTGAAACTCAAATTTAGCTTGTATTTTTATTTGCTAAATTGAGCAACCCTAGCCAGAGTCAAGTGTAGGGTTTGAACCCTGGTTCCACCAGCCACAATGGTATCTCCCTGAGCAATATCCATCCCACCTTTTTTTTTTCTTTTTTGTCTTTTCTAGGGCCTCACTCACGGCATATGGAGATTCCCAGGCTAGGGATCTAATTGGAGCTATAGCTGCTGGCCTATACCACAGCCACAGCAACGTGGGGTCCAGACCGTGTCTGCGACCTACACCATAGCCCACGGCAATGCCGGATCCTTAACCCATGAGCAAGGCCGGGAATCAAACCCTGAACGTCATGGTTCCTAGTTGGGTTCTTTAACCACTGAGCCATTACGGGAATGCCACCTGAGCAAAATTTTAACCTCTCTGTGTTTCACTATCTTCCTTGGGAACTGGGCGCAGAACACCAACCCTCTTGTAGGATAATTGTGAGACTTATGTATGAAAAAGTCATGCAAATCTTCTGGCCAAGCATCTAGCCCTTAGTAACATTGAGGGAATGCAGCCCCCACAAGAACTACTCCTACTATTTTTTTTCTTTTTCTTTTTAAGGCCACACCCATGTCATATGGAAGTTCCCAGGCTATGGGTCGAATCAGAGCTATAGCTGCCGGCCTACACTACAGCCTCAGCAGCAAGAGATCTGAGCCATGTCTGTGACCTATATCACAGCTCACAGCAACCCCGGATCCTTAACCCACGGAGCGAGGTCAGGGACCAAACCCTCATCCTCATGGATACTAGTTGGGTTCCTAATCCCCTGAGCCACAACAGGACCTCCAACTACTCTTACTATTAATCTAGACTTTATCTTTCTGGAGAACCCTTCCTTTGTGTCATAGATTAACATTCAAGTGCAGAGTTGTGTCAAACTATGGACTTTCTGTTAAATTATTTGTGAGCATCCTCTTCATCACAAGATAGGTCAGAGACCTAAATACTCATCCAGGTAGAGATATAAATTTTTGGGATTTGCATGAAACTCAACTTCCCCATCCAAAGCCCAAAGCCAGAAGATGGCTATGAGGAAGTAAGCTCCCCATCTCCCACTACCAAGGCCTTCTTGGGCACCAGTGGCCCAAAGGAGACTTCTGAGTTGAGAACCTTAAACGAGCCTAGCACAGGACTGGACAGGGACAGAAGGGGAGTGAGGCAGTCCTACATGGCAGAAGTGAGAAACATCAGCCTGTCTTTAGCCAAGATGCCTATTGAAGCTGTTTTGTGAGTGTGCATATATAGGAAGGTGTTTGGTGATGCGAAGGAAGAAAATATGCTGCAAAATGTAATTTAACTAATATTTTGACCAAGAGACCACTGAAAGCACTGTAATTAAATTAATATCCTTCAAACACTTCTGGGTGATTGCAGGAAATGAAGTCTGCTTCCCAAGACTTGGCTGCTTCAGTGATGATTCCCCATGGGCAGGAACTGTGCAAAGACCCTTCAAAGTATTGCCCTGGGCTCCAGAAGATGTCAAAACCCGTTTCCTCCTATACACTAATGAGAACCAAGACAACTACCAAGTAAGAGCACTCTTTCAGAACTAAGTTTCATCTGTTTTATGTAATAAGGATACCGAACTTTGTCTTCTAAAGAGAACAGATCAAATAGTAGAATCTGTATTTCTGTAGATGTTTAAGGTAGTGAGCTTAAATATTATTTTATGTAACTTGTTTATAAAAGTTTTATTTTAAAATTTGTTTAAAATATCCATTAACTTGATATTATTCTTATGCTACTTCCATGGTGCCATTTAATAAACATTCTAAATATGGATATTATGTAACTATAATCTCCAAATAGTATATATAACCTCCCAACATATTTTGTATCTATAAAACACACACAGCCCACCCTTCATAGGGTGGAGCCAAGACCCCACCACCAATATTATAGCAGACATATTAATATATCCCAAGTAGAGCAAATGCAAAGATGTTATGACACCTGGAAAGTAGCGACTCGGTGATTATTGTGAATAGCTTGGTTGTTGTGTGAGAACGCTTACTCACATGGGTCATGAGTTCCGGCACTCTTCCCCCTGCAGTCTTGCCGCATCCCTCCCCATACAAGCAATTCCATTAAGTACTTTGAGAAACTTGATGATCAACATTTTTTCCCCCAAACAGGAACTTGTTGCAGATCCAGCAACTATCACAGGTTCCAATTTTAGAGTGGATAGAAAAACACGCTTTATTATTCATGGATTCATAGACAAGGGAGAAGAAAACTGGCTGTCCAATATTTGCAAGGTGAGGCTGTCACTCTTTTAAGGGAAGGTTGTTTCTGGAGCCATAATTAACAACAGAGAAGGCAAGACCCCACCCAGTCAGGACAAATGCCTGCTACTGTGACCCCTCTGGGGCTGGGCTTCCCAGGGGAGGTCCAGGAGGTGACATGGGACCGTCAGACTGGCAGGGTTGGCAAGCATTTGGTGGCTCTGGTAGTGGTTATTTAAGAACTAATACAAAGATATTTCACAATTTTAGCAACACATTGCCATGCTGACTCAACATTTGTTGCATTTTCAATAGCTTTTTTGGCTATTATTTCTTTTATTATTTTAAAGTTTTATTCAAGTATAGTTGATTTACAAGGTTGTGACAATTTCTGCTGTACAACAAAGTGATTCAGTCGTACATATACACATATACCTTCTCTTTCAGATTCTTTTTCCACGTAGATTATCACAGAATACTCGATAGAGTTCTCTGTGCTATACAGCAGGACCCTCAATAGCTTTTGATTTCCTCAGTCAGCTTCGATTTCTGTGTGAAGGTCTTAGATAACTCATTTGCCCAAACTAATTATTTTCCTTTGATTTTCACTTGCTATTCTTTGATCTCCTATGGTAGCAGTAGTTAAGAAAGCTATAGATTTTCATTTCTGGCTTCTGTTATTTCAACAGTAGTGATCCTATTTTCTTAAATTTGCCTTTGGCTATGTGTCCCGTGACAATGATGAATTAAAAGACAGAAAATCAAATAGGGTAAGTTTTCCAAGTACCTGCTAGTGCTTGAGGAACATTATCATTGACTCATTCCTTCATCAAGCTTTCGTGGCTAGCTGTGGTAGAAAGATGCAGTCATTTCTTCAGCAGTCTTATTTCAGCCCTGCCTATGACTCAAGCCAAAGGCTGAATTGAGTCAACTGCAAAGAATTTCAACTGATCCCAAAGACAATCAAAATGAGGGGGCTCACTGACTTCACAAGATTAGAAATTATCAGTAAAACCATTCCTTGTCTTCTAAAATAAATTAAAGAGGTTGATTATTCAGGTAGGGGAGCACAGAGGCTGGTAATAGGTTTCTGTACTACAGCAAAGAAAAAAATGAATGAATGTAGATTTTCAGGTGTGTGTATATAATTTATTTCGGAGATCCCAAAAGCAGATGTGGTTTTCTTGCATTTGATTTGGCTTTGGGCTTATGATGAATGAGTAGATTAAATTAGAAGGTTAAATGCCTTAGATTCCAGTTCTGACTCTATCCTTAGCTAACCAGAACACTAGCCAATCATTTCCCCTCTGGATTTTTGTATCTGTAAAATGAAAGAGCAGAGATGATTTCCAAGATGGCTTTATTATCAAATTCCTCTTGGAAAAAAGGCGGGGATATGCATAAATACACACTCAAATAAACAAAATTCCTGCCAGATCTAATATTCCTGAAACTCATTGACTTCCATCAAATAAGATTTCCAGTAGGTATCTAGAAGGTTGTATTTTATGTGAAATAATTTCCATGATTATTCATGTACAATAATTTCTTGTACAATAAAACATGTTTATACCAAAACTTTGATTAGTTTTTCCATCTTGGAAAATCTTATTAATTTACCTTCAGTATGTTTATTTAAAGGTCCTAACATAGTCTTTCATTTATTCAATTACTTAGTAAATGTTTATTGAGTACTTACTACGTGCCTTTTCAAGGCACTGACAATACAGCAATGAACAAGACAGGCACTGTCCTGGGGTACATTCTAGTAAAGCTATGTAGTCTTTTGAAATTTATAATGCTGTAATGAGACAACTCATGGTACCACATTTTACCCACTTTTCCCTACAACAAATGTCTATACATCTGTTGCTGCAGAAATGCCAAGAATCCAGTTCCCATTATCTCCAACAAATCTCTAATTTGGAGTCAATTTAGACTTTAACGGGGATTCCATAACCATAATAGATTAGAAGTTTTATTTATTGGTTTGGGGTTAAAAGCGAGTATAATATTGTATAGGTCAAGGAGGGAATTTATCCTAGTCTTCAGATGTGTTTATTAGTAATAAATAAAGATCTTGGATTATTTAACTATTTATTGTCTCTTCCATCAGAAACTGTTTATGGTGGAAAGCGTGAACTGCATCTGTGTAGACTGGAAGGGTGGCTCCCGAACAGGATACACACAAGCCTCACAGAACATCCGGATTGTGGGGGCAGAAGTGGCATATTTTGTTGAAGTTCTTAAGGTAACTACCACTAGGTTATATAAAAGTGCATGAACGTTGCTCTCCCCCCCGCCAAAAAAAGAGTCCTGCTGTGGAGGTATGATACTTGCTAAAGATATTTTTCAACTGAGATTTGGCTTTGCCCTTGATTGAAAAGAAAAATGGAAAAAAAATCTAGATTTGGGCTTCATCAATAAACCTATTAAGGTGAATAAACTAATGTTTTAAGTGCTATCATTCAAGCAACCAGGTAGGCTTTTTCTACTGAATTCCACCAGTATTTCTTTTAATTTTACCAGATATTAAACCAAGTTGACCTGATAATGCCAACCTGAAGATTAAACTAGATTTTTTTTGTTTGTTTAATTTTTTTTAGTAAAAGCAAATGATAAACTAACCTGATTGGTAACTAAAAACTTAGAAAATGTTAAACTTGAAAGTGCTTAAGTAACTGCTTTCGCTATTCTTTTTTTCTCTTTTAATTTTTATTTTTTTAAATTGAAGTAGAGCTGAAATGCAATATTATATTAGTTTCAGGTGCCAACATATATATTGTAATGTCTTGTTGGTGGAGCAGTCAGAACATTTATAAATTAAGTTCACCATCTTATATGCATATGGTTTGTGGCGCCCCCCCAAACAATTATAGTAGTAATATTGACGATCACTGATTACCATAACAAATATAATAATAATAATAAAATTTTGAAATATTGTGAAAATTATCAAAATGCAACACGGAGACCCAAAGTGAGCAAATGCTGTTGGAAAAATGGCACCAAAGACTTGCTTAACTCAAGGTTGCCACAAATTTTGTTTGTAAAAAACATAGTATTTGTGGAATACAATAAAGCAAAGCATAATAAAATACAGTATGCCTGTACCACATCTTTTTTATCTATTCATCTCTCAGTAGATACTTAGGTTGTTTCCATATCTTGGCCATTGTAAATAATTCTGTAATGAACATAAGCAGGCACATATCTTTTTAAATTCATGTTTTCATTTTCTTCAGATAAATACCCAGAAGTGGAATTACTGGGCCATATGGTAGTTCTATGTTTAGTTTTTTGAAGAACCTCCATACTCTTTTCCATAGTGGCTGTACCAGTTTACATTCCCACCAACGTTGCTTGAGGGTTCCCTTTTCTTGATATCCTCACCAACGCTTATCAGTTGTCTCCTTGATAACAGCCATTCTGACAAGTTTGAGGTGGTATCTCATTGTGGTTTTGATTTGTACTTTTATGATGATTAGTGATGTTGAGCATCTTTTCATGTGTCTGTTGACCATCTGTATGTCTGACCTGGAAAAATATCTATTCAGGTCCTTTCCTCATTTTTTAATCAGATTACTTGGGGTTTCTTTTTGGTATTGGGGTATGTGAGTTTTTTTCTTCATATATTTTGAATATTAACCTCTTACCTAAAGACAATTTGTAAATATATTCTCCCATCCAGTAGGTTGCATTTCTGTTTTGCTGATGGTTTCCTTCACTGTGAAAAAGCTTTTTGGTTTGATGTAGTTCCATCTGTTTATTTTTACTTTTGTTTCCTTTGCCTGAGGAGATATATCCAAAAAAAAATATTGCTAAGATAGTTGTCAAAGAGCATACTGCCTGGGCTTCTTCCAGGAGTTTCACAGTTTCAGGTCTTACATTTAAGTCTTTAATCCATTTTGAGTAGCTTAAGAAAGTGGTCCAGTTTTATTCTTTTATGTGTAGCTGTCCAGTTTTCCCAACACCATTTATTGAAGAGTTATTATTTTCTAATCCAAATACCAGCTTCACACCTCTGAGTAACAAGTCCTCCTATCCATCAAAGGTTCCCTCTGCATAGTAAAACAATTAAAAAAAAAAAAAAAAAGGAGGACTCCTTCCACTAGTTTAAACATTAAATCATGGCCATGTTCCATTATAAATGGAAAGAAAAAAGATCCATAAAAATCAATTGCTTTGAAGGGGCAGCATGTCTTCTTAAAAGTTGAGTTTTCAGAGTGTCCTCATCTCTGCCCATCTTAAATGTGCTAATTTGAAAACATCCTGAAGAAGTTTTCTTTCCAACAGTCATCATTAGGATATTCACCTTCCAACGTCCACATCATTGGCCACAGCCTTGGTTCTCACGCTGCGGGAGAGGCAGGAAAGAGGACCAATGGTGCCGTTGCACGAATCACAGGTTGGTCAAAACAGTAAAAGCTACAAAATTAGACTAAATGTAGCCTATATGGGGTCTAAAAGGATAGAAAATTGGTACAGACTACCTTTTTATCTGAGGAGACAAGTGTTCACGTTTTCCAAATTAGGACACATGATCAAAGAAATCAGTGTGTTCTGAGAGTGTGAATTTTTTGTTAATACCGATCTTTGGTCTACAGAGTCCTGTTCAATGTAGAAATGTAGCATGTGACTCAAATGTGAATTAAGAACATCTGGAAGTCTTATTCATATCTATTTTCTCTTTGTCAGGCATTCACAAATGAGTTTCATGAATAGAATAAATACCATCAATGATAGAATAAATAATAAATAGAATTAAATCCAAATAGCTAAAAAATGTATAATTAATTATATATTCTGCTTCAATGGCCACTGATAATTAGAGCAATCCTCTTTAACTGAAACCTAAGAGTTGGAGGAAAGGTAGTCAGGCTGCCCTGGGCTGCCAGTTCTGCATGCTGCTAATTAGGTAAAAATATTATTTTGTAAACCACAGACTGGTTGCATTTGGTCAGTGGAGTCATATGTTGGATACCCAGGTCCTACAACAACCTTGTGACTTTGTAAGAAAGACTTTGTTGTCCTGATGTGAGAAGCGACTATTTCAGGGAATAAGTGCTGTTTTTTGCATCTTCCCACTCTGTCTCTGACCTCCCGATTCTCTTTATTTTATTTTATTTTATTTTTTGTCTTTTTAGGGCTGCACCTACAGCATATGGAAGTTCCTAGGCTAGGGGTCAAATTGGAGCTGTAGCCGCTGGCCTATGCTACAGGCACAGCAATGTCAGACCCGAACTGCATCTGTGACCTACACCACAGCTCATAGGAACACTGGATCCTTAACCCACTTATCAAGGCCAGGGATCGAACGTGCATTCTTACGGATACAAGTCAGATTCATTTCTGCTGAGCCACGATGGGAACTCCACTAATTCTTTTTTAATACTTTGGACACTTGGTTATATTTGGATTGCTGGAGGCATCTGAAACATCTCTTGTTAGTTTGCTGGAGAAAACAGTGTTTCCCAAAGTCTGTAAATGCTCACAAGAGCCTACTCAGTCAGGCCTTGGTCAAGCTGTGGTCCTAGTGACTGTGAAAGCTGAGATCCTTGCCCTCACGGGAGTTTACAGTATAGGTGGAACTCTTTAAATCTGAAAATGTTTTAGGAGTTCAGGGTCTCCCAGAGTCTGGCTCCCTCTTTGTAACTAAGGCTAGTGACAGGAATTGTCCCAATGACCAAACATCCATTTGGGGTCAAATACCAAGCATCTAAGTAGGATCAGATTCCATGGCTTGAGAAAAATTCACTTTAATGCCAATAGTAACACAGATTTCCCTTCAGAAAATGGTCAGACAGGTTTGTCTCTTGCCATGCGTTACTCATGATAACCACCAATGCTTGCACTCAGGTTTGTAACAAACAGAAAGGTGAACGTGCGTGTCTACTGGTAGATGCTAACATGACTACTGATAGATGCTAACATGACACATCCTATCTCTTTTAGGGCTGGATCCAGCTGAACCTTACTTTCAAGACACACCTGAAATAGTCCGATTGGACCCCAGCGATGCCCAGTTTGTGGATGTAATTCACACAGACGCTGCCCCCATTATCCCCAACCTGGGTCAGTTCGTCAGTTCATCCTCCTGGAGTATTGCATGGGTCTACACATCAGAGTATTTTAGAGTGTTTGGAGTCTGTACATTAACATAAACTTTCTCATATTTTAAAACTCCTCAGGATTTGGAATGAGCCAAACTGTGGGCCACTTAGATTTCTTTCCAAATGGAGGAAAAGAAATGCCTGGTTGTCAGAAGAACATTCTCTCTCAGATTGTTGACGTAGACGGGATCTGGGAAGGTGAAACTATTGTGTGCATGAAGAAATTTTCTTGGGAAAAAATTTGTGCTTTGACAAACTTGCTAAATATTTTGGTATCGTACAGGTCTGACATTTTCTAAGGACTTCTGTTGTATCCCCAAGATGCAGGTTTTCCCTGGGGGCAGTGGACTTGAGAAAACTGAAGGAAAGAAAATGTATTTGTAGTCCACTTTCCAAGGATCTAATTCAGGGAATACATTCCTAAAGTATACTTATATCTATATAGGCCAAAGTTTTCCTTCTAGAGTTACTTTTCCATTTCATTTAGCTATAGCATAACTATTGTAATCTTACTGCTTAACTTCTGATTGCACCTTGAATCATAACTACACTTCCTAAATGATTGCGTTCTGTGTCTGCCATGAGTTCATCCTAATTAGAGAAATCTGTTCAACAACTATATTCTGAACATGACATTACCTTGGAAAACTAAAATCTGTCACTGATGTGTAATCATGTCTGACTTCAAAGGAACTCGTGACTTTGTGGCCTGTAATCACTTAAGAAGCTACAAGTATTATGCTGATAGCATCCTCAACCCTGATGGCTTTGCTGGATTTCCTTGTGCCTCTTACAGTGTTTTCGCCGCAGTAAGTAGATTCCACCTTGCACCTAAAAAATGTTGTGACTATCACTTCTCATGACTGGTATGGCTAACTGTACAGGACATATATTTAGTGAGTATTACTATATGACTGTCTCACTATTTATGTTTTCTTTTTTTTTTTTTTTGCATTATAGCTGGTTTACAGATTTCTGTCAGATTTTCCAACTGCACCATGTGGTGACCCGATTACATGTACATATATGGATTTGTCACATGTAATTAGATATAGTTCCCCGTGCAATACAGTTGGAGCTCCTTGCTATTCCATCATTAAAGCACTAGTTATCCCCACTCCCTCCCACCCCTCCC
>PVHT021183705.1:13646848-13798267 GCA_004024745.2 Catagonus wagneri | reverse complement strand
TGGGTAATTTGATAGGGATTGCACTGAATCTGTAGATTGCTTTGGGTAGTATCGCCATTTTTACAATATTAATTTTTCCGGCCCATGAGCATGGAATATCTTTCCATTTCTTTGTATCTTCTTTGATCTCCTTGATTAATGTTTTGTAGTTCTCTGCATATAAGTCTTTCACCTCCTTGGTCAGGTTTATTCCCAGGTACTTGATTTTTTTATTTATGTTTTCAATCATACATGTTTATTTTATTAGCGATAAGGCACAGAGGAACTTTAGAGAAGTGGGCTTGTTAACTGAAGTATTTCACATCTACGTTGTTCTCTGCCACTTATGTGTGCATCAAGTAAAAGTTCAAATTTGTTTTGGAATTGATTTTGAGTACAAAAATTGTCTATGGAAATATGTACTATGGCTTAAACCTGCTGATGAACATGGAAAACTTATCTTAAATGTTAACTTTATAAAGTTATGTGATTATGGTTATTTGAGAATTTCTGTGTAATCTCGTAATTGCCAAGACTCTTTGAGTTTTCATCTTTTTTTGTATTTTCTGGATAACTCAGAATCCTTAAATGTGAACTTGAATATTACATATCAATTGCCTGTTTTTTGTTTTTTTTTTTTACTATTGCTTTTCCTTTCACTATAATTTTCTTCAAATAAAAATGTATACCCTATGATATTTAATAAAGTTTCAAGTAACACGCCAAGTTAAGTCATAATTATCAAGGAGATTTACTTCAGCAATGAAGAGCGAGGATTTGGATCCTGATTTCACAGTTAAGTAGTTAAATCTTTGGGATAAAATACTTCATTTCTCTAAGGCATTTTCTTCATTTCAAATGTAAATACTAATGGTAGACTCCAAAGATTGGTGGGAGGATTTAATGAGATAACATGTTTTAATTACTTAGCCCAGAACCTAAAATATAAAAATTAGCATTCAACAAATGTTGGCTATTATGTGTAGGGGATGGGGTGGGTACATATTTTATTCAGAGTATAGCTTGCATATATTGTGCATTATGCATGGAACAACACCCCCCCATCTAACTTTATTTTTATTTTCTTCCCAAATCCCCATTTTCTAGGTAATGGGGAAAACAAACAAACAAACACAGAAGCTTTAGGTTTCATCCGATTAAAATTTAATCTCATTCAGTAATATAAACAGTCCTTTTAGGTGATGCTCAGACACTTTTATAAGAAAAAATTCTCAGTTTTGCAGATTTCTCAGGCTTGGACCTCGTCATCAGCTTGTCTCCAAGCTAGCACTGAGCAAGGTGATCGTGGTGGCGGAGGTCAGTGTGTATGTAGGAAGGCTTAGGGGGGTCCACTTTATTGGTGGGCTCACGGCTGCCTTCTGTAGACGATGCCTGGACACGTCCACTCTTCTGGCTCTGGCAGTACCCTCAGAGTTTCAGCCATTTCTTCCTGGCTGGCTCAGTCTCCCCTTAGCATTTGCTGGATAAAGACTCAGAGATTCAGCCCAGTCCCCATATGGTCCATTGATTGAAGAGCTCGCCACTTGCCTCTACTGTGGAGCTGCCAAGCTCTTCCACAGCAGGAATTTCTGTTTGTCCACCCAGCTCTGTTCGTCTCTCTCCCTTCCTTCCACGTTTCTTGCCCCCCCCCCCAAGTGGATGTTTTCCTGTATAATATCCATCTTCTCCAGACCCTGCCCTCATGGCTAAGCCTTAATGACCAACTGGAGCATTTTCTCCTCACAAAGAGAGAATTCTGAGATCTGGATCTTTTAGACCTTGAAACGCAAAGTAGGAGCTAAAGAAACTGAGAAAAACTTAACTTTTAAGCCTGTTGTCCTCCCAGTGGGTTCTATTTTGTGTATCACAAGCTGATTATCACCTCTTTTATCTTTTACGGTTTTTTCTAAAATAAATACTAACCATGTAAAGGCAGATAGGCATCTTAGGGCAGCTGGAGCAACTTAGGCAAAAGACAAAAGATGAAAGTTTGTATAAACATATATATAAGTTCTTTAAGTGATTTTTAGAATGGTTTTGTTAGTATGGAATTATTTAACAAGAGATTGCTGATTTATCACTGTAAATAATGAGGTTCATTTTTAATCTTTGCTAAGACACTTAAAGTCTTCTTTTATTATCAGAACAGAATTGGCTTTAGAATATTTGAGAATTCAACAACACATGGAATATGATGGTACACTATTTAAAAAAAAATAAAAGAACATCCTCATTCACCATTTGTTTATTTGCCCTAGAACAAGTGCTTCCCCTGTCCAAGTGAAGGCTGTCCACAGATGGGTCATTATGCTGATAGATTTCCTGGGAAAACAAATGGAGTGAGCCAGACATTTTATCTAAACACCGGTGACGCCAGCAATTTTGCCCGTAAGTCTACATTTTATTTGTCTTAAATTTCTAGCACTGTGTATTTATTTTATCGTGTCCAGTAAAAATATATGAAATTGCTTTCCTGCACAAAAATTTTTAAACACTCTACTCCAAAATGGAAAAACACTTCAATGACATGCTCAGGGTAAACATGGCAAATTTGGGTGGCAGAATGGAGTTTAGGGTCTGGACTATTAATGATACAAAAATACATATCTTCACAGTTGTTTTGAGTGCTGAATTTAGGAGGCTTCTTCTGCTCCAGCCTCTTCATATTTAGTTAAAAGTTTTCACTGGGCAAAATTCTGAAGTTTTTGACAAACAGGAAAGTGACCCAGGAGAGAAATGGCAGAGGTTTGGAGACTGGAAAGGAGATGGAAAATTCAAATGATATTAGGATCGTACTCCATGGGTGACAGGAATTAGAGGATGGTGAGACTTGGGGACAAGCTCTGGGTTTCTCTTCTGGGTAGGGAGGAATCAAACTATTTGGATGGGAGTCAGTAGGACTAGCTGCATTGTAATAACTAAAGCCAAGTTTTATCCTCTTCCCATTGGCCCAGGCTAGCTCTAAATGGCAAAAACTGGTATTTCACTATTGACTGATACCATAAAATGGTTACCATAAAGTAATTCAATTCCAATGGTGATGGAAAGTTGAAAGATAGAATGTTTAAAATAAATGTAGATTATTTAGACAAAAAGATGACAATACTCTAAAATTTTGTGTTCTATGAAAGTAAAATAAACTGATAAAAATGTCACACTCTATTATTTTCCCATTATCTTTTAGCATAAAGTTCTTATGACATTCAAAAATAAATTGTTAGGTTAAACTGGAAACAAAATATATTACTTAGCCCCTTGGCTCGAAACATTTTGACTTTGGAAAGATTCTGTGTTCCTCCCTTTACATAAAGGAACATCTATCACTATTTGATTAGAAGAACTACCAAAACCATACAAAAATTATTCAAAATTTAGCAGTACTAGAATCCAAGTTGGGCTCTTTTTAGAGTAATTTTTCTAAATGCTGGTATTTCGCAAATATTTCCCCTTTGCAGGTTGGAGGTATAAAGTGTCTGTCACACTGTCGGGAAAGAGGGTCACAGGGCACATAATGGTTTCTTTGTTTGGAAATAATGGAAACTCTAAGCAGTATGAAATTTTCAGGTGAGTAAACTGTTACTCTAAGCTTTTGAAATGTCGGACTACTTGACATATGATGTATATCATGAACATAAGAGTTTATTTGATACTCTATGGGAATGTAGGCAAGGAAATTTTTTTTCCTTTCCTTTTCTTGGTTCTTTGGCTGGTCCATAATCAAATTAACATAGGACATATTAACATTAGAAATATTAATTTAATTTTCTGTATATAGGGGTCCCACAGGCAGTCAGACAACTGAGGCTTCTATGCCATTCTGAGCTGGGGAGAAGGGAACAAGGGTCTGGGACTTCAAAGGTGAAGAAGACAACTCACAGGAAGATGGGAAGAGCAAATGTTTGGTGAACATGTTTGCCATGACAGTGGGACACGAAGGAATTTGATCTCCAGGCCCAGCTGAGCTCCCAGCCAGCTTAGCACACCTCACCCACATCCTTTGTCCTTATCTCTGATGATAGTTCTCTTCCTGGACCAGGTCTTCTATCTAAATTCTTTTAGGAAGTTAAGGGAAGAGAAAGTTATGACTCTACTGAGTCTTGACTTCCTTCAGCTCAAAATAATCCATGTGTCAAAGTTGCACATTCCGGGAAGACTCGTTCTGACCCCTTTCAGGAATACTGCCATGTATCATTAAGAGGAAGAAATTATTTCACCCTTACACCTTAATAAATTTTAGGGTACTGTTTTTAATTGTTTTCTATGCTATTTCCTGAGAAAACCACAGATGTTTACTTGGATATGTGGCATCTGATTTATAATCACTAAAAAATCATTCTATCCACAAAACAACTGGAAAAGGATTATACAATGATGTCAACATGTATTAAATTGTGGGAGCATTGTAATTAAATCATATTTGACGTTTTATTAAAATAAGGATGGCTTTAAAACAATATGAGTAATTGTTGGCCAGTGAACTACCACCAAGTTAGCATATTTAACCTTCCAATTGACAGATGTACTATCAGTCACCTTAAGAGAGATAATTTGTGAGCTGGCTTTAGAAACATGCATGTATATATTTATGTATATTTATATATGTTCATGTATGTTTTTATTAACTTCTCTATTCCCAAGTGGTACTCTTGAACCAGACAGCACTTATTCCAATGAATTTGACTCAGATGTGGAAGTTGGAGATTTGCAGAAGGTGAAATTTCTTTGGTATAACTATGTGATCAACCCAACTCTACCCAGAGTGGGGGCATCCAAGATCACTGTGGAAAGAAACGATGGAAAAGTGTAAGTAGTAAAAATTCAAAGAGATTTGAAGCATTGAGTCACATTTATAATTCTGTTCCCACTGATAGATGACTTCAAGTCTAGTGACCTACAATGGTTCCTTATATTTCAGCCACAGCCGCTTCCTAATTCTTGTGTCTCTTTAGGAGAAAATGTGGAACTTTAAAACAACTCTGATGTAGAATGATTTTTTTGTTATCTGATACCAGCTAACTGTTAGAATGAGAATCTGGCTTCCTAATCTTTTTTTTTCTTTTCTTTCTTTTTTTTTTTTTTTTTTTTTTTTTTTTTTTTTTTTTTTTTTTTTTTTTTTTGCTTTTTAGGGCTGCACCCGCGGCATATGGAGGTTCCCAGGCTAGGGGTCTAATTGGAGTTGTAGCCAGCCTACGCACAGCCACAGCAACTTGAGATCTGAGCTGTGTCTGCAACCTACACCACAGCTCACAGCAACACTGATCCTTAACCCTCTGAGCAAGACCAGGGATCGAACCCACAACCTCATGGTTCCTAGTCGGATTCGTTAACTGCTGCACCACAATGGGAACTCCTGGCTTCCTAATCTTAAAGTGAAGAGGATGATTTCATTTAGCAGCTGTACCTTATGCTAAGCGTGTGCTTAATATGTTCATATTAAGTTACCCAAACTTTCTGAGGTCACTAAATTATCACTTAAATGACCAGGAAAACACTTATCAAGGAATACAAATAGATTGTCTTGCGTAGTGGCCTTTTTAGTGAAGACAAAGCTCAGCCGTTGGTCTAATCAAGACTGAAGTGTGTGTGAAACAAAGGATATTTGCCGTGGTGGACTACTAGAAACAGTGAACTGATGGTGATGATAATCATAACAATACCAATATCAGCCCAAGTGTTTTGAGTCTGAATCCAAATTCTGAGGCATAACACAGTGCTTCTTCTGTCATCATATCATTCAGTCCTCATATGAGCCCAACGAAGAGACTTCTGTTTCTGGCAAAGATAAAGTAACAGGGACCAGATTTGCCTTCCCAAATGAAAGAACCAAAAATTCCGACAAAATATATCAAACAACAGTTTTCAAGCCACTGAACATTAGGCAACAAAGGAAATTAATCCCTGAGATAAGAAAGAAATAATGTGGAGCCTTAAAATTTTTCCCAGGCCTTGAGAGGGTCACCAGGTTGTCACACAGGAAGAAAAATTCAGGCAGAGCCCTATGGATCACTGAGATGAAGAGTTGGGACTAAGAATCCAGCAAATCCAAGGCAACTAGATTTCACAGGACAGAGTACCAGAGAGGAGAGGGCTGCAGAGAGGGACTCTCATAGATCAGGAAGATTTCCTTAGATATTCAGCAGAGTATTGATCAGCATATGTATGTGAGGAAACCAGCCAAGATCAGTGAAATATCCATCTAAAAGGATTGTAGAGAATATGTCCAGTACCTTGCAGGGCTGGAAATACTTGTTTCCACCAATCAGATCCAAAAAGCTCATAATTCAAGAAACACTGGGTGAGTATTTAGGAAGGTCTTCCATCAGTAGTGGAAAATAATTAACCTCGAATGAGCAAGACCTGAAAGGATCAAACTGTTTCCAAATAAATACACCTCAGAACAGAGCTCAAGAAAATTTATAGGTGAGTTCCCATTGTGGCTCAGCAGGTTAAGGACTCAACATTGTCTCTGTGAGGATGTTGGTTTGATCCCTGGCCTCACAGTGGGTTAAGGATCCAGTGTTGCTGCAAGCTTCAGGGTAGGTCGCAGATGTGGCGCAAATCTGGTGTTGCCATGGCTGTGGCACAAGCCTCAGCTGAAGCTCTGATTCAACCCCTACCTCAGGAACTTCCATATGCCACAGGCGTGGCCATAAAAAAAAAAAAAAAAAAAAAAAATATATATATATATATATATATATATATATATATATATATAGGAATTCCCTTGTGTTGCAGTAGGTTAAGTATCCAGTACTGACAGTGCAGTGGCTCAGGTTGTTGCTGTGGTGCAGGTTTGATACCTACTCAAGGGACTTCCACATGCTGTAGGCATGGGCAAAAAGAAAAATAATTATGGGAATACAGAATTATCCAGCAACTATTAGGCTGAAATCCACACATATGACATTATGTAAAAGTTTTCCATGTATGTAAAGAAGCGGGACAACACAACCTGTAATGAGGAGAATAATTAATCCAAACCAGAACTGACACAACTGTTAGAATGGCAGACATAGACATTAAAATACTTATTCAACTGTATTCCATTTGTTTAAAAAGATCAGTAGAGTTATGGCATATATAGAAAAAAGACCCAAGTTAAATCTCTAGTGATGAGAACTACAACACCACTATCTATATATGCATATTGTATGCCCTTCGTTTCTTGTGACCCTTAGCAATATTAGCTTTTAAATTTTAATATTCTATTTGCACATCTGCCAGTCATCAGATTATGAAGGAGAAGAAAATGAAAAGATCATTTTCTGCGCACTTTTTAGGTACCAGGAACTTTACACATGCTTATATATTTCGTTGAAGAAAATTAACTCCAAAGCATCCTAAGAACTGTTCAGTCTTAATGAATAAAATTAATAATTTCAATTCAATATTGACTTAAAATAAGAACACCTAGCCAGTGTGACACCAGGACCTCAGAATTTCTACTCTGGATGATTTCTTGTCATACTGCTGACCTTAGTCTTCCCATTTGCCTTCGCTGACAATGTGCCACGTTTAGTAGGTGCTTTGGGGATGTGACAGATGAACCCTCCCTGTCCTTTGGCTTGTCCAAAGAGACTTTTTCTCTCTGCTATTGCAAAGCCATGGAATAAAACTGGAAAGGAAAATTCAGTCCTTTATATCAAAGAGGTATTCCCTCAGCAAGGTCTAGTCTTGGGCACAAGGAGTGCCTCTCGCTCAGACTGAGGGAAGAGCCAGAGCTGCCTTCAAATTCAGCACACCAGCTGTGTGCCTGGAAGAGTTGACTTTTTGTTTTCTCTCCCCAGATTCAACTTCTGTAGCCAAGAAACTGTGAGGGAAGAAGTTCTGCTCACCCTCAGCCCCTGTTAGGAGCTGCTGACGTGTGAACACTGAATCTTAGTGCCAATAAAATCTCATGATGAAGCAATACATTTCTTTCTATCCTCATCTCCATTGTTTTCCATCAAACTTTTGACTCATATGGTTAAGTTCCAAAATTTAGGACTGGTACGAAGAACCACAATGGCTATTGAATTTTGCTACATCTTACCTGGGATTTGAACTTGGGACTGTTGTTTACTTGATACTGACATCATGCCCATTACTAATATTACTGATGTCACTCTGACTACTTAAGGCAGACTCCCAGGTCCAAAATGACCCTCCTGTTGGTGGCACCTGTGACAGGCATCCCCCTTTGCCACTTTTTTGATCATCTGTAATCAGATATATCAGGAAGGTTGACACATCAAGAGTCTCCAGTTCTAACTAAAATTTTCTCTAACAGTTCCTTGGCCTTATCTATTTCCATGTCTGTGTCAGTTGGGTCCTCTGAGAAGCAGATACCAGGATGGGATCAAATGTGCAAAAGATTATTCATGGAAATGTTTGTGAAGGATAAAGAGAAGAAATCAGGAGAAGGCGGGAGAAACTGCAGGCCCCAACACAGGGCCAGCACCCATGAAAAGGAAAAAGGAAGGATTCAGTGAGAGGAGCCGTAGGAGACCTTCAGCAAAGGTCTGAGAGTCTTGGCCAGGTTGATGGGAAAGTCCCTAAGGGACAGTGGCCCTTCGCAGGAATCCTACTTCAGGCAGGAGTGGAAAGGCTCTCATCCCCAGGCTGTGCTTAGCCATGGTTGAACATAGCCAGCAGAAGCATGGCCTCTGCTTGAATGCCCTGGGGGAGCCGGGGATGGCAGCTGGGCCCTCAGTCATCTGTGATCCTATAGCAGGTTCTCTTGAAGGCATCTTCTGTGGCCACCACAGTGTTCCACCTTGTTCCTTTTTGGGTTTCTCTTGAAATGACACCAGCTTGGTCACTTCCTCACTAGAACTGAATTTAAATATATGACTTAATTCAACAAACATTTAAGGAGCCCCCATTACTGTATTCCAGACATTGCTGACGACACTAAGGGTGTGAAAGAAAGAAAATACATTTTTCACCCTCCAGGAGCTTGTAGTCTGATGAGGGAGCTGGACAAGGAAACAGTTATGATATTGTCAAGTAGGAGTTATTTTCCTGTGAGGATAGGCTAGCATTTGATTTGGGGAGAAACATTGAGAGAAGGAGTAGGAAAAAGACTTCATAAAGTGGATAAAAGAAAGTTAGTGCCTCCAAGGGCAACGCCAAGGAGTGAGGAGGGGGTTGGTGAGGGGGTAGGGAGCCAGTGCCCCAGGGACCTATCCTGTGAACAGTTCTGACGCTTTCTGTCTGTGGTTCAGATTACCCAGCAGAGTTAAACCCTAATAACACCTTTCCTGATCCTCTCTACTCCCTTACTCCTGCTTCCTGGAATCACCTCCCAGATAAACTCTCTGCACCAAGCCCTTGCCTCAAATTCTGTATTTAGGGAAGGCTAAAATAAGACCAAGGGTGGGCATTCCAAATAGCGGAGACAGCTTGTCCAAAAATTGATGGCCTGAGTATGGAGTGTTTGATAAACTCCAGAGCGTTATGTCTTGTGGGCAATGTTCAGAGAGGGGATTTGTCAGAGGTGGGACTAGATTGGTCTTGAATGACCATTTCAGCAAGCACATGTTGAGTACCTACTGTGTGTAAGTCACCCTGCTAGGCACTAAGGACACACAGTGACAAAAAGAGGACCCAGTGCCTGTTCCTGAAGGTCCATGGCCGTCAGATGATGGAAGACTTACCCAGTGATGAGCAGAAACCCCAAAAGACTTTGAGAATTGACTTGACCCAAGTTTGAGGTTTAAATCAATTCCCTTGGTAATAGCATGGAGTGAGTGTGTGTTCTGACCACTGCCTAAGCTAACTCTTTCTTCAGTTGACCCAGAACCTCCTAGTACTCTGGGATTCTGAAAGCTGGGGCTGTTCTGGAAATATCTACCCCCCCCTACAGAGGGTAAAAACCTTTGGGCCTGATTCTTCCCAACTGTCCTCAGGGTCTGTCTGGCCTGAGACTTTTACTTCTTAACCAGCCCACAAGAATTAGTGGAATCTTCTAACAGCCATCAAGGGCTTTGGGAAGTCTGAGCTACACTCAGAAATTAGTTCATTTCCCACAGACAGGACATCCTTGATAAAAGAAAAGGAAAGAAGTCAGTAGTTGACTAATGATAAGGCAAAATTTTGCAGCCCACTTCCATTACAACAAACAGAGGAAGCAATTTGGCCAGTTCAAGGGATATTTAGAACTGTGGTTCAAAGAACTATAGGTGAGTGTCCAGGCTGTGGAAAAGACTTAGAAAACAGCTTTCTCAGGACAAAAACTTCCTTGGAATTAAGAGCTCCAAGAACCCAGACTGAAACAATCTACTCTTCCCCCAGAGTATACAAGATCATTCTCTTATGAGATGAGAAGTTAGCTGTGCATTGTAAACTTCAAATTGAAGGAGAAAAAAAAGATAGAGCTGAATAGCTGGAGGAAAGCAGCTCTTCGGCTCCCTCTGGAAGTCAATTGATTTAGGATTGTTATTTCATTACTGCAGAGCCATGCACTTCTTACCGTGGCTTCTCAGCTCACAACTTCATCTCCATCTTGAGGTGCACATCCAGGACTGTCCAAAAGGACCCATATCATATTGCTAATTAACTCAGGGACAGCTCCTGACCTCACAAGGCCAGTCACCTAAGAACTAGGAATTCTGGGCTGAGATGAGCAAAGCCAGGGAGACCTTGAAGCAGAATCGGATTCAAGGCAGGGGGGATCTGATGATGACATGCCACCTCTTGGGCTTCCCTGGATGTCCCATTTCAAAAAAACCCCACAACTAACATACTCTAAAAAGTAACCTGTTTAATAGCTAATGGCCATACAAATGTTTTCTTAGATCAGTCTCCCAAAGCAATAGAAATAAAAACAAAAATAAATGAATGAGAACTAATAAAATTTGAAAGCTTCTGCACAGCAAGTAAAACCATTAAAAAAAGAGAGAGAAAAGACAGCCTACAGAAGGGGAGAAAATAGTTTTAAACAATACAACTGACAAAGGCTTTTTCCAAAATACACAAGCAACTCATACAGCTCAACAACAACAAACAATCCAATCAAAAAATGGGTGGAAGACCCAAATAGTTATTTCTCCAAAGAAGACATAGGGATGGTCAACAGGCACATGAAAAAATGCTCAACATCACTAATCATTAGAGAAATGCAAATCAAACTACAATGAGGTACCATCTTACACCAGTAAGAATGGCCATCATTAATAAGTCTACAAATAATAAATGCTGGAGAGGGTGTGGAGAGAAGGGAAGTAAATTGGTACAACCATTTCAGAAAATAGCATGGAGCTTCCTCAGAAAACTAAATATAGAATTACCATATGATCCAGCAATCCCATTCCTGGGCATATATCCAGATAAACTATAATTTAAAACGATACATGCACCCATGTGTTCATAGCAGCACTATTCACAATAGCAAAAACATGGAAACAACCTAAATGTCCATCAACAGATGAATGGATTAAGAAGATAATGGTACATATATGCAATTGAATACTACTCAGTCATAAAAAAAAAAATAATGCCAATTGCAGCAACATGGATGCAACTAAAGATTCTCATACTAAGTGAATTAAGTCAGAAAGAGAAAGACAAATACCACATGATATCACTTATATGTGGAATCTAAAACGTGACACAAATGAACCTGTCTACAGAACAGAAACAGACTCTCAGACATAGAGAACAGACTTGGGATTGCCAAGGAGGAGGAGGGAGTGGAATGGACTGGGAGTTTGGAGTTAGTAGCTTTAAACTATTACATTTAGAACAGATAAGCAGTGAGGTCCTACTGTATAGCACAGGGAACTATATCCAAACTCTTGTGATATAACATGATGGAAGATATTATGAGGAAAAGAATATATGTGTATATATATATATATATGTATATACACACACATATATATACGACTGGGTCACTTTACAGCAGAAATTGGCACAACATTGTAAATCAACTATAATTTTAAAAACTAAAAATAAAGAAATAACTAATGGTCTCTCTTTCACTCTTGTTTCAGAGGTAGGTTGGGGAGAAGAGCCAGCATACACAGGGACTTTTGATAATGAAGATATCCAAACATAGAACTTGGAGCAGTGACCACTATAAACACGTTAAAGGTACACATCTTTTGTCCCTTAAATTCCATTTGTAGGAACTTATTCCACGGGTATACCAGCCATCCAGCTGACAATATAAGAATATTAAGTAAAACATTGTTTCTAATAGTAAAAAATTGGAAGCAACCCAGTGTTCCTCAGTAGAGGATTGATTAACTATCCAAATTTCAGAATACTGTGCATCTGGTCAAAAAATTGAAGCACATCTTTATGCACTGATAAGGAATGGTTTTCAAGGTATATAATTAATTTTTCAAAATTAGTTGGCAAAATAATGTCTAGAATGTATTAATCATTTGTATTTTAAAATAAAACATAAAATACAGTATATCATAATTCATAGAATACCCCTGAAAGGACATAAAAGGGGCTGGTGAAGCATCATTTTTAACTTTATATGGTATCAGATGTATAGAGGCATATACTACCTACCTGCTTGTCAACATGAGTGGAAAAATGTTCATGAAAAGCTGTGCCCTAAATGCCCATGTCTCCACCGTTGAGTGTCTGGAGTCTCACCCCACCCCACCTGGGCAGCTCCTTGAGATAAACCCTCCTTTCCTGCCCAGAGGACCTCACATCAGCTCTGATCACCTTTAGGCAGTTTCAACCATTGAACCCCGAACTCAGGGGTGGCCACGGAACCCACAAGTGAACTTGGCAGTGAGGTGAGCTGAGGGGAAAGAAAGCATGGGGGGGAGTTCCCATTGGGGCTCAGTGGTACGAACCTGACTAGTATCCATGAGGATGTGGGTTCATTCCTGGCCTTTCTCAGTGAGTTAAGGATCCAGCATTGCCATGAGCTGTGGTGTATGTCGCAGACATAGCTCAGATCTGGCATTACCGTGGCTGTGGTGTAGGCTGGCAACTACAGCTCCGACTCGACCCCTAGCCTGGGAACCTCCATATGCCATGAGCGCAGCCCTAAACAAACAAACAAACAAAAGGCATGGGAACCTGACCTCTGGGCAAATGCTGACAAATCATGTGTTGATCATTTCCCCTAAATCTCATCAGATGTGAACTGCGCCTTCTCACTTTTCCCAGGCCTGCGGTCCACTCCGCGAGTAAAGGTAAAACGCCTATGAAGTCCATTCACGTGTACATACTTTCTTTAATTAATTCACAACGACTTGAATGTTATATATGGTTCTAGAAGCTGGAGGTACAGTAGTGGCCAAGGTAAATGAGCCTGTGTCCTCATGGAATTGCATTCTACATGGGAGAAGCCTGACTGCAAATAAATAAATGGGTAAATGAGAGATTATAATCTATGACAGGTGACCAGACGGAAACAAATAAGGTTCTAGGGATCAGGGGTCTGGGATCAGGTGGGAGGCTAGTAGTGGGGTGGGGGGGTGTTCAGGAATGGCCTCACTGAAGAGGTGACATTTAAACTAATTGTTGAATGACAAGGAGGAGCCAACTGGGCAGAGGTCTAAGAAAGAGTTTCGGGCAATGGGAACAGTAAGTGCAAAAGCTCTGAGGTGGGAAGGAACTTGGCATGTCTGACAGAAGCCACTGTGGGCCCGTGCAGAGGATCAAGTGCACAGTGGGACGAGAAGAGGTCCAAGAGGCAGACAGTAATCAGCATCGCCCACCAGACACTCTACCTACTAGCCCACTGTTCGATTATCACCAGTCTCTTCCTGCATCAGCAGAGATGTCAAAGAAAAGCATAAATGCCTTTGACCTCTTCAGTCTGTAGAGTTCTCCAGCACCTTCCTAGATCACGTGAGCAGACTTCCAAAGCTTAAATTCCTCATCACTTAGGTCAACCAGATGGCTCAAGTTTGGAGTGGGGGGGGGGAATTTCTTTTCTATTTTGATTTATTTTCTGTCTCTCCCCTATTCTTTGTGGTCAAAACTCAACAAATCTTATTGATAACTTGCTCGGGATAACTGATATTCAGCAACTCCTTATTTCATTCTGGATGGTCTTGACTCAAATCCCGTCTCATCACTCATTAGTTGTACGACTTTATAGGCAATTAAGGGCTTGTGCCTCAATTTCCATGTCTGTAAAGGGAGGCAAATAAGGGTACCTCATGGGGTTGTTGTAAGATTTAAATTAAGTAATTCATGTAAAGTGCTTTGCACACACTAAGCCTTGGTAACTGCTGGCTGCTATTCCTTTTTTTTTAATAGATTAATTTTTAAGTTTTATTTATTTATTTGCTTTTTAGGGCCTCACCTGCGGCATATGGAAGTTCCCAGTCTAGGGGTCAAATCGGAGCTGTAGCCACCGGCCTACACCACAGTCACAGCAATGCCAGATCTGAGCCACGTCTGCAAGTTACACCCCACAGCAACACCGGATCCTTAACCCATTGAGCGAGGCCAGGGATTGAACCCGCAACCTCATGGATACTTGTTGGGTTCATTACCACTGAGCCACGACAGGAACTCCTGGCTGCTATTCCTTATTACTCTAGGGGAAGTCCTTTCAGTTTTCTTCACAGGAGGGCCCTCCAGCCTGTACCTTAGTCTCCTGGTTATTCAGGAGCAGTGTGAACTTTGACATTAAGACATATTTAACTTGGGGGTGGGATAGGAAGGACACCAGTGGTATTTGCCATGTGAAGGCTTATCTGCCTCTTGTGTGAACCAGCCAAGCTGTTGTTCACAGATGCTGGGGTCAGTGGGTAATTCATAACAGTCTTGGAGGGTAGAGGCTCTAGGACAGGTGTGCAACCTTCAAATGGTCTGGGGAAACTCAACAGACATTACTTGACCTAATAACATAGGCTTTTAGGAGCTCCTGAACCCAGCTATTCAAAGTTATAGCAGGATAATGTAATAACTTCTGTTGCTTTAAACCATTACATTTTAGGCTGGCCAAAATATAGCAATAGATAGCTGGAATTTGAGTTAATGGGGAGTTGTAGTCAAGAGGCTCTTACTGGGATGTTGACTCTGTCTCCAAAGCTCATGTGCTCAAATATTACGACTATCAGCGACAGACAGACAGACAGACAGGCAGACAGACAGACAGACAGAAAGAGTAGGTTTTCTTAATCACTTTCCTTCACTAACAGCTATTTGCAAAGGCATTTCTATCCATCCTAAGTATGAAATCCTACCCTCCATTATTAGAGTTTGCTGCTGTTATCCTTACTGGGACTTGTAAAGTACTGGGTGATAAAATAAAAAATTGCAGAGGTTCCCGTCGTGGCTCAGTGGTAATGAACCTGACTAGTATCCATGAGAACACAGGTTCAATCCCTGACCTCACTCAATGGGTTAGGAATCTGGCGCTGCAGTGAACTGTGGTATAGGTTGCAGACATGGCTAGGATCTGTTGTTGCTGTGGCTCTAGTGTAGGCCAGAAGCTGCAGCTCTAATTTAACCCCTAGCCAGGGAACTTCCATATGCTGCAGGTACGGCCCTAAAAAGACCAAAAAAAAAAAAATTGCAAAGTGAGGCCCACTTGGCTCATAATTACATGGACAAGTATCTAGGTGGGAGGTTAGAAACCTTTCACCTCCTTTTAATCAAGCATTCTTTCATCTTCCCAGACTTCTGGGAAGAGTTGACCTCTATTATTAATCTTGTTTTGTGTATTTGTGCAGATTAAAATGTTAAGTGCACACAGCAGGCTCTATCATCACCTGCTGTTTCCTTGAAGCAAACGATAAGGCTCAAGTATAAGAAAACGGCCTGGGCACTTGATCCAGAGGGAAGGAAGGCCTGGACGATCCAACAGGGTAAGTCTCCCAGCAGTGATGAAGGAGGGAGGTGGGAGGCCTTGATTTTCCGAGTCTTTGCTTATTGTTCTGGTCATGCTTGATGAGGCCGACTGTCTGAATTTATCATAGATGATGAACATCTGGACAATCGCGCTTTTCCTGCTGGGAGCAGCCAGAGGTAAGAAGCAGCCCTGCTCCCAACATCTCCACAGTGGCCAGAGAAAGCCTCAGCCATGGAAGGGCTTCCAGCAGTTGCAGACAGCTCCAAGGTTGCAGAGAGAGGCGAGGGAGGTGGGCCCTGTGCCTGGGAGAGGAGACAGTCTGCGGGGACCCTCCTTGAGAGCCTCAGGCGCCTGACGCCAGACTTTTCTACATAAACACCTGTCTGGGTTGACATATTGACTTACTAGTGCCTGTTATCACATTAGTCAAATAAATATATCTGAAGAGCTAGGGATGGAACACAGAACTTTTATTTATTTTTTTTTTTTGCCTTTTTGTCATTTTAGGGCTGCACCCACAGCATGCGGAGGTTCCCAGGCTAGGGGTCTAATAGGAGCTGTAGCCACCGGCCTACGCCGCAGCCACAGCAACGCAGGATCCGAGCCTGCAACCTACACCACAGCTCACGGCAACTCCGGATCCTTAACCCACTGAGCAAGGCCAGGGATCAAACCCACAACCTCATGGTTCATAGTCGGATTCGTTAACCACTGCGCCACAACGGGAACTCCGGAACACAGAACTTTTAGGGCTTTTTTTTTTTTGTCACACCTGCGACATGAGGAAGTTCCCAGGCCAGAGATCGAACCCAAGCCACAGCAGTGACAACACCAAATCCTTAACTCTGGCCCACCAGGAAACTTGTTTTTTTTTTTTTCTTGCTTTTTTTTTTTAAGTTTTGATGGTGCTTCTAAGCAGAGACATCTTGGTGGGATTCAGTGGGATTGATCACAGATCAGAAGGTGGACACGGGGCAGGGAGGGGAGGGGACTGGTAGGGCAGAGGCAGTTGTCTGTGTGGTCTTCAGGCTGTCCCCAAGCCTGGCCTGAGTGGCAGTGATGTCCCACAGCCCAGCCTGGAGAGCTAATCCCTGAGTGGAGTCGTCCTTTCTCCACAGCAAAGGAAGTTTGCTATGATTCCCTTGGGTGCTTCTCTGACGCTGAGCCCTGGGCTGGGACTATAATCAGGCCCCTGAAGATCCTCCCCTGGAGCCCCGAAAAGATTGACACCCGCTTCCTGCTCTACACCAACGCGAACCCAAACAACTTTCAAGTGAGACCTCTGCCGCTGTAACATTGTTGTAACCTGGGGAGGGACTGTGTCCACCAGGGACCAGGAGTTCCTTACCCTTGAGCCCTCCTCCTCCACCCCATCCTGCTGCCCCCAGGCCTAGCCACACATGGAACAGACTGGGTGACTGATTAAAAAAAAAAAAAGTTTGGCTTGAATGAATGAATAGTTCACATCTGTCAGAGCCTCTAGCTGGTTGTAAGATTCTGGTCTGGGGCAAAGAGCTTACCGAAGAACCTATGGAAGGTAAGGCCATGAGCCACAATCCAGACTTGGTAGAGGTAGCCATTCCTGACTTTAGAAGGCAGGGCAGGGAAAGAGAGGTCAAGGTGGGCTTCTTGGAGGAGTTGGCTTTATATGAAGCTTTAAAAGTCTGTGGCATTGTAACAGGCATAGATGGGGAAGAAAGAGGTGGGCCTGAGTGGCTGGGTTGTAAAAACATGCAACCGTTCTGCTTTTGTCAGATTCTCCTTCCCTCCGATCCATCAACGGTTGAGGCATCCAATTTCCAAACAGACAAGAAGACCCGGTTCATCATCCATGGCTTCATAGACAAGGGAGATGAGAGCTGGCTGGTGAACATGTGCCAGGTAGGGGCTGCTCTAACCCCAGTGGCCGCTCTGACCGCTGCCGCCACTGCCGCTGCCTCCCACTAATATCTCTGCCTCCCTTTAAGCAATCTCAATCGGTGAGCTCCCAACAGGAAGTCGTTACCTACGGAGGGAATTTATGCCATTAGAATACCTCTTTACAAAAATAAAAACCCCTTCCACATTTCTGGACCACATCTGTGGCCTCCAGCAATGGCATTTGCCATGTGAGCAAACACTTCCACTATCTCATTTCTGGTTAAATCAAGCCTAAATGTTGTCCACTTCTATTTTCAGTGAGGCTACTTTGTATTCCTAGAAATGAGGGAATATGTCCTTTTCGTTCAAGTCTTTCCCACTTCCTTGAGAGTCAGAGGTGTGTGCTGACCACGTATTTGAGAAATGGAGAGCTAGGACTGACTGGGTGCCCAAGATGGCAGAATAGAAAGTGCCAGACTTACTATGATATAGTGTCTTTTGGTCAGAATAACAGACAACAGAATAACACACGTGTGTACACGTATGTACACACAAAGGCACATGTGCACAGCAAACACACATGTGGTATACCGCCATCCCTTCTTTTTAAGTGCACACTGATTCGGTCTATTTTTTTGACATCTAAGAATTTATTCTAGCAGCCTGCCTTCCACACACATGAATAACTCTGACCTAAAATGTCAACAGGAAAATTTACAGACCCAGAAAATTAAAATCATTCTGCCTTTGACCTTGGTTTTACCAGGCATTTAACTCTTATTACCACTTCTGCCCTATCATTAATTAGTATCTTAATGTATAAACTGTAAAATATAATTAATACCCCCAATTCTCTGTATTTGTAAGACATTCCTCAGGGCTGCTGTAAGAATAAAAGTCCTGAGAAAAACACTGTCGCTATCTGTGATGACACTTATTAGTATCGTATATGTGGAAAGAGCCTATGAGGATTTTCAATTTATAAGACCATTTAAACTCAGGCTGGTCATACGTCCTGCCTTGGCAGAACTTGTAAGGCCATATCCCCTTTGACGTCCAGGGAGAGGTCTCCCCTTTAGAAGTCTTCAATCTCTTTTAAGTCAGTGCAGTTTTATTTTTTTAAATATCTGCTGTGTGTGTTTCCTCCATGAAGTTTTGTGCTACCCTGACTGTAAAAGCAGTGACACTTCCCTCCCACTTTAAACCGTGGTAAATGCCCAGCAGAGTGGGGTGAAGCAAGTCCAAGCATTGTCGAGAGGCTGAGAGGACCCCCAGCGGTCCAGTCCAGAAGGTCATTTAGACTCTGGCCTCCAGAGATGGCACTTGAGATCTTTTCTTTCCAAAACAGGGCTTTGCTGCTTTTTTTTCTTTTTCTTTTTTTCTGCCTTATTGCCTTTTTAGGGCCGCACCCACGGCATATGGAGGTTCCCAGGCTAGGGGGTCTAACTGGAGCTGCAGCCTCTGGCCTACACCACAGCCACAGCAACACAGGATCCGAGCCGCATCTGTGACCTACACCACAGCTCATAGCAACACCAGATCCTTAACCCACTGAGCAAGGCCAGGGGTCAAACCCGCATCCTCATGGATGCTAGTCGGGTTTGTTAACCACTGAGTCATGACGGGAATTCCAAAATAGGGCTTTTTAAATCACACAGTTGTTTTAGCGACCTTATTGAATCAATCTTATTGAATCTGGTCGAAGAAAATCAGTGAGTGGCCAGCTTTTAATTAATCTACAGCCTAGAGAAGGAATAGATTTGCCTTCCTCGTAGCCTTCCCCATGAGGGATAGCTCCTATTGGCAACAGGATTCCTGACAAAGTCTAGTTCATCCCAGCCGCCCACCTAGGACGGGTCAGAAGGACGGCCAGTAGTAACTCTAGGTGACCGTGTCTGAGCTCCGGTTGGATGTGTTTCCACGAGCCCCATGACAACCCCAGGGTGTCTCTCCAATGCCAGAACTTGTTCGAGGTAGAGGAGGTGAACTGCATCTGCGTGGACTGGAAGAAAGGCTCCCAGACGACTTACACGCAGGCCGCCAACAACGTGCGTGTGGTGGGTGCCCAGGTGGCCCAGATGCTGGCCATACTCCAGGTGAGTGACGGCCCGACCGCAGAGGAGGCCTGCAGGGCCCACCAGCCCCCCAGGTAAAGATGAAGCTGTGGTTATGTACTTAAAGAGGAAAAAGAAAGAATTGATATTTCTCTTGGTCCTTACTTCTAAAACTCTGAAATTCACTGTGAATCAAAATCCTATAGACCTACAGTAAATAAGTATGTTGGGTGGACATCTTTGAGACAAAAGTGGATACGTATTTGGAGCTTGGTGTCATTTGTTCGTTTCTCAGATAATGAGGGGAGGAGCATGGTTTTGGGAACTCTGCTAGGAGGTACAGAGGATGGCTGAGGTCCCAGGCTCTGGGCGGGGGGAGCTTACGGTGAGATTTCAGTGAAAGTAGAGTGTGATCAGGGCTCCGATGTAGGGGTTCGGGGAGGGGCAATGCAGCCACAGGCTTTATGGGAGCACGTGGAGGGGCAGCTAATCCAGTCGGGGAGGGGTGATTCAGGATGTCTCCCAGGAAGAGACATGTAAGCTGAGAGCTGATGGCTAGACCGTGTCAACGTGAACTGGGCACACGGTTGGGGGGGATGGTTGACAACAGGAAGATGAGTCCAAATCAGACCCAGATGTGAGAGACCACAACATATTTGAGGGCTTGGAAGTTCCACAAAGTATTTGGCTAGAAAGAGTCTAAAAGAATAGGAGTCGTGGAGCGTTTTCAGCCGGGAGTGATACTGTCATTAGGTTTGCATGCTGCAAAAATTACAGTGCAGAAAGGTCCTGAAAGTACACTCCTCCCTCTGCAGTCGAACTACAGCTACTCACCGTCCCAAGTCCACCTCATCGGCCACAGCCTGGGAGCCCACGTGGCAGGAGAAGCAGGGAGCAGGACTCCAGGCCTGGGCAGGATTACGGGTAAGATCCAGGGGCCAGTAACCCCAGAACCAGAATGTGGTACAAGATGGCAGCCTGGCTTGGAGCTGGCCCCAAGGAGTCCATCCCCTTGCCTGTGGCAAAGCCAGTTAGAGCCTGCACAGAATATTTAAGCAAGACCCCCAGAAGCCTATATTTGTGGCAGGGTAAGTGGTGGCTTTGTTCCCTTTGCTTCCTCTACTTCTGTCCTCATCCCTCTTCTCTCAGTCCCATTTTTCTAGTAATGCGGGTCTCTCAGCAGAATTAGGCATCCAGGAAAATGCAGAGTAACACTAATATGAACATGAGCAAACATAATTAAGAAGGGCCTGGGAGTTCCTGTTGTGGCTCAGTGGAAATGAATCTGACTAGTATCCGCGAGGACATGGGTTCGATCCCTGGCCCCACTCAGTGGGTTAAAGATCTGGCGTTGCTGTGAGCTGTAGTATAGGCTACAGACGCAGCTGTGATCCTAAGTTGCTGCGGCTCTGGTGTAGGCCAGCAGCTGCAGCTCCAGTGTAACCCCTGGCCTGGGAACTTCCATATGCCGAAAGTGTGGCGATAAAAAAAGAAGGGTGTGTATTTTCATTCCTTGCCCTCCTTCTCTGAAATCAAAGACAGAATAAAACACAAACGTTATGCTTCCACTGCCTTTGCTGGTAGAAGAAACCCAGCCAACATCACAACAAAAGCATTCTTTTAACCCGAGCAAAACCTTTAAATTACAAAAACAAAATATATCAACATAATATAATCATTATAATGCTAATATTATTATAGTAAGCATAGATTAAGTACCTACTTATCCCAAATATGGTGTAAAGTGCTTTACATTTTCTCATTTAATCCTCAAACTAAAGAAAAAGGTTTAGGGAAGCAAATGATTTGCCCAAGGTCACACAACTGATTGGTAGTAGAACTGACATTCAAACCCAGTTCTGCCATCAAATGGCTCAAACAAGTCTCTGCCTTTATAAGAACTCTTCCTTTTATTTTCAACAGACAGTTATGTCCATGCCTTTTCAGCCGCTCCATCAAACCTTAACAAAACAATTGACAAGAGTTCCCATTGTGGCTCAGCAGTTTAAGAACCCAGCGTAGTGTCCATGAGGATGTGGGTTTGGTCCCTTGCCTCCCTCAGTGGGTTAAGGATCTGGCATTGCTACAGGTTGCGGCATAGATCGCAGATGCAGCTCAGATCCAGCATTGCCATGGATGTGGCATAGGCCTGTGCTTGCAACTCCAATTCAGCCCTTAGCCCAGGAACTTCCACGTGCTGCAGGTGTGGACCTAAAAAGAAAAAAAAAATGACAAATATAGGAGTCTGCCAAGAAGGAAATACAGTCAGGAAGAAAAAATACTAAATATTGGCTTATGCACACCTGCGATGGTGTGCTAGGCACTGTGCTAAATGCTACATATGTTATCTCATTTAATCTTATTACAGTTGTATTGGTACCCTCATTTTATAAATAAGGGAAGGCATAGAAAATGTTGAGTGACTCAGCTAAAGTGATGCAACTTGCTTAAGAAATAGCTGAATAAGTATTTGGAGCCAGGCATCCTAGTTCCAGAAACTGTGTTCTTAATTATGATACCATACCACTTGGCCCCTTTTTTCTTCGAACTTGGGAAGGAAAAAGAGAATGCTGAAGAAAAAAGATAGACAAGTCAATGGGAGAATCTGGTATGGAAGAAAAAAAAAAATCCTTACCTAAACAAAACCTAAATTTCTTTTTCAACTGCCCTTCTCTATCCATGCCACTGAAGCTCTCTTGTAATGAATGACACTGAGACTCAGTGTCCCCATTTCCAGTACTCCGGTCATGGCGCTGCACAAAGGGAACGGCATCCCTTGAGTTGGGCAGTGCACAGCCTGGACAACTATATACCTCAACCCTGTTGGCACCTACTGCCAGGCCTATTGTCTGCAGCACTGGCCATTTCTTCTAGGGTTGGATCCTGTAGAAGCGAGTTTTGAGGGCACTCCTGAAGAGGTACGACTCGATCCCTCCGATGCTGACTTTGTTGATGTGATCCACACAGATGCAGCTTCCCTGATCCCATTCATGGGTGAGTCCTGTCATGTTCCAGCTATAAACACATGCAACTGTGTTCTAACCAGGAGAGCCTGGCATTAGGAAAAGCTCATTGCTGTTCTAAACATTTCAGGCTTTGGAACAAGTCAACAGTTGGGTCACCTTGACTTCTTCCCAAATGGAGGAGAAGAAATGCCCGGATGCAGTAAGAATGCCCTGTCGCAGATTGTGGACCTAGATGGCATCTGGTCAGGTAAAGCCAGAGCAGAATGCGGGGACCTCACTTCCCTGGGGGAGCAAATCTTCACAGTGAAAACACACTGCTCTTTAAAAATATACAATCCCCCCTTCTAGATCTTATTTCTTTAAAATATAGCCATGTAGCATTTGTTATATCTCAGCTCTGCTGATTGCATTCCTTTAAAATGTTGTGGGAGTCCTGGAGTGTACAAGCAACAAAAAAACTACAAAACCGTTGCTTAAAGCTGTAACTCCAACAATCAATTGATAGCTCCCTAATAAAGGAAAGAAATACCGTAAAAATAGATACTGTGACTCTAAGAGAATTTTTCTGTCAGTTCTCCCTTGGGAATCAGTAATGTGACTCAAACTTGTATAACCATAGACAAAATGAAAATGTTGCCAGTCATTGGAGTTCCTGTCGTGACTCAGTGGTGGCTAACGAATCCGACTAGGAACCATGAGGTTGCGGGTTCGATCCCTGGCCTTGCTCAGTGGGTTAAGGATCTGGCGTTGCTGTGAGCTGTGGTGTAGGTTGCAGACGCAGCTCAGATCCCGTGTTGCTGTGGCTGTGGCGAAGGCTGGCAGATACAGCTCCTGTTAGACCCCTAGCCTGGGAACCTCCATATGCTGCGGGTGCGGCCCTAGATAAGGCAAAAAGACAAAAAAAGAAAGAAAAGAAAATGTTGCCAGTCATTTCAATGGCAAGTCTATTTGCATAATGAGAGTCACCACTCCTCTGTGTTGGGTCAGGAAGGAGAAGCAATCACAGGTAAAATTTAGAGACTGTGCTATTCAACGTGGCATAACAGCACCTGGGATAAAGGGCATCCTTCATATACAACTCTGACTCTGTATCTAATAAGGTCAAGATGACCAGCTGAGATTTTCCACCAAATCATCATTTGGCCCCAGATAGGTTGAAATCTTTAGTGGTCTGACCAAATCTAATGAGTAAAGATTTTTATTAAATTTGAGTATAATGGCTTGACAAGTCTGGACACCATCAAAGCAAATATTGAGGATGAGGACCTATGTGTTTGTCTTTTACAGCTTTAGGAGACTTTGCATGGATAGAGTAGCCTAGACTCTCTATCAGTAACGGCCAGGTAAATCCAGGCTGCATCTGGAAGGGGTGCTGTGACATCTGCCACTTGGCAGGAGTTTGTAGCTGCCTAGGAAGGCTGTAAGAAGGGGTAAGACATTATAAGAGTGAAAGGGGTGCTCGTATAGAGCCACCTAAAGCTTCTCAACCCTCCTTTTTTATTTGCCTAAACACAGCATGAAAATGCACTTGCCCTGGTTTTGGCACATCTGGTTGTCTTTGAGGACTTCCAGGCCGATGCCTGGGACACAGGGCACCACAGAGGTTAGAGGCATGGCCTCAAGCACCAGATGGGTTTGCGTTTAATGCTTAGCTTCACCACTTACTGTCTGAAATCTGAAATGTGAGTCTGTACATCTTCCTGTAATTGGGGATGGTATGGTACTCCCCTCCGAGGAAAGGTCAGCCTTACAAGGACAAAATATGTAAAGTGCTCAGAACATTGCCTGGCACACAGGAAACAGCTCCTATATATGTTAACTGTCATCTTTGTAGCTGTATTTTGGACTAATCCTAAATTTCTGAAAATATGGTCCCACTTTGGAACCATCCCCCTTGGAGAGAGAAGCAGAGAAGTTGTCACCGGCCCCCCAACCACCTGTGCAGACTCCCTCCTTTATTTCCCCAGGAACGCGGGACTTTGTGGCTTGCAATCACCTGAGAAGCTACAAGTATTACTCGGAGAGCATCCTCAGTCCCGATGGGTTCGCTGCATACCCCTGCGCTTCCTACAGAGCCTTTGAGTCCGTAAGCTCCTGTCCTGCCCTGAGTCCCAGTGGGGCTGTTGTCCTGCTGTTTTGGGATCTTCAGTCCCCTCTCCCTGGTCTCCGACCATTCCATACTTGTCTTGCATTGCCTGTCAGAGTTCACAGTCATGTGGAGTGGAGGGGGAAGAAACTTTAGGCAAGAGGTAGGTAAAGGTCTAGAAGAATCATACAAGGGAGGAAGGTTCTGGGAAATCAGAAAGTAGAACAGTCAACTCGATGATCTAGAAAGGCTTCCCGCAGGAAGCAGTGTTTGAGTCTGGCTTGGAAAATCATAGAATTTAGAGGGAAGAAGGAATGCACATTTCTGGCAAGGGCAGAGCACGAAGAGAATGTGTGAGAGAAGAATCTTCACACCAGAGAGAAGGAAAGGTCGATGCTGGGGTTCTACATGCTGGGCTGGGAGCCTGCACCCTGGGCAGCTGGCGGTGAGGAAGATGGAAGAAATGATGCACCAGAGCCTATCATTTGGGCCCACGGGAGCCAGTGTGAACATCTCTTCCCAACTCCCCATTCAGTGACATCATGCTGGTAACCTGAAACTGGCCACAGTCAGAGAGTATTTACCCCAGGGAAACTGGTAAATGCTACAATCAGGACTTTTTGCCCCAGAGTAGCCTGTTAATCATTCACCAGCACCCCCCTCTATGGAAGGCAGATTCGATCTAACCTGGGGCCCAGGTATCAATGTTTTCTAAAGCTCCCCAAGCAGTTCTAATGTGATGTGCATCAGGCTTGGGCACTATGTCTGGATGAAGGTCCTTTAAAGGCCATCTATGCCAATTTCATTCCAGTTACAAAAGGGGAAACACAGACTATAGGAAAATTGCTCCCTAGAAGTGTAGCTCCTAAAAAAGCAAACTCAGGAGTTCCCACTGTGGTATAGTGGGTTAAGGATCTGTCATTGTCGAAGCTGTGGCATAGGTTTCAGCTACAGCTCTGGTTTGATCCCTGGCCCGGGAAATTCCATATGCTGCTGATACAGCCAGAAAAAAAAAAAAAGATAGAGACAAATTCACACCTTACAGCTTGATCCATCTTTCTCCTTAGAACAAGTGCTTCCCCTGTCCAGACGAAGGATGCCCGCAGATGGGTCACTATGCCGATAGATTTGCTGGCAAGACACGTGGGGAGCAGCAGAAATTCTTCCTGAACACAGGAGATGCCAGGAATTTTGCTCGTGAGTTGAACTGTGACTTTCCTGTCCATGTTAAGAAATTTTAGTTTTAGGGGGTTCCTGATGTGGCTCAGATGTAATGAACCCAACTAGTATCCATGAGGATGTATGTGGGTTCAATCCTTGCCTCCTTCAGTGAGTTAAAGATCCAGTGTTGCCTTGAACTGTGGTATAGTTTGCAGATGTGGCTCGGATCTGGCATCGCTGTGGCTGTGGCAGAGGCATCTATAGCTCCGATTTGACCCCTAGCCTGGGAACTTCCATATGCTATGGCCCTAAAAAGCAGAAAAAAAAATTCAGTTTTATGTGAAGGGCTTGCCTTTGATCTAAAATACTTGTAGGTATGTTAATTATCTTAGTAAAAGCACACATCCACTCAAGCTATCCCATTTAAGACTCTACTGAGGTCTTCCAAAAGGTCTGTTCTTCTTCCATTTTATTTCTGCGACATGAAGTGTGTGGAACAAATAGCACAGTTAGTGGGGTAAGAGCACTTCATCTGTCTCTGTGGCCGTCTTCTCTGGATTTTCACCCCCCTGCTTCTTGTTCTTTTCATTTAAAAAATTGTGTCATCCACACCTGTTCTGCTGTTCATCTAAAATGTATGTGGTACCAGCTCTTTGCTTGCCTGGCCTACTTAAGAAGCCCAGCTCCTCTCTCCCCATTTCCACCCTTCTGCTTATGTGTCCTTGATGCCCTTGGGTGGGGCTCTCTGGAGGAGAGTGGTTGGGAATCAGAAAGAGTTACTTTCTCTCCAAATTCTACTGAGTAGACTAGGACATAGAGTAGAGCTGGACATGTTTCGGCTATTTTGTGCCAACCTGCCCTATGATAGTTCCCTAAGATGTTGTATTGTAAAAAAGGGACTGTGTTTATATAAATACATAAATACAATACATGTCTTATGTAGTTTTTTAAGTCAAGTTTGTTGAGGTATAGTTTATATACAGCCAGAGTCACCCTTTGTTGTATATAGTTCTATGAGTTTTGACACATGAAAAATCGTGTAACCATCTCCACGATCCCGATACAGAACATTTCCATCACTGTATACGTATATTTTTTAAGAAGACATTGGTTAATCCATCCTTCCTGTGATGTAGTGAAGCTTGAAATCCTTGCCCATATTTTAAAACAACAAATTAAACATTCGAAAACCATATATTCATTCCTCAACTAATATTTATTTATGGGCCACAGACTATGCTAGACGTGAGGGATGCAGGGAGGAACAAGACACGCAAGACACGCTGGCATGAAATTTATAACCCAGCGGAGAAGACAAGTGTGTTGAGTTCAGCGTGTTGCTGCAGTGACATTGTGGGACAGAGGACCTGGCCCTGATCAGAGGAGAGGCAGGGAGAACACCTCTGAGGATGTAAGGGACAAAAGTCGTTATGCAAACGATGTGTGAGTGTGTCTGCAGACATACGTGTGTATGTGCGTGAGTGTGACTGTGTGAGTATATGGGTGTGTATGGGTGTGTGTGCCTGTGTATATGTGTGTTGATTTGTGGGTGAGTGTGTGTTCATACTTGTGTAGGTGTGTATGCTCCGAGACCACCCTTCAAGTATAAATCTGCATGACTGTCCTGGTGGCGAGTGACCTGGACCCTGGAGAGGCAGAGAGAAGACACAGACCTTGCCATTGAGGCTCCCAGAACAGCACTCCTGAGCTATTTTTCCAAATTTGGGCACAAGCCCTCGTTCCTTCTCTTTTTACCCTAAATTATAGGACTTTCATTCCAGAGCAGAGCTGTCCAACAGAACTTTCAGCCATCATGGACATGTCCTGTGTTGTCCAATAGAGTAGCCATTGGCCACATATGGCAATTCCACACTTAAAATGTGGCTGGGAAAAGGGAGGAATTTATTTTTTAATTTAATCTAATTTGGATTTATTTATGTATTTGTCTTTTTAGGGCCACAGCCGTGGCACATGTAGGTTCCCAGACTAGGGGTCCAATCAGAGCTGTAGCCCCGACCTACACCACAGCTCATGGCAATGCCAGATCCTTAACCCAGTGAGTGAGGCCGGGGATCGAACCCACGTCTTTGTGGATACTAGTTGGGTTCATTAAACCACTGAGCCATGACAGGAATTCCTAATTTGGGTTTAAATTTGATCAGCCATATGAAGCTAGCAGCCCCTTTGCTGGGCGGGGCAGGTCTGGAAGGGGATGCTGCCGGGTGTGTATTCCTCCCGTGGCCTAGTTTGAGTTGCAGATTAGATTAACAGGTAGACCTTCTTCGAGACTTCAGTGCAAGGGATGGGGACAGGAATCTGAGGTCTGGGTGAACTACTTGTACATGAATAAATTGAACTCTTTTCCGTGCCCTGTTCAGGCTGGAGATACGGAGTTACTGTAACACTGTCCGGAAGAACAGCCACTGGTCAAATCAAAGTTGCTTTGTTTGGAAATAAGGGAAACACTCGCCAGTACAGCATCTTCACGTAAACTTCCCTGTTTGGTACCACTTCTCACTTGACGATGTACATGGCGTTCACATCCATGTGCTGAAATGCTTGTCGTCGCTATATGAATGGATTTTAAATTATTTACTTTAAATATTGAAGTTCATTTCAGACTTCTGCTAATAACTGTTCTTTACTCTACTATAAATCCAGGCATTAAGTCTTTCTCAATAGATCAGATTTTTAAAAAATAAATCTAATATTATCCCAGATACCACGTTCTCTGATTAGCCGAGTAAGAGATGGTTTATTGTGTTAAAAACTAAGTGGATAACTTGTTACTATACATTAATTCTACCAGAAAAAAAAGAAATGATGGAATTACATAGTCTCAATGAGAAACTTTTGAGGATAAATTAAGTTTGAGGAAATAATAGTTCGAGACTGCTGGCATATAGCTAGCTTTTTCATTTTGCTAACCTCTATTTGATAATGAGTTTGGAAAAATCATCCTATTAACCTAGAGTAGACCAGAGTGGCAGGAACTTATGTGATCACAAGAACTTGTTTCAGCAAACAGGAAACTTTTCTCTTCTTTTCTGTTTAAAGTGGGATTATCATACCAGGGTCCACCCATTCCAGTGAGTTCGATGCAGAGCTTGATGTTGGAACAATTGAGAAAGTCAAGTTTCTTTGGAATAACAACGTGGTAAACCCAACCCTCCCCAGAGTGGGTGCAGCCAAGATCACTGTGCAGAAGGGAGAAGATAAGGCGGAGTACGTATCTTCGTTGGTTTGTGCCTGAGGATGTTTGTAGAGCTTTGTATTTGTCATGGAAACTCGCCCCAGAAAGTCAGTTATGGTTCAGTCAGAATAGTCAACAATCAATACCCATCTGGGGGCCCTTCCTAACCAGGAAAAAAATAAAAAATAACAGAGTGCTGCCCCCCCCCAAAAAAAAAAGGAAGAGAGAGAGAAAGAATTTCTGAAGGGTATAAGGTTATAAGTATGGGTGAGGGAGTGGCCACACGTTAAAGAGAGGACAATCAGTCAAAATTCAGGATAATAGAAAGAAAAATAAAGCAGTTTTAGCAAAAGATATAAAATTTGAGATGAGACAAGAGACAGCTGAGGTGGCAATACTCGTAGAATCTCCATCCTGGCACGGGTGGCCCCTGGCAGCTGCAGGGATGTGAGGATAATGACCAAAGCCCAGACCCCAAGTCCGGCTCCAGGCCACTCCTGTGTGGCTCTGTGGGAAGGGGACCCTGGGCTCTTGGTCACTGATCGACCGAGGTTTAGGAGGTTAAGTGGGGTCATTCAACTCAGGCCCCAGAGAATACCTCTCCCCCAGGCGGGGGTGCGGGGGGCAGGGGGGCTGCTGGCAGACCTCGCAGCAGTCTTATCTGGCTGGATGCCCCTGGGGGGTCCTCCCTGTCTCTGTGATGGGAGGGTTAAGGGGTGGGCCCAGGCAGGGGTTGGAGAGAACGAGAAGGGCCTCTCAGCAGAAGCGCAGCACCAATGAGGCTGGTGGGGAGCCCTAGGCAGCCTGGGGGTGCAGCCGAGGTCTCCCCTGTGGGCCCCAGTTAGAGGACACTAGGGCTCTAAGGTCAGTTCCCCAGGCCCCCGTTAGGAAATGGACCCAGTGCCTGGATCCTGAGACCCTGTGGTTAAAATCATGTCAGAAGAAGGTGGTCTCATGGGAATCTTTAAATTTCGAGGCATTCCCAGGAGATGACTTGCTCACAGCTATACAGCCAAGAAAGAAAAAAAAAAAAAAATACAAGACCAAATCAGCCAGGGCACTGCACCTTCCAGGGGCTCTGCAGAAAGGTCAGGGCTTTCCTGCACTTTCCAGAAATGGAGCAGTGCACTTGAGGCCATGCCCAAGGCCCTGAGTCCATCAGCTGCCACCTGAACCCTCCAGTGGCTTGAGTGCAGCTTCCCCACTGACTGACTTTGGAGGGAAGTTAGCCAAGAGAAGCTAAACGGCGGACATCAGATTTTTTAAACATGGGAAGGTAAAACCAGTATCAAACCTCACAGACTCGTTTGGGACTCAGGCGGCCCCACCCACGGGAAGCCCCCAGGCAGTCAGAGCTCCAGAAACTCTTTGAAACTACAACCCTACAACCTTTTGAAGCTGCCGCCATCCTTTTGAATTGTAAATCAGCGATTACCTTTGCTTACCGACCCGTCGCTAGCTAAGGAAGCTCAGCACTGAAAAAGCGTTCCTTTCTCTCCGCAGGTACAGTTTCTGTAGCGAACAGATGGTGAGAGAAGACGTTCTGCTCACCCTAACCCCCTGTTAAACTCCAGGCGCGATGCGGCCGCCATGTCAACACCAATAAAATCCGTTGATGCATCCTTCTGCTCACATGTCGCTTATGTCAGCTGCCCCCCGTGGGACACTGGGAACTGAATATTTTTAAATGTCCTGCACATTTCTATACATTTGGGTTTCCTGTCCTTGACCTACAATTACCGCCCCCTTTGCTCCCCAGTTTCCTTGGTCCTCGTGCCCAAGAGGGTAGAGAGGAAAAGCACTGGAGAGTGGATGCCAGGGGACTGACTCTGGTTCCAGGGCCCTTCCCAGACTCTGCCATCACCCTGAGATCACGGGAGCGCGTTTGTACTATGACGTGGCCTCTTTGTGGTGTGAAATTGTGGGGACCACTTGGTCCCTCAGAGCACAGACTTGCAGCCCCCCTGACCTTGGGTCAGGGCTGCCTTGAGCCCTCTCTTTGGCTGCCAGGCGGGCGCCGTCCCAGGGCAGGGCCAGCACTGAAGAGGGGTCCAGGGGTGGCCTCTGAGAAGAGTGCCAATGCAGGCCTTGCCCACACGGTGTTGTGCGCCTGGCAGTGGCAGTGGGGGGCAGGGTGCTGTTCTTCAAAGGGCCCGGTCTGTCCCACGGTCATCCCCAGGGGTTATGCAGCACCAGGAAGGTCATGGAAGGTCACTGCCTCCCCTGAGTATCTCCCTTCTTGGTCACCCACCTACCATGGCAGTTTCAGCACCCTGACTTCTGATCCTAACCCCAGTGTCATGTCAGGCTGTTACAGAGCTTCAAACTTCAGTGTGGGTGGGCTCCAGATTTTTCCTTGAAAGCAGATGCTATAGGGAGGATTCATGGAGCGACTTTAGTAAAGCTTTACAGTAAAGGGCACGAGGTGGCTGCTCAGTGAACATGGTACTGGGGTGGGGGGATCACCGAGCGGGAGAGGGTGGGCCCAGGGCAGACGGCCTGACCCCACACGCTGGGTGAAGCAGCACATTTTGGGCAAAATAGCTCATCAGGGGGATGTAGATTCTGCAAACACAACCCGGCACCAGCTCTGTGCTGTGCCCTGGAGTGAGAGGGACACACTCGGATTCAGTGCTGGAGGCGGGCACAGCAGTAGGGAGTCAGGACCATCAGGCTGCCTGATAGGTGCCCAAAGCAAGGTCTGTCCCAGGACAGGGGGGCTCAGAAGAGGAGGAGGAAGGTGGGGAAGGCTCCATGGAGCCTTGGGTTCTAGGTCCAGGCTTGCAGGAAGAAGACCTGCTGAGACTGCAGGCTGGTAGGCCAGCGAGGTGGAGCCTCCGCAGACATCCATGCAAGAGGCGAGGAGACCCTATGGGGTGACCATACGAGGTGACCATATGAAGTGAGACATCCAGGTGAGAGGTGAGGAAACCATATGAGGTGAGACATGCAGGCGAGAGGCAAGGAGACCATATGAGGTGACCATATGAGGTGACCATACAAACTGACCATATGAGGTGAGGCATGCAGGCGAGAGGCAAGAGAACGTACTAGGTGACCATACGAGGTGACCATACGAGGTGACCATATGAGGTGACCATTTGAGGTGAGACATGCAGGCGAGAGGCGAGGAGACCATATGAGGTGACCGTACGAGGTGACTTTATGATTTGTGACCATATGAGGTGACAATATGAGGTGAGATGTCCAGGCGAGAGGCAAGGAGACCATATGAGGGCAGCAGCGAGTGGAACCAGGTACACTGGAGGGAGCAGGACTGGTTGGCCATGGTGAGAGGGCCCTCCCTGGTCAAGGACAGCCTGTTATCTGACCCTCAGACTAACAGATACCATCAATGACTTGGGGAAAATGATTTTTTTAAAGGGAGGAAGCTGAGAAGAGGGTGCAGAGTGGAGGGAGCCAGTTTTGGAGACCCCCCAACCCCGGGCTGTTGGCCACACCATGAGCACCCCTGTGTGCATGTCTCTGTACCCAAAGTTCCCGTTTGTATCAGGACACAAGTCATTTTGGATGAAGACTCATCCTAATGGCCTCATTTTACCTCTGTAAAGATCCTTACTCCAAAAGGTCATGTTCCGAGGTCCTAGGGTTTAGGACTCCATATCTTTGGGGGTTGGGGGGCACAACCCAACTCATAACAATGGTCAAGCTTGCATGCCCAGCTTAGGAGTCCCTCTCCATCCGACACACCAAATCATGCTCTTTAGTTAAAGCCCAAATGATGTAGCCCCAGTACAAGCCTGCATCAACGTGCTTTTCCTTGTGAACTCACTCAATCGTTTATAATATTGTATTTATTTTAGGCAGTCACTGTCTGTGCCCCAAGGGACCTTCAGTCCCATGAGGGCAGAGAAACGATGATCTGTTCAGTGTTGTACCCTCAAGGCTGGAAGAGCAGCCAGCACACCGTAGCCACATAAACATGAAGATGAAGAAGTTGAACGTGAATAAATGAACAAACACGTGAGGCACACATCTGAGGGCATCAAGGAGTACCCACAGGATTAGAGCCAGGAGGAAGCTGGGGAGGGAGGAGGGGGCTGATGCACTGGCCTAGAGAGAGGTGCCCCATACTTCGGGGCAAGGGGAGGGGACAGATAAAAGAGGCGATGCAGGCAAGGAAGGAACAGGTCTCAAGGAGCCTCAGGGGGCAGGGGAAGGAGGGCGTAAGCCACCCACTCCCCTGGGCAGCTGCTGGGCCAGCTGATAAGGCTTCCCAGGCCCCGATCCTGACACCTGCCAACATGTGGCCAGTGACTGACTTTTCCCACAGGTGCCGGCCTTCCTTTCCCTGGGCAGGCAGTTGGCAGAACCTCAGACCTCCAGGCATGAGAGCAGAGCCAAGCAAGCCCTGCCACGGGCCACCAAGTGGGAGGCAGGGTAGGTCCTGCTGGCCTACCCTGGGCCACCCTGCCACAGAGGCCAGCTAGGCTCGGGACTGCCTGGGAGCTCCCAGCGAGTCTGCCCCCAGTTGCTGGTGACTGAGACAGGGTACCTTAGAAGTAGATCATCTAGGTCAACCCTCATCTGATGCTTGGCTTCTGTCCACCTCCATTCAGTCACAGTGTCATCCAAGGGAGGCAGGGGTCACACCGCACCAGCAAAGCCCTACTCTCTCTCTAACCTTTGGAAAATTTCTCCTCATACTCAACGAATCTGCCTCAGTGAGTCCCTTGACGACAGAGGTGACCACAACCTGCCCTTGACATTTAGAACAGAGCCTCATGACTTGGAAGTAACAAGGATCACTTCTTGACTAAATGAACTGTATCTCTTCCCTTTCTTTCCAGATCCGTCCCCTCAGGTGGCTGTTGACCAGATGAAATGCACTGTCCACTCAGGTGAGAAGCTCACCATGATTCCTTGGCATATTCTGTGGCTGGAACCAGGAAGGCATGGAAGATAGGATCCACAGATTATCTGAAAATATCTTACTAAACCTTTGTCCAAAATGGCAACAAGTCACAGAAAGACTTGACTATTAGTATGGATGGTGAAACCAAAGCACTATATGATCCAAAATCCAGAGTCAGGAAAGGGAGATGCCCAAGACCCAGCTAATCCCTCCAGAAGGACCACAGGCCTCTGAACCACTGCGGCCATCCTCTGTCAGGGGATGTCCTGTGGCTAACAGCACATTTCCCAGGGCCCCAGGGACGAGAGATAGCCCACTCCACAGAGATATGGGCAGGGATAAAGGAACCCACCAGGGTGCTGGGGATTTGCAATGGTTGGAAGCTCCAACTGCCCAGGAGTACGAAGCATGGAGGGAGGAAGCGGTCATGAGTGTCTGGAAGGAGCTAGGGCCTTGGGAAGAACTGATTAAGGGCAGCCCTCAGGAATTAAGCAGAACACACAAGGGACCACAGCACAGAAGGGAGCGTGTCTGGGGGAGAAATACCCCAACCTCTTCCTCCTCTCATCCTCTATCTCTTGATGGTGCCTCCCACTGACTGAACCCAACCAGAAGGCCAAAAGCAAGTAGCCCAGGAAAGCAACAGCAACCACAGAGCAGGAAGAAGAAAGCAAAAGCAATCTGGAAGTTATCCAGCATACCTAATGTCCTGTTCTTCCTATTAGCTCCCTAATGTCCTATTCTTCCATCCAGCATATTTTTATTGATCACCTGCCAGTTGTCCTAGGCTCTGGAGACAAAAATGACAGTATAGACCCTGACCCTGTCATCAATTAAAGACTAAACAGTTACTGAAATATAATGATCAAGTTGGATACATTTCATGGAAGAATAAATAAGGAACATGATAAGAGATATAAAGGAGGGTGTGGTTGTACCATGGGCATTGCTGAAGGCATTTTCGAGGAAGTGACATTTAAACTGAGCCCTAAGAGATAACTTCAGTTTGTGCAGGGAAAGCTTGAGGGTAGTGTGCTACAGGAAGAATAAATGGATATGCAAAGACTCCAAGATGAGCACTTTCAAGAGGGTGCGTGGAGTTCCATGAGTGAGACTCAAGGTGAGGGAGGGAAGGGAAGCACGGTCTAGGTAACACTGCATCCTGGTAAGGGTTCGTATGTTTCCCCAAGAGTGGTTGGCAGCCACCGGCCCCATGTCATGGACCTAGGGCTTCCATGCTACCTAATATCGCCATCTCAGGCTCCTCAGTAGGGTTCTTTATGAGCATGGTGTCAGGCCTTAGACAAACCTCCTTCCTCAGTGGCAGGACACGTCCAGGGGCTGTGGGACAGCAACATCAGGCTTTGGGATCCTTCAAGCATAGGTGACCTCTTTCAGGTTCATCATCCACTTTACCAGTTCAACTTTTCTTAAGCCCACTTGAGACAAGGAAGTTCATTCCTTGGCTTCCCCCAGGACCACCCTGCCCACCTCCAGCCTCAGAATTCTCAGAAGGGAGGTTCACAAAAAAGAAGCCATTTTCATCTTGAAACCCTCAGGAACTTTCAGACAACCTTAGTGCTTCTGAGGTTGACCCAGGGGCAGGGGGTAGAATATGGAGCAATTGGAACTCACCCCCAACTGCTTGCCAGAGTTCACGCAGGTGCTATCACTTTGGAAGGGTGCTTGTCAGTGTCTCCTGAAGCTAAGCATTCACACACCCCAGAACCTGGCGATTCTACTCCTGGGGACAAACCTGAGAGAAACAAGTGCATGTCTTCCCAGAGTCTGGTACTAGCTAGAATGTTCCCAGCTGCATTTTCCATAACTGCCCCAAACTATAAAGAACTCTTGTGTCCACCAGTGCAGGATGAATACTCCAGCTGTAAGAGATTCACACAGAACGTAACAGGGTGATAAAAAAAGAACCAGCTACTGATGCGAGTAACCACAGGGGTAAATCTCCAAACTGTCTTGTGTAAAAGAAGAAAGGCTCTAAACAGCACATACAGTATAATCCCATTTATGTGCAGTTCCAGAAGAGACCAAACCAATCTACGGTGATAGAAGTTGGAGCTTTGTTAGGGGTGGTGGTAGAGGGATCATGGGGGAAACTTCTAGCTGCTGGAAGTGTTTTTCGATCTGCGGCATATACACAGGAGTATACATTTGTCAAAACTCATTAAAACCGTACTGAAGTTTTAAACAAGAGTTACTAGCTTTGGAGCATCTAAGTTACATGTCAATTAAACAGCAGGGCAGCACCTGGCTAGTCACCCAGGCTTTCTTCCCAACACCTAAGGAAAGAAAACACTTCCAGCCTTCTTATCTCTGGGTCAAGGTCCAGTGAATGGGGTTCAGAAATGCTTTTACAACTGGCTGTATTGTTTCTAAACAAAGCTATATTTGAACAGTGTTCATTTACCCTTTCAAGCACCCCACCAGTAGGTTTTCATTATCTGCGGAGTTCTTTAGAAGGATGCTCTCCACCCACCCCACCCTCAAAGTAACTGAGGGCCATATCTTCGAAAACAGGTTTCTTCCACTAAACAGCAAGCCTTGGGGCTACCCATTCCTGCACAGCTCTGCTGGTGTCTGCAGGGCAGCCAGATGAGTTTGGGAGGGACTACAGCTTGGTGCTAGCCTCTTATCACTTGGCAACCGTACCTGTACATTTCAATTAAGAGAGCCCTCTTCCATCCCATAAAGTCAGTTTCCCTTTTCTCAAATCTCACTTTACAAACAGTCCCGCTCCCCCTCCCCCGCTGAGCAGGCTTTATGTGTTTATGATAACCTAGGTTCAAAGCAGGTCTGTGCCGAGCCCTATCTACCCCCCACCCACCTACCCACCTCTTTTCTGAGGAATCCAGAGGATAAAGCCTGGCTATAAAAGGCCACCACCAACCTGCAGGGCTGCCTGTGGAAGCTCTGCTGCCGCACAGTAAGCCATGGCCATGCAGGGGCTGGGAACTTTCAGGGCTGGGGCTGCCAGGGGCTCTTGGCCCAGAAGAGGGGAGCTTTGCAGTTGCAAGATCCTGAGTCTGGGGTCCGAGAGAGGTGCTGCCCAACTCCCTGTGTGCAAGGAGGCCTCAGCCTCAGGAGGGAGGCCGCCTTGAGGGAGGGCCCCATGGACCCCGGTCGCTGGGCTTCTGTTTCTCACACTGTCCCGTCTGTGCTCAGGGCCGCCTTCGCTGTTCGCCAGGCTTGTGCCTGTGCCTCTGGATGCCCGTGTGCGTCTCTGTCTTCGTCCATGAAGATGCTACTCTCTTGGACCATCGGCCTTCTCCTGCTGGCCACAGTCAGAGGTAGGGATGCTGTCCCCATCCCTTGGAGGAGAAAGGGCCTGGGCTGGCCTTTGGATAAGACAGACTGGGGCCTCATCATTATTATAATCCTAATTGATAGCATTATCTTTATTTCAACAACAGTCGCCACCATTCAGGGAGTGTTGACTCTGTGGCAAATACAGGGCACCATGCTCAACACGGATGGTCCCAGGTCATCATCCGCCTTGGGCCCGTTCCTCTTGCAGAGGCTCCACTGGCTGTGAGTTAGTGGTAGAAGTGGCAGGCAGCTGGGGCTGGTGGAATGTGGGGCATTCTTGTCAGGCCCCCAATACCCTCAGCCCCCGGACACGGACAAGCGCAGGTCTGCAGACTAAAACCACATGGCCGTGTCCCCCTGAGAAGCCCCATCCTGCCCAGCCGCCTGCCTATTCCCCCACTTCACTCCTCTTGCAGTTACCCTCCCTGTCCAGAGCAGGCGCAGTTACCCTCCCTGTCCAGAGCAGGCGCAGTTGCCCTCCCTGTCCAAAGGAGACGCAGAAACCCAAGTTCTACTTGTCCTAAAACAATATAACCTCCCTTCCCACCAAAACCCCTTGAGCCCCGACCTGCTTATTCCCATCCCCCCACCTCCTCACAGGTGCGCTGTTTCCACGCTGCCGGGTCATCTCCCCTCCTCTCCCATCAGTCAGAGCTCCTCCCCACCTGGCTTGGCCCCCAAACCCTGCTGGGGCCCACTTTCCCCAAGAGCAAATGTTGTCTCCTACGGGCCCTGCAAGGGCTTTTTTCTGCATCCAGACTCTTCCGCGTCGTCTCCCCAGCTTGTCCCCAGTCCCTTCTTGCCTTTCTGGAATTTCATCCTGGCCTTGCGGCAAGACCCGGCCCCTGACAGCAGAGCCCCAGGCTGGGTCCTTGGGCCTTTCTGACCCCTCTTGGTCTCACATGTTGATCTGCTGCTTCCTCCTGCCCCAGATGTGGGCATCCCCAACCCTGGGCATCCTCCTCATCTTTCTCTTCCTCAGGGCCTCCCCCTTGCCCCATCCCCCCCAAACCTCCCCCTCAGTCCTCCCAAGTCCCAGGCAAGCTCCACCAGGGCCACCCCCGGTGCATCAAACTCACCTGTCCCAAACCAGGCTCAGACACCACGCCCTCCCCATCTCCTCACCTTTGCCTTAATTTCTACCGCCATCGAAGGTCAGAACACCCCTCCCTCCCCAGGCCCACAGCCCCTGCACTCCAGGCTCTCCTGCATCTGAGCCTCTTACATGTGGCTCCTCTAAACACCTCCGCCTTATTTGCCCGCTCAACACCCCCAACACTTCCCCACTATCCACCTGACAGCCTAGGTGTCTCATCCTGGCCTTCAAGTCCCTGCATTTACCACCTGAAGCAACATTGCTGCAGCCCTTCCTGTGGGACTGTGTCCTCCTCCTGGAACAAACTCAATTATCCTCATTATTCTTTCCCAGCGAGATTTCCTCTCTTCCAGGGCAGCGTTTGGATCTGCGTGTTTGTGGCTCCCTAGTTCCTACTTGTGTTCCCAGTTAAGCTTCTCAGGTTCAATTCCTGGCTCCACCACTGGCTGTGACCTTGGGTAGCTTACTCTGTCTCTCTGTGCCTTGGTTTCCTCTTCTGTCAAATAGAGGTAAAGCTAATTCCTTGCTCATGGGCTGTTTGGAGGCTAAAAAGGACTAATACTGGTAAAGAGCTAGTGTGGTATCTAGCACACAGTAAACAACAAATATATTAACTATTACCAATTTTTGAATGAATCACCGACATTTGGCACCATTAGTTGAGAAGTCAAGAAAGCCTTAGAGGGAAGATCCATTGTAATTCTGGATTGGAAATTATGTTGTCCCCAGTTACATCAAAGGCAACATAATTGTGAAAATGTTTGTGTCAGGGCCTAGAGCAAGGACCCTCAGATTTAGATGGGGTTACTTAGTCATTCATTGCATGTATTGAGCCCCTCGTATAAAGAGTATGATGCAAAAATAAATTCTCCCTGTTCCTAAGACATTTGCCTTTTCAAAGAACAATGGGGAGATCTGAAATGGCAGAGAATCATTTGAGAAAAATGGTGCATAAAGGAAGACATGAACACATGAAGACTGGACAATTGCCTGCGAATACCTACTGTGTGCATGGCCTGTGCCAGATGTAACAGAGACCTCAAGACTCATTAGTACCTCTGTGCGGTGACATTCGCAAGCACCTCATAGACACTAGATGGCTGACTAGTGGCTGTAAACGGCCAGCTGTGAGTTTCCTGGTAAAGGTGGTTTTAAGGCTGAAGGTTCCCAGGAATTCTCAGTGATTCCCCAATCTGTCTGATGAAAAGGGGCACCTATTAAATATGCCTTTTCCAGGGCCCCCTCCTCAGACCCTCTGAATCAGAATCTCTGCAGGAGGGCTCTGGGAGTGTGTACACCGAATACACCCATTTCCCCCAGCCCCCGGGGGTTCTTATCACCACAGAAGTTTGCGGAACACTGACAGCAAAGATAAAGACGAGAACTGGCCTTCGCAGGCCCTGGGCTGCTCCCTGCTGTGTCCTCCTGTGTAGCTAAGATGACACTGCCCCTTCTCAGAACCTCACAAGTGTCCTGTTTGTTCCTCTTCCTGCCCCAGGAAAGGAGATCTGCTATCAACCTTTCGGCTGCTTCTCCGATGAAAAACCGTGGGCCAGGACCTGTCAGGGGCCTTTCAAGTTACTTCCCTGGTCCCCTAAGGACATCAACACCCACTTTCTTCTGTACACAAATGAGAATCCAAATAACTTTCAAGTAAGAGGGGCATGGAGTGATCACATGGCGGGGGATTGGGGCACCCACGCTGGGTCTTGACATGGTTGTCAAAGGAGTAATTCACCGCCTTGGAACTTTCTAGATGGCGATTCCTCACCAGTGTTAGGCTTAGAGCCATCTTAGCTCTCGGGATCATAATTCTCCATGCATCTCTGATGCAATCTACAGATGCCCAACCCAGAACGTTCATATACTCGTGATAGAACTTTGGGGCTTCCAGGATGAGACCCTGTTCCTGGGAAGGAGAGGGTACGAGCAGTTTTTATGGAGAAACCCAGGCCTGACATATTCCTGGGAGGGTCTGTCTTCTTTCCGCACTGGGCAGTGGAGGGAGAGAAGCCCCTCAAAGGGCACACATCTCAGGCGATATAAATCCTTTCTCAGGGGCTAGAAAGACAGATGGGGGGCAGCGAACATGTAACCACAAAGGAGAAAAGTTGGGGACCCTCGGCGTGACCCTCCATTCCCAGGCCTGCCGGGTGGAGGCCAGCAGGCTTCTGCCAGGGGCTCAGGAGTGAACAGGAAGAACTTACTCAGAATTCAAGCACCTCACAGCTCCAGTCCCAGAACAAGACTGAGAGAGCCAGGTGTCTGTCTAGAGGTCCCCAAGGCCACCTGCTGTGGGATTCTAGGTGACAAATTCCCCACCTGGAGTCCTCATTTAAAAAGATAAATTTAAAAAAAAATTTTTTAATTTGCAAAAAAAAAAAAAAATCCTAAGATAGGGCCCACAGGTGTCCCCAGATGGCCGAAGAGGTCCTGGCACAGAAAAGCTGAAAAACCCCTGGGCCAAAAGCATCAGACATAAAGGCAGATGGCAGCTCAGCGGAGCCAGAGGAGTTTTAAATGTGTAAAATAAAATACACTGTATTACAATGGATACTAATAATATTGTAAAACAGTTATCAGAACATTAAGAAAGATAAACATGAAATAAAATATGTGCTACTTTATTATCTCATTAAATAACAAGGTCTAGGGGAGAATCTAAGAACTTCTGTAATTTTAAATAGCAATGAGTACAAATTTGTTTGTTTGTTTGTTTTGCTTTTTAGGGCCGCACCTGTGGCACATGGAGGTTCCCAGGCCAGGAGTCCAATCGGAGCTACAGCTTCTGGCTTACGCCACAGCCACAGCAACACAGGATCCGAGCCGCATCTGCCACCTACACCACAGCTCATGGCAGATCCTTAACCCACTGAGTGAGGCCAGGGATCGAACCCACAACCTCATGGTTCCTAGTCAGATTCATTTCCACTGTGCCACGATGGGAACTCCCAAATGATATTTTTTAAGATATCTGCGACAATGGTAATAGGACATGAAAATACCTGCAATTTCTCTTGGTAACAGGGCATTGCTAATACTACTGTGGTTCGTTGCTCAATTTCTCAATTAAAAAAATGCTGTATTTCACTGTAGAAAGTCCATAAACTTGGACTTTCTGAATTTCATCTTCAGACCCCAAGTCAGGAACTCCTGTTCTAGCCTGACCCAACTTCATGAGCATTGAACCTGTGACTCCTGTCTTAAGGGAAATGCCTTTAACAGGTCCATGGCTTGGAAAGGACAACATTCAAATTCATCATTTTCTTTTTTTTTTGTCTTTTGTATTTTGTCTTTTAAGGGCTGCATGGACGGCATATGAAGGTTCCCAGACTAGGGGTGTAATCAGAGCTGTAGCTGCCAACCTACGTCACAGCCACAGCAACGCAGGATCCGAGCCACGTCTGCGACCTACACCACAGGTCACGGCAACGCCACATCCTTAACCCACTGAGCAAGGCCAGGGATCGAACCCGCATCCTCATGGATACTAGTCAGGTTCCTTAATCACAGAGCCACAATGGGAACTCCAGAATTCATCATTTTCTAATTTAACCAGCTGATCAATGTCACTGACCTGGACACCATCGAGGCTTCAAACTTCCAATTGGAACGCAAGACACGCTTCATCATCCACGGCTTCATAGACAAGGCGGAGGAGAACTGGCCCTCTGACATGTGCAAGGTAGGTGCCCACCCTCCTGGCCCGCTGAGACCAGCGTACCACACACGGAGTCAGATGCCATAGCCCCTGCTGCTGGGAAAGGATAATCTCCACGGAGAGACGGGTCCTTCTTAAAACCACTGAGGAAACTCAGCTTCTCAGGGGCAACCACTGTCAAGTTCTCCCAACCCACCAATCTCTAGCCAAACATCTGCTTAGGAGGCCGAAAAGACCTAGCATCCAATCAGAAAGTCCTAGAGGTGGAGACTACAGAAAATAACCTGGCATCTGTCTCTGATGGTTTATATAAATCCCCTAGGTGACATAAAAAAATACTTAAAATGTTACCCCCTTCAGCACTGCTACCCAATAGAACTTTCTGTGATGATGGAAATGTTCTATATCTGCACTGTCTAAATCAGGAGCCACTGACCACCTGTGCTTATGAGCACCTGACATGTGGCTAGTGTGATCAAGGAACTGAATTTCAAACTTAATTTCTTTTTAATCAATTTCTTTTTAATTATATACATTTCTATTTAATTATAATTTTAAAATATATAATTATAAAAATTATAATTACAATATATATGTAATATATATTACATGCAATATATAATATCATTATAAAAATTATAATTAAAATTCTATTTAATTATAATTAAATTTCTATTAATTATAATTAATTTCCATTTGTTATATAAAGTATTGATTTCTTTTTAATTTAATTAATTTCTTTTAAATTAATTTTAAGAAGCCACATGTGGCTAGTGGCCACAGTACTGACCAGTCCAGCTCTAAAGTGATCGTGAATATTAGTAATGAATTGCTATCCGTAGCATCCACTTCCTAAGCACTTACTGTGAGTCTGGCATGGTGGTAACCATTCCATAGTCCTTGTCCTGTTTAACCCTCCCAGCCACAAGGTGAGGAAGAAAAAGTCACAGTTCTCACTTTATTTTTTATTTTGGCCCCGCCCACAGCATGCAGAAGAAGCTGGATCAGGGATAGAACCCGCCAGACTTTAAGCCACCGAGCCAGCAGGGAACTCCCAGTTCTCCTTTTATAGATGAGGAAATTAAGGCACAAAAAAAGTTCAATACCTGCCTAAAGTTGAATCCGGAGGTGGAATGCCAAACCAGGCCTTCCGCCCACAAGATGCCACAATCCTGTGTGTCTACAGATCTGGCCTGTAGGAGATGCCCACGTACGGCTTTTGGAGGCTTAGGCTGCCCAGGGTAGACCAAGGGCAGCGTCTGCCCACAGGCCCTCTGCTCCCCTTGGAGCTGGGTGTTCACACTGCCGCCTGAGTCCCAGAAGGAGGCTGTGTGGACCTGGAAACCAGAGAGCCAGGGGCATGTGCCCTGCCCTCCTGCCAGCTTCTCCCGACCTCAAAATGCAGTCCAGGGCCTCCCCAGATGAACAAAGGATATAAGGCAGCCCCTTCTGATGTTTCTTTTCGCAAGGGCCCAGTATCTGTGCCTGGGTCACACCACATGGTAAAAATGATGTGCTGTAACTGAGAGAACTGTAGCCTACCTCCATCTAAATTCTGTCTTATTGAACTTTTCCCTCAGTACTTTCTGTCGCCCATCAAAGCATTGTTGGGAATATAAAAGCAGCATCTCTGTGGCTTCAACTCTCTAGTACAAGGGTTTGCAAACTTTCCTGTAGAAGAGCAGGAAATACATATTTTAGCATTTGTGGGTCATGTGGTTTCAGCTTGCTGAATCAGACAATCTGTAAACAAATGGATATGGCCGTTTGCAAGAAAACTTTATAAAAGCAGGTTGATTTGGCACTCAGGTAGTAGCTGGCTAACCCATTATCTAATATGTCATCTTTCCCACCTGGTTTGTCAATGACCATCTGTCAGTCACTCCATTCCTGGCCTCAGTGTCCACATCTGCTAAGTGGGAATAGAAACACACAGTTCATAGCATAGTGGCAAGGATTAGGAAAAGTGGGAGGAATATTAAAGCTCTGACACCAGCTGGACAATTGATGGATGTGAATTCCTATCTCCGGAGCGTGCGACCTATGGCTGTTAACAAATTGGTTTCTCCCTCTTGTTTCTCTTCCCCAGAAAATGTTTAAAGTGGAGACGGTGAACTGCATCTGTGTGGACTGGAGACGTGGGGCCCGGACAGGATACACCCAAGCTGTCCACAACACTCGAGTCGTGGGAGCCGAGATAGCTTTCTTAATACAACGGCTGTCGGTAAACCCCTGCCTGGGACACTTCCTGTGGGTAGGGGCCAAGGAGAGGGGTAGCCCCAAAGGCAGCCTGGGGACAGGCAAGCAGGGGCAGCCTGGGAGCCCAACAAGGGCCTTTGCTGCAAGAAGCTGCAACCATTCTCCCTCGGGTTTGTCCTGAATATCCGTAGCTGTGGGGCCCAAGGCAGCCTAACCTCCCTGAGCCTTATTTTCCGCTTTTGAAATAAGCCTTCTTTGCAGGCTGTTCTGGGAAGCAGAGAGCAGGCTGGCCTGCCCGGCAGTTCTCAGCCCAGATGTGTCCTCATTCTCAGGGAAGGTCGTTAGCCTCCTGGAAGGTTGTTTCTGGAGAACCCCGTTGCCAGGGCCACTAACCACGTTCCTCAGACTGGCCCAGCCCTGGCTGGGGGGCTGCGGGAGTGGGGGAGGGAGTCCGGCGGTGGCAGCCGGCGGCGCACGTCCAGTTCCAGCCAAGGCTGCCTGCAGTGGACCTGGTGGCCGCTGGTCAGCACTGTTGCCGCCCCCGCGCCCGCCAGACCCCAAGACCCATAGACTGTGGCCTCCAGGGGGCCGGATCGCGCTATTCTGAGCCAGGCTGGGAGCCGGAGTGGTTCCTCCCGCGTTTCCAGCACACACACCCACCATCACCGCCACCACCAGCGCCCCCGGGGTCCTACCGGGATCCCTGATCCCTGAAACGCGTGCCCAGCCGGTCCTCTGGGACCTGACGCTCCATCCCTCCATCCGCAGAGCGAGTTTGGCTACAGCCCTGAGGACGTGCACCTCATCGGCCACAGCCTGGGCGCGCACACGGCCGCGGAGGCGGGCAGGAGGCTGGGCGGCCACGTGGGCAGGATCACAGGTACCGGCGCGGGTAGAGCCGCCGCGCGGGCTCAGCCCGGAGGGCGGGCGGTGGAAGGGAGTTCTGTGCCCTTCCCACGGCCAAGGGCGCCCCCTCAGGTCCGCCTAGAACTGATTTTAGGTGGTGAACGGGACTTCAAAACGTGATGATCCATATACTTTCATGTGTATTAGAAAATACATGATTTTAAGCGGAATACATTTATTAAAAAAGAAAAAGGTAGTAACACAGGAAGCTCATGATTTCAGGGTTCTTATTGCTAGAGTATGGCAAAGCTAAAAAAAATATGACCTGACTTTAAAAAAAAAAATCAGTTCCACAAATATTAATTGAATGTCCTGGCTGTGCCAGGCACAGGCAGAAAATGAATGAGTAAATGAATGAAAGAAATATTAGGCAAAATGAAGGCACACGATACAGACACTGACAACAATTTTGTGCAGCCACATCAGTATGGAACTCTGGCAAACAGTTGACCTCCACATTTACATCTCTTCATGGGATTTTCATAGGATTTTCACAGTAACCCAGGAAGTGGGGGTGGGAATCCTTGTTGTTAGTCCCACTTTCCAGAGGAGGAAACTGAGCTCAGGGAGGACAGGCATTTGACCTTGAGCAGAAGCAGCACTAGCTGTAGGTCACTGAGTCCCTGGAGCCACGCTCCTTCCACCCTCTGCTTCTCTTTGAAGGTGAACTGGGCACATCCCCTGCTTAGGAAATCTCCACAGTTTAGTCCAGAAGGCAGACAACTAAGTAGGCAAATAAAATCTAAGTTGTGGAGTTCCCGTCGTGGCTCAGTGGTTAACGAATCTGACTAAGAACCATGAGGTTGCAGGTTCGATCCCTGGCCTTGCTCAGTGGGTTAAGGATCCAGTGTTGCCGTGAGCTGTGGTGTAGGTTGCAGACGTGGCTCGGATCCCGCGTTACTGTGGCTGTGGCGAAGGCTGGCAGCTATAGCTCCTGTTAGACCCCTAGCCTGGGAACCTCCACATGCCGCAGGTGCGGCAAAAAGACCAAAAAAAAAAAAAAAAAAAAAAAAAACGGAGGTTTAATTAACAAATACAAAAGGATCCCCGGCAACGAGGCCAGGAAAAGAGAGATTGAATTCTCCCTGCAGAGGCGCTGTTTGAGGGAGTCTTGGAGGGGAGAGATCCAGATTAAGGGGGATGTGAAGAAGTGAGCAGCAGGCTGGGGACAAAGGCTCCGGGGAACAGACAGTGTGAACAGTGTGGGGCTCAGAGACTAGGAAGGAGCTGGGCCAGGCCACAGAGCTCACAGCCTTGGAGAGCAGTGGCCAAATAGAAATGTGTGTGAGGGAAAAAAGGAGAGGGAGATGAGCAGAGCAAGCGCGCCATCGTGCTTCTGCGTGGAGCCAGGCGGTGGGGATTCTTAGATGTTCTTCCACAGGCAGCGACCCCACTTCCAGTCCTTCCGTCCCAGCCTCTCTCCCGAGCAGACCAGGAGCTACGGACCCAGTCCTCCAAAGTGTGACTGCTGGGGTGTGGGACCCTTTGCCCAGCAACCCCCGTGGCGTTTGTGGGGACCGAGTTTAGATCCTGGTTTGTCTGAGAGCATGGCCTCCCTGTCCACTCCCCCCCTTTCAGGGCTGGATCCAGCTCAGCCATGTTTCCAGAACACCCCTGAAGAGGTTCGGCTGGACCCATCCGATGCCATGTTTGTGGATGTGATCCACACAGACACTGCTCCCTTCATCCCTTTCCTGGGTGAGTTCCTCACTCCCCCTCTTGGTTCCTCACTCCCCCTCTTGGTGACCAGGGCTCCACCCGATGAGGGCAGGCCTGGGCATGAGCCCCCTGCTGCCCTCCCCACCAGCACATATCACAGCGGGGTATTCAGAATGGCTAACCACAGGAATAGTTAGGGCACCAGTGAGACAAATGGGTGTCAGCCACACACAAACAGCCAGTACAGTGCCCGTGATGTTTGCCTGAAGCCCCAGGAAGGACAAAGGACTCTGCTGTCCCTATGGAAGGCTCACACAGTCTCCAAACTTCGTCCTCCCCTAGCCTGCCAATATCCAGAGTTGTATTTATTATTGATGTTCGACTTGTACTTGGAAAATGCAAAGTTAATTATTTTATGATCAGAAAAAATTATTGAAGAAATCCAAATAGTATATAATAGCTTTTTAGGAAATTTTCTTTCAAAATGATTTACCTGAGCAATAAACATGGAAGACCCTTGCTTTCTCAATAACGCCACTGCATAAAGGGACATTTTATTAGACCCAATTACTATGATGATATTGAACTTTTTAAAATTATAGTAGATTTTACAATTTTTCTTCAATTTCTGTTGTACAGCAGTGACCTAGTCTCACACGGTTCCCTGTGATGTACAGGGGGACCCCACCACCCATCCATTCCAAATGTTCCAGTTTGCATCCACCAACCCCAAACTCCTAGTCCATCCCACTCCTTTTTTTTTCTTTCTTTTTTTTTTTGTTCAAAGCTATGGCTACAGTTTGTTTTGTTGGAGGTTAAATATAGTCCTTAATTTCATTCTTCTAAAACCAACGTTCTCTTTTCAGTATTTTCTTACACAACCACTCATGGAATGAGCTGATAAACGGTGTGTTTTTGAAGATGATGATGGCATCACTTATGGAGAGTTTACCATGTGTTGCTTTGAATGTTTCATACACATTAGCTCATTAATTGTAAGAACCCTAAAAAGTGGGTGTTCTAGATGAGATACTATGAACTGTCAACAAGGTCAAGTAATTGCCCAAGATCACCAGAGTCTGTAAGTAGAATCAGAATGTAATCACAGGCCTGTGTGCTTCAAGATCCAAACCGCCCGTCTTCTATGCTATGGTTCTCAACATAGTCATATATTGTATGTGGTCTCTGTACAAGGCTATAATGTAGAAATCAAAACTTGAAAATGAGTAGATCATTAAAAATTGTGCAGTTCCCATCATGGCTCAGGGGGCAATGAACCCAACTAGGATCCCTGAGGACCCAGGTTCGATCCCTGGACGTGCTCAGTGGGTTGGGGATCCAGCGTTGCCGTGAGCTGTGGTGTATGTAGGTCGCAGACGCACCTGGGATCCTGCGTTGCTGTGGCTATGGCGTAGGCCGGCAGCTGCAGCTCCGATTCAGCCCCTAGCCTGGGAACTTCCATATGCCTGGGGTGTGGCCCCAAAAAGAAAAAAAAGAAAATTGCACCAACCAGGCTTTGTGTCTTCTGGTGCGTAATGGCATCAGGATAGCTTGTTGTTCAGGGCCTCCCAAGACAGGCACACACAAATACACATGTGTGCAAACTCTCCCAGAGTTTACCTTCCCCCCTCATCTTACATCCTCTGTGCTCTCCTCCCATCTTGTCTTGCTAAGTGCTCATCTCTGAGAACTTTCTGCAGAGCCAGGGTGGCTGTACTGCAGGGACAACTTGCCGAGAAGGTTCTCCCTCCAGCTGGAAGGAGTTGAATTCTCTTGGTGGCCACCACCTAACTCTGGGACCACCTCTGTCTCCACTCAACTCAGCTCCAATGTTTCAGGTTTCGGAATGAGCCAAAAGGTGGGCCATCTGGATTTCTACCCAAATGGAGGAAAACAAATGCCTGGATGTCAGAAAAATACCCTATCAACCATCATTGATATAGATGGAATATGGGAAGGTATGTAAATTAGAGAATGAGACAGCAGCTGCTCCACGTGGGGAGAAGGCAGGATGTGTGGTCGGTGCCAGGAGTTTTCAGAGCAGAGGCTTTAGATTGTCACTCTGGTTAGCCCCATTTTACAGACGAGGAAACCGGATCACAAAAGTGATAAAACTTGCCCAAGGCGACCCTATGTTTATGCCCAACTTCTGGCTGCCAAGCCCGACTGCATGCATTAGCCTTTGCCGCCCCCCTCCCTTATCAGGAAGCTGAGATGTGGGCTGGTACACTGGCTGGTACCCAGCTCTGGCTTTGACCCCTATCCTTCCTTCAGGGCGAGCCCCTTGAAGAACTGCAAGTTGTAAGCAAAGATATGAAAGGCTTTGACTTTCTCACCATTTGCTGTCATCAGGTGCTAGGCATGGAAGGGGACTGAGCTGATTAGAAGACAGTGGGGGAGGGAGAGGGGGAGGGCATGCATGGACAATGGGGGGGCACGGGGTCTGGGGGTCTGGGGGATAAGCCTTGTGTGTGTGTCTCGTTTCTGAGAACTGGCTCAGTACTCCTAAAGCACCATCTCCGTTAGCCGTTGCTCATTCTGGCCTTTGGCCACCCTTGTCACCCCTCCTCTGAGCACAGGCTTCACTCTCCTCCCTGAACGTGGGGGCTTTGAGTATGGGATCATCTCATTTTAGTCTTTACTCTTCTGAGCTGGGAGTCCCCCAAGGCCAAGGGCTGTGTCGTGGGCATCCTGGACTCTTCAGGACCCAGCGTGGGGCCCAGCCCAAAGCAAGCTCTGAGTCCGGTCCGTTACTCTGAGCTGAGTGGCCCTCGGTGGCCTTGTAATAGTGCCTGAGCTCCCCGTGGGAGAGCAGAGTGGATCAAACAACAGCCAACCTCCACCGGCAGTCGGTGGAGCTTTGACCTCCTCTCTGCTCAGCACCAGCTAACTCCAGGGACGTTTCGGCCCCTTGAAAGGACACCAGAGTCACAGTGAGGGCTGCCCCTTCCCAGAAGTGACGCGGGGCACATGTAATAGGGAGGAGCCCAGGTTTAATTAGAGAGGCGATGGACAGAGAACAGCCTGGATGCTGGAGTGGGCGCTATTGTGTGGCGCTCCCAGTCACCCAGGCGCGGGCGCTGAGGGACAGTTTGGTCCCCTTGCTCCTCTGTTATGGAATCTCTGGGCAGCGATTCTGGGTGAAAGGATCAAGTTTGAAATAGGTTCTGTTGTCTGGCGATGAGTGTTGGTGTGGGCCACGCTGAACCCGGGCTGGGCAGAGCTAATCCCCCCGACCCCCCGGCACAAAGGGCCACCTTCCTTTCTTTGCGGTTGGTGGATGAAGCCCCAGAACCCCCAAGAAGGGGTCCCCAGGTACGCCAGGGTCACAGAGACTCACTCTATGAAAGGTTTTGTACCAAGGAGCTGGAGAAATGAAAAAATAATTTCCCAAATAAGAGGACTCTGGTTTAAAGAAAAAGCTGGTAAATAAATTGCAGCAAAAGTGTGGCCAGAGGCCATGGGGACCTTGTTCTCCATTGCTTTTACCTTGTGCCTAGAAAAGTAAGAAAGAGGAATTTCTCAGCCTGAGACCAAGACAGAAAAGTTTGGTTCACGTGAAAAGGTAAAAGGGAGAGAGAGATTTCCTGTTGTGGCTCAGTGGGTCAGAAACCCACATAGTGTCTGTGGGGATGTAGGTTTGATCTCTGGCATCGCTCAGTGGGTTAAGGATCCGGCGTTGCTGCAAACTGCAGCATAGGTCTTGTATTCAGCTTGGATCCAGTGTTGCCATGGCTGTGGTGTAGGCTGGCAGCTGCATCTCGTATTGGAGCTCTAGCCTGGGGAACTTCCATATGCCGCAGGTACAGCTGTAAAGGGGAAAAAATATATATGTGTGTGTGTGTGTGTGTGTGTGTGTGTGTGTGTGTATACACACATATGTAAAAAAATATATATTCATAAATTTATATATTTATTAAAAATGTGTATATATTTATAAAAATGTATTTATTATATGTATGTATTGTGTGTGTGTATACACACACACACACACATTTCTCACTCCCCCCCAGAGTCCCCAAGCCCTCATCATTCATTTACAATACATGCCTGACCCTCCGTGGATCAGATAAAGGTGTTAGAGTTGTAACTCCCTAACATTTGCCTAGTCCTGAAGAAGACCTCCCCAGGAGATGGACAATGGTAGGAAAAGGAAGCATCTTTGGGCAACCACCACAATTAAACAAGTCTCCAAATTTTCCACCTGCCCCAGAGTATGTCAAAGTCAATGACAGAAACTTCGAATTGTGACCCAGTTGTTCAGGAGCACCGTCACGCATCTGTGAAATGTGGAGGTGATGCCTCACTCAGTCAGAGTGGCTCAGGTTTCAACAGTTTAACGCCCCCTGTGAGCCCCTGTGGCCTTTGCTTTCTCAGGCATCCAAGAATTTGCAGCTTGCAATCACCTAAGAAGCTACAAGTATTACTCAAGCAGTATCTTCAGCCCTGATGGCTTCCTAGGCTACCCATGTGCCTCCTACAATGAGTTCCAGGAGGTGGGTCACACCAGGGGGACAGGGAGGATGTGTTTGTGGTCTTGGTGGTGGTGGGTTTGTCCCTGTGGCTTGGAACAGAACAGAGGTGTAACTCCACAGCTAAGAGAAAGAGGTCCTGGAAATGCCGAGCCTCACAGAACCTTCCTTCCAGGAGCAGGATGGGGGGAGGGGAGCATTTCAGACCTGAACCATGCTGGCCCTTCCCTAGATCCCCAACTTTTCGTTCTGGAAAATTCCCAGTGGCCCCGTGGATGCCTGGGTAGACAGATGCATGCCCATGTGGATCGGGGGTGGGAGATGGGGGTAGAATGGACCATCCACCGCTCACCCATCTTCCACAGGTGAGAAGATGGGTGAACGGTTGATGGATGGTCATTGGCTGGATAGGTCGGTAGAAGGATGACCTAAGGAGGTGAGTTGATTGAGTGAAAGGCCTATGTCTCACAGACAAACTGTTTTCTTTCACTAGGATAAATGTTTTCCTTGTCCAGCTGAAGGATGCCCCAAAATGGGGCACTACGCTAACCAATTTCAGGGGAAAACAAGTGCCGTGGAACAAACCTTTTTCCTGAACACAGGAAGCAGTGGTAACTTTACTCGTAAGTTTCTGTTTTACTCATTTAAAAATTCTTGCAAATAATTTAAAAAGCACATCAACCCTATTAGGACCCTCGGTGGCAATTACAGAAACCCAGCTCCCATGAATTTAAGCTATAATGGCGGGACAGGAGAATGGCATTTGTCCTGGGTCTCAAGTTTACCCCTTCAACCAAGAATCCTGATCCGTGGAAAAAAGTACAGTGATTGGCCCAGGCTGGGTCACGTGTCCACCCACCCCCGTGGCAGGAAGTATGGATCTAGTGACAGAAGAGGGGGAGTGGGGCAAAGTCACTGGAAATCAAGAAGTCTCCTGGAACAAGATTTGAAATGATCAAGATTCCTTTCTTACAAGTAATATCACATGGTACCTGAATAGAAGAGCAATTATTTTTCAAGGGAGCTTTACATTTTAAAAAATGTATATGGCGTTCCCATCATGGCTCAGTGAAAACAAACCTGACTAGCATCCATGAGGACACAGGTTCGATCCCTGGCCTTGCTCAGTGGGTTAAGGATCCAGTGTTGCCGTGAACTGTGGTGTGGGTCGCAGATGTGGCTCAGATCCCACGTTGCTGTGGCTGTGGTGTAGGCCAGCAGCTAAAACTCTGATTTGACTAGCCTGGGAACCACCATATGCCACGGGTGCGGTCCTAAAAAAAAGAGAGACAAAAATTTTAAAAAATTAAACATGTATATAGCACTTCACAGAACACTTTTCACAGACAGTATTTCATGTACTCCTCACAGCATGTATCATGAAAGATAACAGGTTGGCGTCTCTATAAGTTCTGACATACATACCCCTTTAACCCAGTTGTTCCACTTCTTAGAGGGACTTTAGGGAAATGTGTGCATGAGACTGTACGCTCCAGGGCGGTCACTGCAGCACTCTTTTTAAATACCAGGAGGTTGAGGGGAGCAACCTAGCTGCCCACCAGTTGGTAATCAACAAAACACTGTAGGTAACAGTGAAAAAGAAGAGAGAAAACCTCTAAGGCATATTAAGGGAAAAGGCAGGTGACAAAACAGCCTGCAATGCATCATGTATCAGTCAGGGTCCCAACTAGAGACAGGGCTTATCCAAGTGGCTCAAATGAAGAGACTTTATTGAGGGGTCTACTTTTGACAACCGAAGACGTGTCTAGACATGGCCCCAAATATCCCCAGGGAAGCAAGCCACCCCCCACCCCATTTGAGAACCACTGGACTTGATTAAGTATAGAGACCAAACTTGGTTACCTCAGGGAAGAACCTGGGATGAAGGGCCAGTGGATGGGTGCCGATGAAGGGTTTTTTTGTTTGTTTTAACTTATATGCATTGTTTTTCTGTTGACAATATGTGCATTGCATGTGAGATGGCAAAAAACTAAAAGAGCAGTAAGCGGTTTACCCAAATGTTAGCCACAAACCTCCCCCGTCCCCGTGGCCTTTCTGGGGATGGCCAGTGATGCGTACCAAGGGCCCACGGTGTGGTAACCGACGGCCTTTCGTCCCTTGGGGCACCTACCTTGCTGGATTGGCAAGAGATTGTCCTAACCCCTCACCCTCCCCTAGAGTCTGAATTCCTAGGACCTCAAACTTCACTGAAGGAGACCATTACTCACGCTGCCCCTTACCTCTCATCCACAGGGGGCTTGGCTTGGAACGAGACTGCTTCTGTGGGGTCACTTTTTTTTTCAAGCAGATGAGTTAATTGAATGTTTGCTTTTTTTTTGGACAGGTTGGAGATATAGGGTATCTGTCACCCTTGCTGGAACAAAGAAAGTGAGTGGGTACATCAAGATTGCTTTGTACGGAAGCAATGGAAACTCAAAACAATATGAGATTTTCGAGTAAGTTTCATAATAATAAGTGAAATGGCTGTACTTTCCGTAATAGGGTGTTCATTCGAGGTCAGCTGCTGTATAAATCCAGCCAATTGTTATGCAGAACCATCACATCCTGGCATGTCATAGCTGGAAGGAAGTCTTAGCCTCTAGTTGAATCACCGCATTTTATACGTGAGAGGGTGGCCCAGAGAGGGAACTCACTACTTAAAATGAGACAACTGCTAACTCCTTCTAGAATGTCAGTCATTGCTTGCTGACTTGGGTGTTAGGAATATCAAATTCCCCATAAGCCAGGCACATTTATATGCCAACTCCCTCCCTGCAGACCCACACACATTCCATCCGCCACACATACACAGGCTGAGGCCAGCTGTCTCGTTGCTATGGTAGCCTCAACACCTACTTTTGCTGGGCATATGAGGTGCTTGGTAAATGTGTATTGCATGAATACATAACTGTGCTGTAAAATTAGATTTTGATTTTGAACTAACTTTTACGTAGTAATTTTCGCATTAGGTTAAATTTCTTTGACAATTTCCTGCGCTACATATGCAGGACTAACAAATGACCTCTGCTGACCCACAGGCATCTTTGAACATAAGAATTGCATTAATTAGTTCCATACTGAACTAATAGGGTTAATATGCCACCCCAAATATTCAACTTCCCTCCAGGGACAAAATAATCCAGTGGAAATCTAGAGTCCAATATTTTTCAAAGGTACGTTCTTCCCAAATACATTTGTGTTCTAGCAGCTCCTGGATATGTGTGAAGTCCTACAATCTATTTTCAGAAAACCAGCAACAGCAACCCTTGTTTGGAGAAACGAGAGGCTGCTGTCATCCCAGGTATTTATATATTCACCTGATAAAACGTTTTATGTCTATGTTTTCAGTGGATCCCTCCAACCAGATAAAAGACATACGCATGACATCGACGTGGACCTCAGTGTTGGAGAAGTCCAGAAGGTCAAGTTCCTCTGGCACCACCACGGGATTCATCTCTTCCACCCCACACTGGGGGCTTCCCAAGTTACAGTGCAAAGTGGTGAAGACAGGACTGAGTGCGTATCTTTTATGCTATCCAAGTTTTATTTTCTGTATTTAGCTATTAATCTATTCACACATCCATACAATCACCTCTCTACTTGTCCATGTACCCACCTATCCATCCATTCGGCCCTTTCTGTCTATCCACTTACCTGTCCACAGCCAGACAGACAGACACCTGTCACCTCATCCTTCTGGCCAGCCAGCCATCCATCCATTCGTCTACCCAACTATTGATCTCAACTCTTCATCTGTCCATCTAATTTACTTTGAAAAATCAATCATTTTCTCTAAGCCAAATTCAACTAAGGAGGAGCAAGGCACTCATGTTAAGGCATAGATTCAAGAAACAGGCAGATGTAAAACTCTTTTATCTTAAACCATAAGGAAAATACCTGGCCATTCTTGTAGGAAATGTCCACGTTAGTTGTAGTTGGGGTACAGATATTAACATAAATTGTTTTGTTTGGAGACTATGGCATGTGTTGGGATCTAGCTCACAGTGGCAGGCTCTTCTCCTTCAAAGGGAGCAGAATCTTCCTGGGTAGGAGGCGGGAGAGCACAAAATGTATTTAACATATGGGAAGAAAGAAGGCCATCTTAGAAGGAGACCATCAGAAAATAACAGGGTGTTAGAAGCCTGAAGGAAACTTAGATATCACCTCTCACTGCTCTCGTCTGAAGATGAGGCAAGGAGATAGGAAAGTCAGGTAACTTGTCTAAGGCCACATGGGAAGCTGGAGGGAAGAATACTGGCCTTTGAAAAGTTTTTTCAACAAGACCTTGCTCAGCTGCATGACTTCAGGTGCTGGTGGTAGCTGGTAATATTCCTGGTCCCTTAGCGTGTTGCTGAAAGGATCAGATGTCACTGCAGCTGCACTGTTACTTCGTACCCTCAAGAGCAGGGCACAGGCATGAGACACCACAAGGACCTGGACCCAGGTCTTCTGATGTCCTGCCCGGCCCTCTATCCACCTTGTCCATCCTGCTCACGCAGCCAGGAGTCTGTAAGGCCCAGTGGTGGGCTGCATTGTGGGACTGGCTGGATTTCCAGCATTTAGGTGGGGGTGGGGGTGGAGATGGACTGCTGTTTTCAAGTGCAGTACAGCTCACACACTCTTTGAGCAAATGCCCAAGTCCCTACCCCACGTCAGGGCACCCTTGTCAAGGAGCTACTTTCTGAAGCTGAGCCCTGAGCGGGGGCTGGCTTGGTCAACCACCCTTCCTTAGCCGAAGATGCCCAAAGGGAAGGAGGAGGCCGGAAGTGCCCTGCATCTCATGGCTGGGTGGGGGCCCCATCCTGACCAGGCCCCACACCCTCAGGAGTGACATGATCTTTTTTTTTTTTTTCAGAGCTGTACCCCCAGCATTTGGATGTTCCCAGGCTAGGGGTCCAATTAGAGCTGTAGCTGCCAGCCTACACCACAGCTCATAGCAACACCAGATCCTTAACCCACTGAACGAGGCCAGGGATCGAACCTGTGTACTCATGGAAACCAGTTGGGTTCGTCAACTGCTGAGCCATGACAGGACTATTCATGATCTTTTTTTCAAAAAAACTCTTTATTGGGTTATTATCCCCATACTTCATCTGTTTAAGGTATACAGTTCAATGACTGTTAGTATGTTCACAGAATTGTACATTCACCACCACAGTCAAGTTTAGAACATTTCATCACCCTCAGAAGAAGCCCTGAACCCATTCGCCATCATGCACTATTCCCCCATCCCTTTTTTCCTCCCTACTTTCAATCTCTATAGATTTTCCTGTTTTGGACACTTCATGCAAATGGAATCATACAGTATATAGTCCTTTCCCTTTTGGGGCTATTATGGAGAATGCTGTTAGGACCATTTATACACAAGTTTTTGTGTGGATCTATGTTTTCATTTTCTCTTGGGTAGATTCCTAAGGGCAGAATTGCAAAGTCCCATAATAATGTGGCTGCCGCAGTTCACAGTCCCGGAAGCAGCGTACCAAGAACCCTCTGGGCAGGCTGGGCACTCACTGCAGGTTCCCTGGAACTTGACTCCCTGGGCTTTGAAAATCCTCGATCTGACCGAGCTGATTCCTTCTCAGCTCATTCAAAGCCCCTGGGGACAGGGCGGATGCTTTCTGGTGGGTTTTGCTGAGGGAGGACTACTTGGTCCCTGCCTGGTGTAGCAGCACTTTTCAGTCAAAGGGATGTGGCTTCTAGCAGTTTGGCCTAAAGCTGTTTACTCTTCTGGGGTCATATTTCCACAAGCAAATGAGCCTCATGCTGAATATGTTTTCCTCCACAGGTATAATTTCTGCAGCAGCGACACGGTGCAAGAGAACATTTTACAAACTCTTTACCCCTGTTAAAAATGTGGTGCCTTCCTTATCTTCGTGGTAATAAATTCTCATGACCTATGGTTTGACCTTGAGAGTTTGCATTCTCCATGTTCCAGGGTCACGTTTCAGAAATGATTCCGGGGCCTGGAGCCAAGCTGGTCACAAGGAATGCCTAAAAAACCCACTGGTTCTCTTCTGCCACTGTGTCTCTCTTTCAGGGTACCTTGTGTGTGTGTGTGGCCTGTTCTAATGTACTTTATGTACTTAGAGAATTCTGTCCTAATTGGAAAGGTCACCATTGCTTCCACGTGTTGCCCACTCAGCGTTCAGCATCCTGGGGTAGAGAACAGACCCCACGCAGGAGCAGCCTGAGGCAGGAGTGACCCAGTGGCGAGTATTATTTAGGCAAAATCTGCCAGGGCGCTGGAGAAATAGGGGCTTAAAAACATTAATGCATGACCCTGACACAAACTACAAACGATGCAGAAGAGGGATTTTATGCAAATATACTCCTTCCAGCCGGCCCTCAGTTCCTCTTCCCAGAACAACTTGGGTTTTGGGGGTTTTGGCGGGGTTTGGGAGGGTTTCTTTTTCAGCAGCGTATGGAAGCTCCCTGGGCCAGGGATCGATTCCAAGCCACAGCTTCGACCTACACCACGGCTGTGGCAAGGCCAGAACTTTAACCCACTGCGCCAGGCTGGGGATCAGACCAACACTGCCACAGAGACGATGCTGGATCCTTAATCTCCAGAGCCACACTGAGTTTTTTCCAGAAATATTCCCCATATAAATATTCATGTCCTATTTCACACACTTCAGCCCCACCCCACCTTTTTTTAAATTTTTTTTCAAACAAATGGTAACATATAACACACAATAAATTGGATGTTATTCTCTCATGGGCCAGCAGGGCTTCTCATTCTTTGTGTGGCTTCACAGATTCCATCGAGGGTTGCATGCAGTGTGGTCGGCCACGCTGACGGACGTATAAAGTGCTCCTATCATGCATATTCGTGCAACTGCCATCCTTTTGTGGTAGTCTAACATGATACAGATTTGTCCAAGAAGCGTGCAGGATGTTTATTTTGATCAGTGTTGCCAAATTACACTCCAGTTTACCCTCCGACACAGTAGGTTGGACTGTGTGAAATTGCCACTCTTCCGGGCCCCTAAAAAAAGTCAAATATTGACAAATTCATATGGTGTGTTCTAACATGAGAGCACATGGTACCCTCACCAACATGGTGCATTGTGGAACCTTTTGTCAGTGTGGCGTGAAAGTGCTTTTCCTTCTGTGGGTAATTTGCATTTGTTTTGTTACGAATGAGCGTGAACATCTTTTCGTTGTTGAATGGCCTTTTGTATTTCTGTCTCTGTGAACTGTGCAAATTGCGTGTCGATTTTAAGCATCTTTTTGATATCCCTTTTACTTTAAAGAGCTCTTTAATATTAAGAGAATCCAAACGTTCTTCATATGCCGATAGTTTCCCGCTTTATCCCTCTCCCAGGGAGGGGACAGGAAGTCAGTCAGAAGGTCCAGGGCAGCTGCTCACAGGGCCAGCCTGGGCCGCACTCATACAAAGATTCTGCAGATGCTGTAACCTAACCGCATGGGCTGCCCCCGGGGCTTGAACCACCCACCCGCACACGTGGTCAGGGCCAGGTTTCCGGGGCTCTGATTCCTGAGCTGGATAAGGCCTCAGCCTGCAGGGGGTCTTCTTTCAAGGCCAAGGAGTCTGTGGCCAGATCATGGGGCCAAGGTCTGCTCAGTGCCAAAGCAGTGCCAAAGCAGGCAGAGCTGCGGGGCCAGTGCAGAGCGTGACTCTTGCAGCCTGGCCACCCTGGTCAGCCCGCAGCTGACCTGCTCACTAGTTCCTGGGGCGCCGGTGGGTCAATAGGCTGGTGGCAGGTGGAAGGTGTGGGGATGGTGGTGCGGGGCGCACCTGTGGGGGCAGAGTGGGAATATCCACTGCTCCATTCCAGGAATCCGGAAATGGCTTCGTTCAGCAATTCCATGAATGGCGCCTTTGCAGCAGGGGCTGGTACTTGATGGGAATGGCAGGTGGGTGATTCACCCCTGAGATTCAGAGCAAGAGGGCAGAAGGAGCCCGCTGTCCCTTTACAGGAATGCCTCTCAGTCATTCACGGCAGAACTAAAGTGCCTGAGCTCAACACCTTGGGGTTTTCCTTTCATTCTCCTTTTTTCTTTGTATTTTCTAATTTTTTTTCCTTGAAGCCCTATACAGCATGTAAAATCTCAGCCTGGTGCAGTGAAATAAGTCCGTGTCTGAGACCTTCTAGACTTCCTAGATCTCAGTAAAACTGCAAATTACGGAGCAGAGGTTCTCAGCCTTGGCTACATACATATTAACATTAACTGGGGAGATTTAAAAGAAATCACAGGGAGTTCCCTTTGTGTCTCAGTGGTAGCGAACCCAACTAGTAATCACGAGGATGTGGGTTTGATCCCTGGCCTCGCTCAATGGGTTAAATATGCAACGTTGCTACGAGCTGTGCTGTAGTTCGCAGACTAGGCTCGGATCCTGCATTGCTGTAGCTGTGGTGTAGGCCAGCAGGTGAAGCTCTGATTCAACCCTTAGCCTGGGAACTTCCACATGCCACAGGTGAGGCCCTAAAAAAAAGAAAAAAACAAAATAAATAAAGGAAAAGAAAGCCCCATGTCCAGGCCACATCCTAGATCAACCAGAATTTCTGGGAGTAGGGGCCCAGTACCAGCACTTTGTAATGGACAGCCAGGGTTGAGAACTGCTATGTGTGTTTCCTTTAAGAGTTTATAATGGAGTTCCCGTCGTGGCTCAGTGGTTAACGAATCCGCCTAGGAACTATGAGTTTGCAGGTTCGATCCCTGGCCTTGCTCAGTGGGTTAAGGATCTGGCATTGCCATGAGCTGTGGTGTAGGTTGCAGACGCGGCTCAGATCCCGTGTTGCTGTGGCTGTGGCTGTGGCGAAGGCCGGCAGCTACAGCTCCTGTTAGACCCCTAGCCTGGGAACCTCCACATGCCGCGGGTGCGGCCCTAGATATGGCAAAAAGAACAAAAAAAAAAAAAAAAAAGGGAGTTTATAATGGCTCTTTCTCATCTTCCCTCTTGCTAACTCTCTGACTGTGACCTGGGGCTTAAATGCCTAGCTCTGCAGGAAGGGGAAGTTGGCCTTGGGTATCAGCCCTTTCTCTGCCTATACTACCTGGACTGGCTTCTTCACTTCCTGACCTCAACACACCCAGGAATCACAGTAGCCCTCCCCGCACAAGGTGGCTGTGACAATTAAATAACGTAAATCATGCACAACACTTAGTACATGCCGGGCACATGCTAAACAGCCAATAAATGAAGCAGAAATGGTGGGAAGGTCTGAGTTATTCTTTAACCATTGCAGAGACCCCCAAAGACAAGGATTGAAAGCAAGCACAGACTCAGAGAAGTTATTTGAAGCAGACCCAGCAAAAGATGTGTATCCAGAATACACAAAGAAAAAGGACAGCTGCATAGAGAAGTGGACAAAGGGGAATTCCCATCGTGGTTCAGTGGGTTAAAACCTAACTAGTATCCATGAGGATGTGGGTTCAATCCCTGGCCTCGCTCGGTGGGTTAAGGATCTGGAGTTGCCACAAGCTGTGGCGTAGGTTAAAGATACAGCTTGGATCTGGCGTTGCTGTGGCTGTGGTATAGGCCTCTGATTTGACCCCTAGCCGGGGGAACTTCCATGTACTGTAGGTGTGACCCTGAAAAGAAGGAAAGAAAAGAGAAGAGGACAAAGGGACACAAGCAGGCAGCACACAAAGAGACACCTGAATCATAAATGTTTGAGATTCATCTTCACTAGTAACTGGGGGAAAACCAATGAAATTTGCACCAATCCGATTATCCAGATACAACCTCAGCAACAACAAAGAATGAGCGAGGGTCTGCGTACATGACCCTGAGCAGATCTCCCACGTGTCCCGTTGAGGAGAAAAGTGTCAGGAAGTTACCATCTAGGTACAGAAGTTACCGTCGATGACGTTCCGTTCATGAATTACTGCTACTCACTGCAGATGTGGTACAAAATATCAAAACAAGGACACTTACCATCCTTCTTTATTGGTGGTGTCATATTTATCTTCTATTTCCAAAGGGTCTGAAGTTAATTCCAGGTAGTAGTTGCAGTGGTACTGGTCAATGTTATTTTTGGGGTATTTTTAATTTTTTATACAAATTTAAGAGAAAAAGGAGGGGCGTGGTTTACAATAGTTTAGAGTTCAGGACCCAGGGCTGGCAGGAGAGGTTGCTGGTGAAAGGTTTCTAAGCCACATTGTCCCCATCTGCATTTGAATGCAAATCCCGATTATCTGCCATTGGTCCCCAGACACAGAGCAAGAGCCTCTCTCCTCCTACTGTTGGGGACCTGTGTCTGTCACATCAAAATCCTGTGTCTTCAGTCTCTGGCAGCCTCACTGCTTGTCCTTAGTGTCCTTCTGCACCCCTGTATCAGTGGCATTACCGATGAGGACCAAACCCAGGACCTGGGCAGCACCTTGCTGGAGCCAGGGGAGACCACACTTATGTAAACAGCTTTATTTCTTAGCATGTACCCGCCCGGCACAAACCTTGTAATGCCCCAAAGATCTCTGAACTAAGATGTTACCAGTAAAGAAGATGCGATAAAAAGTCCTCCCGTTAAGAACAGGTATTTTCATCCTGTCTCTTCTGCCTCCACAGGGGAAAAAAAAAATATGAATGCTTTACAAAATTGTTTCATAAAATGTTATGTTAAATGCACAACAAATTACTTTTTCTTTTACTAGCTTTTAATGCTAATAGTGCCATTTATTCCTGACCTTCAGAAATATGAGATATTTTAAATGACAACATAAAAAGAGTTCTTATTTGAAAACACAAGGTGCTTTAGACGGCATATTATTACTTATAAGTATAACATGTGCTAGCATCACTCATTTCTGCATCCCATTTATATGTAACTGGTATATATTTCAGCTGGCATTTATTGTTCTCCTGCATATGTGTCAAATTCCTTAATGATGACTCTGACAAAGGCACAGAACTCGGTATATATAAATTACATTTGCTACCATATAATCAGTGTTATCTATTAGAATGCTATTTGTGACAAATCATGTTCCAAATAAAAATTGAATTGATTTTTCTGTTATTTTAATATTGTGCCTCTCACAGCGAGCCTTTGATTGAATCTTAAACACTTTAATGTTCTGTTTTTGTTTGAGGCCAAAATGGAGTTTGCACGATTCGCAACTCTAAAATGATTTGTAAAACAACAAAATCGAATTTCAAAAAGCATCTTTATTCTCAAGCCAAGGGAATAAATTTGGTAAAGCCATCGTTACAGGGTACACAGCTTAACGACGAAAGCCTCGCATGCACAGTTAATTTCTATGCATCCATTTTCATCTAAATTAGATTTTAAGTTTAATGTAGGGTATGAAAAGCCACTACAGGCCCTCATTTCTACCTTTTCTCTCAAGCAATTGTAGGCTTTCTCCTGGCTCATCTGAGCTTCACGTCAGCCCATTCTCTCTCCTCCTTGGCAGTGGGTTTGGGTGACATTCTCAGTATTCTGGGCACAGGGGGGTCCTGTCCCCAGGACCCTCCAAAGAGGCCCCTCCCTCTCAAGGGGGCACTTGCTTGAACCATGTTGCTTGCAAAATAAACCACTTACAGCTAGATCCTGGCTACATCATGCCCTTGGGTTAAGTTGTGGTTTAGAGCAGGGGTCAGTGACACACAGGGGTCAGTGACTTAGGCCCCAAGGGCCATCGACTTTTGAACAGTCCTCCAGCTAAGAATGGTTTTCACATTTTTTAAAAAAATGTTTTTAATTCAAGAGAATGATCTTTTGTGATACATGAAAATTATATGAAATTAAAATTTCAGTGCCTATAAATAAAGTTTTATTGGAATGCAGCCACACATTCATTAACAAATTGTCTATCGCTACTTGGCTGCTAAAACGTCAGAACTAAGTATTTGCAACAGAGACCATATGGGCTAAAATACTGACTATCTGGTCCTTTACAGAAGAAGTTTTCAACCTCTGGTTTAGAAGGAAGGGCTTTAGTGTCTATGGTCTATTTAAAGGGTCAGCATCTTCAGGGCAGGCAGGTGAGGCAGCACTCAGATAAAATGCTGTGTTCATGGCAATAAATCCCATAGAAAAGCTTATCAGACACTGACTAAAATGTCCTCAAAGTGTTTGACAATAGGCAAAATGTGGAAAAGGATGACAACCAAGGGAAACAAAACAACCTTAAATGTCATAGAGCTGCAGGTGTGATAGCTGTGCACACGGATTATGTCAGAGCGGGCCTTAGACAAACTGGGAACCATGTCTAGTCACTTATGGTGGAGCATGATCACGTGAGAAAAAACAATGTATACACACATGCGTAACTGGGTCGCCTTGCTGTACAGTAGAAAATCGGCAGAACACTGTAAACCAGCTACAATGGAAAAAATAGAAATCATTATAATGGACAAAAAAAGTTGTTTTAATAAAGAAAGAAAGAAGAAAGAAAGAAGGAAAGAAAGAAAATGCTTTTAGCCCTTACCACAACTGGGTTGAGTTTAAGGAGTGATTTGAGATAAACAGAAGCTGGAGTCTGGGCATGTGGAGGGCAGGGAGGTGCTGCAGCCAGAGAGGGCCGTCTGGGGAGAGCTGCCCTTGCTGTGACCTTCAGGAGAACATAAACCAGCAACAAGGTCTGGGTTATACAGGGCCTGGTGCCCTTTCTTTTCTTTTCCTTTTTTTTTTAATGGCCTCATCTGTGGCATATGGAAGTTCCCCAGGCTAGGAGTCAAATCCAAGCTGCAACTGCAGGCCTACACCGCAGCCACTGCAATGCAGGATGGACTGAGCGAGGCCAGGGATCGGATCCACATCCTCATGGACACTATGTTCTTAACGCGCTGAGCCACAATAGAAACTCCCCCAGTGCCCAGTGCCCTTTCCAGACAAAGCTGATTTGAATCTAAATATTGTGAGTTTCCTGGCAACTGAGTGGGCTGAGGATCTGGCATCATCACTGCTGTGGTACAGGTTCAATCCCTGGCCCAAGAGCTTCTGCATGCTGTGGGCTTTGCCCAAGGAAAAAAAATATTGACATGGAGCTTTTGCGGGGATATATCAGCTGCCTTTGAAGGGGTCGCCTGTATTTTTTCTGGAAAAAATGACCCTGAGGGTATTATTTAACCTCTGTGTGCCTCAGTTTCCTCATCAATTAAATGAAAATATGCATGCTAAGTAATACTAATTAAATAAACTCTTCCTGAGAAAGGGCTAAGCCTGACCTAAGCAAGCACCTTATCAGGGCTTCTGCTTCTGCTTTTATTATTGGCCACTCACACCGACTCTACCTGCCTCCCAGGGTCGGGGTCCCCGGAAGAGAAGGGCAGCAGTGAACAGAGCACTTCATAGAAGTCGGGAGCCCTGGGTTCTGAATCCTCTTCCATGAAGAACGCACTGCGTGGACTCAGAGACATCATGTCCCCACCCCTAACCCATGCCAGCTCTAGCAATGTCCCCAGGTCCCTTCACCCCCGTGGTAATTGAAAACGTTAACTGAGCACCTGTGGGCCAGATGCACATGCTTCATCTCTTCAAACTCATGACACTGGGTGGGCTCTGCTGTTAGCGACAACATAGAAATCTGAGCTCAGAGAGATAAGGAAAGTGTCCAGAGTCAGCCAGAAAAAAGGCAGAGCTGAGATCTGAACTCAGGGGACGTCTGACTCCTGGCCACACGCTTCACAGCTGTGCTGGAACAATGTTAAAGCCACAAGTAACTGAGATCCCGTTCAGAGCCATCAGTTACCACCCTGGGGGACCGGGAGCGAGGCTTGGAACCCAGCCAGCCCTTCCCAACATCCAGCCTGAGGGGTCCATCAATTCTCCCACAGAACGAGAAGGAAGGGACTCCAAAGAAGCACTTGAACTGCCACAGAATTCAAACTATCCCCACAGAAGGCCCCCTTGTCGTAAGAAAACATAAAAACCCTCCACTACTCCAATATTTCCAGACCCGGGGAATTTTGTCTTATCAGATAATGGGATTGTTTTTAGCGGCAAGAATGAGCTCATTACGGATGCGGTTTGTGCTAATAATGATAATTTGCCGTGCAGCAAAATCACCTCTCTACCTCCCCCGACAGACGAAGCTCTAGAAATTATAGGCTAGGGAGAAACAGAAAAGATAAAGGTGAAGGAAAAGAATTGCGACTGCAGAACTGCTTCAACAAAAGGAGTCGATTTGCACGTTGAACTTGGTGATCTTGATCATGAAGTGGTCGAAGAACGAGATACTATTAGACAATTTTTAATGGCCTTTATTCAGTTTTGTGGTTTCTGTCATTGGGTTGTTGTGGGGTTTTCTTTTCGTGTTCCTGCTCAAGGCATTTTTTGAAAGGTGGGTGCCCAGTGAATTAGCTAGTGACTTAAATATTGATCCTGTGGATGACAGGAGATGAGGGCAGTTGCAAGGAGAGGTTTCGGTCCTGGCAGTCCGTTAATGTCATGGGCAAAGACTTCAGAATCTTGCGTCCGGAGCAGTCACCTGCAAACTCCATGGTTTGGGAGAGGGGAACAGACAGAGCTGCCACAAAATTTCTTCACTTGTAAGGAGCCAACAGAGATGCAGCAGCTTGGCCCTCCGGCCCCAGGCGGGTCTGTCCCCTGGGTCTCCTTCCTGACTGGGAGGTCATTCTCCCAGGGTGTTAAGAAAGTTGGGAAGAGGAGTTCCCATTGTGGCTCAGTGGGTTACAAACCCGAGCAGTATCCAGGAAGACACGGGTTCAATCCCTGCCCTCGTTCAGTGGGTTAAGGATCCAGCATTGCCATGAGCTACGGTGTAGGTTGCAGATATGGCTTGGATCCCACATTTGCTGTGGCTGTGGTACAGGCCAGCAGCCATAGCTCTGATTCAACCCGTAGCCTAGGAACTTCCATATGTCGCGGGTTCAGCCCTAAAAAGCAAAACAACAACAACCAAAAAAAAAACTGGGAAAAAAATCCCAACTATCCGCTAAGCATGGTCCCAGCCCTTTGAAGAAAATGCAACTAGCTACCTTCTATTGAGCTGTGGCTTTATTTCTTTAAATGGGCAACTTTACTTAAAGATTAAAATATTTTTAATCACTTCAAATAAGGAAAATCACATTTTTTTCCTTATTATGAAAACAATATCTGTTGGCTGAGGAAAACTGGAAAAAAAAAAAGAAATTTAAGAACAATAGAACCATCATGCAAACAACCACTGTCAGTATTATGGGTTAGCTCTGTTTACCCCTCCTCCCTTGTCAACAGAAATATAGGATGATGAGGTTTGCGTGTGCGTGTGCGTGTGCATGGATTTGTGCTATCTTATGTCCTCCTTTTTTCATGCATTTTGTCATAAATATTTTCCCACAGCAGCATTCTTTTATCACCTTATTTTTGATAACAGGATGCACTGTAATCCCAAGTCCCATCGGGCGTAGGTTGTTATTTTTTTGTGTGACAGTCACCCTTTACACACATCCTAGGTTGTTTCCCAGAACCAAAGTTCCTTTCCGTTTCTGTGCCAGGGACCCTCTGGCTGTGTGGTGAAAACTGTGACCCTCTTCTCAGAATGCTTTTAATGTATGAAATATAATACATGAAATTACTATTGGAAACTAATTATAGTGAAATACTATCAACATAGTAAAAAGAACAAATTTGTGAAATAGCTATATGTGTTTGCTTATACAGATGTTAATAATAATGTTAGCAGATATAGGAGCTCTAAAAACAACTCTTATTATAAAGGAGTGATCAACATTATTTCAAGCTATTTGCAACAAATGTCATGTGATATAAAAAGACCTGAGATTTTTATTGGGCTGACAGGTGCAGCTGTGGTCTGTTGCCTATACTCATAAGTGAAGGAAATATTTCACCTGGAGGTTAGTGAAAATAAAGATGTAACTTTTTCTCATCCATGTTCCTTTTTTCTCATAAGAATCAAAGATTTGACACCTGATTTCTACTCATGAAACTCTGAGTGCCCAGTGAGACCAAGTGAAAAATTCCCACCTAGGGAAAAACTCCCAGGAGTGACTTGCATCTTTTTGGCCCTGCAGTTTTGAGTTGTTGTTTTGGTTTGTTTGGTTGGTTTTGCAGCATCAACAGCATTCAGAAGTTCTCAGGCCAAGGATCCAACCCATGGCACAGCAGTGACCCAAGATCAGATCCTTAGCCCACTGTGCCACCAGGGAACTCCCTTGAGCCCTTTGATAATAATGGCCTCATTGCCCCAGGAGCTGCTTTTGATTTCTTCTTCATGCCACTGGCTACAGAGTGAGGTCAGAGAGACTATCTGCCAATGATAAAACATCAGCCAGTGTTATGAGTTGAATTGTGTCCCCCTAGTTCATTGTCTCCCGCCCCCACGGAAAAGATGTGCTGATGTCCTAATCCCCAGGACCTCCGAGTGTGACTTATTTGGGAATAGGATTGCAGCAGGTATAATTGTTAAGATGAGGCCGTACTGCAGAAGGTTGAACCCCAATCCAGTGTCCTTGTTAGAAGACAGCCTTATGAAGACACAGAGACACACAGCAGTCACATGACAACACAGACAGATTCGGGGTTATGTACCAAAGATCAGAAAGGACAGACAGCAAACCACCAGGAGACAGGGAGGAGGTGAGGAGTGAGTTTCCCCTCAGATTTCACTTTAATATGAACTTCAGCTCTCCAGTACCGCGAGACCATACATTTCTGCTGTCTTACATCTCTCCAAAGAAGACATACAGATGGTCAATAGCACATGAAAAGATGCTCAGCATCACCAATTACTAGAGAAATGTAAATAAAAATATGGTGTAACTACCTCACACCAATCAGAATGGCTATGATTAAAAAAGTATACGAATAGGAGTTCCCATCACGGTGCAGTGAAAATGAATCTCACTAGGAACCATAAGGTTGCAAGTTTGATCCCTGGCCTCACTCAGTGGGTTAAGGATCCGGCATTGCCGTGAGCTGTGGTGTAGGTCACAGATGGGGCTCGGGTCCTGTGTTGCTGTGGCTGGGGTGTAGGCCGTCAGCTGTAGTTCCAATTGGACCCCTAGACTGGGAACCTCCATATGCCGTGGATGTGGCACAAAAAAAATGCCAAAAAAAAGGGAAAGAAAGAAAGAAAAAAAGTCTACAAATAAAACGTGCTGGAGGTGTGGAGAAAAGGGAACCTTCCTACACTGTTGGTGGGAATGTAAATTGATGCAGCCATTATGGAAAACAATATGCAGGTTCCTCAAAAAACTAAAAATGGAGTTGCCATATAATCCAGCAAGCCCACTCAAGGATGTATACCCAGACAAAACTATAATTCAAAAAGATATATGCATCCCTCTGTTCATAGCAGCACTATTCACAATAGCCAAGACATAGAAACAACCTAAATGTCCAGCAACAGAGGGATGGATAAAGAAGAGGTGGTACATGTACATACTGTACAACGGAATACTACTCAGCCATAACAAAGAACGAAAATGCCATTTGCAGCAGTATGGATGGAACTAGAGATCATAATGCTAAGCAAAATCAGAAAGAGAAAGACAAGTACCACATGATATTATTTACATGTGGAATTAAAATATGACACAAACGAACCTATCTTTGAAGCAGAAACAGGGAGTTCCCATTGTGGCTCAGTGGTTAACGAACTGACTAGGATCCAGGAGGATGCAGGGTTGATCGCTGGCCTCATTCAGTGGGTTAAGGATCTGGCGTTGCTGTGAGTTGTGATGTAGGTTGCAGACATGGCTAGGATCTTGTGTTGCTGTGGCTGTGTTGCAGGCCAGAGGCTACAGCTCCGATCTGACCCTTAGTCTGTGGAATTTCCATATGCTTGGGAGTGTGGCCGTAAAAAAAAGAAAAGTAAGAAATAGAAACAGACTCCCTGACATAAAGGACAGACTTGTGGTTGCCAAAGGAGAGGGGTAGGGCAGAGAAGGCGTGGGAGTTTGGGTGCAAACGAGTATATATAGGACCGATAAACAAGGTCCTACTGTATAGCACAGGAAACTATACTCAATACCCTGTGATAAACCATTATGGAAAAGAACAAAAAATAAATTTCTACTGTCTAAGCCCACCAGGTTTGTGGTACTGTTACAGCAGCCCTAGGAAAGCAGCATGGCTGGTGTCTGCCAGCTGGGGCTCCCGGGGGCCTGGGACTCTGAAACACCGGGGTTGGGGTGGGCACGGGTCTGTGCTAGTGTTGGGAACTGCCACGCCAGGACCCACGCTGCTGGTGGAGACCAGCTCCTCGGAGGGCTGGGCCAGGGCTTCAGTGAGAGCCTGATCCAGGTGCACAGATGTCCCTGGGGGACAGGAAGTGATGGGCCCCACCCTGGCACCTTCTCAAGGCCAACATAGCCTGGAAAAAAACGCAGAAACCATCAGCATGCTGAGAAGTGTATCGTTTTTATTCTCACATGACAAGAAAAGGCCTTTATTGTTTTTGGGTTTTTTGTTTGTTTGTTTTGTCTTTTGTCATTTTAGGGTTGCACTCCCGGCATATGGAGGTTCCCAGGCTAGGGGTCTAACAGGAGCTGTAGCTGCCGGCCTTCACCACAGCCACAGCAACGGGGGATCCTAGCCGCGTCTGCGACCTACAGCACAGCTCACGGCAACGCCGGATCCTTAACCCACTGAGCAAGGCCAGGGATCGAACCTGCAACCTCATGGTTCCTAGTCGGATTCGTTAACCACTGAGCCACAACAAAAACTCCAAGAAAAGGCCTTTATTGTGAATGTGATATGTAATCGCCAACCGGGTGTAGACGGCAGTAAAAAGGATTCTTACAAAATTTCCCCAGTGCCCTTGCGAGGTGCATGAGGGGCTGACTCCATCGTGAGGGTGGTGCAGTTTCAAGCCCCCCTTAATATTCACCTCTCCTTGGGAGGCACTCCGCGTCTAGCCATCCGTGTACTTGGCTGAGCACAGCGGTTCTAGATAAATCTTCCCGTTGCAGGACATATTTGGCCTCTGGGTGCAGCCACATGTCACCGGAGGTCTGGGGTCCTCCATCAGGGCTCTTCCCAGGGTAGGACACCTGGCCTCTGGGAGAGAAACCAGCCCCTCAAACTGCGGGCAGGTGGCCAGCAAAGCAGAGGGGCCTCTGCAGCATTCCACCCCCTTTTAAAAACACTAGGAAGGAAAGTCCTCCCTTACCTGGAATAGAGAAATCTGGGTATTTTGGCAGCAACCCTTCATGCAGCAAAATTTTTGGAGAAGGAACAGGAGGTGGAGGGGTGGACTTAACTCCATACATTCTAAAGTAAGAACAAAAGTCATAGAGTTATTCTTTTCATTAATAATAAAATAAACACAATTTATGCAGGTCCCACATGTGCATAGCATGTTTATTTGCTTTTGTTCTGTTTTGTTTTTTCTTTGCTTTTTAGGGCCACACCCACGGCATATGGAAGTTCCCAGGCTAGGGGTCAAATAGGGGCTGCATCTGCCGGCCTGCACCACAGCCACAGCAGGATCTGAGCCGAGTCTGTGACCTACACCACAGCTCACGGCAACACCGGATCCCGAACCCACTGAGCAAGGCCAGGGATCAAACCCGCCTCCTCGTGGATACTAGTAGGATTCGTTACCACTGCGCCACAATGGGAACTCCCATAGTATGTTTATTTGTGATCCTAATAATTTATCCTAAAGGTAAAGATTATCATCTCCATTTTACAGAAGGGAAAACTGAGGCCACAAGAATTCCCCTATGCAGTGCCCTCAAGCTCTCTTCCTCGGCATCCTTGAGCCTCAGATTGCTGCCAGAATAGGGGGTCTTTTAGTTTTTACTCCCAGCCTCTTCCTGCAAACCAGCAGAGCCCAGAAGCAGGGCTTTTGGAGCTTGCTAGGCACAGGAGGGGAGCAGAGGGTAGCTGCCTACTTAGAAGGTCCTGCAGTTACAAACCCAGCCTCTCCTGTAAAACAAATCAGACATCAAAACAGTCCTAGTGATGGGCTCGGGGCACCTGGATACCCCCCTGGCCTGAGATGGGCTCCACCCCTCTTTCTCATTACCTGCGGTTATGACCCAAGCCAGACTTACTCCTCATATGGTTTCAGGTGTGCTCGCCTGGCCTGCTCTGTGATGTTGAGGAATTCCCTGTAGCAGTTTCTGGCCATGACCGTGTACCGTGTGGCACAGCCTAATTCAGTGACCCTGGCTCTCGGCAGGTAGCCTGCCCAGCCAGGGATCGGAGGCTCCTGGAGAGGTTTCTTCAAGTCTTTGCATTCTGTAAAAAGATGCCATGCTTCCTGAGGGCTCTGAGAGCCACATAGTGGGCGGGGCTCCCAAGTTCACTTGCATCCAACCATCAGCCCCAGGCAAAGCCCGAGGCTCTGATGGGGGCAGCTACCACTGTTTGGTTGATTCTGTGTGCCAAGCACCTTGATAGGGTTTTAGGAAGCATCTCATCTCATTCTCTTGCAAACCATAAGAAGTAGATACCATTATTACCTACACTTTATGGAGGAGGAAACTGAAACCTTAAAGAGGTTAAGAGAGACTTGGCCAAGGTCACACAGCCAGGAAGTGAGAGGGCCAGGATTCAAACTCATGTCTCTCTGATTTCCAAGTTCTTACTCTTAAACAGAACCTGCTCTTTACTCAGATTAATTGAAAAAAAAAAAAAAAAAAAGGCTTCAGACATTGTTCTTTGATGGTTTAAATAACAGAATCAAGAGAAGATGCAGGTCACGAAAAACAGATTCAGCTCTGGCTGCCTGGTCAGCTGACCTTGGGCAATGTCACATTTGTGAGATGAAAAAGTAGGCTATGGAATTCCAAAACCTTAGAGCTGGAAGACACCCTAACGAATGTCTAGTCCATCCTTCCCTGCCCTGGGATGAGGGAACTGTAGCCCAGAGAGGGGAAGCAACCGCCCTAGGTCACACAGCAAAGAGGCACAGAGTCGGGCAAAACTCCAAACTCTTAGGCAGATTTCCCTTGTAACGGCTAGGAAATTTTTTAAACACACAAAGCGCGTGAGTTAGCAGTTCCCAATTACAGTAATAATAATAAAGACAGTCGGTCCACTACTTCTCCTACAGGGCTTCAGACCTTAAAAATAGTCTAGGACAAATCACTGGTGTGATTATTAACATTATACAATCATACCTTCCGCTGTCTTTGTCACCGTTCTTGTGGCTGTCATTCAGTGTCATTCAGTGCAAAACCTCTTCCCACCCACCTGGCACCTGGAGGAGCCGGGTTCAAACCCAGGTCTGACATCAGACAAGGGACATGACCTCTCAAAGCCTCATTTCCTTCATCTCTAAAGTGGGAATAACAGTATCAACCTTTTAGGGTCGTCGTGGGTGGTTAATGAAATAACAGCGCCCGGCACAGAGAAGGCATCGAAAAAGCAGTACTTCCTGAGACAACAGCTGAGGTCTGAACATTTGTGATGACTGCCCAGGGGTCTTGGTACCCAGCCCCCCTTCCCCACACGTCTCCCTCTCCCCCCGGCCCCCTCCCAGGAAATGTTTCTTCCTTCTTTTTGCACAGAAGCCTGGGGATTTGGAGCTACGCTGGACCCTGGGCTCTTGGTGACAGCTCAGCAAGCCTCCCAGGCCCTGATCTTGGGCCCAGAGGGGCAGAGGGGCTGGTTTCCAGGAGCAGGTACCCAGACTAAGAGGGTGATACTGTCGGTAGTATTGGTGCAGCGTCCTCAGGACCACCTCCTCGGAGCAGATGGGCTTCAGTTTCGGGGCAGTGGCCACCGAGCAGCGGAATTCCTCCAGCTGGTCTTTATACCGCTGTGTGTTCTCCTGGGAGATTCGTAGGCAGTGGGACATGTCGTCCTCGCTGGAGATTCCCTGGCAGCTAAGGTAGGGCACGAAGCCTGCAAAGAGCCGAGGAAATCACAGCTTTCAGCGAGGGATGCAGAACCAGCCCAAACTCCCCAGAACCTCACCCCATCCCTCGTCATTTCTTCCTGGCCCAACAACGCTGCATTTTCCCAAAGACCATAAACACGAGCTGTGCTGTGTTTCCACTGCAGCTGGGCCCTCCCAAGGCCACAAAAAAATGACCCTGGAGCTGGGAAGGCCTGTTTCAACAAAAGCGATGATAGCAATATTCTTTGATAGCAAAGCCCCTGATGTCAGCCTGAACAGCAAATGGGAAAAGCATTTAATGGACCAAAATGACAGTCTGAGGGGGAACTGAAATTATTCATCTTTCTAGAAAAAAAAGCTTATTTTCCTTGACACTTCCCAAATGCAATTTGGGATCTTTCTTGTCAGACCATTGGGAAATTGCGGGCTTATTAAAAGCAGAGCCCTATTAAACAAAAAAAGTAAATTCATTATCTGTGAGACCCACCTCTAGCCCAATTTTTAGCATTTCGCACAAAATAGCATATAATCATTACAATCAGCATGGGTAAACCACAACTATTTATTTAAACTGGATGCTGAATCCCAAGTACCATAATGTTGTCACAATAAGACCTTTTTATTTTTTTAAAGAACAAAGAAGGAAAAGCTGGTTAAGAACTTGCCTTTAAACTGCAAATAAATAAATAAATAAATCTCATTAATGAAGCCCAGCATTTTTGCCTTTGTCCCAGGTAAGAAAACCTGGCCCAGGAGTTGAAAGCAGCAATCCCCACCCCCTTGCACCTGCAAGAAATCTCTGGAAGAATCTAATTACTAGATTGCTTTTGACAGTAATGGAAGTCCTCCACCCACTATCCAGTCTCCCCAACCACTGGACAATTAAATATACCCTAATATCTGCCGGCCACGGCCACGGCCACAGTCACAGGAACACCAGATCCAAGCCGAGTCTGCAACCTACATCACAGCTCACAAGCAACGCCAGATTCTTAACCCACTGAGCGGAAGCAAGGGATCAAACTCAAATCCTCCTAGATACTAGTCGGGTTTGTAACCCACTGAGCCATGATTGGAACTCCCAATTTTTTTTTTTAATTTTTTGGCTGAGCCGAGATATTTTAAATAGATTATGTAAGCTGGTTCCATTAATTCTCACAACAATCTTAGAAGGAATCTATCATTACCCCATGGGGTGGGTTGAATTGATAGATCTATGCAAGTTCTAGCCCCTCACACCTGCGAATGTGAATTTTTCTGCAAATAGGGTCTTGGTAGATGTAACTAAGGATTTGGAAATGAGATCATCACAGATTTAGGGTGGGTTCCAAGTTCAATGACCGGTGTCCTTATAAGAGAAAGGGGAAGGATATTTGAGAGATGCGGACAGAGAGACACTGAGCAGAGTCATGCAAAGACAGGGTCAGAGAGTAAAGCTGTCACAAACCAAGGAACACCAGTAGCCACTGGAGAGAGCATGGCCCGGTCAACACCTTGATTTCAGACTCCCGGCCTTCAGAACTGTGAAAGAACAAATGCCTGTCTTTTACACAGCAGCCCTAGGAAGCTCATATAACCATTTGATAGGAATTCCTACATATCAGAGAAAGGTCAGTAACTTACTTATAATCACATAGATGATGGCCAGGCAGAGACTGGAATCTCAGTTTATTAGAACCCAAAGTCTACTGTCTCTCTCTCTCTTTTTTTTTTTTTTTTGGTCATTAATTTTTTATTAAAGTATAGTTGATTTACAATGACTCTTCAATTTCTGTTGTACAGCAAGGTGACCCAGTCATACACAATTGCCCAGTTGCCCATCCATTCCAAATCTAACCATTTGCATCCACCGACCCCAAACTCCCCGTCCATCCTGCTCCCTGCCGCCTCTCACCCGGCAGCCACAAATCTGCTCTCCATGGCTGTGATCTGTCTGCATTTTGTAGATAGACTTACTTTTGCTGTATTTTAGATTCCACATATAAGTGATATCATATGGTATTTGCCTTTTTCTTACTGACTTACTGTACCTGAGGAAACTCAATACAGAACTGCCATGCAATCCAGCAACCCCACTCCTGGGAATATATCCAGACAAAACATTCATTCAAAAAGATACATGCACCCCTATGTGCATTGCAGCACTGTTCACAATAGCTAAGACATGGAAACAACCTAAACGTCCATCAACAGATGAATGGATTACAAAGATGCGGTACATATGTACAATCATAAAAAAAAAGGACAAAATAATGCCATTTGCAGCAACATGGATTCAACTAAAGCCTATTCTCTTAACCAACCAGCAGGATCAGGGTGAGGGCAAGCAACCTTGGAATATTCTCCACACATCTCCCCTCCCGAGGATATCTGTATGAGACAGTGGAGGCCCTCTGGGGACCACTGGGTTTGTCACCCACAGGAATGTGACTTAGTAAATTCTCAGCAGCCCAGAAGCCTGAGGAGAAGCCTTTAGGTAGGGTGACCAATTGTCCAGGTTTGCCAAGGACTGAGGGGTTCCCTGGGATGCAGGACTTTTTATGTTAAAGCTCGAACCATTCTCAACAAACCAGAGGAGATGGTTACCCTCCCTCCTCTAAGACACAGGAAGAAATGGGACCATACAGAGAGCCCTAGTGCATGAGAATAGCACAACTTGGGAAGGACAGAGTCCCAGTTTAGTCATTGTGTCTATTCTGGTCCAAAGGCATTTAATGCATATAATTAAGCACTTCCTGCATACCAGGTCATGTCCTGGGAGATTGGCTATCTGCCATCTTCACCAATGGAACACTTTCAACGAGTTACTTAAAAGCTAATGTGCTGGTTAGACATGGCACTGGGCCAAGGTAGAGTCAGGGATCAGGACCGTGGTCCCCTCACAGGGCACATCACCACTTACCACTGTAGCCTGGTGTGATCGGCAGGTGTCTCATGAAGGTCTTGGAAGACTCCATGATTTTGCTGTTACTGAAGGGAAGAGGGAATGAAATTGTCTCATCAGAAGTACCGCCTGGAGAACTCACTGTGCATGTGCTAAAACCCTTGGGAGTCCAATCAGCTTGCGAAGGGACTGGGATGGAGAGAAATCACCGCCATTAATCAAGGATGCTGCTAAACATTCAAGGTACAGGACAGCCCCACAGCAAAGCATTAGAGTAAGCTATGGCTGGAAAGGATCAGAGGTGCCAAGATCTGGCATGGAGTCCAGGATGGGTGAGCAGAGGGGGTGGGGGGAACCGCCCAGCATCGGTTTATGCGGATGCTGTCTCCAGAGTCAGACCACTCCCCACCTCTGGGATGGCCTGTGGACCCCTCCAACGGGCTAGGTTCTGCATCGGGTTTCTGTTCAGGGTTCCAAGTCCTGCCCTGCCAAGCCAGTGCAGTTTCTCAGAAGTGACAGCCTGGGGGTGGAGAGGAGGGTCTCAGGGTTTAGGCAGCAGTGATGAGTAAGTTTTAAAAGGTTCAGACACTGAAATAACACCTGCTACAACGGGGCTGCATCCTCGTTAAATCATCAGAGCCGCCGTAAATGTTAGTTCATATCTGAGTCCCCATTTTACAGACGGTGAAATAAGGCACAGAGACGTTAATTAACTTGCTTGAAGGTTCTTGCATCCAATAAGGTATGAATGAAAGATGTCTAAACTCTGAGGGCAGGATTATGTTGCCCAAAAGTGTGCTCGGCTGGGTGGCCGTGCCTGCGGGGAGAGCTGGGACAGTGCTGGGGGCGCGGCCGGGAGCGGGTCAGAGGAGTGAACACGCCCCCACGGCCTGTCCCTCCTCGCTCCCCTCCCCATCCTCACCTGGGCCTGCCCTTCAGGGCCTCCGGCCCACACCCCACCTTGACCCCACCTCCTGGTCTCCAGGCCTTTGTGTGTTCACCGGGCCGAGGGGGAGGGGAGGTGGAAGGGGCGGAGTTAGACCCCAGCCTGCCCCTCCCCCTTCCCTCATCCTTCAGCAGCCAGACCCCAGGCTGGGTGAACCCACGGAGCTACAGCCCATGGGATGAAATACAGGGATTTGCCCAGCAAATATTTTGCCTCTGAAGCTGGGGAGAGAGGGGTACACAAAGGGATCCAGGTCAAAGCCACCTTTTCTGATGTGGACACTGGACGGGGCCTGGGTTGGGGCTGGGAGGTCCGATGGAGGGGAGGGGATTGGCAGGATCGGCCTGGGAGGGGAGTAGAGACCCGTGTGTGTCCGAGGCGCCTTCCCTTGGGCTTCTCACACCCCTGCTCTCCTAGCCTTGTGTCTCTTGCCAGGTACATTTCCAGGTGGCCAGGACAGGTGATCTGACAGAAAGGGGCAAAGGACCAAAATGAAGGATGTCGGATATGTGCAGCCATATTCCTTCTGACCGTCCTCATTTTACAGGCGCTGAGCTTTCATCTCATTGGAATGAAATGAGATACCTACTGTGTGACCCAGATCCAGGGAATAAGTGGCCTTGAGGGATGGCTAGTCCCATGGTCTCCTGAACAGATGAGGAAACTGCAGCCAGACTGCCAGCTGGCCCTAGTTTCCAATACACTTTTGTTTGACTGCATCTCCCAGCCCTCCCCACCTCTTCTCCTGGGAATTGAACTTCCTGGGAATGGGAGCTGGTGGTGCTACCCACTCTGAAAGAGCCCGTTTATACTGTCTTCAGGGTCCTAGGACCCACCTCAGACTATCCAGAAGCTTCTAGAGCCAACTCGGGAGGATGACCCAGACATAGAGCCTGGAATAAAACCAAGGCCCGAGATGTAGCAACCAGCTAGGTGTCCCTGCTAGGACACCAGGAGACAAGGCATCAGCCCCTGGTTTTCTGCTTCTTGCTTTTTTTTCAATGACCTTCATTTGGGTGCAGTGGAGTTGTCAGCGGTCACTGAGGCTTCGCTGCCTTCTTTCTGGTGAGGCCATTGTCTTTGGCTTTGAGGGAAATGGGCTGGTGGATGTCGATGGAGACTTGGTTCCCAATGAACAAAGGAGTTAGTCTTGTTGGAATGAAAGAGAAAAAAGCTTGTGACACCTAGGAAAGGACCTGAAAATCAATTTCCATCTGAGATGGGGTGGAGGAGGAGGTCAGTAATAATGTAGCTATAATTCCATTTACAAATTCAGAGTGTTAAAGAAAACAATTCTGGGCCACGTGAGATCCAGAGTTTTGCTTTATTAGACATCTGTGAAGACAGTTTACAATCAAGTTGTGAATTGCTGCAAAATTCTGTGAAGTTTGAATTTATCTTGTAGTGAACAAGACCCCAGTGGCTGATATTTTAGAATACAGTTCCATATTCCAAGCAGATGAGAGATGTGATATTATGGCCAACAACTTTTTACTAGCCATCCACTTAAGCCATTTCCTGGCATAAATATGCAGCTTAATCACAGCTATTTCATCTCTACTATGGGTGATTCGATCTTCGACTAATAATGCATTTTGACTCCTGTTTATATCGGTGCATGCGATTCTTTGCCACCCTGGCAATTAACCAGACCTGGACTCTAAAAGCTAAACTTGATCTAAATAACATTCTAGGGGTAGGGTAGGCCCTGTAATCTGGACTCATCTTAGCCATCGGTCTGCACAAACACTGCATGTCTCCTCTTTTCTATCTTATCTGTTTGTAACTTGCCTGTTGGTCAACATTTATAAATGCCTGCTGTGTACAGAGAGGGCAGTTACAAAGGAGATCCTTTGACAGTTCTGCTTCCAGGAAACTTGAACCTCTGATAATATGCCAGGGACAACTGAGTAATGGGTCAAGACAACAGGCCTTTTAGAAAATTTCTAAGATTAGAAAATATGTCCAAGTGCACTTACCCAGGGCTCTTACTCTAGAATATTTCTGTTGAGGGGCAGGGAAGGCGGGGTGAATTCTGAAAATTCTCTCTAAGAAGTTTGACTATTAGGGCTGCGTCTCTGGGGCCAGAAGAAAATCCAGGAAAATCATCACCCCTCTCTCCATCACCTACCTATTCGCCGATATTCCAAATTTCAACCAGCTCATTTAAGAGAAATAGTAGACAAGGAGACAGCCTATTAAGATGGGAAAGGCCTTACATTAGCCAAGAAAAGGACTTGACTTTATTACTCACACTGACACTTAACCCCGTAGAAAAGCTGAATTTGTGCACCACTTGATTCCTTCCTTTGAGTCTGGTGTCCTGAAAACATCACACTTTCCCCTCAGAGTGACTGCTTTTCCCCGTGAGGAGAAGCTGGCAACCCTGCAGGGACACGGAGTTTTCAGAGGTTTTTCTGGACAGTCACATGGCTTAAGCACCCGGAAAGTTCAGCTCTCAAGGACAGTACAGGAGAATCGATACATTATTATGCTCCTTCAAATCAAAACTGTGAACCTTTGGGAGAGATATGCCTGTAGAAAGGTCTAGTGAAGCTGCGGATCCAGCTGGTCTGGTTCTTCAGAGGATTCTGGCCCTAGGCACCTCTGGCTATTGCTCAGTCCGCATACACAGTCCATAGCTTAGCATCGGCACAAGCGGGTGATTAGTAAGCACAGTTAAGAGATGAAACCATGGAAAATTAAAGGCAGCAATGTCATCAACAAAATTCAAAAAGCATTTTCCCTTTTTTTTTTAAACAAGAGCACATTGTAGAAATCAAGATTCTGTACAATTGTCTAACATTGTATATACATAAAATTATATTACTTGTAACTAAATTGAAGTCTTATCTGTAGAGTATGGCTGGCAACACCAAAGAAAGACCCATTTAGCTTTGGAAGCAGAGCAGGCAGCAAGAGAACCCTAGCGCACACACTTTTGTGCCCGGATGTGAAATCCTGCTACTAAGCATGTGACTAGCATTCTCCAGTTCTGTGGTTTGTCCGTGTTTCACATTCTAGTAGGGAATTCTGCAGCAAGCGATGTGAAAAAGAAGACATGTTAAAATGAAATTGGAAATGCTATTTTAAAATCTGCATATGATAATGGGCTGTGATAATGGGTTTGTGAATCCAACTTGCATTTAAATCTAGTGGCTCTTCCTTCCTCCCCTCATTTATTATGCATGCCTCTGGGGATTTAAAATCCAATGAACTCCAGCAGGTGGAAAAGACAGCCTTGAACAGATCAGCAGGCTGTGAGTCAGATTCTTGATTCTTCTTCCTCAGTTGCTTCCTGAATGTTGAAGACTGACTTTGTAAGTGGAGAAGGAGAGAGCATGGGGACACATTCCAGTTGGTTCCTCAGCCCCTTTCTTAGGCTATCTTTCCTCCACTCTTTCCCCCTCCCCCAGGCCCTTCTTGTAAGGGTTAAAAGTGCCATTCCCAAGCCAGGTGGAGCCCCAGCCCCACTCACAAGGGGACAAGGTGTGGGATCCTGGCTCTTGGCTTGTAGATGCTCTTCCTAAGGGAGCCCAATGGGAAGACAGAAAGCTGTAGGCTCTGGTCTATGCCTCAGCTTTCAAAAAACCTAGTTAGGAGTTTTCAAATTCGAATTGAACCACAGTCCCCTGTGTTGTTTACTAAAAATTGCAGCTTCTGGTTCCCCTCTACAAGACTTGACTTTAGCTCATAAAAGGGATAGAATCCAGGAACCTGTTTCTAAGAAGCACCCAGGCAGTTCTCACGCAGGAGAAGCACAGATCTGCTTTGAAAAAAACCTGGCTTCATTCATTGGGTACAGATCTATGAATTCCTTTAGACAGAATCTTCAGTTTTGGTTTAAGATTTTAATGAAATATTTTACAGAACAGATTCTCCGCCCACATGTTACCAATGTATTTTTTTTTTTTCCCCAGCTGTGCCAAAAGTTCCCAGGCCAGGCAGAGAATTTCCCAGGCCAGGGAGGAACCCAAGCCATAGCAGTGACAACGCTGGATCTTTAACCCGCTGAGCCCCAGGGAACTCCAGCTTTTCGAAATGTGGAAATAAACTCGGGGAGATGAGGGTGAGCCAGGAGGAGGGAGTTAATTTAAAACATGTTTAATTTAAATTATGTCCATTTCAAATATATTTGTCAAAGAGAGGGGCTGTTCCCGACTCCTGGGATTAGTGGTGTGAACAAGGCAAATCTCAACTTCATTTTCTCACACAGACTCCTAAGTAAGGTTAACTCGAATTACTTATGACAAATCTCAACTTCATTTTCTCACACAGACTCCTAAGTAAGGTTAACTCGAATTACTTATGAATGCAGAAATCAGGATTTGGCATTTGGGGAGTTAGAGCACAGCATGTAATTTGGGATATGTCAGTAGCTCAATATCGGTTTCCCTTGAAGCAAATTTTTTTACCTGCTGAAAAGCTGCGGTGTCAGCTCTCCCACTCCCATATCCTAGCGGATTAGCTGAGGCTATCTGAACCTATTTGGAATTTAAATGATGAGACCCTAAAATAGTGCCCAGCGTAGGCCGTCTTCCCCCACCAGCTAAAACCGCTCCAAGTTCCCACTGAATCACCGCTTTTAATCACAGGATGATGAAAAGAAATTAACTGCAGATGGGTGGCATTTTATATTGACTGCCATCCAAAAAAAAAAAAAAGTGTAAAAAGAAAAATCTCAGCGAGAGGGTGACTCTCCCCCTGGCTCCAAGATCTTATTTCAAATCTGGAAAGCTCGCGATAGCGCGTCTTCTGTTCTAGTGAAGGGAGATCTGTGCAGACCAAGCCTAGTCACCGCTGCAGAAATGGACGGCTTCCCTTGTCCGATGGGTATTTCACCACTTTGTACCTAGAAACACTAGCTGCTCTTCTAGGATCCTCAAATTTCTTATTTCCCAACCTCAGTCTTAACTGCCAACAGTTTTTCTGACTCCAGTTTGCCCTCAAAAATCCCTCATTACTTCCAGCCCTGGCTGTTCTCCTCTTCCCTGCTGAAATTCGGGTGGTGATGGCGGGGGTCGAGGGCAGGGAGAGAACCGTCAGGGCTGAGGTCAGCAGATGCAGGGGAGCTGAGTCCACGGGGACAGGCGGTGGGGAGGGCCGGTTAGTAATTTAAGAAGTCGATCCCAACCTTGACGCTCTTCGAGGTGGCTATATCCACGGCCGTGGCCTTGATCTCGGTGTCCCCGAACTGCATAAGGGTTTGGATCTCCCTCCGCGCGGGGACCGCGGCGCTGCTGGTCCCCGTGAGATCCAGCCGCAGCGTGCCGCACTTCTTCACCCCGGGGTCAGTGATGAAGCTCACGTCGTCTAGCTCGGAGCTGTAGATGTTGATGACAATGACCAGCTGGGAGGGCTTGGCCGGCGTGTAGCTCCGCTTGACCAGCTCGCCCAGGGCCACGGACTGGTCGGCAGCGATGAACTTGTCGAAGACGTCGGTGCACCAGCGGGTGCCGTCCTTGACCAGCAGCTTCTCGGGCGGGTGCTTGCCCTCCACGTAGCGGTTCAGCACGCCCACCCCATAGGTGAGCGGGGACCGGCGCACCTTGATGACCGCGGGGTCCAGCCCGAAGAGCACGGCGCCCTTGAGGATGGTGAGGCCCACGTCCTGGGGGATGATGATGCGACACTTGTCGCCGAAGGCAGCCTGCACCGCCTGCTGCAGGAGGGGCGCCTCCGCGAAGCCGCCCACCAGGAAGAGGAACTTGACCGTGGACACCTCGGGCTTCTGAAACAGGTCTCCTAAAAGGGAAGAGGGAGCAACGACGTCCAGTCACCAAAAGCCAAGGGGGACAGGTGGCCTGAGAGTGTGGAGAACAGACAAAACCGCTGGGGGACAGGCTTAGTCTGAATTTGGTGAATGGAGTATGTCTGTAGAGCAGATCTTGTTTTGTCTTGTTGTTGGCCGCACCCCCTAAATATGAAGTCCTCCGGCCAGGGGCCTAATCCCAGCCGCAATGCCTGATCCTTAACCCACTGCCCTGACCGCCCCCACTGGGGGATTGAACAGGCACCTCAGCAGCCCCCAGAGCCACAGCGGAGACAGCTGGGCTCCTTAACCTTGCGCACCACAGCAGGAGCTCCAGAGCCGGTCTTTTAGAGACAGGGGATTTGTACATCAGTATGCTCAGGAATAAGAACCAAAGCTACGGATAACTAGAAACCCATTTCAACAGCTAGCTGGCGATCGATCCAAGTAGGTCTTTGTTATGTGTCAAGGAATAATGCCCCAGCCCTCTCCAAACCTGCGGTTCTGTTAGTAAGTGAAGGCAGACTGTTATAAATATTATTCTTTGGTTTTCATAAAAGTCCCATCCCACCCCTAGGGGTTTTGATTGGGTGGGTATAGGTAAGAAGTGAGGGGGGGCTGGCTACTGAAGGAGGCCCCTGGTGAGTTTACTCTGTGTCCCAGGGTGAGGGCCCCGAGAGAGCAGGATAACTGCACAGCCAGATTCTGCTTGCCCTCTTGTGGCTGAACTTCCCTCTGTTTACACAGCGGTTCCTCCTTCCCAGCAGAGGTTGTGATTTCTAATTTGTTCTAATAAAGCAAAGACCATCCATGCCCTAAGACACATCACTCAGTGATATTATTGCTCCCAGCTCTCTGACCTTTGAAGACAAACAGAAAGCCCAGAGAAGGACAGGCTGGGCCCTTTGCAGGGAGGGATCCACAGCCTGTGCCCAGCAACCTCTCTCCTACACGCCCAGGCTTTGCCCACTTCTGCTGGGGTCCTAGCCTGTGGCTCCAAGCCCTGAGTCCCCTGCAGACCTGGCTTCATATATACTGGTCGGTGATGCTGCAAGAACCAGTCCCTGTTCTGCCACTGAGTGGCAGGGCTCTGGCTGATCACTTACGGAGATGCTCGATGATGCTGTCGATGGTTGGCTTGAAAAGGGCATTCATGGCATCTGGACTCATCCTCAGCATGCCCTGTGAGGACCACTTCACAAAATCCACACTGTGGAAGCGTGAAAGAGAGAGAATGAACAGTGAGTGTAGAAAGGATACCCAAGCCAGTCTGCCTAGTCATAGACCCTGGCAGAATATCTGTCACATCCGAGGGGGTACAAGGGGGTTTGAGAGCCCAGAGAACGCTTAGAAGTACTCTAAACCACAAGTACCTGGACCCTTAGAAGCTCAAAAGCTGAGACATAACCTCTTCTGTTTCTCTTTGCTTTTGGCTGTAGCCAGCTTTCTCCTAGAATGGTGGAAGCCAAAGTCTAGTTCAAAAAAGGCTTGTATGATGTGTCTGCTGTACTGCTACATAAGATTACAAACCTGGAGCCCAGGTGCATCTCCTTCAGCCCTGCAGGCCCCTGTCCCATGACAGTGACTAGCCTGACCCTACTGGATGCCCCTCACTGTCTCTGTCAAAGGTACAGCATGTCCAAAGCAGTGGTGTGGAGCACAGGGAGCCCTGGACAGGGAATCGGGGTTGCTGGGCTCCAGTCTGGCTTCTGCCATTTAGTAGCTATGGGACGTCAGGCAAGCTGACTGGCATTATCTCTGAGCCCAGGTTTTCTCATCTGGAAATAAGAGTAATAATACCACTTACCTTAACTCCCTCCCGGGGGTTGTTGTGAAGATCAAGTTAAATACTGGGTCTGTGAAAACACTTTGGAAACTTTCTGGCACTAAAGAAATGTCAGGAACCGTGTGTAACAGTGTGTATCAGACCTGCTCTGACATTCAAAGGGGTCAAGCAAATGGCATCTCTGTCGAACACACACCAGCTGCCTCCCAGAATCACATTCCAGATGTTGCCAGACCACAAATTCTTTCCATGGCCTAGGCTCAGGGACAGTGTGGTGTGGTGCGGTGTGAAGGGACCCAAAGGCTGGCTGCAGCCAGTTTCCCCAGTAGGAGAACTGGAGCCCCAGAACTGTGCAGGAAAAACATGGGATTCAATCAAAAGCAAGTGCCTCTGTGGGGGACCAATGGGGCAGACAGAATATTGGTCCAGTAAGAGTGTGGCTAGGCTAGTAAGATGAGCAAGATCCCAGAAGACCTGGAATCAAACCTGCTTTGTTTCCCAAAGAAAACAAGGCTTCTTAGAGACATGTTTGGGGTAGGCAACACACAAGGGTGCCAGAAGCATCTTTGTCTACCAGAAAGCAAAGACTGTCAGAGACCACAGATGTCAACTGGAAAAAACTACTGGCCAAGATGGGCCAATCTGAACATCAATAAGGATGCAACTGCCATGGTTTCAAAGACATCAGACACGCTGAATTCTTAATGAAACTCCCCTTGTGCTCCCACAGAAGAAAAAGATCATCTGTCACTTTGGAGGATGCTAGGAACAAAACTTATGAGTGGAAGGAACAAACCAATCATTTGCCCGGTCTTTCCTATGTGAACTCTGTTTCGGGGCAACCAAACTGTTAAGGAGAAAAGTTTCTATAGAAGTATTCTAGCTAATAAACGAAAGGGGAGTGGCGGTCTAAGGAGACAGCTCTGGGCCACCCTTGCGTTAATGGACCCACGCATTATGATGATGTCACAAAGGAGAGACAAGCAGACATTGTGGCCCCTGATGCGATGCAACGGGAAACTGTGCCACCCTCGAAACAGACATGCCAAAAACTTAAACTTGATTAAACCTCCAGCTCAGCCTGCCAATTTGTACAAAATACCAGAGGACAGAAGAACATGTTACGTGGACACGCACTGAGCTGAATCTGGACGGCGGGAAACCCTCCAAGATGAACCGTCAGCTTTGTCATCTAATAAATTTCAAGGAGGAGGTGGCCTTGAAGTTTATTAGATGCATCGGGAGGGCAAAGCTATATATTAAGCAGGATTTAAGAGGCACGTCAGATACTTGCTATATAGAACCATCATTTGGATGCTAATGAAAACTGACCAAAAAAGTTTAGAAGACAATAGAAAATGTTTAATATCAAGTAGCTATTTAACGATATTGAAGAATTACTCGTTTGAAGTGTGACGCCAGTAGTGTGGTTATGATTTTAAATATATCTCCTTTAGAACTATATATACTGACACATTTACGAATTAGCTGACAATCTAAGGTTGGCTTTAAAATAACTGGGGGAGGGCAGATGTGGATTTAGACTGGCCAGGAACTGACAGTCCTTAAAGTTAGATAAAATTCGAAAGTACGAAGTTATCGAAAAATTTAAAAAGGTTTTGAGAAACCTATGCTTTGTTCTATTATTTTTCAAATTCAGCTTTAAAACATCTTCCAAAATGTGTGTGTTTTGCAGCAAACTGAGCTACAAACACTTGCCCTGAGCCAGGAGACTGAGAAAAACAGGAAACCCGGACTCCCATGGGATCCATGCAAAGACTACTTACCAGGAACCTACTCCCTGCTCACCAGGTTCTGTTGTAGACACTGGGGATAAAGTAGGGACCACAACAGATAAAACTCCCTGCATAATCATAGCTACACGTGGATAATACTTTCCAGGTCCCAGGCATTGTGCTAAACATATACAAGTTCATTTCTTCCTCACAACAACCCTCGAGTTGTCATCCCCATTTTCCTGATGAAAAAACTGAGGAACAGGGAGGTTGAGTCATTTATCCAAGGTCACACGCAAGTGTGTAGGATTGGAACTCAGAGTCCACACCCCCTTGCTCCCTCCCATCAACGGGATCTACCCCCTTGAATGGCCCGAGCTAAACATGACCCCAGCTCACTTGCTCTTCCTCAAGGCGTGCTCCACGCTGTGGCCACGGAACTTCTTGTAGTAGTCAATGAAGGAGAAGGGCAGGGTGATGTTCAGCGGGTTAGTTCGATCCGGGGCAGCCGCCCTTTTGCGAGACTCGAATGCGATCATTAAGTCCACCCAGGCCGCAGGACGCTTGATTTTGAATTGCTCAATAAAATCCTCTCCGAATATTTTACACAGAAGCTTTTCAAACTCATAATCGACTCCTAAAGATCCGTAGGGTCCACCTGTGTCAAGCACAAGAGACTGAGACCACTATGTGAAGGACGGTCAGAAACGGAATCCAAAGTCAGAGAAACAGCCTGGGTTCTGCTTGAAGAAAGTGGCACCAATGTAGACCCAGCAGACTGCAGCTAAGTGTTTTTACTTATACTTTGAAACACAGACTTCCCGTCGTGGCTCAGTGGTTAACTAACCTGACTAGTATCCATGAGGATGTGGGTTCAATCCCTGGCCTCGCTCAGTGGGTTAAGGATCTGGCGTTGCCGTGAGCTGTGGTGTAGGCTGGCAGCTACAGCTCCAATTCGACCCCTAGCCTGGGAACTTCCATATTCCTCAGGTGCAGCCCTAAAAAGACCAAAAAAAAAAAAAACAAAAACAAAAAAACCCCAAAACCACTTAGGTTCTTTGTATTCCACATGGAGAAACTCTTTCCTACAGAATTCATTTGTCTACAATCTGTTTAAAATCAACTGCATTTTAAATAAAATCAAGCCCTTTCACCACCTATGGCACCGTGGTATTCCCGCCACCCGGGAAACCCCAGGGCAGGGTCTGAGAAAGCAGCAGACCTCAATTCGTCCCTGTGAGCTTCCGTTTATTCCTCATCCCCGCCCCCACCAGGAGGATGAGCACGGTGGTGGGTTTGGTGATCTTGATCCAAGAACAGGTGTCTGGGGACCTCCCTAGATAGCTTAGCCACAGCACGAAATCACAGGTGCCCATCAAGTCCTTGCACAACATTCAGAAACAGCTCCCCTTGGCTGGGATCTGAAACAGGCTCACTCTACACCCAAACCCGCATGATGGTGGTTTGGGTTTGAAAGGACTTTTAAATGCATTTTGCTTTGTGGTTTCACACACCTATACCCTCTGTCGCCTATAATCCCACCTGCTGGTGGCGTTGAAAGGACAAAATGCTGAGAGAAATCGCAAATGAGGAAAACAGCTCAAGTATGACCAAATTAGCCATTTTTCTCATTTCCTCGGGCTCACCTGTTGCTTTGTACAGTTCTTTCAGGTGTCCCTCCGGTAACCGTATCTGATGGACTGTCAGGTCGACGGTGCCACCGCCACTGTCCACCACCACGTACTTGTCACCTGGTGCAAAAACAGCCATCCTTTATATAGTTGTCTTGTCCTCCGTGTCCTGGAACAACCTGGTGCGAGGTGACCTGGCATAGCCAGCTAATGGCCAGCAATACTGCTTATTATTAGCACAATGCTTTTGCTCATTAATTAGCCTGACAGCGAGTAATTCACGACGAAAGAGAATGAGATAACGTCTGCCCAGAAGTGCCAGTTAACGTGGATGATGAAGACCCAAGATGAGCGCATCTTCAAGACTAAAGCATTCACGTCACGCGCTGCTGCATACCCGGCACGTATACCCAGACAACTTCCTGCCAAGTTAACAGCACCATCCAATGACCTGCCGTTGAACACCAGCTCACTCAGGAACTGTTGAGTTACAGTTCCTACTTTTCTTCTGAAGAGTCTATGTGCTTTGAGAACATGCAGAATTGCAGCCCCCAAAAGAGCTCTCTCTGGGTGAGTGGTCTTTAAAACGGACTGATTTGGAACATTTTCCAAAAGTGCAAAAGGAACAACTAGGAATGCGATTTTGTCAGCATCACATACACACACACACAGAAAGTCCAGCAGGGGCAAAGTACAAAGACGCTACCTTCCTCCAGCTCAGACCAGATTTCTCCTATGACATTCTCCACCAAAAAGGTCCGACTCTGCCGATTACGTCGTATGTGTTCCTTAGCTAGTGGCCAAAAGAAAGAAAATAACAACGGGTGAGAAAGCACGAAAGAGCAGGCAAGCAGTCACCCGCAGTCAGTGGCGGTAAAAGAGCACAGGGCAGTTAGAAACAGAGCACTCGGTGATACTTGATCAAAATGATTACATAAATACAACGGAGGGAATGACAAAGCCAGTCTTCCAGAGCACAGCTAGTTCCACCAGCCTTCATCTATTTATCTGCCTGGCAGCTTTGACCGGTGCTCTTGCCGAGGTTCCATTCTTCCAGTAGCACTTTCAGGGCAATGGGAATAAAATCGGCCAACTTCCTGGCTTTGCTGTACCAAGGAGGACGCTGTCTTCCAAGTAGCCTGCAGTGCGCCTGGTTAAATAATTTCACATCAAGGAACTTTGGCTGATACAAGGAATGTGGGGTATGTTTTCCTAACCTGGATCCCGGATAAAGGGGCCAGGAGCTGTTTGCAGACCCTGTTGGAGCCGATATGCTCTGCAGCCACAAGGTGGCGCTTCGGACCTTAGCAAAGCTGGCGCCGCCTTTTTCCTGCGCGCGGTGGGGCCACCTGGCTGTGCCTCTGGGTACTTGGTGGCTGTGACGCCTCACATGGGTATTTCATTTCCCCCAGGTCTCCTCACAGCCCGGTGAGGCGGACAGGACACAAATCACCGTCCTATGTTCAGATGAGGAGAGCATATCAGGGAGGTTGAGGGACTTAAATTCCCACGACTGCCTTGCAGCCTGAAATTAACCCTCAGACCAGGGACTCCCCTGCCTTTGAGATTTAACAGTTTGCAGTGAAGTCTGAAAAAGCGTAATACGAATGTTAGGACATGGGAAAGGTGATGTGAGAGAGAACCTGGGAAGCAGCAGGGCACAGCCACGGTGGGAATCTGGGCAAATCCCTCAACCCCTCTGGGTCTCAGTTCCTCATCCAAAAAATGGGGATAATAATACTTGGCCCAAGTTCCTCACAGACAGAGCAGGGACCGGTCCTCTGATCCTCAACACACAGTGTGACACCAGGCACACAGTAGGTGACAATGAAGGCAAAGCACCAAGTGTGAGACCGGGAACCCCACAAATGGTAACTACAATGGATGATTTGGCACAATCCCAGTTTTACAGACAGAGGCTCTGTCCTCATCCCACAGCTGCGCCCCCCACCAATTTTCTAGTCCCTAAGTGGGTGCTGCTGACCAAATCGCCCGCAGATCCATCTGTAGCTGGTTAACCCTTGACCCTCCAGCCTCCTTCAGCAGGAGCACATTGTTAGCAAACAAAACAACATCTTCTCTGGGGATTAAAATGGCAAACACAGGGCGGGCCTTAAGTTCCTCAGGCTCCGGTTTACAGCGGAGAGCCCAGCCCCTGATGAAAGAGTTCTTGTGGGCCTGGGGGACCCCCACACTCAGGCTTCTCTCCTGTTCCCAGAACCAACTCTGGGTGACCTTACACGGCCCGCCTGGTGGTGGGCATCAATTTTCTAAAGCCATTGAGATGGCTGACAGAAAAGCATTCATAAAAAATGGCCAAGTGGGGCTAATAAAACACATTCCGAGCCCTCAAAAAATGACCCCATTTTTCAGGCAAAAACTAAGCCCAAGATTATAAAAAAATATACCCTTTACTAATCTCATTAAGTCCTTCTGGAGTAAAATAATACTGACGGCAAAGCCGCAGTGCTGGGGGCTGAGAGCCAGCTCCGTCCTCCTGGGCGGTGGCCACTGGGCATCCGTCAGGAAGCAGCGTCAGGGGTGAGAGGCCTGGGGGTCTCGGGGTATCAGTGCCATTGAGAGTACCCCTGATTAAGTGCTTGGCCAGAGGTCTGGCCACAGCACCCCGGCCTCCTGGGAGAGAGGTTCTCCCCCTAAAGCCAGTGAGAACTCCTGCCTCACTGTCCCTCTAAGGGGTGAAATTTGAGGATTTAAAAAAAAAAAGACATACCTCTGAGTCTAGGAAATAGCAGCGAATTCCGCAAGGCACGGGACACAGACAGGGGCAGTGTGGGGTGGACGGCGTGTGTTAAAGGAAAGGGATCAGAAGACTGAGCTCTTGGGGAAGACTAGCTTTCCAAAACAGATTCTCCTTCAAAGGTTGGGAGTTCCCGTTGTGGCTCAGTGGGTTAAGAACCCAGCTACTATCCACAAGAACGTGGGGTCGATCCCTGGCCTCACTCAGTGGGTTAAGGGTCTGGCGTTGCCATGAGCTGTGGTGTAGGTCGCAGATGCGGCTCGAATCCAGTGTTGCTGTGGCTGTGGTGCAGGCCGGCAACTGTAGCTCTGATTCAACTCCTAACCTGGGAACTTCCATATGCTGCACGTGCAGCCCTAAAAAGACCAAAAAGAAAAAAAAAAGTGAACATTATTCCCAAGAAATGTTAAGGAGCGGGATGGATGCTGAATTTGCTAATTCTGGCCTGAGCTGCTGTTTATGAACAGCCGAGGAGGAATCAGCATTGAAATATAGAGGCCAGTCAGTCATTGCTTTTTTCTGCATTAAAACAATTTAAATAAGATTGTCCTGAGTATTTAAAACGTGGATGCACTGGATTTAGTTGGTGGTGAGGCCAGCCCCAGCATGCTTCAGGGAAGCCAAGCCTCATGAGAAAAAGGCCGATCTAGCCCTGAGACATGAGGGAGGCCGTGTGCATTCATCCTGGGTGAATCAGACCTGGGGGCTGACACACGGCCCCACAGGCTGAGGCAGCAGCCTGGCGACAAATGAACTTCCTGCCACTATCTCTGGCTCAGGGTCACAGTTGTCTCCATCTCGGGTTGACAGTGCAGACTGGTGGCTACTGGGGCAGAGTCACCCCATGAAAAGGTAAAGGCCGGGCCTGTCTGGGCAGGAATGTGGGCCTGCGAAGGGTAAGCCCGGGCCCCAGCTCCCGGGCAGTGCAGAGACAGACTTCGGGGTATGGACCGAGGGAGCCTTGGGATCAACCGGTGACAGGCCTCACAGTGTCAGCCCCTCCTCCTCCTGGGCCTGTTGGATGATGAGGAGTTTCTGTCCTCAGGGTCCTGACCTGGGCACAGAGCTCAGAGCTGGGGTGCACAGGGCCACCCCTCACGGCTCCTGTTAGCTTCTGAGCTTACTCATGTGGCTTTGACCAAGACCTAGGATCTCTGCAAACTCTGTGGCCCTGGACAGCCCTGCAGAGCCCTGCCTACCAGGGAAAACAATCCTGGGGACCAAGACTGTGACCAACTTGTGAACCAGTAAACATTAAAGAGAAAAAGGCCTTTTTTAAGGTCTCCCTAGGCGGTGTTCCTTCCCACAGCCAAATGAGCATCAGCCCTCAGGAAAAGTCAGCCCTTTTCATCTGTCATTTCAACTCTCACCATGTTTATAGTTAAGACTCGTAATGAGCTCATCACACACGAAGTGGCCCCAGTGAGTGAGTCAGCAATAAATCCACAGTCTTAATGGAGGAATTAATAACAAGCAAGTGGGATCAGATTAAGAATCAGTTAATAGACAGGAAAGATTAAAAGCCCAGTAAAATGCAAGGCCAAGAGCCACTCGCAGGCCGCCCTCAGGTTCTTGGAGAGAAGTGCCCTTGGGTGGGGGGACTTGGGTGGAGGGTGAACTAGAGTAACCCCCATGAAGAGATTATGGGGTCCTTGGAGGGTCCAGGATGGGGGGTTGAGCACGGAAGTACTTAAAGCCAAGCTCCTCCAGAAGCCCTTGGATTTCTCATGACAGCACGAAGTACCTTTAAAAACTCATAGAGGCAGAGACACGTGCAGGGAGTGGGTGCGAGGGGAGACAGCAGGGAGGGGGAGAGAGAGAGCAGGAGGTACCCTGTGCAAACCCAGCTCCTACTGTGTCACTGGGGCTGTACCCATTGACCGCGGCCTTGCTCAGCTCTATCATCTGGTGCAGCCGCAGCTTCCGGCAGTAGATGGAGGCCGCCTCGGGCTCCAGGGCGATGATGAGCTGCTCCGAGTTCTCGGGGGAGGCCAGGCCTGCCTGGAAGACAGAAGGCAAGGCTGAGACCTGGGTTCCCTGACCAGCACTGCCCCGAGGACACGCATACCTCAGGCCGAGACCCCCAAGGAAGGGACAGTCGCAGGCTGCTTGTTTGGGAAATTCTGTCCACCAGCCTCTGCAGAGTCTACAATCGGGGGTGACTGGGTGCCGGGCACCGAGTGGGCAAAGAAAACATACGAGCTCTCTTGGGAAATGCCAGCCTCTGCAAGCCTCAGGGCCCCTTGCATCTGAGGCCTGCTTGGCCCAGAACTGAGAAGCATAAAGGAGAAGGCCTGAACGCTTTGCAAACCTCCACGGGATGGAAGGCCGATGGTCTGTTTCTGGTTCCAGGACTAGAGGATGTGACCAAGCTGTAGCAAACCCCGGTCTCTGGTGGCCTAGGAAACGGATGGGCCAGCGCTGGGCCTCAGCTACGCAAGCCTCTGATTCTGCTGTGTGGAAATCTGACCTGTTAACTCTGGAGCACCAGGGAGGCTCCAGGAGACAGCCCCTCCTGGAATCCCACGGGGTACCCTGTTTTCTAGAATGAGTGGAAAGGCCACTGCTGGTTCTCTTATTCAAAGTCTTTAGCCCTTGAGCAGAAGAACTGCTTCTGCCCGTGCCCTCTGACTTGTTCCGATCACAGACCCTCCAGACCACATCAAGGACACCAGCCACGAGGCTCTGGGACCACCCTTCTGAGGGTGCTCAGAGAAACAGCCTGGGTTGGCCTCTCGTGACCTTGACCTGGAACACAAGGTCATGCTTGCTCGGTGGAGCTGTCCAAGCTCATGGCCTTGCTTGGTTGCCAGCACAAGGGGAAATAAAAACTAGCCCGTTCTGCCACCACTGCGTTTGCTGTCTCTGCTGCCTTTTCCTAGGGAGCCCGGGGAGCGGCACCCGCTTTGGAGAACACAACACTGCAGCACCCAGGCCCAGGGCGTCTAGCGGACTCATCTCCAGGGACTAATGGCTGCCTGATGTCACACACATACAATGACCTGGTGGGAAGAAGCCGGCCTGGAGTCCCAGGCGCAGGGGTTTAGGAGGTTCAGTTGTTGGGGAGGGAGGGGAGGGAGCTCAGGTTAGAATATTAGAAATGCCTTTCGTCTAATCCCTTTGCTTTATGCAGAAAGAAAACAAGGCTCGGAGAGGTAGGGTGACCAACTGTCCCAGGTTTCCTGGGACACCGGACTTTCAGTGCTAAAACCGAGACAGTCTGAGGCTCCAGCAGACATGGCAGAGCCAGCCCAGCCCAGGTCTAGAGCCTCGCAGACCAGCTCTTCAGTGGCGTCTCCGCTCTCTAGCTTTCAGTAACGCCGGGTACTGGGCTGGGCCCAGGGCTCTGTACTTTGACAACTCCTGGTGCTTCTAACATTCCCTCCTCAGCTGGTTTAAAGGTACCGTCTCTACTCCTTTACTCGGAGACAGGACTGCCTCTCCCGGCGGTCGTGAGTTCTCCCTCATAACCCCACCCACCAAGCCAGTTAATTGAGATACCATCAGCTGGCAGGCGACTGAAAGTCTCCACTTTGCCAAAACCCAGTGCCTCGCAAGGGGCACCACCCTTCTGGAAGACTGATCTTACAAAACCAGATGGAACCACTCACATCTACACACTCCCCGGGGAACCCACCTCCATCCTGCCTGGTCCCCTTAGCTGAGGTCAATCACACAGGCAGCATCTATGCCCGACAGTGCGGTCCCCGGGTCAAAGAGGCCAGGGCTGCCCTTTGGTTACGCGGGTCAAGAGGTTACAGGTGCAGATGGGGTTAAAGATGCCCCCTCCCCCAGCCTCACTTTCTTGCAAGGTCTCCTCAGACATCCCCAGAGCAAAGACAGCCCAAGGTTAAAGTGCTGATGCAAGAGGACATGGGTTACGCCCGTGAAGTGCCTCCAGGAACAGCGAAACTTCTGAACCTTTGTCCCCAGGGTCCCAGAAGAAATCCGAAGTAACAGCAGAAGGGGAGGGGGCCCCCTCTACGGAAAAGCGCTCATGGGCTGGTTCTTCCATGAGTCTGGGTTTGTACATAAAGCCAGGGCCCTTCTAGAACAGAAGCCCACAGCCCCGACTCCCACAGCGTGGGCTGCAGAAGGAGGAAAGACGAGCTTCAAAGCAACAGCAGGCCCCGGACACAGAGTCTCTCCGCCAGGGTTCAAGGTGGAGCGTAATCTCGGAGGAGGCTGGGGAAGGCAGAGCAGAGAGGCTCAGGGCTCCGTGTGGAGGAAAGCCACGGGCCGTGCCCACTCAAAAGGCACACTGCTGTCACTGCGTCCCCCTGGGGTGTCACCAGCCAGGCGGCTCCCACTTGGCTAATAAGAACAAGAGGGGCCTGCGCCCGGGGGTAGAGATGAGAGGAGACAAAGAAGAGCTAAAAATAAATGCCCTGTTCCCTTCCACACCTTCCTGGAAATTCTGAGCAGGATCTCTGGCTTAGATGTGAAATATCTATGAGGAAAACGGCAGCAAGAAGTCCTCACTCAGGACTGAGGATCCCTGAGTAAATGATACTCCGAGGCACCTGCTACGACTGAGACCACCCCCCACCGGCTGCTCCCACATCCTGAAGACGCGAAAAACAAGCAGGCTGACCTGAATCTGCCCTGAGCAGCGGGGGCGGCACCCCTCGGGGGGTGGGGGGGCTTCCATCCGTCCCTCCCCAGCTGTGGCCTTGGCTGCACAGCAAAAGCTTTGACCCATTTCCACAGACAGTCTCCCACGGTACGCAGAGGTGAAGAGGACCCCAAACCAGTGGGGGGATGAAGGCAAGGTCAGTGGGCGCCCCCGCCCCCGCAGTGGCCGACACAGAGTCACCACCCTCCTTTGTTTGAACCAGCCCCTGTGCCTGCTCCCCAGCGAGGGTTGGGGGACCGAGACCCAGCAGTGGAGTCCGCTGGAGGCCACAGCGGAGAGCTGGGGGTGGGGGGCAGCTGTCTCCGTAAGGACTCCGTCTCCCCAAGAGGGTTCCCAGAGCCGCCTGTGGAATCCAAGAAGAGGAAGAAATGCAAAAGTCTCTGCCAGACTCTTGGAAACCCAGATGCCTTTATCCAGGCCAAAGCGGGAGCTCTGTTTCTGCATCAAAACGCTTGCAGTCACTCTCAGCAGACCGCCTCTGGCCCGGCAGCTGGCGGGAGACCCAGGGGCCTTTGCCGGGGATCAGGCCAGGGTCGATGGCAGTGGGAGAACACTCTGTCCACCTTGGGTCACGCTGCCTCTCGAGCTGGTCTCTCAAGGCCACTGTCCCCATGTGAGTGCTCCCTCCGCCGGGACCCCGGCCCAGCACTCTGCATATTCCGTCCCCACTACAGAACCACACGGGCCTGGCTAGCCTCTCCTTCATTTTCGAAGGGCAGTGTCAGGTCTTCTAGCCCCGTGGCACACAGTAGGCACTCAGAGCAGCTGCTGGATGAATGAATGAATCAATCCTCCCCCAGCCGGCCTTTATTCTGTAAGCTTCCAGCCCTTCTCCTGAGAGCATCTCCAACACAACCTGAGAATTCTACAATCAGAAAGCATCTGAAACAAGAGTAAGCCACTCCACTTGACTCCTCCGTGAATCTGGGCCAGCAGGTACTCCACCGTAGTAGTTTTTGTTTGTTTGTTTGTTTGTTTGTTTGTTTTGTCTTTTGTCATTTTAGGGCTGCACCCGCGAGTGGCATGTGGAGGTTCCCAGGCTAGAGATCTAATCAGAGCTACAGCTGCTGGCCTATGCCACAGTCACAGCAACGCGGGATTCAAGCCGCATCTGTGACCTACTTCGCAGCTCACGGCAACAATGGATCCTTAACCCACTAAGCGAGGCCAGGGATCGAACCCGCAACCTCATGGTTCCTAGTTGGATTCGTTTCCGCTGATCCACGCACGATGGGAACTCCTCCACCGTAGCAGTTTCGAGAGCTCTGCTTCCTGGTCACGAGCTCCACTTAGGAGGGTCGGGAGGGTGAGAAAACCACACTCCAGGGAGCCCAAGGATGTGGGCAGGTACCACCCCAGCTACTCTGCTCCTCGGCCCTGCAGTCAGCCAGGAAAACCCGCCAGGGGCTGTGTCCACAGCTGAGAAAAAGGGCCAGACCGGTCCAGGGCTCAGCCGGCCTGGTGTCGAGCTCCCAAGCGCTACAGATGCACCAGTTCTGCATGTCATGGCGCTGAGATATTTTTTTTTTTTCCTGATGTGATTATTTTTCACTGCACTTGCTTCAGAAAGGGAGGCAAAGGCAAGCTGCAACTCCATGTTAGATGAGACCATCGTACATAGGGGAACATCATTTATTTAACAGGTTTCCGGAATACGCGTTTTAGGCAAAATGCCCCTGGAAATGCACTGGGCCGTCTCCTACGCACGATGCTCTCAGGACTCGATGCAGCCATCTCCTCATTCTAGCTCTTATCTGAGGGCCTCAGAAGAGGCATCAGGTGTTCTCTCTGCCACCAACTTGTCACTGAATGCTTTTACGAGGTCTAAAGCTGTCCCGAGGCTGTGGATAATAAAAGATAGAGATTTAACCCACTTTCTCAACAAGCACTTGACACAAGAGGAGTTTGGGGAGTTTCGCGGATGAAACTGCCTCATGTCAAGCGCTGGGCTGCCCTCACTGGCAGTGAAGCACAGACCCCCGAGTGCAGGCCCCCGGCCATCCACCACAGGGCTGCTCTCCCCTGGGAGGTGCTGCCCAGCGCCACGTCTCCTGACTCTGCATCCGTCTCCTCTAGGCTGGTGGGAGGATGAAATACAGCCTCCACATGACTGTGCCATGAACTTGGGCTCGGGAGGCCTCTTGACAGGTCAGGAAAGAAGGGCTCCATCTGCCATGCGCCAGCAGAGGGGACGACTGGTTTCCCAGGTGCCCTGGAGGAGAACCATCCTTTCTCATCCTTCCAGCTCGTTGGCCTGAAGTCAGTGCTTTGGGCAGAAGGGCTGGTGGGCACTCTCAGATCTCAGAAGCTGGCGGGGCCAAGACCTGTGTTGTTTGCTGAGGTTCTGTATTTGCCAGAGTTCTCCAGGGAAACAGAACCAATAGGAGGTATGTCTATGCAGAAAGAGATTTATTATAAGGAACTGGATCACATGGTTACAGAGACCGACAAATCCCAAGACCTCATTCAGCAAAGTGGAGGCCCAAGAGAGCTGAAGTGCTAAGTCTCTTGCCATCAGGCTCAAGACCCAGAAGGAGCTGACGCTTCAGTTGGAGTCCAAAGTCAGAGTAAAAACAATGTCCCAGTTCGAAGGCAGGCAGGAGGAATTCTCTCTTATTCTCTCTAGGAAGGTTCAGCCTTTATGGTCTAGTGAGGCCTTCAACTGATTGGACAAGACCCACCCACTTTAAGGAGGGCAATCTGCTTTATTCAGTCAATCAATTTCTATGTTAATCTCATTCAAAAACACCCTCACAGTGACACTCAGCAAACACTTTATTTGGTGTTTGACCAAATAAATATCTGGGTGCCCCTAGGTCCAGTCAAGTTGACACATAAAATTAACCACCACAGGTATGCATCTTTCTTACTCTTATAACAAATGCGAAGTGAGGAGGTAAAGTTGGAGAGACGCTAATTTTGGCCACAGAGTAGCAAGCTCCATTTCCATTTTGTGGTGAAGAACCTTCCAGAAGACAGACTAAAGAGGGTGCCCCTAACATGCTGTCTGCCCCTTCCCAGAAGAACAAACAGCTTCAATGAACCACTCGGAGGTGAGCAGCTTGAGAGCAGCGCGCCTGTCCTGGTCACACAGGATCTGAACCGAATGCATACCCCAGACCTGGGTAGACTCTGGCACAGGCTCGTTTCATTAATAAATGAACACGTGGACAAAGAATAAATGAATGAAGGGTCTCTGCCATCCTCAAATCCATCCAGAGACGGTAAACCGCACACAAGTATCAAATCAGAACCACAAAGGGTCAACAATTAAGCTGCACAAACACTGCACTGGACAAAAGTTACCCAGCATGGAGGGGACAGACCACCTAAAGTGCATCTCTGGGCCTCAGGAGGTAAATTTCCCCATCCCTCCATCAGCGCTTTCATGTGGACCCTGCCAGGGGCTGCCGACCCTCCTGCTGCCTGAGGTGCCATATGGATTTCGCCAAAGCCCAGAGGATGCCACGCCCCCCTCGGCCTGGGTTCCCCCTGGGTTCCCCCAGCATAGGGGCCCTCTTTCTGCACCCGCTGCTACCCGCGCCAAGGGGCAGTCCTTGAAGAGCCGCCCCAGGGCTCCAATAGCCCTGACAAATCCACCAGCCTCTTCACCTCCTTCTTTTTCAGGCTAAAAATAAGAACTGCCCCCTTTCCGGGTCACATGTTTGTGGCTGAAGTTGTCCAGGGAGCTGGAAAATGAAAGTCAAAACCATGAATCTTGAGTGTTTGGGAAGACTGTGTCTTTGCAAAAAAAGCCATGTCCCAGAGCCCAGTTTTGGATCCTCAGACACTGCCTGAAAGTCAGTAGCACGGAAAAGCTCCCCGATGCCCGGTGCTTCCGTCAACAGTGAAACTGCATGTGTGGCTCTTCCTTTTTAAAGAGGTGGCCTCTCTCTGGAACTTCCACCCTCTTCCTTCATCCCTATACAAACAAATCTATTTTAGGCCAATACCCAGACCAAGCCAGATTCTCACGCTAAACAGAGGAAGGAGAGAGCAAAGGAGACAGTCTGGGGGCAGAGGAGGGAGGAAGCGAACAGGGAGAGTGGGGAGGGGACACTGCCCTTCCCTGAACTCCACCTGCCACCTGGAGTGAAGCCCCGGGAGTCAGGACAAGTCAGGACGCCAAGGTGCTCTGGGTTGATTCCGTGGGGGTTTTAAAGGGAATGGTCCGTATACGTGGCCACAGACTCAACCTCAGAGCTGTGTCTCCTGGGAAAGGTAGCTCTCTCCTGAAAGGCATGGCAGGGGACAAGGGGACACCTGTGACCTCAGTGCATCTCCCCAGCCTGGCTCAGGCTGAAGTCTCTGAAAACTGATTCTCAGCACAGAGCTGGCCCAGGCCCCAGGGTGGGCTTTCGTTTATTAGCTCAGGGGACTGAGTACAACAGGAGCTCTGTCCCAGGGATGTCCATGAGGTTGCGGGTTTGATCCCTGGCCTTGCTCAGTGGGTTAAGGATCTGGCATTGCCGTGAGCTGTGGTGTAGGTCGCAGACGCGGCTCGGATCCAGCGTTGCTGTGGCCGTGACATAGGCTGGCGGCAACAGCTCTGATTAGACCCCTAGCCTGGGAACCTCCATATGCTGCAGGTGCGGCCCAATAAGGAAAAAAAAAATTTATTTTAAATTGAAATCCTAGTTCCCAAAAAATCTACAGTGGTGACCAGACCTGGAAATAAAGTCAGAAAGAAAGCTGAGCCCAGCCCCTGCCCTTATTGGTGTAACCCCACCCAGCCGCCCCCGCCCAGGAGGAAGCTGAGGAATGGGAAGTCTCCAGGTTGCCTGGCCTCTGGGAGACCCTTCGCTGCCTCCCAGGAGGCCGGTGACGGCTGGGGACACCTGAGTGGGGTGACAGCCACGGCCGTGCGCATCGTGGGTCCCTGCCCACCCCCAGGCCCACGCTCACCTGGTAGGCAGCTTGTCGCATGAACTGCTTGGCGGGCTGTTTCCAGATGGCAGGCACTGTGATGACCCATCTGACATCAGAGTTCTCGAACTCCGAGCCCGCCTGGTCACTCAGCTCCTAAACCCAAGGAAAATGCAGCAGGTCAAGAGGAGAGGCCTTCAGTGGCTTCACTGAAAATTCAGGCTTCCTGGCCATGAACTCTTGGGGCCTCTGTTCCGCAGCCTCCTGATCTTATCAGCGTCGGGAGCAAGAGTCTGTTTCCTGAATATTTGGCAAACAGGGAGCTCCCAGCTCCTTCCACTCACTGGATGTAACTGCAGATGAGAGGCGGGCAGAGCTGAAGTCTTTGGCCACTTCCTAGTCATGTGACTTAGGGTAAGTGACCACCTGTCAGGCCTCAGCTTCCTTATCTGTGCAATGGGAATAATACCACCTTGCTCATACAGTTGTTGGGAGGACTGATAATTTTCTGAGAGCTACACTTACTGACACCTTGCTCTGTGTCTGCCTTGCTAAGCTCTTTCCACACCTCACCGCCATTAATCCATTTGAGAATCCTGTTAGGAAGAGACTAGAACTACTCCTTTCTCGACTGATGGCAAAGTGAGGCCTCGACGTGTTCAATAGCTTTGTGATGGTTGCCCAGCTAGAAAGAGGCAGAGCTAAACCCTGAACCCAGAACCAGGTCTATCCTGACTCTAAAAGCCAAGGTCTTAACTAAAGTGTTACTTTTGGTCTCATATCTGAGTAGAACCTGGCCCACAATGATGTTTAACAACCGGTGGCACTGGTTATCTGAGTTGCCCCTGTCACCCACCTTACTGCAAGCCCAGCACATCAGGGGACTTTTCCTGGCAGAGTGGGAAAGACTTGAACACCATGACCTAAGCCAGAACTATGCTGCCCTTAACTTTTAGGTCAGGTCAGACCACATCAGCGGGACCCCCGTGGATAAACAGGATGGGTAAAAGCATCAGAGGTTTCCACCAGGCCCACACCGACAAAATCCACCTCTAGCATAGTTCTCAAGACTCAGCATTGCCACCAGTAAAAGGGGAAGAGTAGCCCTAACCCATAGCGTTCCTGACAAGATAAATGAGAACACGTGGGGACTATCCAGTCCAGAAAAGACCCCTGATCGGTGCTAGTTCCTTCCCCCGCCCCCGTTGTCCCATGCACTGGACAAATCTGAAATCAGACCTAAACACACACTTAATGTGCTTCTGCCTCAAAGTCTGGGGACACGCTTCAGAAGACTAGGAGGCTGGCGATTTTTTTTTCTCTACTGTGTATCTCATTTTCTCTATTGTTTCATGTAGTTATCTTGAGATTGACTCACCTTCTCACTGAACTAACTTCCTCTTGGATTAGTAAGCTTTTTTTTTTGGGGGGGGGCCTTAAAAAGACCTTTCATTTTTCATTGTGACAAAACACACATAACATGAAATTCACCATCATAGCCCTTTTTAAATGTATGGTTCACTAATGTTAAGTACATTCACTAAACCTTTTTTTTTAATCAACATGTTTTAAAAAACATCTCTGCTTTAGACCATCGTGGAACAGCCTTTTTTCTAAATTGAAGTATAGCCGATATACCATGTTGTATATGTTTCTGGTGTACAGCAAAGGGATTCAGTTTTATATATTGTCTTTTTTAGCTTCTTTTCCATTATAGCTTATTACAAGACATTGAACATAGTTCCCTGTGCTATACAGTAGGTCCCTGTGGTTTATCTGTTTCATATATAGCAGTGTATATTGATTAATCCCAAACTCCTAATTCCCCCCACTTTTTGGTAACCATAAATTTGTTTTCTATGTCTGTGAGTCTATTTCTGTTGTGTAAATAATTTCAGCTATATCATTTTTTTTTGATTCCATGTATAAGTGATATGTGGTATTTGTCTTTCTCCACCTGGCTGCTTCATTTATTATGGTAATCTCTAGGTCCATCCATGTTGCTGCAAATGGCATTATTCCATTATTTTTGATGGCTGAGTAATATTCCACTGTGTGTATGTACCACATCTCCTTTACCCATTCACCTGTCGATGGCATTTAGGTTGCTTCCACATCTTGGCTATTGTGAATAGTGCCATTATGAATATTGGGGTGCATTATCTTTTTGAATTAGAGTTTTCTTCTTTTCCAGATACGTGCCCAGGGGTGGATTGCTACTGAAAAACCGCCAGTTTTTGCCTCGGTTAATTTTGGTGTTTTTTACTTATCCTGTTTTATTTCCTTGCAGGTCTGCACTGGGCTTTAAAAGCAGGTGAGCATGTTTCAGGTTGGGAGGAATTCTAAACACGGCACCTCTGACCATCCAGGCTATTTAAAATTCTTTACAAGGAAAAGGCTCAAAGATGAATGGTGGGCTTCCTTGGCTGCATGGGAAGCTGTCTGCATAAGCTGTTTGTTCTCCAGTGTGTGAGATGAGCTTGGAAGGGAAGGAACCTGGCACTGACCAAACATCTCACGCCAGGCACTCTCACTGACTCTCCCCCGTGAACGATGGCACCCGCTCCAGCGATGTGATTTCTGAGACCTTTTACTTGAGCTTATTCTTTCCCAACACTCAAGAGTCCCCTCCCCTAAACCCACCCGTCCCTCAAACACCAGCCAGCCCTGTGGTGAAGGGCCCAGTTCTTGCACACTGCCTGGAACGGCTTTTCTTCGTGGAATTCCTTTACAAGGCACTCCCTGCTGGGAGAAGGTTCCCGAAGCCTCAGGCTGAGTCAGCAGGTCCACAACCCCCACTGCCGCCCACGCCCCTGCCTGACCTCTGCCCTTCCATCTCCACCCTCCTCTTAGAGATGGGCTGTTCACATCTTTCTTCTTGGCCAACTTGACTCACACTCCTGCGCCACGGGCTTTCTCAAGTCCTACATTTCCTCTGAGCCCCCGTGGCTCCTATTCTGAATCCAGAGGCCCCTGCCTCCCTCCGTGCCTTCATCTCTCTCCAGGCGCTGAGCCCGGCCCTCTGGGGTCCCCTTCTTCAGGCCAGCTGAGCTGCCCCTCTTCTGCTTCGCCGCCTCCTGGACCGCCAGCGGCTCCCCTTCTGCAGGTGCCAGCCCGCCTCACTGCTCCCGCCCGGTCACCACCTTCTTCCCGAGAGCGACCCCAGCCCGGTCTCCCTCCCTCTTCCTTCCTTCGAGGCCTCTCCCCATCCCCTTTCTTAGAAGAGCGATTTCCCAGGAACCGCTCTTCCCTCCACCGCACCCCCTGGATCTTCTTGGGCTTCATGCTCCTCGAGTGGCCCCTAGGTTCTTGAGTCTCAGCCTCACCCCCAGCCCTCAGCCAGACCGCAGCCTCTGGGTGAGCTGCTCGTGTGTCCTGCCTCCACCTGCAGGCCCTCGGGACCGCTGTGGTCCCCCCTCCTCCAACGCTGTCCTGGTAGCCAGGGATTCTCCGGCAGGAAACCCTCCGATGGCGCCCCCTCCCCAGGAGGACATCCGAGGCTCTGCGCAGTCACGTCCTGACTCGCTGTTCTGCTCCAGCCGCAGCCGCGCCCTCCGCCTGCTTCCCACAGCTATTCGCTACATGTTCTTTCTCCTGCACTGTTCCCGGGCCACGCCACCTGCTTGAAACACCCGCCCTTCCAGCTGCTGTCTATCAGAGGCCCCCAAACCTTCTCCTCGGGGGACAATTCCCTGCTACTTCCCTTGGGCAGAACCTCTGCTTTCACCCAGCACCCACAGTTACCTCCTCCGCCACTGACCCATGGGCTGCATACGCCTTCGCAGTGTGGTTTTCTACACGGCCAGAACTTGTGTAGGCTCTGGCACATGGAAAAAAGCACTCGGAGTTCTCTTGTGGCGCAGTGGGTTAGGGATCCAGCGTTGTCACTGCAGTGGCTTGGGTTGCTGCTATGGCGTGGGTTTGATCCCTGGCTGGAGAACTTCCACATGCCAGAGGCATGGCAAAAAAAGGGAAAGTACTCAAAATGAAAGGCATTTGAACGGAAGAGAGCAGTGTTAGATTCTCACTTTTTTGTCTCCCTCTGACCCTATTTCTAGAATTCTATTCTATTTCTTGAATTCAGTAAATTTCCTTAGTAAATACATACATTTCTTCTAGTGCTCCTGAAGTTCCCAGTTCTTTTTCGATACCGCTCAACGCACGAGGCTCTTTAGTCACCTGATTTATATCCACTTGTCACCAAGCCCATGGGAAGGGACACTGAGTGGACAGCCATATTCCACGTAGAAATTAGCCGTTTTCTGCATTCTGGGCCATCATTGCACAAACCTTTGCAAGGGCAAACCGGGGGGGCTTCTCACCCCATCAGCTTCTTCCATGGGGTCTAGAGCGGGGGAGGGGGCAACAGCAATTATTCACCAAGAGTTTACTCTCGGCTGAGTCCTGAGGGAGGCACGTCCTGTCTAATGTTTCATTTAATAACTTGTCTTTTTTTCTTTTTAGGGCCACACCCGTGGCATATGGAGGTTCCCAGTCTAGGAGTTGAACTGGAGCCACAGCCACAGCAACACGGGATCCGAACCACGTCTGCAACCTACACCACAACTCACAGCAACACTGGATCCTCAACCCACTGAGCGAGGTCAGGGATCAAACCCAAGTCCTCGTGGATACTAGCTGGGTTCGTTAACCACTGAGCCATGGCAGGAACTCTTGTTTCATTTAATATCAAATGACCCACGAGATTCAGTTACCTGACCCCGTCTTCACATTAGGAGCATGGGTATCAGAGAGACTGAGCACCTCGCCCAAGGTTACACAGCTGCTATGTGTGTCTCCTGCCTTTCTTTCTTTTGTCTTTTTTACTGAGATATAATTCACCTTTTAAAGTGTACAATTCAGTGGGTTTTAGTATATTCACAAGATTGTGCAACCATTCTGCTATCTAACTTCATCACCCCCCAAAAGAAACTCATACCCCGTGGCAGTTGCTGCTCATTCCCACTCCCCCCGGCCTCTGGCGACCTTTCTATCTCTAAGGATTTGCCTCTTCTGGACATTTCATACAAATGGAGTCAGACAGTATGTGGCCTTTTGTGTCTGGCTTCTTTCACTGAGCGTAACGTCTTCAGGGTTCATCCACGCCACAGCCTGTATCAGTACTGCATTCTTTTTCATGGCTGAATAATATTCCATTGTATGGGTGGGTCCCATTGAGTTACCTGTTCATCCACGGATGGACATTTGGGTTGTTTCTTCTTTTTGGTTATTATGAATAGTGCTGCTATGAACATTTATGCACAAGTTTTTGTGTTACTATACATTTTCGATTCTCTTGTATGTGCCTAGGACTGGAATTGCTAGGTTACGCTGGGTTTAATCTTTTGAGGAACTACCAGGCTGTTCTTCACAGCAGCTAGACCATTTTCCCTTCCCACCAGCAATGCATGTGGATGCGTGCTGCTTTCTGAATACAAAAAATGCTCTCTTCTCCTGGCTGATCCTGCTCCCCTCACAAGCAGGTACCCCCTCAGCAAAGCACTGGTATGCACCTACCTTCAGTGCCTGCTCCTTAAAGTACTGCAGGGCGTAAGCAAAAATGTCAAGGGCTTTGACTTTCTTGCCATTTGCTGCCGTCAGGTCTGTATCCATAGTGAGGTCCTGGAGCGGGGCACAGGAGTGAAATAGTCAGATGACAACAAAGGGGAGAGGTGCCTTCTGGCTTTAAGAACTGTCACTGGAAGACCTGAGCCATGTCTGCATTTCCTGGTATGCGAGGATGGCATGTGCCCCCAGGACAGGGCTGGCAGCGTTGTCCCTTTATCGCCTAGGAGGCTCTACCTATTCCTCTCAGCCCCTCCCTCCTTCTTTTCCTCTCTTTCCTGGATCCTCTGGGAGCAGAGGTTTCAGAGCAGCAACAGAGCCCAGGAAGATAGAAAAGGCAGCAGGCGCCACTCCCGGTGCAGTTTACACACTCTTCCACACGTGGACACACACGGTCACCCTGGGGAGCCCAGATAATCGGGCCATCTCACTGCCGTGTATGATGCTAAACAGACAGGAAGCTTTCGCTACCCAATGAGCTGCCAACCAAGTCACAAAAATAGAAAAGCTCCTATTTTAAGGCTTGTGCTGTCTAATCTGCTGGGAGCCCAGCATCCCTGCTTCCCTTCCTCTGCCAGAAGCTACGGCAGCTGCTGAGTGCAGTCCTCGGGTGGAGATGCTCCATGAGATGCCGGATGGGACTGAGGTCATTAAAACATGATGAGAACAGTCCCCGGAGGGTGGGGATGGGCAGAGACGGGGAGTGAACAGCAGGAGGAAGCCCTCAAGTCTCCTGGAACCAGCAGGCTCATTACTACCAGGGAGCAAAATCACCGGGGCCTCTGGATTGATCCAGGCTGGGTAATTAGTCTTTGCCTTTGAAGTGGGAAGGGGTATCGAGCTGCTAAGCTGGCCTCGTGGGGCCTGCCTGTCACCCTGATCCCTCCACACAAGCTTACTCCTCCCACACCCGGGGCTCAGCAAAGATGCCCCAGTTTGGGGGCAGTGGCTGCCGGGTGGCTTCCAGGTACCGGGAAGCCATGGGCTTGGAATTGAAAAATTCACATTGAAAAAAAAAAAAAAAAGCCTGTGCTCCCACTGGCAGGCAACTTCTATCAGGCACTGAACCCCATCAGGTGAAACAGGAAGGATGCATTTCCGTGGAGCAGAAGCTGGTCTGCTTCAGAGAGAGACAGCCACGCGCTTAGCGCAGAGCCCTGGAAAGCAGGCTGTTGGCTGGGGGTTTCCCAGTAGCATTAGTTTTGTCACCTGCAAACACTTAACAGCAGACATGGGAAAATAGCAATGCAAGGAGCTAGCAACTGACTTGAACTTACTAAGTACCCACAGGGTTCTAAGAGCTTTGTATATTTTAATTCCTTTCATCCTCACAACATCCCCGGGAGAAAAGCTTTCTCAGTGCCTCCATTTCACAGAAGGGGTAAAGCAAGGCAGGGAGAGGCTAAGTGACTTGGGTTCGGTATCTCAAAGACGGCAGGAGCAGATTTAAACCCAGACCCTCTGGCCTGAGGGTCCACGGTCTTAAACACTGTCACCATCCTGCATCTCTAGGCACCAAAGTTACGGAAAATTTAAGGGATAGAGTGCTTAAATTGAAAAAATTCTATCCTATGGCCTGACATGTCCATGGAGCCATGTCCATGGAGGGGCCATGTTTCCTAACACTAGCAGGTTGGGAGCAGAATTGCTTCTGACAAGCACCCTCCAACTATTGGGCTTGATTTCCGCCTCCTTCCACACATGGAGGGTTAATGAGCCAGTTGTGATTGGCTGTGACTTCCAAACTGGTTAGTTAATAGCCGCTACCCTGAGCCCCCCAAATGTTCCCTAGCCCCGGAGTCCTCCCTCCAGGATGTTCTTCCAACAATCCAGCAGCTGAAGAGGGGGTGGATCTCTTGGCCCAGCACGGGGCCCCCAGCCCCGATGCCTGTGCGCCAGCCAGCGTCCACTCTGATTGGTCAATTTCCAAAGCAAACACATGGCTAAATATTTTGAACTTCTCCCCGCCTGCATGTACATCAGAAAGTGCTCTGTGTTCCACAAAAGTGTTGTGTGCTCCAGGTTGTCTCTAAAATCAAGGTGAACGGACATTCATTTCTGTTCGGGAGAAACCTGAGGGGCGCTGGGCTGGATAGACGGCCCCACTCCCACCCAAGCTGGAGGAACCTCGGCTCTCAAACTCGGAGGACCTGGGGCCAAGCAGAAGCTGCCTTACCCCAGTGGTATGCAGCTTCATCTTGAACTTCTCCAGGTACAGCCACTGCTTGGCCTCGTTGGGATCCAGGTCATGGTAAAAGTCCCTGGCGGCGTACCCGAAACTGTGGAACTTCCTCTCAGGAGTCAACAAGATGGTGGTGGGTGTCTTCTGGTTGGACACCCCAGGGTCGCCTCCTTCCCATCGCCTGCCACCAAGGAAAGGCAGAGGTTATGGGCCCTTCTTCCTAACCCCAGCGCCGGCACACCGATGGGAACAGCTACTGTGCCCTTGGCTGTTATGGACATGGGTGCTCCCAGCCACAGGTGCAGTCCAGTTCAGTGGGTTGAGTGGCAACTAGAGACCCAGCTTCAGTTAATCAGAAAGATGGCAAGGCTGAGTGCCAGGTTCTTGCTCTGTCATAAAGTCTGCTTTATTCTTTCCCTCAGCGTTTACTGAGCATCTGCTGTGTGCCGGGTGCTGGGGAAACATGTATGTCTCTGCCTTCAAATAACTCACAACAGGAGTTCCTGTCGTGGTGCAGCAGAAACGAATCTGATTAGGAACCATGAGGTTTCGGGTTTGATCCCTGGCCTGGCTCAGTGGGTTAAGGATCTGTCATTGCCATGAGCTGCGGTATAGGAGGCAGACATGGCTCAGATCCTGCGTTGCTATGACTGTGGCATAGGCCAGCAGCTGTAGCTCCAGTTTGACCCCTAGCCTGTGAACCTCCATATGCTGCAGGTGTGGCCCCAAAAAGCAAAAAATAAAAATTAAAAATTAAAAAAAAAATAACTCACAACATAGTAGGTAATGTTTTTCTGTTGGTTGGTTTGGCTTTGGTTTTTTAATTTGCAAGCACTCACAAGCATAGGTATAGCTAGCTTGTCTCCTCTTTGAAACGAGCAGGGTATAAACAAACCCATAAATACCTGCCTGATGGGATGGAACCGAGGGCCCTGGGAAATGTCTCAGAGGGGTCAGAAAAGGCAGAGGTACCGGACTTGGGGCCAGGAGAAGAATACATAAGTTAACTTTGGTGACTTATGGTTCCCAAAGGGGACAGGTGGGGAGGGGTAGGGATGGACTGGGGGTTGGGGACTGGCATATGCACACGAGGTATATGGAATGATTGGCCAGTGAGGACCTGCGGTAGAGCACAGAGAACTCTACCCAATATTCCGTGATAATCTATGTGGGAAAAGAATCTGAGAATGGATATGTGTATGTGTATGACTGGGTCACTTTATTGTACAGCAGAAATTATCACAGCCTTGTAAATTAGCTATACTTTAATACAACTTAAGAAAAAAAAAGACAGAGAAAGAAATGTTCCAGAGGGGTCAGAGGAGGCAGAGGTGCCAGCCTTGGGGCCAGGGGAAGAATGCAGGGCTCAAAAGAGACTTGGAGTGAGAGACAACTGGATCTTGAAAGAGGGAAGGACACTGCAGGCTGCTCAGAGGTGGGCAAGCATGGGGCATGCATGGGAATGCTAAGTGACTGCATGGGTTAGAGGAAGTGTGTAAATGAGAAGAGTGATTGCGTACAGGGGATGAGTGAGAAACGAGATTGGGAAGGCGGTTAGAACAGGGCTGAAGGGGGAGGAGCGAGTGACGTAATCAGAGAATAGTAATAGGGAACCACTAGAGGTTTTAGAGCAGCGGTGGCAGGGTGGAATCAGAGCTGTTTTAGAGCAGAGCAAACTGGACTAAAGGGAGGGAGATCGGAAGTCGGGAAGCTGAGCAGGAGGCTCAGGCCTGGCGGTGAGAGAGCTCATACAAGAGTAGAGAGCCAAGCGGTGGGAAGGGGGTGGGGGAGGACAGAAGAGGAGCCGCCCAGAGGGAGAACCGAGCCAAACAGACTGGATGGTGAGCAGGCGCCAAGGCGCCCCAGAAGTCTCAAGCTTAGAAGCCTAGAGGAGAAAACATCCTTCACAGATGCCAGCAGCCCTGGCCAAGAAGGAGGCAGGAGGGAACATGGAGCGCTCCATCGGAACGTGCTGGCACCGAACTCCCAGATGCCAGATGCAAGTCTGGGGCTCAAGAAGTGATCCAGGCAGGAAACTGGATCTGGGGACCCCCGTGCCGGGGTGACAGTCACAGCGACAGGGTGGATGAGAGCGCTGACGGGACCAGTGAGGAGGGGAAGAGACCATAACCTGCACACCTGTGTGCTGAGGAGGAGCCAGAGCGGGAGGGGTGGGTACAGACGTCAGGCGGATAGGATTACATCCCGGAGCTGATGGGAGGGGTGATGGAGGCAGGCAGGGGGCAGGTGAGCCCCAGAAAAGCTCCTCCGTTCACTCAGGTAGAAAGAAGGAGAAAAGTAAAGGGAGTGGAGGAGTTCCTTCCTGGCTCAGTGGTTAACAAATCCGACTAGGAACTATGAGGTTGCAGGTTCGATCCCTGGCCTTGCTCAGTGGGTTAAGGATCCAGCGTTGCCATGAGCTGTGGTGTAGGTTGCAGACACAGCTCGGATCCCGCGTTGCTGTGGCTGTGGCGAAGGCCGGCAGCTGCAGCTCCTGTTAGACCCCTAGCCTGGGAACCTCCACATGCCACGGGTACGGCTCTACATAAAGGCAAAAAGACAAAAAAAAAAAAAAAAAGGAGAGAGTGGAGAAGGCAGGACTGGATGCTTCTCCCTCCTTTGGGGCCAGAGAAGAGAGGCCCGAGCGGCCAGGAGGCCAGGATGCTGTCTCCTCCCCCAGGGCACTAGCCACACGACCCCTCAGTGGAGACACATGAAAGAGGGGACGTGCACCTCTCTCCCTGGCCTGCCCTCCTGAGGAGGTAGCTGAGCTCCTGGCTGAGCTCCCACCTGCTCCTGATGCTGCATCACTAAGCTGTAGGGACTGTCACAGTCCAGATGGAGAGCCAGCCTCTGCCTAGATTTGCGACGCAAATGGGGCTGGAATCATCCCTGGCCGGTTTCCCTGTCAAGCCCCATCAAGATGCAGCCTTCTCTCCAAGGAGCCGAAGTCCCCAGGGTGACCCCCTTGAGACACAAGGATAATCACCGTCCCAGGCAGACGCTGACACCTGGTCAGGGGTGCGCTCCACACACAACCTTTCAGAAAAGGACTTCCCATCACTATGAATGCTGACATTTTCAGGAGGTAGTGGACCTTCTGAGTTTTTGCCTCATAAAAAAAAAAAAAATTTGGCCACACCCACGGCAGGTCCAAGTTCTCAGACCAGGGACTGAAACCACGCCACAGCAGTAACCAGAGTCACAGCAATGGCAACACCAGGTCCTTAACCTGCTGAGCCACCAGGGAACTCCATGCTCTTCGGATTTTTGATTCTCCATTCCTACTTAAATACAAAAAAAATTAAACTTTGTCATTGCAATTCTGTCAGTCTGACTAATGGTTATGTTAATATGTTCTGATTAAAATAAAATTCAGGTAGAACCTCCCTCCAAAATCTGTACAATCACGAAGATAACATCCCTAGAGACCCTGAACTCTGTGGATGCTTTGTGAGGATTCCTTCCGAGCAAGTTCCAAGTTATTTCTGCTCTTTTCTTTTTTCTTCAACTTTGATTGTATAACCATCCATTCGAAATAACGTTTCTTAAAACAACTATGAGGAAGCTGTTAAGTGTTCATTCTAGCTTTCAATAAATAGCTCCTTCTCTCTCTCTCTCTTTTGTGTGTGTGTGTGTGTGTGTGTGTGTGTGTGTGTCTTTTTAGGGCAGCACTCACGGCATATAAAATTCCCAGGTTAAGGGGTTAAATCAAAGCTGTAGCCTCCAGGCTACGCCACAGCCACAGCAACGCCAGATCCAAGTCCCGTGTGCCACCTACACCACAGCTTGTGACAACACCTTGCTCATTGAGCAAGGCCAGGGATTGAACCTGCGTCCTCATAGCACCTGTCCAGCTAACCCGAGGCAGAATCCAGGTAGGGATTCAACACAGAGGGCTATGCTGCCATCAGGGTTCGCTACTAGAATCGGCTTTTCATTGTCTCCTGATGAGACAATAGTCTCAGGTCTCTGGAGGCTCTCAGGACATCTGCTTTTCCGGAGGAAAGGTGGGGCCTAAACCAAGAGTGGAATGGAGATCAGTTTGTTTTTTGGGTTTTTGCTTTTTTTTTTTTTTGTCTTTTTAGGGCCACAATAGCAGCATATGGAGGTTCCCAGGCTACGGGTCGATTCAGAGCTGTAGCCACCGGCCTACAGCATGGCCACAGCAATGTGGGATCCAAGCTGTGTCTGTGACCTACACCACAGCTCGCAGCAATGCCATATCCCTGACCCACTGACTGTGCAGCCCTAAAAAGACAAAAAAAAAAAAAAAATACTAACTCCAAACTCCCAGTCCACCCCACGTTTATTATGACTTGTGTTTTAAACAGCACTATAAAAAAGCATAAGCTCTTAATTCTAGGAGTGATAACTAAATTCCACAATTACTAGTTGAAGGAATTGCAAAGCCCATCACAATGTATCCTCAGAGATTCTGCTGTGTAGCACTGGAAACTGTATCTGGTCACTTATGATGGAGCATGATAATGTGAGAAAAACGAATGTATATATGTATGTGTGACTGGGTTACCTTGCTGTACAGTAGAAAACTGACAGAACACTATATACCAATTACAACAGAAAAAATAAAAATCATTAAAATTAAAAAAAAAAGTATCATCAGAGCCAACCTTGGATTTTGAAAATCCAGGTGATAAATCCATGGTTCCCAAAGCTTTGAGGGGCCACAGACTCTGCAGGGAGGTGTGGGCCAGACTGGGGGAGCTGCCCTTGGTGCCTGGATAGGCCAGGGTCCTCAAAGACAGGTGATCACGCGTGGATGGGGTGAAAGCCAAAGATGCCATGTGTGTGAGCATGAGGAGTTGGGGGAGTGGCCCAGGAGACCCAGGGCAACTTCAAGGTGAAGTTGGCTGACATTGACTCCACTCTGGTTTTTCTCAGGCATGGTGCTTTCCGTTCCTGGTTACTGTCACTTTGTGACATCTCTTGGTAGCATCTTCCCTGCTTACATTTTACTGTCAACTAAGCACTTGATAGGAAGTCTTATTACATTTGCACACGCACTCTGTGAGGCAGGTCCTGCCAGTATCCCCATTTCACAGATGAAGAAACTGAGCTTTAGAAGGTCCAGCAACTGCCTGAGGTCACACAGTGAGTGGCAGAGCCAGCTCCCGGATCACAGATGCGCCTCTTGCCCGGGCTGCAGGCTGGAATCACCTGGGTCAGGTTTCAAACACCCTGTCCAGGCCCTTCCCCAAACCAACATTAAACCAACACTTTTACAGACCAGGAACCTATAGCCCAGAGAAGCGGCTTGCCCAAACTGACACTGTGAGTTTGCACCAAGCTGAGCCAGAATCCGGGACCCGCCCACTGAGTACCATTCACCTGCTCCTTGAACTTGTCCCTCTCTCCTTCCCCAGGTTACCCCCCCAAGTGTCCATAGTTGCAACGACTGCAGCCAGCACGTGCTCCCTGCCCCCCGCAGCCCACGGCACTCACCTCATGACGTGGATGCATTCGGGCTCCTTGGTGAAGCTGTAGGCATAGCCACTGGATGTGGTCCCAAAGTCGACGGCCACCACCACGAGAAACGTCTGCTGCTCAGACACATTTGGGTCTGCGTCGTTCTGCAGATACATTGCGTAGGGTACAGGGGGGTGGTGGGTGAAGGCAGTCAAGCCAAGCTTTCTGAAAGCTTCCACCCTACCCCGCTGTGCACCCACTGCAGACACAAGGACACTGTCTGGTTCAAGGCTGCCATGTGGCGAGCGCTATGGAGAGGGCAGGCCTGCCTCAGCCCCCGCCTGACTCGGGGAGAAATGGAGGCGCCTCCTGAATGGAGGGCCAGCTGACTGGGTGAGGGCACCTGCCTACACTGCCCACTCTCCCTTTATCAACCGTGCGTGAACGTGGCTAATTGCGAAAATTCTTCCATCTGGGCCAGAAGCCCAGTGGTTCCGGAGTGACACCATCTTCCCCCCACGGCCCTCCCCCAGTGCCTGCACAAACCTCCAGATGCTGCTTAGCTGTGCCCTATACACCTGCCAGGTGATGCCTCTATCTGCCCTAGCGTGTCGTCTGTGGGCGTCGGGCTCAGCAGAGCAAGGACCCTGCCCGGCCCTGCCATAGCCAGCCACATGACCCTGCCGAGCGCTGTCCCATAGGGACCCAGAGCCTTTCCTCATCTGTCAAGTCAGTGGGTCAGGCCACTCCAGATTTCTAAACCTTTAAGCAGTGTAAACTTTTTTCAAACAGTCACAGAGCTTCAAACTATAAATCGATTTTGGATTGGAAGTGTACTGGTTAGAGCAGGGGGTGAGAGCTCCATTTGTCTAGCCTCTCCTCACACTGGCCCCCCAGCCCCCACACTCCAAGGGGACCCTGAAGCTTCTACATGGAAGCCTCAGGGTCTAGAGTTTGCAAACCAAAGGACCTGGCTGTAGATGACCCAGCCTCCAAAACCTGAGGGAGTTCCAGGATGCAGAACTTTCCATGGAAAACAAGGACAGTTCCAGGAAAACCAGTACAAGCTGGCACCCCTATCCAGTAACGGTTCTGAAGTTCCTGCCAGTGGGGTCTTCTCTGTGGATCTGAGCAGCCCTAGCAAAGCCACTCTCTCCTCCCCCAGGGCCCTCCCCCAAGTCTCTATAGTTAAGTCTATGGTCTCCGAGTCTCCCTGTTGGCTACGTGTAAATCCCCCAAATATTTATCTTTGCGGTGCGGGTCAGGGTGGGAGCAAATACCCCATTCCCCAGGACCCCTCACCGCCCAGGTCTCCTCTCCCCGGGGAAGCTGGTGCAGAAGCAATGACAGCCACGGCGTTTGGACATGGCAGTAAACTGCAGTGGAAAAGCCACTGCATTTCACTGATTCATCCAACAGCCCGATGGAGCTCCTTCCTTCCTGAGGACGCCTCGGTCTGGGAGCCTTGAGCCTTCACGGAGCTGCTCCCACTCTGCCTGCTCATGGTCCCCACACCCAAGCCAGCCACACCACGGGGACCAGCGTGGCTACGGGGCTCGGTGGGGCTCCTGTGGCTAGTTACCAGGACAATTTAATCTCCACCCATGAACATGAGAAGCTGCAGCCTGTCGCGTGTGAACGGACTCAGAAAGCGAAGGAAAACGGGCACACACACACCCCACACACATTTCTTACCACAATGTGGGAAGGGGACAGGGGTGTTATTCCTGTGTCCCCCAGACTCCGGGCTGGAGATGAATATGCAGATGTGGGGGCCGCTTCTGAAAGGAAAGACAAGTGCACTCCTTAGCCACGGCGTGGGCTGAGCTGCAGAGCGCACGGGGGGCTGCGTGGCTTTGCTCCCACAGGGACTGTTGCCTCTGGAAAGCCAGCCAGTGCGGGGCCAGGAGGAGCTGCAGCCACAAAGGTGGAGTGTCTGTTATTCTCCGCCTTGTATCTGATATTTCAAACTTGACCCAATGAGATGTTCTTTTTCTCCCAGTGACCATAGGCTGCCCAACTCCCATGTACTAGAGGTGCTGCCTGGTCCCCAAACCACCTCGGCCCCTGGTCCGTGCCCCCTGGTAGAGCCATTTCTTAACCCAGGCACCAGCATGGACCAGAGGAAACTGTAGCCCCCTGAGAGGAGGTGCACATTTTTGCATGCACTTTCTTGGGAGAGCATCCACAGCCCTCAGGTTCCCTTAGGGGTGTGGGACCCCCACCCCCAAAATTAACAACCCTAGTCATAGGAATAAAGGACAGGAGTGCAGCATCCAGAAGGAACATCCTCGCTTAGTGGGTGTGTCACCTCCTCCCTCCCTCTGGCAGGAGCCCCTTCCCTGCCCCCCCCCCCGAACATGAGGAAAGTCATCTCTCCTCAGGGATGCTGAAGAATTTTTTTTTTCTTTTTTTTTCGCTTTTTAGGGCCATACCCGCAGCATATGGAAGTTCCCAGGCTAAGGGTCGAATCAGACTTGTAGCTCCCGGCCTACACCACAGCCACAGCAACGCCAAATTGGAGCCGCGTCTGTGACCTACACCATAGCTCACAGCAACGCCAGATCCCTAACCCACTGAGCGAGGCCAGATATTGAACCCGCATCCTCATGGATTCTAGTCGGATTCGTTAACCACTGAGCCCTGAAGGGAACTCCCATGCTGAAGGTTTTTGACATTCAGTAATAAAACTCACAACAGGAGTTCCCGTTGTGGCTCAGTGATTAACGAATCCGACTAGGAACCATGAGGTTGTAGGTTCGATCCCTGGCCTTGCTCAGTGGGTTAACGATCCGGCGTTGCCGTGAGCTGTGGTGTAGGTTGCAGACATGGCTCTGATCCCGCATTGCTGTGGCTGTGGTGTGGGCCAGCGGCTATAGCTCCGATTAGAATCCTAGCCGGGGAACCTCCACATGCCGTGGGTGCGGTCCTAAAATGACAAAAGACAAAAAAAAAAAAAAAAAAAAGGAAAACCCCCGGCAGAAGGAGCGTTAGATTAGCATTCCTGGGTCCCACTGCCTGGGACATGAGATCGAACCAGAGAAGAGCCAATAGCAAGGCAGCGTGAGAATCACTTGGCCCATTCCCTTTCTGTTCTTGCAATTACTCAGGCACAGATCTTTGTCCTGAAAATTTGCCAGGGCCCCGTGGCTCTCCTCCGGGGATGAGCACCCAAGGAGAAGTCACTCTGTCCCTGGTCAGGGATGGAAGAGCCACTCATTCTCCCTGCCAGCTGCCCAGGACTGGCAGGGCCTGTAGAGCAGTGGACCAAAGACAGCAGGCTCCCCCCACAGAGGTGACGGCCAGATCCCAGACACCCACAAATCCCAGTTACCATCCAGGGTGTCCTACAAAGAGGCTCCATCCCATACATAGACTGGTGAGGAAAAGCAGGTAACTTGCCAAAACAATACCTGAGGCCAAGGAAACCCAGAGGGTTGGCGGTACCTGAGAAAGACCTGTCTGCTTTGAGGGAAGCACTAGGAGTGGCTCCATCTGCCTCTGCTGCCAAATCACTTTGGTTAATCCCACGCACTTACGGACTGTTTTTTCCTGCTTGGTGAGAACGCAACCAGCATCATTACAGTGGGTGCCAAACAGGCTGAGGGAATAAAATGAATCATGAGACAGTGAATAGAAAGCTTCAGATCTGCACAGCCACCTCCTCCCTCTGCAGGCGTTATGGTCCCTGGCCTCCTGATGAGGCTCAATTCCAACCTTTGGGACAAAGGTGCAGAAGCAAGTAAGCACAGAGGCCAAAAATCAATCTGGGTTACAAAGGACTTAAACCGACATTTCTCCAAAGAAGATATTTTAATGGGGGAGTTCCCTTCGTGGCTCAGTGGTTAACGAATCCGACTAGGAACCATGAGGTTGCAGGTTCGATCCCTGGCCTTGCTCAGTGGGTTAAAGATCCAGCGTTGCTGTGAGCTGTGGTGTAGGCTGCAGATGAGGCTCGGATCCCGCGTTGCTGTGGCTGTGGCGAAGGCCGGCAGCTACAGCTCCTGTTAGACCCCTAGCCTGGGAATCTCCATATGCCGCGGGTGCGGCTCTAGATAAAAGGCAAAAAAGACCAAAAAAAAAAGATATTCTAATGGTTGTTGAGCATGTGAAAGATGTTTCGCTCATTAGTCATTAGGGAAACGCACTCATTAGTCACTAGGGAAATCAAAACCACAGTGAGATACTGCTTCACACCCACTAGGATGGCTATAATTTAAAAAAAAAAAAAAGGAAATAACAGATGCTGGCAAGGATGTGGAGAAGTTGGAACCCCTATATATGTCTTATGGGAATGAAAAATGGTAGAGCCACTATGGAAACTGTGGGTAGTTCCTCAAAACGTCAAATACAAAATTACCAGAGACCCAGTTCCACCCCTAGGAATTCCACTCTTAAGTATCTACCCATAGAATTGAAAACAGGAATGCAAACAGATGCTTGTATGTGTGTGTTCACTGCAGCACTATTCACAAAAACCAAAAAAAATGAAAACCCAAGTACCCATCCACAGATAAATGGATAAACAAAATATGGTATATCCATTCAATGGAATATTATGAGGCTGTAAGAAGGAATGAAAGTATTACACATGATAGAGCATGGATGAACCTAGAAAACTATGCTAAGTGAAATAAGCTGGACACAAAAGAACAAGCATTGTTTAATATTTAGAATAGGCAAGTGCACTATTTAGAACAGGCAAATTCATAGAGACAGGATGTTGAGGAGAGGCAGCCAGGGGCTGGGGAGAGTGAGGAATTCCCTGTACAGGATTTCCATTTTGGGTGATGAAAAAATCTTGGAAATATTAGTGGTGGTTGCACAACACTGAGAACTTAATTAATGCCATTGATTCATACACTTAAAAACGGTTAAAAGAGCAAATTTTATGTTATATAGACTTTACCACAATTTTAAAATTTTTATTAAAAAAAAAAACTTGCTCATCTGAAAGCAATTTCCGATTTTTATTAAGCACCATGGGTCCATGCTCTTGAAAAGAAAGTGAGCCTGGTGTCCGGACCAGCCCACAAAACTTCAGCTTCTTGGTTAATAATGTCCCAGCACAAGGGCACCCCTTTCTAGAAAAGCGTAGGGACTTCAGCATGTCCACTAGGGGGCCAGCCAGATGGGCCTTTCTACCTGTTGATGACAAGTCTGCCGTGCCCCCATGGCCCCTCGGGCAGCCTGCAGAGAGATGTCATCCTGCACTGGGAGTCACCCTCTCTCCACCTGCTACCTGGAAGGCCTACGGCCATGTGTCCGCATTTGCACAGAAGGTCTTGGAAAAAACCAAATGTCTAATTACCCAGAAAATCTGGTGTTGGCAATTAGCAAACAAGCTATTATCTGCAGACAAACCATCCACCCCACTGGCTGCTTGGTTCTAATTATCCCATCATTCAGCCCTTCTCAGAGCATGTCTCACTGACTTACAAAATAGCATGTGTTGGGCCACACACGGAACACATGCCTTGGGCCCCCAGAGGACTCCAGGATACGTGAGGACAAGAACCAAGGAGTTTTTTGGTTCTCCCTGAACTTTCCTCGCACTCTGCCTCCGATGCAGTATGAAATAAGTCATTTGACTTGCTGATCACTCAGCCAGGCCTGGAGGCAATTGAACTTCGTGGACTTTCTCATTAGAAATTAAAATGCACATGCATTGTGAGATGATTTAAAACTGATTTGCATAGAAGGTATGCCAGAGTCACGGTTTTTCTAGACATTCGCATATCATGCACGCCCACGTCCACAGTTTACAGATCTCGCATCAAAGATAATTCAACTAGCTAATATGCATCGATGCACCACAGGATTATATCAAGTCTATACTGTTCAGGGTGTCAAAGAGGTGCTCAAAAATTCTTAGGAAAAAGAATATGGAAAAACCTACTTTAGCCCCTGAGGGGTGTGGGAAGTTTCTGCTGCGTTAATAATCCCAACCAACCTTGAGAGCTTTCATTCAATAGGTAAGTGACTAAGAATAAACACAATGGGGTTAATGGAATATTATCTATTGGTCTATAGATAACTGATAGATCTAAGCTCATAGACAGTAGGAGAGATTGATGAGATATGTACAAAGTGAATGTTGTGTGTCTTGACTACCAGTTAAACACAGGCCATTATCCACAGTAAGAAATACTGACTGTCATTAATTGCAACCCTCTTTATGCTTCTCTGTAAAGCCAATATGATAACATCTGCCCTGTGACTACTCCCCCACCAGCATGATATTCCAGTTCAGTAACCACAGAGTGACTTGGGCACATCAGGAATAGAAGAGAGAGGCAAAGCTAAAAGCCCGACAAAAATAGAGATTTTCAGAGTGCAGGCTTAGGGGAAAGAAAGGAAGCTGATGAAAAGAAAATTGACACCCATCTGCAGAGGTACGGAGAGAGGACTGGTAAAAGAGATTAAAGAAAAAGGCTTTTCCAGAAGTGTAATCAAGGGCAAAGCTGAAGGATCTGGGGGTCTTTAAGAAATACCTACTCCGCTGGATTAAACAGACAGGCGAAGCATCTTCCATTTCAAGCACTAAGTTACCCTGAAAGGCAGTAACACAGAGGGGTTTGACCATTTCACATCACAGAATCAGAAAAACATAAAATTCAGGACATTTCAAGAACACAAACTATCAGCCACAGAATTAAGCCTGGGCGCTTCAGAGACCCGGAAGCAATCTAGTAAATCAACAGAAAATAATCATCAGGGCTCCTTTGGCACTGGGTTTTAGAAGATTTGCCACCACTTTCGTCTCGGGTACTTACTGTGCAATCTTTTTTAGTTTGGTGACTATAAAAATAAATTGATAAGGGTGCTCCCAAGTTCACTCTTAACCCGAGACTCACCCCCAAAATGTTCTTCAACCAAGTTATTAAAAAAAAATGATTTTTGCAGGAAAGAGGGACACATAAATAAATGAAAATATTTACACAGCCAGAAAGAGGATATAAATAAGTAAAAACGGGACTCAACCAAAAAGTCTCCTGCCACAGGATTTTTTAGAACCCCAAGGCCAGTCATTGAGGGGGAAGTAGTTGAGCTTGTGAGGTTAATATTCATCACCGGCCTTAACGGGGTAAGAATTTAAGTGGAGGCTTCCTCTGGGTTTCTGCTATAAAATGCAAGACATGTAAAATCCAGACACATTTGTATTTGCTCCTGGCTCTACTGGCTTTAACCAAAGCAGACATTCCTAAAATAAAAAGTAGCCTTGATAAGAGGACCTCAAGAGACAGCCGTAAGTCATGAACTTGCTTGTTGCTCTTCGCTGGAGACATTAGTCAGCAAATGGCCGTGAGCGAATCATGGACTTTCTGAGATACAGAAAATCAGTCCTGCTCCATAAATACAACATTTTAAAATGTGAAGACAGAACAATGGGCTGACTTTCTTTTACAAGGCTCCAGGCTCATGAGAAATGACAGGTGGTCTCAAGCACTGGGGACTCCCCAGCTTTAACAAACAGGCCTCCTTGCTAGCATTCAGATTTATGTTCTGTCAAATAAATGCTCAATTTTAAGAGGATTTGTAAGGTCTAGTCTTCATGATTTTAAATATACACACACACAAACACATATACTCATTTCTTTTCACCTGCTGGCTGTGAGATAACTGGTACTGGTTAACAATTGCCTAAAATCAGGCTATTTGGAAAAAGCTCTCCTTTTCTCTCTCTCCTTATATGCCCTCCTTGCACTGTCATCTTTGAAAATTGATTGGCTCAAGGTCATGTGTAGGTTACTGGCAAATACCTTTTAGGAAGGAAAATGTAAAAATTTTTATTACCCTATAACAGGCTGCACGGCTAGCTGAACTAATACATTATTACCGTAAGCTGAACTTCCATTGCAGTAAATAATTTATAGGCTTTTTTTTTAATCACCATGGTTGATGTCCAGAGTAAATGGAAATTTTATTGGCATGAGCTAGGAGACCCTCCTGGCTACAAAGAACACTGAGTGTAAAATAGCTGCTCTCCAAATGCTAAATAATAATTATGGAAATGAGCATTTACAGTGGCAGAAACTACAGCATCGAGCAGTGAGGGGCTGGGTCAGGTCCTCCCTGACACTGGGTAGAATGTTCCAGTTACCCTTTAGGAGATGAGATGCCCCAGCGAGAGAGAAATGGGGCAGTGGAGTTTCCTCAGAGTAAGATCCCCAAGTTCCTGCGCCCTCAGACCCTGAGTAGCGGCAGTTCGCAATGTCTCCCTTAACCACAGGTTCCCACACAGACATGTATCCAGGCAGCTGCTGGAGGTGAGGAAATGCTTTCTAGACCATGGCTCTTCCTACTAATTTTCATGAGTTATATTCAGCAACATCACAGCCCCTGTCCACGGGGACCCAGCATTTGGAGGGTCTATACCAGATCAACATCACACGCAGTATAAAGATACTTCTGTCCATCTGGCTTCTCTTTCACAGACTCTAGGTTCACCTGGGCAAGGCCATGCCTTTCTGATTCCTCAACTTCTGACTTGTCACAAGCACTCAATAAATGTTGGATGGATGGATGGATGGATGGACGTGTGGTTGGATGAGCAGATGGATGGGTAGATGGTTGAGGGAGTGGATGGATGGATGGATGGATGGATGGATGGATAGATGTGCGGTTGGGTGAGTAGATGGATGGGTAGATGGTTGGGGGAGTGGATGGATGGATGGATGGAGACAGATGGGTGGCAGGGTGGGTAGATGGGTGGGGGGGGGGATGTTTCTATCTGTGCCCAAAAGTGGACTCAGTGACTATCCATAAACTTGGAGGTCTGCTGAGGTCTTTCCCAACCGGGGGTGTCAACCCCCCTGAGTCAGCATATTAGTAATACACATCCTGAGTTACCTCCAGTGATGTGGGATCAGCTCTCAAATCACCCTCAGATCTGCCTCTCTTCTCAAATGTCCCCTTAGGTCAGTACAACCACCATAGCCCCCAGACAGGAGATTTCCTAGACTCCCCCCTCCCTTCTCATTGCACTCCCAGGCCCTGTCATTCCTCCTTCCTAGCATCTCTCACATCACCCTTCCTCTGCAACCTCATCATCACAACCTTGGTCCAGATCCTGCTGACCAGGACTCCTGCCCAGCCTCTCTCGGTCTCCCTGCTCTGGGTCTCCGCATCCAAGTCATGCTCTGCTCGGTCAGAACCATCTGGTCCAAACTGAAGTCTGTTCTCATTACTCCACCAGGTCAGGCCCTTCTAGTCCCACCCCCCACAGGATAAAGTCTAACACACAGTTAGCACCCAGGCCTCTAAAGATCCACCCCGCTTCCCTTGGCAGTCTCACCTCTCTCCATTGCCCCCATCCCTGGTCCTATCTTTCACAGACCCTGGAACATCTGTGCTCAATCCAGCCTCCAGATTTTTGTGCATGCTGTTCTCCTGCCTGGAACGCACCTCACTTCTGCCCCATCCTCTGGGGAACTCCATGCCTGCGAGTCATTCCCCTCTCTTTGAGGGAGAAGAGCCTCCTCTGCTCTCTGGGTACAGAGGAGAGAGAAACTTGTTCATCCGCAACTGGGGATTGACCGGCAAAACCCAGACTTGCGGACACGCTAAGGAAAACAGCCAGAGTTCATCAAGAAAGAAATTACAAGGAAAATGTACAGAAAAGAAAAAGGGGAAACTGTAGATTAGAGGGTCTCAAACTTTGATGTACATCATACACCTGGAGCACTTGTTAAAACAGATGTGCTGACCCCACCCCCAAAGCATCTATTCCAGTAAGTCTGGGAATGCTGAGTATTTGCATTCCTAATGAGTGCCAGGCTCTCTGGATCAGGCCAGAGACAGGCTGCTAGAGCTTCAAAGACACTTCAAAGACAAAGCAACTCCAGTCACTGAAATGCTTGGACCTTTCTTGGATCATGATTCAAATGAACAAGAAAATTTATGCCATTTATGAGACAACTGGAAATGTAAACACTGACCAGTTATTGATAATACTAAGGAATTGCCGTTAATGGGGTAAGTATGTAATGAACAAAGGAGGTAATGCCTGAGAAGCCCTCGGAAATAAAAGCCCCCACCCACCCTTTGCTGAATTCCTTCTAGCGGTCAGATATTTATATTTTGGTTTGGGTTTTTGTTTTGTTTTGCTTTAGCTTAGGCTCTTTCGCCTATGCTTATGACACTCAAATTATGAACTTGAAATTATTAGAAGTCTATCAGGAAAGCTATGGTGGCAGGCATTCACTAAATGCGAACGTCACGCCACATTGGGGCTCATGAAGTCCTGCTGTGTTAAGGGGCCAGAGGGACTGCCCTGACGCCCATTTGATGGATGAGCAAAGTAAGGCCTAAGCCAGTAAGAAAGAAGCCCTTACTGTTAGGATGCTGCCTGGCTAGGATTCACCTCCGGGCCTGCACCTCTGACACTGTACCCAATACCAGGTCTCCCATGGGTATCATTCCACGTTCAAGGTGAAACTAGAGGAAAGTACTAACTCAAATTCCCATTTCACAGATGAGCACACAGTGTGGGGGAAGTCAGGAGGTCTCAGTCACAAGGCACCCCCAGCTGGTGCCCCTGCTTCCAGGCTCAGAAGACTGACTGCACGCCTCACCCTTTCTGACGCTCTCCACTTCAAAAGCCATGATTCTTCAAATCCACATGTCCGGGGGCGAAGGGGCTGTAGTAACACAGAGGTTCACAGTCAGGAAAGCCTGGCCTCAAATCCTAGCATGGCCACTTCCCAGAGCCGTGCCCTGCCGTCAGCCACTTAGCCTCTCTAAGCCTCAGTTTTCTCGCCTGGGAAATGGGCATGGATGGGGATCATGATGGTGGTGATACATTTTCCAGGATCATTGTAAAATAATACACAAGCACATGAAATGAATAAAGGAAATATATTGCCCTACCTATAAAGCCTGGTAAGACAAGCATTTGATAAATTGTAGATGTTACGTATTATCGTCACTATCATCATCATCATCAAACTGATCCAGCTGCTGCTGAGAAAAGACCCATGTTTCATCAGGCGACAGGTAGAGCACCCACTTATGCACAAGGGTAGCAGATGCATTTCTTTTCCATCATGCTTCTCTGGGCTTCTTAATCAAGGATAAAGAGTCTCATCAGACAGAAACTTGGCAAAAGGAACCTTCAGGAAAACTACGAATAATAGGAACCATGAGTGCCTGGCTGCCCCCGGTAAGGGGGACTGTCTGGCCCCGACTTCCCGCCCGGGGCCATCTGTCACCTCTGGGGTACTTTCAGAATAACCCAGCAGAACTTGGGAAGTCACGTGACGCTCCTCGCTGAGCAATTAAACTCAGTACTTCCTCCCTAGTGAGGCCGATTTTTGTACTGACCGGGTAAATGAAGAATGGCTCTCCCACCAAGGAAAAGACTCCACTGCCTAGGCACCTGCTGTGCCACCTCCAGACAGAAAGGGTTGCCCTTAGCCCACTTGCAGCCCAAGTCGGAATGAGACCACAAGCCTCCCGTACTCAGCCAGTGCCCTGGCGCTGAGGCTTGTGCTCACTATAGACCCCTCTGAGGAGTGTCTTAATGGAAGAAATGTCCCCAGACAGTGGCGCAGTGTGTGCACTGCACAAAGGCACCCACCTTGGGGGACATCTCCCGAGCACAACCGCACCCACGCAGAAGTGAGGGTGCCGTTTTCTTACCACAGAGGTACCCTCCCAAGCCATGAACGGAAGGGCTGTTATCGCTTAGAGTGAGCACCCTTTTCCGATGTTTGCACCCAGAGCAGATCTTTTTCTAATGCATCTAAAAGCACCATAAAAAAAAAGGTAGTCCTGGCACTTCCGTTCCGTAATCCAAAAAAGGAAGGAAATGCCTGGAGAGGTTCTGAGTTCCCCAGCACTGGAGGAGTTTCCGTTGAGGCCAAGCAACCACTTAGCTACAGAAGAGCAACAGGGGTCAGAAACAAAAGGGGGTGGGGTGGAACTGGGGAGGAGTGGAAACTGGGCTATATGGATTGAGGGGTTCGACCAAGGTTCACTGAGCACGTGATTCACTACCTGTTGGGAGCTGTGGAAGCCACGTTGCACTGTAGTTAGGCTCAGGGGTTTTGGAGCTGGAGGGACTGGTTCAAATCCCAGCTCAGTTCTTTACTGATCTTGGAAGATCCTGCCACATCCACCCCAAATCCACTTCTCCCTTCTTAACTAAATCTCAGTTTTTACATGGAGGAGCCATGACCCTTCCCCAGATGCAGGGTAGAGCCTGAGTAGCCCAAACCCATCAGGGCAAACCCATTCCCCTTCCAGTGATGGATGGGGAAATGGCTTTGGGACCACAGTTCTGGTTGACGGGGCATGAAGGGAAGGCTGCTGGAGGCTCCTGAGAAAGAAATGTCCTGACTCTCAAGCAAGCCCACCTGGCCAGCACCTGTGGTTACCATCTTGCCGCCAGCCCAAGAGGCAGCCAGCACAGAAACAACCTCCATGGGTTGCCAAATACCTGCCTTGGAGCCTGCCAAGCCCCTGGACTTCCCATTCACAGTCATTAACTTCCTTTTTCTAGAAACGAGATCATGTCACGTTTTCCATGCTTTGCAGCTCAAAACTAGTTTACAGCGTGCAATCTTTTATTTTTTGTCCTTTTGCCTTATCTAAGGCGGCACCCACGGCATATGGAGGTTCCCAGGCTAGGGGTCTAATCGGAGCTGTAGCCGCCGGCCTTCGCCACAGCCACAGCAACGCAGGATCCGAGCCGCGTCTGCAACCTACACCACAGCTCACGGCAACGCCAGATCCTTAACCCACTGAGCAAGGCCCGGGATCGATCCCACAACCTCATGGTTCCTAGTTGGATTCATTAACCACTGAGCCACAACGGGAACTCCCCACAGCGTGCAATCTTGAAAATAATTACTAAACTGCTCTGTGGCTCAGTCTTCCTCCTGCATTAAATAAAGACTACTTACTTTTACTTTCTAAGATGAATGAGGATTCAATAAGAATAACGCAGGCAAAGGTCTTAACAGGTGTAGTTATTATTCCATACCGTCTCATTTTATCTTTACAAACAGCCCAGCGAGGTAGGAAATAGCTAGTTATTAGCCCCATTTCACAGTAGAGGAAATCCAGGCATAGAGAGGTTAAGCATTTCCCTAAATTCACACAGCTAGGAAGTGCCTGTTTCTAATGCCCAGGTGCCTTTCCTCCTCACATTCCAGCCCCGAGGTTCTAGGACCCTGAGACCGGCCCCCTGCACCACTGGGAACTTGCAGCGAAGAGCAATGAAAGATCAAAGCTCGGGAGGGAGTGGAAATGAGGAGGCACTGCCTAATGGGCGTGAGTTTCTTTTGGGGGTGAGGAAAAGGCTCTGCAGTCTGCTAGGGGGAATGACACACAACCTGGTGAATATCACAAAAACCACTGACCTGTATACTTTAAAGTGGTGGGGTTTATGATATACGGATTATATCTCCATTTAAAAAAAAAAAATCAAAGAGCTGCAGGAAACCACCTTGTAAGAAAAGCTCTCCCCTACCCCACCTGCCCTCAGGAGCACAGTTCTGCTCCCTGAGAGTGGCCATCAGACATGTCCATCCTCCCCGGCTGCAGCTCCCTCCCTGGACAGAGGCCAACCTCTCTGCTGGGTAGGGCTCAGCATTTCTCCTTGGAAAATGGCTGCTGACTACATCCAGGCCAGGGGCACAGCTGGCACTGGCCTGTCCCCAGACACCCTGCTATTTAGCAACACAAGAATGTGGGCATGGAGCAGGGCCAGCACCCCAGGTCACCACTGTGTCTTCACTTTTCCCCCAGATGCTCTAAAGCTGGCTGGCCAGAGCTAAGGGGCCAGGCCTCCTGACAGCCAGCTGCAGACAGAGGCCTTGTCTGTGCTTCCCCGAGGAGAAGTAGTTTCAGGGGCGCTGGAATTAATGCCAGTAGCCCTCGGAGTCCCAGCCCTGTCTTAGCAGGAGGGCAAACTGCATCAGCATTAAAACGGTCTTCCATTAGCTGTCTGCAAGTGCCCACTGCCTGAGCTGCCGTCCCGTCCAAGAAGTGCTCTGGAACCTGCCTGAGAAATTTCTGCTTCCAAAATATAAAGGATAGGAGAAGAGAAATGCCACAAGGAACTCAAAAGAGGCCCTGGCAGGTCAAGCATGGCCCATCCAAAGCAACCTGGAGGGGATTCCAAGGAGGCAAGCAAACACCGGGCACCTGTACACAGACCATGTGCTGACAAAGGCATGCTTCACGTCCACTGGAAGGAGAGAGTACTTTCACAAACTTTTCAAGACTAAGTTTAAACTCCTAATTCTTACTTTTTTTCTTTTTCTTTCTTTCTTTTTTGGCCATGGTGCACAGTGGCTTGATATGGGAATCTCAGTTCATGGACCAAGGATTGAATCTAAGTCACAGCAGTGAAAGCACGAAATTCTAACCACTAGACCGCCAGGGAACTCCCAGTTCTTTTTCTAAACAGAACTTTCACTGAGTGATTGACATGCTTACAAAAATAGAATTCGTAAACTGGGTTAAGATGCTGATTAATTTTTGCTTTTGCTAAGTTAAGTATGCATGGCAAAATTTTAAAAGTAGCTACTCTTTTTTTTTTTTTTTGTCTTTTTGTCTTTCTGCCTTTTCTAGGGCTGCATTCGCGGCATATGGAGGTTCCCAGGCTAGGGGTCTAACAGGAGCTGTAGCTGCCAGCCTTCACCACAGCCACAGCAACGCGGGATCCAAGCCACATCTGCAACCTACACCACAGCTCACGGCAACGTCGGATCCTTAACCCACCGAGCAAGGCCAGGGATTGAACCCGCAAACTCTTGGTTCCTAGTCAGATTCATTAACCACTGAGCCACGACGGGAACTCCTGAAAGTAATTACTCTTGAAAGGAGGTGAAATAGAATATCTAACTTCCAGAGCAGCGACAGGAGATAAAAACAGAAAACTAGTGGACAATTCCCCTGGGACCGAACTTATTCAAAGCTGTTTCCCAAAGCATATAAAGGCCGTGTTAAGAAACCTTCCCTAAAATGGGGCTTACTTCCTCCGACTACTCTACAGCGCGGGGGAAAGTCTTAAGCTGCGGACCCAGAGTGTCCCCAGAGTGTCCCATGGCCCACCTAAGGCCAAGCAGCTGTGATGAGGCCCACAGACCCATCTCCACTGACACACTCAGCCCAGCTCCTGTCCCAGACCAAGCAGATGCTGATCGCCAGATTTTGATCTGTTTTTCACCTGAACTTAAAGCAAGTCAACTACAACGAAAACAAAACCAAACCAGACCCCTGGTGTGAGTCGGTCCAGCAGGATAAGAGCAAACAAACTGCACATTCCTGCTAATTCCCCAAACCACCCCCACCCCCCACCCCGCCCCCACTAGGCTGAAATGCTTGTGTGAGCCCTTCCCAGCCCTCTCCAGGCTGAGGTGGGGACAGTAAGCCTCAAAGTCACACGAACCCAGGAAATAATATACATAGATGTTTAGCGGCCATGGGGAGGCCACACAGACGGCACCAGATGCCAAAATATTCAGATCCATTACATGTGCCACACCCCCTGTTGCATGCATGGTATCTGTGCTCTAGGGTTCAGGCTTCGGGACACGTGTTCAGCCCCTGTGGCACCTGGATAGGCAAGCACTGGTACCCATGGATGGCCAGCTGCCCAACCTCTGGGCCTCCCCCAGCCCAGGGGGGCGTCTCCCTGGCTTTCCTGGGCCGCTGCTGCGCCAGGGGCCTGCCCTGCCCTCATCAGGCCAGCCCGCCAATCAGGCCCACGACGGCTTCTGACTTCATTGTTATCTTTAACAGCTCCGTCTGGAACGCAATTAATCAGTGGCCACCTCCTCTTCAGAGCAGAAAGCTCCAGATGCACAGCAGCGACCCGCCCGCCTCTCCGCAGACACACCCCCACCCGCTGAGCCCGGAATGTCTGCACACAGGGCAGTGACCTTCAGGAGGGGCCCACAGGAATGCCTCGGGCTGGGAAGGTGGCAGCCGGTCACAGGGACGTCCTCACAGGCCAGCGCTCCCACCCCGTCTCCCTGGCCCATTCTCTCCACAGACCTAGTCTGGGAAGGTTTCAGATGCCGCAGACATAACTCCGGGGACATTCTGGATTAGTGAGCAAGAAGACTTCCAGAAGCTAAACATGTAGCGGGGAAGCAGGCAAGGGGCCACAGAGCGTCACTTCGCATCACCTGGAAAGTTAATCAGCGGAGCAGTCCTGGGCCCCATCCCCCAGTGTCTGCCTGAGCCCTCCTCTGGCCCATCCCTACTGGGCTGCCATCAGCCTTGTCTAACAGATATGCATCTTAATTTATGGGAATCCAACTATGAGTTCTCAGGCCACCTCAGAGTGAGTGCTTCCAATGTTAACATTGTAATTAAGAACACTGGAAAATTCAGTCTTGCACATGAACTCTATTAGACCCCACAGTAAGTGCCGTGGGGGACTGGGGTAGGGGAGGCAGCCCCAGGGTGGTGGTACTTGTCTGGCATCTTCAAGGGCAAGTTTGCTGAATGAACAAGATGGGGAGGGAACAGCAGGCAAAGGGAACAGCATGAGCAAAGACGGAACGGTGTGGACAGCTTCCCAGAGGGCCTTGCACCCTCCCTCCAGACCGCCCCCAGGATCTCATCACAGCCACCGATTTCCTCAGGTTACCCCCAGCCTCCAGCACCTGCGGTGGCTCCCCACTGCCCTTCATATCAGATCTAACTCTTTAACCAATCAGACGTCTCCATCGGCCCCTCACCACTGCCCCCCCCCATCATGAGAGACCCCGTACAGCCCCCTGCACCAGCTGGGCTGTGTACTCTGCCATCTGGGAAGCCATCTGCTGTCCCCCAGGCTCTCTTGTGCACCCGTCTGCAGGGAGAAAAAGCCCTGCTAACCTTCCTTGCGGGAGCAGCTGACCCTCGTGGCCGCCCTCCAACCGGGAGCAGCCCCCGGCTACTCTTCCAGGGTCGGGGGATGGGGTCAAGGACACAGAGTCAGCTGGGCTGGAGGGCACTCGGTTCCACCCTCACCAGCTCTGCCGTGGACAGGACTCTGTCCTGGGCCTCAGTTTCCACAGCTGCAGCCTGGGCTAGTGACTGTTCCCCTCACAGGGCGGCGTGGAGACGGCAATGGAAGGTCTGCGAGAAGGCCCCAGGCCTGAGCTGGGTTCAGAGCAGGTACTCAGAAAGCACAGGCCCACCCACTGTTCCGAGGCCCAGAGCACACACCTGCTGAGGTTTTCCACCTGCACCTCCACCTGAGGGCCACTGAGTCCCCTGCCCAGGGCCAGAGGAGGTGCCCTACCACCACGTGTGTACCCCAGAAACCACTTCGAGCCCTCGAGGCCGGCCAGGCTGACCCGAGCATCCCCACCCTAGAGGCAGCACCCCACCACCAGGGTCCGACCAAGAGAAATGACTGTGCATGGGCATCCACAAAAAGGTCTGTTCCAGAATCTTCACAGCTGTTTTTCTCATGATCGTCAAAAATGAAGAACAATCAAAACATCAACAGGAGGGCGTTCCCACTGTGGCTCAGTGGTAACCAACACGACTAGTATCCATGAGGACATGGGTTCGATCCCTGGCCGCACTCAGTGGGTTAAGGATCTGGCGTTGCCATGAGCTATGGTGTAGGTCACAGATGTGGCTCAGATCTGGCGTTGCTGTGGCTGTGGTGTAGCCCAGCTGCAGCAGCTCCAATTTGACCCCTAGCCTAGGAACTTCTATATGTCACAAGCGCAGCCCTAAAAAGAAAAAATAAATAAATAAACACGAGAATAGATGAACAAAGTGTGGTACAGCCATACAATGAAATATTACTTGGCAATAAAAAGAGAATAAAATACCAATACACCCAACAATGTGAATCAACCTCAACAGCACCACGTTTAGCAAAACACCCTGAACATGAAAGAGCACCTGCTCTCAGGTTCCATTCATGTGAAGTTCAAGAACAGGCACATCTAAGGTGAAAGTGTCAGAACAGCGGTTACCTCACAGGGTGGGTGGATAGAGATGGGGCACAAGGGAACTTTCTGGAGTGATGAGAATGCCCTGTGTCTTCCCTGGTGTGGTGCTGACACAGCGTATCAGCTTCTTACTGCTGCTGTAATAAGTTAGCACAAACTCAGTGACTGAAAACCAGACCGTTCTGGAGGTCAGAAGTCTGACACAGGTCCCCCTGGGCTAGAATCAGCGTGTCCCACAGGGCTGCGTTCCTTCTGGAGGCGCCAGAGGAAAGTCCGCTTCCTTTCCTTTTCCTGCTTCTAGAGGACACCTGCCTTCCCTGGGTGGCATTTCCCGCCTCCATCTTCAAAGCCAGCAGCACAGCACTTCCTGATCTCTCTCTGACTCTGACCTATATGCCTGACCTCAGGGTTACACTGAGCACACCCTAGGAATCCAGTCCTCAAGTCGCTCGGTGTAATCACATCTGCAAAGTCCCCTTGGCCGTGCAAGGTATCATAAGTGAGTGTCCCAGGAAGTAAGATGTGGACATCTTTTTTTTTATTTCTTATTTTTATTTTTTTGTATTTTTGCCTTTTCTAGGGCCGCACCTGCAGCATACGGAGGTTCCCAGGCTAGGGATCGAATCGGAGCTGCAGCCACCGGCCTTCGCCACAGCCACAGCAACACGGGAACCGAGTCGCGTCTGCAACCTGCACCACAGCTCACGGCAACGCCGGATCCTTAACCCACTGAGCAAGGGCAGGGATCAAACCCGCAACCTCATCATTCCTAGTTGGATTCGTTAACCACTGAGCCACGACAGGAACTCCCAGATGTGGACATATTGAAGGGCCATTATAGGGTCCACAACACATGCATATATGGTACATACATATGTAAAAATCCGTGAGCTGCACACTTAACATTTGTATGCTTCACTCTGTGAAGAAATAGTAATAATCAAAGAACAAATAAGACGGGCACCTGTAACCTGAGCGGTCGCTGGTACATCCCAGGCCGTGGCTTTGCAAGTACCATCTCACTTAGCCCTCACACCCACCTTACCCCATACTCTGCTTTCCAGAAACCCAGACACGAGGACAGAAAAAACTTCACTTGCAACTGGTAGAAGACCAAGCCAGTTTGAATCCAAGTTCTGCCTGCAACCCCAAGTTCACCGAAGACCTCTTCTACAGTGGTCAGGAAGGTGGCACAAAGGGGCAAGGTTTTTCTTTGATGCCCACTTTTATTGCCATGTGGGTACCAGGACTTTCCCTTAACTCTGCTCTAAGAAAAGCAATAGCATGCGTGGGGTGAGAAAAGAAAACTCAAGGCAGGGACAGTAGGCGTGACAGCGGCCACGCACGGGAGACTCCACGCCCGGCCCAGAGGGGCCGGGGTGCTTAGGTTCCAGTGAAGGAGGCAGAACTCCCGGTTTTGATGTGAAATTTCTCATTCGTTTTAATCATAGGCAATGAACCCAAATGGATGAGCAAACAGTTGTCCACGGGCCCCCAGTCTGCACCTCGCACACTTCACCGTACCCTCGCACCCGCTCCACCGGGCTGCCAGCAAGCCCGGCTCTGCTCTCCGCAGGGCATGGCCACCTGCAGGACAACTGCCAGAAGGGCTCAGAGCTGCTTCTGTGACAAGGCCTAACGGACACCCACGAGGTAGCTGTAATGAGGCCTCCTGCCTGATGGGAACACATGCTCCAGACGGGACCGGAGGCCCTGCTCCTCAGATCCCAGCTGCTCTCGTCACCAAGGCACCTCCAAAGGGACGCCTACGTGAAGGCCCCTGACAGCACCCCAATATCTGGGGCCCGGGTCACCTGCAAACGGGTCTCAGCAAAGCCCTGCTGAGCCACCCAGGGCTGGGAGCGCAGGCGCCTCAGGCAGCATTTAGCCTTGAGTTCTAGGAAGAGACAACCAGGATAGTTTTCAAGCCCACTCCACCCCGCCCCGCAGGCACAGAGCCCCGCCCCTAGGCCCACCCTGCCCACCCCGGCAAGTTTGATGTAAGGGACCTAAGGGGTCCCGTGGAGTGGCTTTCCCAGGGGTGGGGGCAAGGCACGTGAGGGCGTGTCACAGAAATTATCCAGAACACGGATTTAGGAAGAACACAAAAATCCAAGCTGGAAAACCATCAGGCCACCCCTCGCTCTCTCCTCTTGAGGCCTTAACTAAGAACCACACACTTTCAAGCTGGTGTGGCCTTGTCTGCAAACGGATGATAACACCCCCTTCCCCGGTGGGTTTCGTGAAAGCCCACGGATTGGCTCTGTCTCGTTTGGCCTGGCTCATCCATTTGGGTTCATTGCCTATGATTAAAATGAATGAGAAATTTCACATCAAAAAAGTCTAGACGGCGGAACAGCCAGGGGTTAACACGGGCCTCCTCTGGGTGTGGGTCATGGCTGTGGCCGCCTCCCTTCCTCTGGATTGTATTTTCCGTGATGAACATGTCATGCTGTTGTCATGAGAATCAAAGTTATCTTCGCTTTTACCCGGTACTTGCCAGGACATCGTGGGGACGAGGAGATGCTGGGCAGGGTGGGGCGAGCAGGGTGTGAGGCTGGCTCTCGCCCAGCCCCTCCTGCAGCCTCAGCCGGTGCCCTGCTGCTCAGCCGCGGCCTGGTGCTGCCTGCTCCTCTGTCTCCCGCTCCAGGACCCCCAGCCCCCATCAGCTCCCGGGGATCACCCAGCTCCCATGGTCCGGGGGCCAACTCTCTGTCTAGCAAATCTCCCAGCAACCCCGGGGGTTTGGTGGTATCTCTCAGCTCCATCCTACAGGGGAGGAGACAGAAGTTCGGGAAGGTTCCCAGGCTTGGCCAAGGCTCCACAAGGAGCAGCCGGAGAGCTGAGACTCAAACCCAGGACTTGAGCCGGTCCCACAATACCACACTGCCTCTGAGCTAGGAGCTCGGCCCAGGGACCCTCCTAGAAGAAGGTCTCACACTTCTCAACCTCTTTCAGACCCAGGACAGGAACTATACTTAATGGGGTTGCTCTGGTTCTAATACTCGACCCCTTAAATGTCCCCAAATGTCCCCTGCCTGAAGTGGGCCATCTTGGGTGCTGAGACAGAAATTTCGCGTCTCTGCCCCGGGGTGGAAGGGGGTTGGGTTGGAGGGCAGGGGAGGTGGGGGAAGTTGGGGTGGGGGGTGCATTCCGCTTGGGTCCCAGGTCTCACCCTGGGCTCCCACGTCCTGGCTCCAGCCCCAGGCTCTGACCTTCTCAGCCAGCACTGCCCTCAGCTTTAATCATTCGTAACCTAGTCAGAGTCCTGCTGTTCAGTTCCCAAATTTGGCTATTTTTTTTTTTTTTTATCATTTTAGGGCCACACCCACGGCATGCGGAGGTTCCCAGTCTGGGGGTCTAATCGGAGCTGTAGCCACCAGCCTACGCCGTAGCCACAGCAACGCAGGATCCGAGCCGCATCTGCGACCTACACCACAGCTCACAGCAACACTGGATCATTAACCCACTGAGCAAGGCCAGGGATCGAACCCGCAACCTCATGGTTCCTAGTCGGATTCGTTAACCGCTGTGCCACGATGGGAACTCCCCCAGTTCCCAAATTTGGGAACAAGCCTGGAGATGGCAGTGTGCCTGGGCCAACCACATGGCCCCCAGCGGGCTCTGGACCCTGAGGGTTCAGCTAGGGGTTGGGGGAGGCAGGAGAGAGTCACCCACCTTGAGCTGTAAGCATATTCACAAACGGAAACCAACTTACAGATCCTCTCTGAGGGCCAAGGGCAAAACCAGTTGTGAGAAGCGTGGTGTGGGAGGAGCTTTGCTGGCAGAAGGGGGTGAGGGGCCGCTATCTGGGGACACGAAATCCCTGATGACTCTTTCATGAGTCACGGGATGAGCGGGGTCATCCCTCTGCCACAGTCATTGTATTTTTGGCTTCTGTGTTTGTGTTTCATAGCTTATTTCAACCTCGGTGCTAATTTTTCACTAGAAACTGGCCCCACCCTCTCCAGCACCCCCCCCACACACACACAATAAGATTTTTGAGGGTCAGTGTTACCAGGACCCCCGCTGCATTCTTCAGCATGTTTTATTCTGTCTTAAACCCTTACTCTACAGGAAGACATGCCTATTACTCTACAGGAAGACATGCCTATTTCATAAGACACATAACTATATATACACGATATACATTTATAATATAACTCAGGAAGTCTGATTTTTCCACATAAATATTCATGCCACACAGAAAGTTTAGCTACCAAAAATAAGTAGGACAAAGTGAATCTGACATTGCTACTGCGCCTTGGCAAACCCCATCCCATTGGCTCATCTTCCTTCCTGAGAACCCTAGGCTCTGTTTCCCAGCACGGAGCACCCTGGGATCTCACTGGTGACTGTTCAGCCAAGGTCCAAAGGGCGCGGTGTTGGGGCACACTCAATGCCCGCTAGCCAGGTCCTTGTGCGTTCGTGTCTGAAGGAACTACACAAACCCCAGGGGAAGACTTCCAGAAGCTTCTACAGACTCTCTCTCCCTTCCTCTGTCTTATCCTTCCCTCTCCTCCATCTCTGTTGCTCCCTCTCCTCTCTCCCCTCCTCTCCTTCTCTCCCCACGCCTGCATGCACACACATAGTGCATACACACACACACACACACACACACAGACACTCCCAGCACTTCTCCAGAGACAGGTGTGGCAGGGCCCAGAGAGCCCAGCAGTATCAGGCCTTTGCTGGGGCTTTGGCACCACTGCTCACCATTCCCCTCGTGACTGCCCCGCCCCCTAAAAGCCTGGTGCCCTGGGGCAGATAAGGCCCTGCTTCCCAAGTGCCCCTCCAGGGGCGGCCCTGAAACCACCAGGCCCAAGCCGAGTGGTGCCACCCCAAAGGCCCTCTCCTTAGCCTCCCATCCCCAGACCCCCAACCCCAAGAAGCAGAGTCCTCGCTGGTCTTGAGGGACAGGGGCAGGACCCTATTCCACCACCGGGTCACCGTGTGCTCCTCAGGTGACTGCCACTTTCTAGGATTCTGTTTCTCTTTCAGGAGAACAAGGAGGTTGGCTCATAGAAGCTGAAAACCCCAATTATACCCTCCAGCTTTAACCTTTTCTCACTCTGATCATCAAATCACACTAAGTAAGTGCTAATGGCCGATAAAGACCCAAATCGGCAAGCAGCTCCTCCCCAGACCTCCATTCATTCTGATTCCATGGTGCCTCAATTTGCCAAGAAAGAAATCCTCACCCCACCCCACTTTGTGGGCCTAATATAGTATTGTCAAGTTTTTATTTTGTCAAGGACAGACATTCAAACTTTTTCACTAAACCTATTGTCTGCTATTATATTTAATTCATAAAAGAAAGGAAAACAGGATTGCACTTGTTATCTACTGCTATTAAGAAAAAATAATTTTTTTTTTTTTGTCATTTTGCCTTTTAACTAGAGCCACACCCGCGGCATATGGAGGTTCTCAGGCTAGGTGTCGAATCAGAGCTGTAGCTGCCGGCCTTCGCCACGGCCACAGCAACGCGGGATCCGAGCCGCATCTGCAACCTACACCACAGCTCACGGCAACGTCGGATCCTTAACCCACTGAGCAAGGCCAGGGATAGAACCTGCAACCTCATGGTTCTTAGTCGGATTTGGTAACCACTGAGCCACGAAGGGAACTCCAAAAAAAATTTTTTTTAACTCCAAAATTCAGTAACTTAAAATGACAATCACTTGTTAGCACAGAACTCTGTAATTTGGGCTTTTCTCATCTGGGGTCAATCCGTGCAGTGAAAGTCATCTGCAGGCTTGCCCGGGGCTAGATGATCCAGGACGAGCCCCCTCACTGTGTCTGATGCTCTCCTGGGCTGTCGGAGGGGGAACCTCAGTTCCCTTCTGTGTGGCCTCTCCAGCGGGAGAGCCAGGAAGTCCTACACAGCAGTGTAACAGGTGGCTGAGTCCCAACGCACAGGCCTATGATGGCTTCGTGTGGGCTGAAGTCCTACTGGCCGAAACAAGTCATATGCCTAAGCCCGCAGTCAAGATGGGAGCAGACTACACAAGGGTGTGGGTTTCTAGAGACATTTAATGTAACAATCAGAAGTTCTCCCCTTTTTGTGTGTGGAATAGATTTAGCTTCAGAAAAACCTACTATCCAATCATCTGTGTAAATTCCACACAGACCCATTAGGCTTTCATTCATCAGAGCCATTTCCAGCCCAAAGGCTGGCATTTGGAAAATGCAGCCTTTATCAGTTATCACATTCTTTCCAGCTAGCCAGAGGTGGCCTCAAGAATACTTCTGGGAGTTCCCTTGTGGCGCAGTGGATTAAGGATCCGGCATTGTCACTGCTGCGGCTTGAGTCGCTGCTGTGGTGCAGGTCTGATTCCTCTCCGGGAAACTTCTGCATGCCTTGGGTGTGGCCAGAAAGGGAAAATAAAGAATACTTCCCAATAGAGCATTCCAAATTCCTCCTGATGGATCAGAGATGGCACACAAAATTCAACTCTACTTTCCATCACCTACCTAATAAGGGCTTTATCTTCAGAGAGGGATTTATCCTTTGAAAGAGGACATTGGAGAAGAGAAGCTTAACCCAGAGAAAGATGGCAGCAATTCCAGGCACTGCGATCAGTGGAAGAGGTGGGGGGACTTCCCCCATCGTCAAACCATAACCGCTGGGTCCCACCTTAATGCTCTCACGTGCCAGTCAGCGAGCTTCCCGGACCCAAGGACCTCAGATCTCTGCACAAGTGACTACTGACAAGCGAGACTATGGGACTCTCACTTTGGGCCAGGCCTCACCAGCCCTGGCTCTCTGGGCACTTCACAAAATGTGGGCTTCATCTCAGTTCGAGTGGGCACTGGCAGCCTCTGCCTGGCAGACTGCCCAGCCCCAGGCCTGACCTCTGCACCCTGCAGTGCCACCCCCTGCTCAGAGCCAATGAGGAACCAGCAGGGCAGGGCTGCTGAAGTTCCGCCCCAGCCTCTGGGAAGTGAGAGCCCCAAGGTCCAGTCTTGGATCCTGTCAGTGAGAAGATCCTGGGGTCCCTTCCTTAATTGGCAAGGTCTGGGCCTTGAGGTCCCACCAGCTGCGGTGGACCGCGCCCCAAACAAGAGGGATCCTGTATGCAAGATTTCTGGATGACAAAATCCCCCCAGTTGAAAACAGCCTGTATGTTGATGTGGTTGTGTTACATGATTATACACATTTGTCAAAACTCATCACACTTAGACCAAAAAAGTGTGAATTTTACCCTTTGTAAATTACACCTCAGTAAGTGTGACTCTTATTTGGTTTTTTTTGTTTGTTTGGTTGGTTGATTTTTATTTGTTTTTTTGTTTGTTTGTTTGTTTTTGTCTTTTTGTCTTTTTAGGGCCCCACCCGCAGCATGTGGAGGTTCCCAGGCTACAGTTCTAATCGGAGCTGTAGCCGCCGGCCTATGCCACAGCCACAGCAATGTTGGATCCGAGCCGCGTCTGCAACCTACACCACAGCTCACGGCAACGCCGGATCCTTAACCCACTGAGCAAGGCCAGGGATCGAACTCACAATCTCATGGTTCCTAGTCGGTTTCGTTAACCACTGAGCCATGACGGGAACTCCCGAGTGTGACTTTAAAAAAAAATATCTCCCTAGGAGTTCCCATTGTGGTGCAGCGGAAACGTATCCAACTAGTATCCATGAGGATGTGGGTTTGATCCCTGGCCTCGCTCAGTGGGTTAAGGATCCAGCATTGCTATAATGTAGGTTGCAGATGCGGCTCGGATCCCACGTTGCTGTGGCTGTAGTGTAGGCCGGCAGCTGCAGCTCTGATTCAACCCCTAGCCTGGGAACTTCCATATGTCGCGGGTGTGGCTCTAAAAAAGAAAAAAAATTATAAAAATTTAAAAAATAAAAATAAATTTAAAAATCTCCCCAGCAGAGAATACACCACACATGGTTAGTCAATCCCACCTTCCCTTTTTTTTTTTTTTTTGGTCTTTTTGTCCTTTTATGGCCGCACCTGTGGCATATGGAGGTTCCCAGGCTAGGGGTCTAACAGGAGCTGTAGCTGCCGGCCTTCGCCACAGCCACAGCAACGCCGGATCCAAGCCGCATCTGCAACCTACATCACAGCTCATGGCAACACTGGATCGTTAACCCACTGAGCGAGGCCAGGGATCGAACCCGCAACCTCATGGTTCCCGGTCGGATTCGTTTCTGCTGTGCCACGACTGGAACTCCAATCCCACCTTCTTAAATGACATTTGTGAGCACCTTCCATGCATGTTCCAGGTGGGTGCTTGAAAGAGTAGAGGTGCCAGACATTGAATGTGCACATTTTGTGTGCACTGAAAACCCTTCATGTACTTGACTTGAATGTGCTAGACCATCCTGTAAGATGTCATTTCCCACCCTTTACAGAAAGGATCATAGATAGGAGCTGAGAGAGGCTGAGTAACCTGATCAGGTCAAGGTCACATGACCGGCAAGTGTGGGACCAGGACTCGGATCAGGGCTTTCTAATTTAGCTAAGCCTGTTTCACTCCACCAAATTCCCATCCAACACCAGCTCCAGGCAGGGAGTGTGGGGTGTTTTAACGCTCCGTGAGGCTAAGTGACATGCCTGAGATCCCACAGTTAGCAAAATATGACAGCAGGCTTTGAACCCAGCCGTCTGATTCCAAAGCCCCCTCTGCCTTACCGCCCACAGAGGAGGCCTGGGGTCCCTCACACCCCATTCCACCTGCTCGGCCCTCCCCTCAGAGACTGCCTGGCCCTTTGTGACTCTCCTCGCCTCCCCATCCTCCCATCGCCTGGCCGAGACGATCAAAGGTCCGTCCTGAGGGATAGACTATTGCGGACACCTTCAGACAATTTGCCAAGGCCGGTCTGAAACAAGGAGACCCAGTCTGGAGAGCAAGGGTCCTTCGAGGGCACCTGTGTAGCCCCATTTATCTGTCTAAGAAGACGCTGGGCCCAGCCGGCTTCCCCAGCAGGGTCAAACACCGCTCCCATCCCCCCAGCGCCCCAGCGTGTCCTGCAGGAGAAGCTGAGGGAGCTGGTCAGGGAGGAGAGGGCAGGCCCGGGCTTCCTGCAGCGGTCTGCTCCAGGGGCCCCCGAGTGGGCCTTTGTGGACTCAGCCAGGGCTACATCCCCGACAGGACCCACAGCCGACTCCTGGGCCTCCCTGGAGGGTCCTCACGTCAGTTCTGTACCTAAGACAGAACAGGTGCCGAATAAATGCACCAGATGATGTACTCAACTTCATCGGACAAAGAATGTGTCTCTTCTGCTGTCTTCTAACCACTGGCCCAGGGGAATCCTAGCCTGACCCGACCCAATGCCCGTGAGCCCTTCAAAAGGGGCCAGCTGGCCCGGGCCACGCGGTCTGATGGTGGCCCAGCATACACCAGGACAACACCCCATACGGCTGTGCTTTATTCTCATGTGAGGGACCTGGCCGTCAGTTACTCCACACGGTATGAAACACTTATATGCAAGAAAGTCATTTTCTCCAACAGGGAACAAAAGGGTAAAATTTCCAACAGGTCCTACATCTGTGTGTACGAGCATCAGCACGCACAGCTCTCACCTAGGAACCATCTCCTGCAAATGACTTACTCGGTTACGAGCACCATAACCGCCCTCTCTGACCACTGGACAACCCTCCTCCAGCTCCCCCTCCAGGCAAGGTGACCCTGTGCCCTGGACCTAGAGGCCTTCTCTGGGACCCTGATTTAGGAGAGAAAGATAGACCGGGGAGGAAATAAAGTGGGCCCACACGGAGGGAAGGATGGGTGATAAGCGGCGTACGGCAAGAATAGGAGGTGGTGGGGGTGCCAGGCAGGAGAACTCCAGGCTCCTAGCACTTTCCCTCCAAGACCCAGCCAGCCATCCTAGCATCCTCTATAAAATCTCCTTTCTGGCTTCCTCTAGCTAGAAATGGTTTGGTCACCTGCAACCCAAAGCCCTGCTTAACAGTCCTTTAAGACAAATCTTGGAGTTCCCGTCGTGGCTCAGCGATTAACAAACACGACTAGCATCCATGAGGACGCAGGTTCAACCCCTGTCCTCACTCAGTGGGTTAAGGATCCGACATTTCCTGGGCTGTGGTGTAGGTCACAGATGTGGCTCGGATCTGGCATTGCTGTGGCTGCAGTGTAGGCCGGCAGCTACAGTCCGATTGGATCCCGAGCCTGAAAACCTCCATAAACACTTTCTTTAAAGGGGGGGTGGGGGGCACGAAAGATGGGCAACTATCAATGTCAACCAAGAAAATCAATGTCAAGCAAGAAAGTGGAAGAGAAAAGGCTGGGTCCTACCATTAAGGCCTCTTTTATTCAGAGCAATTTGATTTGGCACCTCATTCCTCTGAGTTAAGTATTACTTCTTCAAACACTCTTAAAATGTAACCCCTGCAGGGAGGGACAAGTCAGTAACTTATTAATGCCAAGAGGTTTAGATCCACGTGCTGTCTCTGACGGACTGGGAGCACCTGGCTAGACTACCGTGTTGAGGAGGGTTCTGAGACCACCTCTGGGTATGGCTGGGAAGCGTGTAGAGGGAGCCGGTGATCTGGATTCTCAACCTGGCTTTGCCAAGGGTTTGGGGTGGAGGGCAGTCTCTTTAGCCCTCCTTGACCTCCGTTTGCCCATCTGTAAAATAAGAGGGCAGGCCCAGCCCAGACAGTTGATAACCCAGGTCTCACTTGGCTGGAGATGTCACCTAGGATTTCTCAACAACTTTCATCGCTGCTTTGGGAACAAGACTCCTGGCATTTGTGCTGGAAACAGTTTCCTATCCCAGCTGGCAGAGAGGGCCCCTCAAGGATAATGAGAAAAGAAACAGAAAGGAAGGAAGTGACCAGAGGAATTCAGCCTTTAGCCAGCAGAAACCTGAGACACAAACAAAGGGAAGCCAGCCTGAGGCCCTCGCTGCAGCAGGCTCAGGCCCCTCCACCCACATCTTCTGCATCCCAAATGGGAACCAGGAATCTGGGTGCAGAAGCCACCACTCCCGGTCACAGAGAAACCGATAAGATCACAGGGTTTGATTTACAAAAAAACAGAAGGCCCCAAGGGAGATCACCTTATTACCAGTCTCTGGGACTCAAAGGACCCTGGCAAAACCCACTGTCGTCCGAGGTCTTAGGGTGGTAAGTGGAACAAGAGTTCCAACCTACGGAGCTTACTACCTTCCAGGAGCCTTGGCTTTTCTGACCATCAGACTGGAACATAATAAACAAAACTAACCCCAAAGTGTGCAAAACATCCAGGAAGTAAAATGGTCTCTAAGGTGCAGTTAATATACTCAGAAATGAGGCGAAAATGAAAGCAGCTGAGGGCTGACAGGCTCTTCCTGGCGGCCGGCTCACTGGAGCCCTTCTTCATCCCAGGGCCAGCAGTTTTAAGTGGACACTCATTCTACAGCAAAAATGAACACAGGCATTTCGGCTGCTCCACTGCAGTGTATTTGCCTCAAAATCTTCACATTTGGCAAAATCTCACACTAAAAATAACAAGACCCATGGGGAGAACAGAGTCGGTCCCATCAGTCAACACCTACAGATTCTTGAGTCCAAGCCTTTCCAAAACTAGTCATGCTCTAGTGATATCCTGGCTCGGCAGCCGCCCGGCCCTGGACCCAAGGCCACACACGAATAAGTTGTTGGCGCTTGTTCCCCGTTTGAGATGAAGGACCTCGGGGCATTTACTTCTTGCACAGACCAAACTCATCGAAATGAAAAGCCGCATCCAGGGGGTCACCAGAACTACTGCTTTCTTACAGGGGCAACGCCTTCTAGCTCCTTTATCTGCCGGCTGAGCCTCCCCCAGCTGAAGGGATGGAAAGGTATTAAATGGCCACAATGTGCACTAAAGAAAACGGCATCTATACACTGTTGGCTTTTTTCTTAATTCTCATGGATCTTTAATCACGAGAAAGCACATCCCGATCCACCAAAAACATAAACACGCTGGGAAAAGGTGGCAACGAGCCAACCCAACTTTCATGTATAACCACAACATTCCCCAAATACCAATCATAGAAATGCATGTTGTAACAAATAATTTCAAGGGTAAGACAACTGCACGTGGCTTTTAAGATAATTCAACTGTGACATCTGATTTACAAAGGGCTGATTTCTGAACAATTGGTTCTGTACTCACAGAACATCTTAAAAAGTAAGAAAATCCAACCTAAGAGTTGTTTGAAAATATACTACAAGTTTCTAAGGTTTGTACTTTAACATAGGAGTCAAGCTGACTCTGTCAGATTAAAAATAGCCACGAATTGTTTGCAGCACCTCCCATTAAGAGGTGGAGTCTGTTTCTCCAGCCCTTGTACTGGGGCTGGCCTGGTGACTCGCTTGGAGCACTAGGATGCAGCAGAAGTCATTTTATATGACTTCGAGGAAGGTCTCGGGTCCTTGCAGGCTCCCTTCTCCTCCTCCTGCCTCCCTGAGGCCACCACGTACAGGAGCCCGAGCAAGCCTCCTGGAGGATAAAGGACCACGTGGAAAAAGAACCCAGCCGCCAGCCGCCCAGCCACCAGCCAGCATCAATCCCCAGGCCCAAGAGTGAGACTCTACAGCCCAGCTGAGTCATCAGATGGCTGCAGTCACATTAGTGACCCCAGGCAAGACTAGCAAAAGACCTACCCAGCAGAGACTTGCCCACAGAATCAGGAGCAAATACAATGGCTTTTGTTTTAAGCCACGAAATCTTAGGATAGCTTGTTCCATAGCAAAAGCATATATAATGTGATATTTTGTAGATATTTCACTAATTCTTGAATAAGTTAATAGTTTTCTCCACTTGAGAGCCAATAAACTTTTGATTCAGGTCTCAATGATTCCATAAGCCCCAGAGAAGGGGCTAATCCAGCCCTGAAGGTGACACTGTCTCCAAGGACCCTACCAGAACTGATTCAAAGCCAAGGGCTGACCAATAACCCCAACTCCAGGAAGGCATCATGCAACAGGTTCAAGAGGGACCCAAGACACGTAAAACACAGAGGAGGAACAGTTCCCAACAGTTCCCAACATTCAGACTGTTTCTGGGGAAGGCTGAAGGCTCCCTAACGACCTAAATCTTCCTGGCTATGGTAGACTGAATAATGTCCTCCCCATTATGCCTGTGTTCTAAGCCCTGGAACCCATGAATATGTGACAAAGAGCTTTTGTTTTTATTTTTATTTATTTATTTATGTATGTATTTATTTATTTATTTTAGGCCCATACCCAACCGTATACGGAAGTTCCCAGGCTAGGGGTTGAATCAGAGCTATAGCTGCTGGCCTACGCCACAGTCACAACAACGAGGGATCTGAGCCGTCTGCGACCTACACTGCAGCCCACAGTAACACTGGATCCCTGACCCACTGAGCGATGCCGGGGATTGAACCCAGGTCCTCATGGATACTAGTCAGATTCGTTTCTGCTGCACCACAATGGGAACTCCTGGATTTTGCAGATGTGATTAAATTAAGGATCTTGAGATGGGGAGATGGTCCTGGATTTCCAGGTGAGACTAATAAGAGGTCCTTATACAAGGGTCCTTGTTAGAGGGAGGTAGGATGGCCACAGCCAAAGAGGAGATGTGACAATGGAAGCAGAGACTGGAGCAATGGGCTTGGACGATGGAAGAAGCGGCCAGAAGCCAAGGAATGCAGGTGACTCTAGAGCTTGAAAATGCAAGGAAATTGGTTCTCCCCTAAAACCTCCAGAAGGAACACAGCTATGCCAGTGCCTTGATTTTAGACCAGTAAGACCCATTTCAGAATTACTTCCAACCTGTAGACTATAAGATAATACATTTACGTTGTTTTATGCCACTGAGTTTGTGGTCATTTTTATGGTGGCAATAGGAAACTAATACACTGGATAATTCCTCCTGCCTGTAAGAATTTAACATGGAACTATTATTCCTAATAACAATTACAGCTTATAATAATAGCTAACATTAATTCAGTATCTACTTTGTGGGCAGCTCTGTTCTAAGTGCTTTTCTTGTATAAACTTATTTAATCCTCACAAAAAACATATGAAGAAGGCTATAATCATCTATATTTTACAGAGGAGAAAACTGAACCTCGAAGAGCTTAAGTAACCTGCCAGGGCCACAGAACGAGTAAATGACACAGCCTAGACCTGTCCCCAGGCAGTCTAGCTCCACATCACACATTTAACCAGTACATGTCCCAAATCAAACCAACAATGATAACAATCAATTATAGCCACTTAACGCACCCCCTCTAGGTACCAGGATCATGCTTAGCCCTAGACATATTTTCTCTCACTTAATTGCCACAGCACTTCAATGGATCAGGATTATTAATCATCTCTGTTTACAGCCGAAGAAACTAAGGTACAGCAATGTTACACTCCGATGTTAAACACATCCGAACCCAGAAGCATCAGAGGCCAAAGCTCAGGTTTAACCATGTGCCATCCTGCCTCCCTCATCCCACCTGAGGTCCAGATGGCCGAGAAGAGACCAGAGATAAATAGCGTAACCACATAATTTATCTTGCAAACTGAGATACTCGAAAATAAACAGAGTCCCCATTGATACTTTCACTGGCACAAGAGGCAGAGACTAGAACTGTCCCCATGAATGCAGACACACGTGCACCCTAAATATAAAAGGATTAAAATTGAGGCACATACGCTGTAGTTCACAGTTCCCCAGAAGGGGTGCTATGGAGCAGCCACTGTCCCCACCCACCAGACTTCCACAGCTGCCAGGTCATGGTCAAGGCTGGAAGAGGAGGGTGGTCCTGGCAGAGCTCAGAGCAGAATCTGCAAAGCTCCAGATCTGGGACGTCAGTACAGCGGGCCAAGCCTGTCCGACGGCAATAGGCTGGAAGTCCATCTGAGGGCAGGGCTTTGGCAGCTTTGGATAGAGTTCAGGGCTACAAAGAGACCTTGAACCCCACTGGTGCTCCAGTCAGAAAACCCATCCTGGAGCTCAGAGCCCTGACAAAGGGCCAAGTGGAAGATAACCAGGCCAGCATCCTGAGACACCAGCTCCCCTCCAAAGTCCTGGGCCTGCTGGACAAGAAGCCACAGGTTCTGAGGCTCAGGCCGGGTCTGCCACTTACCAGCAGCCCTACTCTCTTCTGAGCCTCCTGGGAAATGCAGCCTCTGGTAACTGCCCTGGCTCCATCCACGGCATTCATAATAATAAACGGGAATAGCAGGCAACAGCAAATATTCACTGTAAGCCAGGAAGTCTACTCAGCACTGACAAGGGGTTATGGGGGTAAAGAAAATCTACTCTGGGATGGTTACTAAGCTTATTCCCTCTTTACAGATGAGGAAGCTGAGGGGGGGGGGGGGCTGGAATCCAAGCTGACTGCCCCTGTAAAATCTCACTGGAACATTCTCTTTTCCCCAACTGGCCAACTCAATGGCAACACAGTCTAGTGCAGGGTCCCATGGAAGGAAAGTCCCATTTTCCTGGTGGGCCAGGGACCAGGCAGTCACATTTAACACTAGTTCTTGCCCACTTATAAGACTTATTGATGAGCCCTGCAAATGCATTCCCAGGCCCCATTTCCCTGGTGGGTCTAATTCTAGAAAGTCTGGGAATAAGAATTACAATGACCTCCCCGGGGTCATTCCTTACGCCTTTCCCTTCCTGTTAAAGCCCCTCTTGAGCCTGAGTCCATGAAAGAGTCTAATGCTTCTATGTCCTTGACCTCCTCTAAAACTCTCTAACCTCCCTCTGTCATCAGAACGCAGCCTCGCCACAAAGCCTTCTGCAGGCAGCAGCGTCTGCTTAGCATGGATTAGCTTTGTTTGGGTTTCCATGCATTTGGGCTGTGGTTACCTTCTGTTTATGACAAATGACACAGATTTTCTATTTTAAGAGTCTATAAGACTCTTAAATTTTGAAAAAAAAAATAGGTCTGTTATTAAAATAATCTATACATCACGGTTTGGGCGGTGGGTACATATAAGTAGAATTCTAATTGGAAGGGGAACCTTCAAGTGGCTGAAGTCTGAGAATCGATTCCCTGGGGATGAGATGTGCCCGCGGAGGCTTCCCTGGCTGCCCTGAGCCCTGTCGCAACATCATCCCCAGGAGCAAGGTCACCCTGGGGGACGCACTTAATTCCGTCCAGCCTCAGTTCCGCCATGTATAAGATCACCTGCGTCACAGAGTGTTTATGAAGATTAAACGAGACAATACCGGTGAAGCATTTAACACAGAGCTGGTGCTAAAACTCTGCTGACTCAGACAGTCCAGAACCGGGGAGTGAACTGTGTCCGCCGCTCCCTCCCCTCCACCCACCACGTGCTGAGGTCCCAAGTCTGAAATGCAGACATGTGTCAAACTTCACCCAAAGAGGTCCTGATGGAGGCATTCTGGGATGAGGCCCAGGCATCAGGAGTTATGAAACTGTCTCCAGGTGTTTCTAACAGTCACCAGGATTGAGAACCACCGTGGGAACTAACCCCAGGGGATGTCCAGAGGCCAAAAAAGTATGGCTCCTGATACCACGTGCTTCAGGACCAGCCCTGGATGACAGCTGCTCTCATTCTTTCTTCCCGCCAGTAGAATGTGCAGAGATGGGGAAAGGTGTCCAAAGAGGGCTGACATTGGAGTTCCCATCATGGCTCAGCTGTAACGAACCCGATTAGTATCCATGAGGATGCTGGTTCGATCCCTGGCCTCGCTCAGGGGGTTAAGGATGGGGGGTTGCCATGAGCTGTGGTGTAGGTCACAGAGGTGGCTCGGATCCCACGTTGCTGTGGCCGTGGCTGTGGCCAGCAGCTGCAGCTCTGATTCAGCCCATAGCCTGGAAACTTCCATATGCCTCAGGTGGGACCCCCCCACCCCAAAAAAAGACAAAGAGGGCTGACTTCGTTTTTTCTAGGAAAGAGGAGTTCATTGCTTCCCAGGATCTGGCTTCAGAGTGGAGTCCTGAGTTGCTAAAGGCATCAGGACCTGACCTACTTCTCAGGTAGCCCCATGCCAGGAAAGTCTGAGCAGCATCTGTCTTCTCGTGAAGCCTCTAAAGAAAGCTGGGCTCACCACCACCATGCCACACGAGGCAACAGCAATCCCAGGGGGCATCAGGGAAGCAGAGGCAGGAAAGCCCACTCTCCCTTCCTCCTATGGGGAAAGATCTCAAAAAAAAAAAAAAAAAAAAAACCTGTTTCCTGACCATCTGTTATCTCCAGACCCCACAACAGACTGAGCACGCATCACACACCCCTTTCCCAGACCAGGCAGGGAAAGCTTAAGTGGAGCTGACCCACAGTCTTTGGGCTCCAAAGCCGCTTTGCTCCTCCAGCCCTCCACACCTCTACTGGACATCTCATCTCGACCAAGAGTGGGCCTGCAAGGCACGTGCAATAAAACAAACGCAGCAAGGATTTGCAGAGCCCACTGCCACGGGGCCAGTATCATTTCTGAGCAGGGCCTGCTCTTCTTGGTCATCTCCTTGGCTCACCCCGCCGGGTGGGAGGCGATGGCTCCCTGCCACGCGCTGCTCATTCATTAAAGGCCCTGGTTCCTCCCTGCCATTCTAATTATGCACAGCGATAATAAAGAAGCTTTCTCCCTCACCAAAGAAGCCTATTTATGCGACAAGAGAGCATTTCGCCCCCTCAAGATTGAGTCGTCACTCAAAGCCTTGTTGGGATCAAAGTCACATCTCTTCGGGGACTGATGGAGCCCCACCCGCCTCCCCCTTCAGCTCCCGCCCACTCCTGAACATCCGCGTTTCTAGAAGCGCCACTTCCCTGCAGAGTGGGCTGGATGTGGATGCCATTCCCCACGCCTGTGCCCCCTCACAGCTTGCTGAGAGTCACTCAACACAGTTGGACATTTTCTGAGCACCAGGGAGCAGAGTATGGAAATGAAAGACACAGTCCTGGACCCTGTTGGGAGAAAAGGCATTGAGAGAAAGAGCACAAGCTTTTAGGTTTGTACCCCAACTCCAGAATTTATTGGCTGGGTGAATAGATTCATCGGCTAAGCAACATTACAAATTTTTCAAAGGTCTCAACTGCCCCATCAACAAAATGGGTATAAATAACACCGACTTCATAGGTTTGTTGAGGGCGTCAATGGAACAGTCACATAGAAAATTGGAATGAACACTAGTTGGGATTACCAATGGTTAGTACCAAAAGTTTCAGGACCACACAGGCAGGATCTCATCCAGATGGAGGAGTCCGGGTAGGCTTCCCAAGAAGTGATACCTGAACTGAGTTTTGAAGGATGAATAGGAGTTTGCTAGAGAAAGTGAGGATGTTCCAGACAAAGGGAACTGCATGATGGCCAAAGATGAAAAGGCTCTAGGAAATGCAAGACATGGTGTGGGAAACATGCATGGGGATGAGTTGGGGGGGCTGGTACCTAGGGACCACAGAGATAGGAGACGCAGCTGCAGAGGCGGCTGTGGACATGGCATTAGATCCCATGGCCACAGCCCTGACTGGTGATTCCCAGATCATCACTTTGACTAGTTCTTGGCTCCTTTGGAAGCCACAGTTCCGCATCCCTCTGTAGTTTGGTGGCCATAGGGAAGTGGGCAGCCACACTCTTATCAGCCCTATTAGTCGTGTACTCATTCATTCAGACACCAGCACAATTCCCTGAGGGCCCAGCAAGTGCTGGGAGAGGCTGTACAGCTGGGCCACCTCCGAACCCTCTCTCAGTCCATTTCCAACTGTACAACACGGGCCTCGCATCTTTCTCTTCAGTAATGACTCCTTCATAGAGTCATTCATCCAACAACAAATGTGATCAGAGCAAATGAGATAATTCAATGTTCTCAAATTTCAGTATAAACTAAGTCCTCAATAAACACCACTATTTAAAATGGTTGATGGAGAGGATTGGATTAAGATGGCAGAATAGAAGGACTGGAGCTCAACTTCTCTCCTGAAAAACAGCAAAACTACAACCAAATGCCGAGCAGCCTTCAACCAAACTGACTGTAAACTTCCAAAAAAGATATTCTACTCCAGAAGACAAAGAGGAGACCACACCAAGACGTAGGAGGGGCGATTACGTGATAGAAGCTACCCCATACCTCCCAGGTGGGAAGGCCCACAGACTGGAAAGTAACTGCATCACAGAGACTCAGCTACAGGACTGAGAGTTCTGAGCCCCACGTCAAAACCCCACACCTGGGGATCAGGCACAGGGAGAAAGAGCCCCCGGAGCATCTGGCATTGAAGGCCAGCGGGGCTTGTGTGCAGGAGCTCCACAGGACTGGGGGAAACAGAGACCCCACTCTTGAAAGGCACACACAGACTTTCACGTGCACTGGGTCCCAGGGCAAAGCAGTCTCCACAGGAATCCAGGTGGAACCTTATTGCAATTCTTGGAGGATCTCCTGGGAAAATAGGGGTGACTGTGGCTTGTTGTGGGGGAAGGGCATTGGAGGTGAAGTTCTCGGGAACATTCATCAGCCTGCATTTCTCTGGAGGGGGCCATTTCTGGGAAAATCTGGTCCCTCCCATCAGCGCTGAGAAGCCTCAGGCCAAACAGTAATCCAGGTGGGATCACAGCCCCACCCATCAGTAAACAGGCTGCCTAAAGACCCCTCAGGCACACAGCCAGCCTCTAATCTCATCCGGAGACAAAGCCCCACCCATCAGAGGGAGAGGAATCAAGTCCACTTACCAGTGGGCAGGCTTCACTCCCTCCCATTGGAAAGCCTACAGCAAGCCCCGCCCATACCAACTTTAGTCACAGAGGAGGCAAAGGCCAGAACTAAGAGAGGCTACAACTCTATTGTTGGCAAAAAGGTCACCACACCAAAAACCTATAAAAATGAAAAGACAGAAAACTATAACACAGATAAGGGAGAAACAGAAAAGCCCAGAAAAACTGCTCAGTGATGATGAGATTATCAGCCTCTCAGAAAGAGACTTTAGACTGTTCATGCTGAAGATGATGCAAGGCATTGGAAATAGACTGGAGGCAAAGATTGATAATTTACAGGAAACACTGAGCAGAGAAATACAAGCTGTAAAAATTAAATAAGAAGAGATGCAAAATACAATAACTGAAATAAAAAATTCATTAGAAGCAGCCAACAGTAGAATACAGGAGGCAGAAGAACGAATCAGCGAGGTGAAGGACAGATTAGTGGAAATCACTAACTCGAAAGAGAAAAGAGATAAAAGATTGAAAGGAAATGAGTGGAGTCTCAGAGAACTCTGGGATAATGTTAAACGCACCAATATCCATATTATAGGGGTGCCAGAGGGAGAAGAGAGAGAGAAGGGGACAGAAAAAATATTTGAAGAGATAATAGCCGAAAACTTCCCTAATATGGGAAAGGAACCACTCAGTCAAATTCAGGAAGCGCAACGAGTACCATATAAAATAAACCCAAGGAGGAACACCCCGAGACACATATTAATCAAAATGAC
>PVHT021183705.1:13576829-13645848 GCA_004024745.2 Catagonus wagneri | reverse complement strand
TATCAGCCTCCCAGAAAGAGACTTTAGACTGTTCATGCTGAAGATGATGCAAGGCATTGGAAATAAACTGGAGGCAAAGATTGATCATTTACAGGAAACACTGAGCAGAGAAATACAAGCTGTAAAAAGTAAACAACAAGAGATGCAAAATACAATAACTGAAATAAAAAATTCATTAGAAGCAGCCAACAGTAGAATATAGGAGGCAGAAGAACGAATCAGTGAGGTGGAGGACAGATTAGTGGATATCACTAACGCGGAAGAGAAAAGAGATAAAAGATTGAAAGGAAATGAGCTGAGTCTCAGAGAACTCTGGGATAATGTTAAACGCACCAATATCCGTATTATAGGGGTGCCAGAGGGACAAGAGAGAGAGAAGGGGACAGAAAAACTATTTGAAGAGATAATAGCTGAAAACTTCCCTAATATAGGGAAGGAACCACTGAGTCAAATTCAGGAAGCGCAACGAGTACCATATAAAATAAACCCAAGGAGGAACACCCCGAGACACATATTAATCAAAATGACCAAAATTAAAGACAAAGAGCAAATTTTGAAAGCAGCTACAGAAATGAAACAAATGACATACAAGGGAACCCCAATAAGGTTGTCAGCACATTTTTCAGCTGAAATTCTGCAGGCCAGAAGGGAGTGGCATGATATACTTAATGTGCTGAAAGGGAAAAACTTCCAACCAAGATTGCTTTACCCTGCAAGGCTCACATTCAGATTTGAAGGAGAGATCAAAACCTTTACAGATAAGCAAAAGCTAAGAGATTTCTGCAACACTTAACCAGCTTTACAACAAATCTTAAAGGAACTTCTCTAGTCAGAAAAGAAAAGGCCATAACCAGAAACAAAAACATCACAAATGACAAGGCTCACCAGTAAAGGCATATATATACAGTAAAGACACTAAATCATCCAGCACAACTATGCTGCCAAATTCAGAAATCATGAGAAGAGAGCACAAATGCAGGTCACTGGAGACGCATGTGCAATGAAGAAACCAGCAACTTAACAGAGTCTTATTTGTATATAGACTCCTATATCAAAACTTCAGGGTAAAAAAAAAAAAAAAAGAGGAGGAACAAAAACCCCAAACAGTTATTACAATGGCAATAAGAACACATATATCACTAATTACCTTAAATGCTAACAGACTGAATGCGCCAACCAAAAGACAGACCAGCCGAATGGATACAAAAACAAGAAAACAACCAATGGATCACTGAAGAAATCAAAGAGGAAATTAAAAAATACCTAGAAGCAAATGACAACAAAGACACAACACTCCAAAACCTCTGGGATACAGCAAAAGCAGTTCTAAGAGGAAAGTATATAGCAATACAAGCCTACCTCAGGACAGCTGAGGTAAAAAAGCTCAAATAACCAACCGAACTTTATATCTAAAGCAGCTAGAGAGGGAAGAAGCCAGGTCATGGAAACAACCTAAATGCCCATCGACAGAGGAGTGGATAGGGAAGATATGGTACATACACACAATGGAATATTACTCAGCCATTAAAAGGAACGGAATAACAACATTTATAGCAACATGGATGAACCTAGAAATTATCATGCGAAGTGAAACCAGTCAGACAATTAGCAACACCCAATGCTACCACTTACATGTGGAAACTAAAGAGACACAATGAACTTCTTTGAAGAACAGACAATGACTCACAAATTTTGGAAAACCTTGGTTTTTCAATTAAGACAATCGGGGGGATGGGGGGATGCACTGTGGGTTTGGGACACAAAGTCTATCGAATTGACTTATGGTCTTTGTATACCTATAACTGAAATAAAATTCATTGTTAATAAAAAAAATAAACAAAAAAAAAATAGTGGGCAAACCAAAAAAAAGGAAAATAAAATAAAATGGTTGATGGAACTCCCGTTGTGGCTCAGTGGCTTAAGAACCCGACACAGTGTCCATAAGGATGCAGGCTTGATCTGGTATCAGTAGATGCAAACTATTGTCCTTGGAATGGATAAACAATGAGATCCTGCTGTATAGCACTGGGAACTATATCTAGTCACTTATAATGGAGCATGAAGGAGGGTAAATGAGAAAAAGAAAAAAAAAAGATGCAGGTTCGATCCCTGGGCTGCTCTGTGGGTTAAGGATCCAGCGTGACTGTGAGCTGTGGTGTAGGTCTCAGATGTGGCTTGGATCTGGCGTGGCTGTGGCTGTGGCTGTGGCATAGGCTAGCAGCTGTAGCTCCAATTCAGCCCCAGCCCAGGAACTTCCATGTGCCACAGGCACAGTTATAAAAAGTAAAAAATAATAAAATTTTTAAAAGGTAAAATGTTTGGAGTTCCCATCGTGGCTCAGTGGCTAACAAACCTGACTTGTATCCATGAGGACGCGGGCTTGATCCCCGGCCTCACTCAGTAGGTTAAGGATCTGGAGTTGCCACGAGCTGTGATATAGCTCACAGATATGGCTCGGATCTGGTGTTGCTGTGGCGTAGGCCAGTGGCTACATCTCCAATTCGACCCCTAGCCTGGGACACTCCATATGTAACCTGCCCTAAAAAGACAAAAAAAAAAAAGGTAAAATGTTTTTTGGAGTTCCCCTGTGGCACAGCCAGTTAAGGATCCAGCATTGTCACTGCAGTATCTTGGGTTGCTGCCGTGGTTCAGGTACAATCCCTAGCCTGGGAAACACCCACATGCCATGGATGCAGGCAAAAAAGAACATTTTTTTATTATGACTATCTGCCAAGATAGTAAGACTCCCATCTCCAAAGTCCAAAGCACCACCTCCAGAAGTACCTCCAACCCAGGCAAACCCCCCGCCTGCCGTGCCTCTCCCACCCTCCCCCCACCCTGAGCAAATTCCTAGGTTTCTACTGCCCACACCTAGCCCTGACTCAGTCACAGTGGGAGCTGGTCCAGCCTGAACCACCCTAGGGTCCCTCCCAGTTCATCTCATCCTTCTAGGGTTCTGAGTGTCAACCAACTCCATCTTGCTGGGGCGGGATTGAAGGTCATTCCGCCTTTTTGGGTCCAGTGCTCCAGCGGTTAAAGGGTAGCCCTTCTGATTTTGTAAATTAACTACTTTAAATGTCCTATTAAGGAAATCTGCAAACACATACAAAGCAAATGGAACAGTAAGGAACAGTCATGAGAGTTCCCACTGTGGCACAACTGGATCAGGGGCATCTGGGGAGAGCTGGGACACAGGTTCCATCCCCGGTCCGGCACAGTGGGTTAAGGATCTGGTGTTGCTGCAGCTGTGGCTTAGGTTGCAGCTGCAGCTTGGAGCTGATCCCTGGCCCAGGAACTCCATATGCCAAGGCGTGGCCAAAAAAGGAAAAAAAAGGGAAACAGTCACAAACCTACCACTACCCAGTTTCAGCAACTATCAACCTGCCATTCTTGTTTCATGGGCACCTCCCCCACCCCCCACCGGATTTGTTGGGAAAAGTTTTATGGCCAGCCTTTCTAGCACATCCCACCCCAGGGTTCCCACTGCTCACAAGTCCTAGCACAATTTGATGCCTCTGGCACCAAGAGAATCCTTGAATCAAACCCCTGAAGAACAATCATTTTCGGTTCCCTAGTAGAATAGTAATCACTGGCCCACATGGGGCTACACAGGATGGTGGTGAAGGGCTGAAGCCCTGGAACCAGATGGCGGGGGTCCAAATTAATACTTACTAGATGTGTGACCTTGGATAGGTTATTCAACCTATGTTTAGATTTCCTACCCGGTAAAAGGGCAGGGGCTGGTAACAGGTTTGTTTGAGGCTTTAAAAAACAAAATAAAACCTGTTCATTGCCCAGCACAGAATATGCAATGAGGAAACCTTAGAAATAGATGTGTTAGGTGGTGGGTGAGCAGGCTGTGCTCCTGTGAGGTACTATTAATATCCCTCATCTTATAGATGAGGGGATTGAGACCGGAGAGAAGCGGTGAGCTGCCAGGGACAGTCTGCTCTGTGTCCCAAGTCCATGTGCCTGGAATGTGTCACAGCACATCTTGAACTGCAGATCACTGGAAGTGAAAAAACACTCTAGAACAGACACAGGCGAACAGTGGCAGGTGGTCCAACACATCCAGGACATCTCCCCATTCTAGATGAGCTCTCTTAGCCTGAGGAGAGACAACTACACTGTGTGTGTGTGTGTGTGTGTGTGTGTGTGTGTGTATACGCGCGCACACACACACACGCGTGTGCAGGATAGGGGTGCTGAATTCCACTTTGCCAAAGTGATTTGGGGGGAGGAGGGAGAAGCCAGTGCACATTCCTGCTCACGCTTCTGATTTGACAAACCCTATGGCCAATCTTGCAGCGGATGCAGACACCCACTATTCTAGCATGAGAGGCAAGACACTGGTTCACTAACTTCAGCTTTAGCAATTCTTAGCAGTTCTGACACCCCTCCCTATCATTCTAATTTTTTTTTTCCAATTTAAAGCAAATGGGGAAAAGACAGATCAATCCAGCTGCTGAGGCATGTTCAGACAAAGACAGCCTCCAGCCCACTGCCCCCTTTCTCCAGCTGAGGAAGGGCTGGGGAAAGGGGTCAGATGCGGATGCTCTGTTTGGGCACCGCCTGGGCTCCCTCCCAGGAGTGAGCCTTGTCAGGATCACCCGCTCCCCCCAGCACCCCCCCACCACTGCAGTGCCGTGTAGGAGGCACCTCCCAGATCCGCAGGAACAATGGGCTGGGGAGGGGGCAGGTGCGGCTCCGAGCGAAGCAGAGGGCGGGGGACGCGGCCACCCGCAGCAAGCCCGTGAGTGCACTTACGGTGGTTGTGCTGCCACCGGACTCAGTCTCCCCAGCTCTGGTGGGGTCCCCCGCAGAGCCCAGCTTCCCTTTCCTGGATAAATTTCCCTTATGTCCCAGGCATTTTAATCTCACCCTTGCTAGGAGGCTTGCCTTGTCGCTCCGGAGGAAGTCGCCGGGCCACGCTCCGCTCTGGCAGCTGCTCCCGCTAGGGCTCTGCAGGTCAGGGACGAGCGGCGCCCTCTGTGCGCCCAACTTTCCCCACTTGGAACCCACAATCCTGGCCAGCCCGTGCCCTCGACAGGCGAGGTCATGATTTATAGCCTTAGGCTCCAAGAGGTGCCTCTCCTCTTCCCCCACACCCCCAGATCCTCTCTCGGTCCTCACCCACCCTCCCCCCCACTTTCTGGACCCTAAGCACGCTTCCTAAAGAAAGCGGCCCTGGTACATTTGCGAAATGTGAGCATCTGTCCTCTGCACCGGGCGCCACCTCCTGCCCAGGCAAGAGGGGACAGTGGAGCCCCAGCCGCTTTCCTCCTCCTCAGCCCAGAGAATCCCCAGAGATGGGCGGGGATGGCGAGTGGGCTGCAGTTCGGCGGGAGCTACAGCCCCCACTCCCGGCGCTTACGTCCGGCCTGGGCTGGGTGAGAGAACAGGTCCAAATATCTGACTGCCCCTGGCTCCCACTCCTGCCTCGCTGAGTCACGAAAATGAGCCGCTAGGGATACAGGGCCACCCCGAGGCCGGCCGTTTAACTGGCCAGCGCGGGCGTTCCCGCACAGCGTGCAGAGAATGGGCTTGGGGGAAGGCAGTTCTCATCCGGACTCGCATCGGGCCCCGAAGGAGGCAACACCCCGCGGCAGTGACAGCGGCTTGCCCGGGCGGGGGCCCGCGGTCCGCTCCGCAGTGTCCACACCGCAGCTGAGAGCAGAGCACGTGACCGGCGGAGCCACCTCCAGCCCCCTGGACTCCAAGCCTCTCCGCGGTGCTGACCCGAGCCCTGCCCGCTAGGCCAGGATGGGGCGGGGGCGCCCACTCTCCCGCGGCCCCCAGCGGGGGGCCGCAGGGCGCCGGGCCGATAGCGTTTCATCCTCTCCCCGGTCCGCCTCGCGCTCACCTCGGGGCCCCGTGTCGCTGGCGCCGGCTTCCTTGTCCGCCATGGTCGCGCAGCCCCGGCCCGCGAGAGGACCCTCCCGCGCAGCGCCAGTGCCGGTGCGGGTCCCAGTCCCGTCTCCTCCGCGGCTCTCGGGCCAGGTCTGAGCCGCAGGGTAGCGGGGGCACTGCTCTGACGCGGCTGCCGCCGCAGCTCAGGCCCCTCCCTGTGCTCCTCCCGGGCCCGCCCCGCGCCCCGCCCGGCCGAGCCGAGGTCCAATAGGAAAGGCAGACTCGGCGTACCGCCCAGCCTCCCGCCCAGATCCGCAGCTCCTAGCCCGGCCGCTCCTCTCCCGGACTCGCCCCTGAGCCGGCAGCGGCCCGGGGTGGTGGCGCGGCCCTGGACCCGTGGCTCGCCAGTCGGCCGGACGCAGGCGCGCGCCGGACGCTCAGATGGGCAAGCTGCTGGGACCAGATTTTGCGCCCCCTCGGCCCCGCTGTGCGTCCGGCCTTTGGAACAGCACGGGGCTGAAGCCCTGCAGCACGCACCGCAGAGGCACCCCTCTCTCCCCAGGACGCGCGCTCCAGTTTATTTCTCTCCCTCAGGGTCCCAGAGGAGCGGTCAATGCAGAATCTGGCGCGGCCAGTGCTCAGGCCGCAGACCGAGGACATGCGCAGGGGCCGCGCTCTGGCCACCGCCGCGGGCGTCTGCCTCCAGGCAGCCTGCGGGACTCCATGGCAACTCGGGACCCCAGGAGGCGCTTGCCGGAGGCTGCGGAGGCTGTGTGGAGCCTTTCCATATATGGGCTCCAGCCAGGGCCCTCCTTAGAAGTCTGAGAATACAACATTAATAATTCAGGGAATGGGCAATCAATGATTCATTCTCCCTGTCCTCGGGCTCCGTTACACATGCGCCGCGGGCACCTGTTCGGTCCTGGCCAGGGGGCTTCTGAGTCGCTGTTCGATGTAGCAACGAGGGCAGGGCGATGATGAGATTCTAATGATCACACTTACTACATCCTTGCCCTTGTGCCTAACGCTAAATGCTTAAGAGCTTAATCTCATTTTCTCCGAGTAACTCTAAGAGGAAGGGGACCAGAGGTCCTCATTTTGCAGAGTAGGAAACAGGCTTGAGAGTGTTAAGAGATGGTTCCAAGAACACACACAGCAAGTGCCCAGGCTAGAATCCTCACCCAGATCAAATCCACCGGCTTTCCGCTTATACCCTGAGATGGGCCTCAGTTCCTAAACGCATTTGGGGGGGGGCTTAAGCACACAACCCCTTTGTGGAACAGGTGGTGGACAGAGTGCTGCAGGGAGAGCCCAGAGACCAGGGTCTGCTCAGAAGGGAATGGTAGGGTGATGAGTTAAAAGGATGAACTGGTCCTCTATCTGCCTGCATTACAAATCCCAAATGTGCAATCTTTGGCTGTGTCTGAGACCATGGGAGAATTATTTAACCTCTCCGATCCTCAATATTTTCATCTGTGGATTGGGTACAATGGAACTCCCTAAGACTGAAGAGAACCAGATGAGATGATGCGTGTAATATGCTTTGCTTGGGATTTGCTGCATGCTAAACAATCCAAAAACTATTAGGTATTATTGAGCCATAAGATTTTTTTAAAGTGGACAGTGGTCAGCTGGGCAGGGCAATGGGCTGTAGAGGAATATGGGAGAGAGACTCCCAGGGTAGAGAACGGTGTTCCCACAGAGCACCCTCCCCTTAGAGGCGGCTTGCTTGCCCCGCCATCTCAGAGGCAGACCCAGGGGACGGTCTAGAGGCCAGGAGTGCGTGGCACCCAAACGCAGACAAGAGGTTGAGGCAGCTGTGCGAGCAGACTCGGGGGGAGAAGCGCAAGTGCCCCCCCCCTTGTCCCCACATCCACCCTATAGCTGCCTTCCTGGTTCTGCTCATATATCTCTGCTAAGTAAAGATGACTGAGCTGGGAAGAGCAGAAGATGAGAAGGCAGGGACTGCCGCCAGCACTCTGTCCGCTGAGTATCGGTGTCACACAGACACAAGCCTGGGCAGTGATGGCAGAAAGTGCTTTCTATAAACATGGCAACATGGCTCTGATTCAGTCTCTCTTATGCTCAAAACCATGCTGGGCTTCCCTCATGTGCAGGAAACAGCGCTCTTTTTTTTTTTTTTTTTGGTCTTTTTAGGGTTGTACATGAGGCATATGGAGGTTCCCAGGCTAGGAGTCCAGTCAGAGTTATAGCCACTGGACTATGCCACAGCCACAGCAATGCTGGATCTGAGCCGCATCTGCGACCTACATCACAGCTCACGGCAATGCCGGATCCTTAACTTACTGAGCAAGGCAGGGATCGAACCCGCATCCTCATGGATACTAGTCAGGTTTGTGAACTGCTAAGCCATGACGAGAACTCCAGAAAAAGCCCTAACTCTTTAGAGAGACCTTCAACACCTTCCACAATAGTGAGCCGAGCCTTCCTCTTCCGTAGTCTTTTTCCCAAGAAGCCTGTCCTCCACCAGCCTTCCTCAGCCATGGACACAGGCTGCCTCTGTCTCCATGTTTGGCACCCCCTTCACTTCTCTCCTTGTACCCGACCCCATGCAGACATCCTTCGGGGCCCCAGTCCAAAGCCACCAGTCCAGGGAAACTTAGGACACCACCCCCGACCCCTAGGCTCCCACGGTATTCTACATACTCACTCCCTTCCATTTTTCTCCTCGCTCTACACTGCCGGCTGCTGGGGCAGCTCAGCACTCAGGAGGCCCCTCCATCCATCTGCAGGGGTGCTCACCTCCGGACTCACGGCCAGACCTTCCTCCAGGGCTCCAGGCCCCCTGAGAGTCTCCTCAGGGGGCCTCCCAGGTCCTTCCAACTCAACCAAAGCCCAGCTCACCCTCTCCTGCCCTCCCCCCTGGGGGCCGGCTCCCAGTAAAGGCAGCACCACACACCCGGCTATCAGTTTTCATGGCTCCTTCTGTATCCATCCAAGTTTGTTCAGTCTCCAAGTCAAGTGTTGCCCAGTTGACCTCAAAAATTTCCTCTCCATCCTTACTGTCACCTTCTTGTCCAGGTGCCATCACTTCTCACTGCCTATGAATCTGCAGGGCCCCCTCACTGGTCGGTCCCCCGGCCCCCTCAGTCCACTCCTTAGGAATCTGGTCCACCCCGCCCACCTCTCCAGCTCCATCTCTCACCTTTGACTTCTTTCAGTCCCTCCCGACCCCCCCCTTGTCTCTCTTATGCTGGAATTTCAAACACCTCAAAATGCATTTGATGTCTGAACCATCCTCCTTTCATCCAGCCACCACCCGCAACCTGGAGAACTCAGCGTGGATCTCCTCAACCCAGGAAGCCCACTCTGAACCCCCGCTCTGGCCTGCAAGCCCCTCCTCGGTGTCCTCTCACAGCACCCTGTCCCTCCCTATCAGGGTCCTCACCCCTAGCATCAAGGCATTGGCCTTGACAGCCTGTCAGAACCAGCAGGACCCTCAACGGCCCCCACTCTTCTGCCTGTCACCTGCTGTGGGAAAGCCTTGGGCACCATCTCCCCTCTTCGTGGATGCCCCCAGCCGCAGTGACAGGAGAGTATGGGCGAAGGATGGGCGATGACACGCAGGCCCCATGCCGTGGGCAGAGAGCAGGCAGTTTTGATTTTCAGGGAGCGTGAAAGGCAACGCGCACTGTGCCTTAGGTTTGCCCTCACGGCTTTAATCGTCACAGAAATTAAGAATCGCCCTGGTGAGCACACGCTCAGCCAGCCAGGTGACAGGATGGGCCACATGCACCGTCTCCCCTAATTCTCACAGTGGCCAGCGCTGCTTTACAGGAGAGGATGTGGAAACATACGAAGGTCAAGGCGCCTGCGCGGCATCCTCGGGCCATCAGGACCAGGGCTGGGATTCAAGGCCAGGCCCACCTCGGCCACTGGACATCAGGAAGGGCTCCCGCTGTCCTTCCTTGATGCCCATGGTCTCTTCCCCAGCAGCTGCCGGAGTGAAATGATGTCAGCACTAGCTCCCAGATCCTTCATAACTGGCCTCCAATATTCTCGATTCCTAGTCCTTCAACTCCCCGTCCCTCGAGTCAAAACATCACCCATCCGAATATGTCAACTCTGGCCCCACCTCGGGGCCTCTGCTCTCATGGGTCACCCTGTCTGGGACGCACTCCCCGCGTGCCTTGCTCCCCCCTTTACTCCGGGAACTGTCACCTGCCCAGGCCATTCTCTGGAAGGCTGCTGCCGCCTCCCCACTAAAAAGTCAGCCCCACAGAGTAGGATCTCGGACTGTGGTGTTCAGTCTTGTGTCCCCGGGTCCAGAGCAGTGCCTGGCACACGGCAGGCCCTCAGTTCGTGCTTGAGGATGGATGGACTGACTCAGTCAGCAACACCGGAACACAGCAGGCTTTGCCCAGCCGGAAGGACCAAGCCCGCCCTGGGGACAGGGGTTCTCAGCCGTGTCAGAGCATGGCCAGATCTGTGGGAGGTCCACTGACAGCAGGTCGCCTCCAGCCCCCTCCCCCTCACAGTGCTCCCTGTGGACGCCCCACAGCATCTTTCATTCCCCTCACGCTGGTCACTCCAGCCACGTCGGTCTCAGAGGTTCCCAAAGAGCCCACGCCTCCGCTGGGAGCCAGCCTCCACTCATTTTGTCAGGTAAGCCCCTTCTCCTCCTCCACGTCTCGGCCGAGATGTCACTCCTTTCAGGAAGTCCTCCAAGACAGCATGAGGCCCTTCTCTGTCCTCTGCACCTGGCTCCCCAGGTGTTCCTACCCTAGCACTTGCCACAACTCAGGGCTCAGTATTATTATTAACCCGTTGTACAGAAGACAAGACCGAGGCCCCAAAAGGCCACCTCGTTAAGATGCTGCAGAGTTGGAGTTCCCATCGTGGCTCAGTGATAATGAACCTAACTTGTATCCATGAGGATACAGGTACGATCCCTGGCCTCGCTCACTGGGTTAAGGATCCGGCATTGCCCTGAGCTGTGGTGTAGGTCGCAGACATGCCTCAGATCTGGCCTTGCTGTAGGCCGGCAGCTATAGTTCTGATTCAACCCCTAGCCTGGGAACTTTCATGTGCCGCAGATTCAGCCCTAAAAAAACAAACAAATTAAAAAACACTGCAGAGCTGAGACTAGAACTCTGAGACAAGAACTTGGGTTCTTCCAACTTCGGGTTGCCTCCTCCCCCTCTAGGTGGAGGCTCCCCGTGGGCGGGTGGGCCACAGCCACATTTGTAGCACCCAGACCCTGGCATAATTCCTGGAACAGATAGTTAAATGTTGAGGGAAAACAGCCTCCTCATCTCCAGGCCCGCAGCTTTCTCCTCCTCTCCGGCATCCTCCTCACCCACCAGCCCACCTCCCTGCCCTCCGGGCCGTCTTCGCTCCTCCACCCAAACAAAGACACCCCCTCCCCCTTCCAATATCGATACATGCAAATAGAAGCCAAAGCCAGAGCCCAGAGGCTGCCCCAGCCACCTGCTCCCCTGGACAGATAGCCAGGGCACCTTGTCACCTGCACCCACTGCCGACAATGAGAAGGGCTGGACACACAGTGGGGGAGTGGGTGGCCGTGGACGGTGGCTGAGTCCTCCAGCCCCTGGCTCAGACGAAACCGCAGAATATATGCTGATGGATCTACCACTGAGGGCGCTGGTCCTGCGGGCTCATGGGGACCCAGGACAGGGGAAGTGCCACCAGAGAAAGCACAGTGGGGCAGAGCACCAGGTCACGTGGAGTCAGCCGGACCACAGTCCAGATCTGGGCTGAGTCACTCCCCGCCCCCTTCAGGTGCCCTGGGGACATACCTCCCTGGGTCTTTCTTCATCTGTAAAAGAGGCGGATAATTGCAGCTATAGGATAATTATGGAGGTGATATATGTAAAACACTCAGTATAGGGCCAGGCTACATCTGTCATAGTACATAGGACTTATTTAATTTGAAAATTTGCACCACAAAAATGCCTATTCCTTGTGCATGATAAATTATAGAATGGGATCTAAGCAAAATTTTCTTGGCAGGTGAAGACACACAGCACAGAAGATATGGGGATGAATGCTTATTTTTTTTTTTTTGGAAAGTTTATCCCCCAAAAAATGTTTTGAAGTTTGAGAAATACTGACACTCATCCAGATCTGAGCTTTTATGTGGGAAGTTTCCAGTAAAAGTTGCTTTGGACTTTATGATAAGCCACCAGAATTTTGTCTATAAACTCAATGTCATAAAAGTGATTCCTTTATAACAAGAGCAAGATTCAGATGAGCTCAGGCAACATAAAAACTTATAGGAAGAGCCTGGATGTGTGTCAGGTCCTTGACCTCTGATCTTTGCTACATTAAAAAAAAAAAAAAAAATCCAGCCTTGGAGTTGAATCACAGTGCACAGTTTATCCACCCTTTTCTCTTGGATTTCCATCACATCTGGTGTGAGTCAGCCCCTCCATTAACATTCCAAACCCCACTTCACATATACAACAGGGGCTGCAGCATGACTCTTCCAGGGGAAAAATTCAAAGGCCAGGGGAAATTATTCCTCAAAATATTGCAATCACTCAGGCCTACAATGTAAACTTTAGAAATGTCTGCTCAGGTAGCGAAGGGTTATCCAAATATTTTTGGTAAGTATTTTAAACAGCAGAACAAATGTCTGTGGTTACTCTCGCAGCAGCGTTCTTAGAACTGCTCAACCCTGGGCCCTGCAAGCTCCTGATTCATAATAAAATGGAACATACTGGAAGTCACATCTCAAGGGGGACATGGCAGAGTGCAACCAGGCTCAGAGAGGGAAAACTGAAATGATGGCATGGCCAGGAGAGCTTTCTCAAGTGCTGCAAGGAAATAGAGACCATTAGAGCCAAAAGGTCTCGTGTTACAGAGAAAAACTTCTTCTGAATCCTCTCTAGGCACAGCCCCGTGCCTAGCTCACCGTCGCTGCACAATAAATATTTGTGAAAGAAATGAATGAATGGTCAAGCAAATCAATAACAGAGTGGAAGCCAAGGCTCTGAGCTGCTAAATCTCTTGTTCAAAGTCACACAATTAGTGACAGAGCTGAGACCAGACTCCAGCCCCAGGCCTCCCAGGTCCTCCTCTCTGCAAAAGGCCCAGCAGGATACTGGCTCTTGCTAACTGTGATTGATTGGTGATGACTGACTGGGACTCCAGGAGAGGCACTTAACTCGGTGGAAATGAGCACGGAAATGATTAGCAATGTCTGTCTGCTATAGGGACATGATGACATCCATGTCATGATGCCTTGACTTCAGGAATCCCTCCTCTCTCACTTTCTAGAATTCTTTAGTGAACAAAGAGTATTCTGCACCATGCAAAGGTAAAGCTGAGCCGATCCAGGCACCTACAGCCTCAAATGCCAGGAAAGCCTTTGAAAAATCACATCTCCCATAATCGCGGTGCTGCCTTGGACCCCAGTCCTGGAGCTGCCTATCTAGATGGTTCTCCTCCCCTATCCCAGGAGCGGTTGCATAGACAGAGGCAGGCTGGTGTGCTGGTCTACACAGTTGTGTGTTTCATTCCTGGTGGCAGACTCATCATTGCAGTACCTGCCTGGAGAAGAGATGCAGACAACACTGGGCTGAAAGGAAAGGAGCTCTGTCTTTGGGTCACCAAGTTCCTGAGCTCAGTCCCTGCGGAACCTTATTTCTGAGCCTCAGTTTTGTCACCTATAAAGTGGGGAGGTTACACGAGGAGGCTTTTAAGTCTTTCCTAAGAGCCCATGAAAAGATGTCCTTCAGTTCTGAAAGCCATAGACCCAGAAAGAGTGACTGAATAGTGCTCTTAATTATGAGACTCATTTAGCCTTTCCACAGATATTTACTGAGGTTTTACTGTGTACCACTGTTCTAAGCCTGGAGATTTAAAAAAAAAAAAAAGGAGTTCCCGTCGTGGCTCAGTGGTTAACAAATCCGACTAGGAACCATGAGGTTGTGGGTTCGACCCCTGGCCTTGCTCAGTGGGTTAAGGATCCGGCGTTGCTGTGAGCTGTGGTGCAGGTTGCAGACGCGGCTCAGATCCCGCGTTGCTGTGGCTGTGGTGAAGGCCGGCGGCTACAGCTCCTGTTAGACCCCTAGCCTGGGAACCTCCATATGCCGCCAGTGCAGCCCTAGGAAAAAGGAAAAAAGACAAAAAAAAAAGCCAAAATTTATACTCTTGGCCAAGTCTGTATCACTAATTGGGGGAAAGGGTTTCACAAACCCTTTAGGGAAACCGAGAATTGTGGCTCTTCTCCCCAGAACTATGCACTGATGTTTACTCACCACCCCATACAGCTTCAGGGTCTCAGCACCCTGAAGCCCACACAGCCAAAGACCCTTAGACATCAGATTAAGAGCAAAACTCCAAAGAATTTGCTGTTTAGCAATGAAACAAAATGGCGGCTCTTCCGCCCATTGTGTTGGGCAGGGGAGGCCAGGCCATTTAAGGAAGTGGCTGGTTGGCATGGGCAGGAGAGGGCGCTGGCATCAGACAGGCCTGATGATCCTGGGCAACTTATAGACCTTCTCAGAGCCTCTGCCTCTCCCTGTACGATGTGGGCAGTGATGGAGCCCACATTACAGGGTAGTCAGATCATTGGAGACAGGGCAGATGCGGGCTCCAACAGTGTCAGGCATGCAGGGCCAATGCCACCCCCGGCCCCAGGCAGCAGCTGGGGCTGCCACAGGCCGAGCCATTGCTTCAAGCCTGGCCCTTCTTCCTGCACCTCCCTCCAGCCCCAGCCTCAAAGATTTGCTCACCCTTTCTCCCTTTATTAGAAAACTCTAGCTCCACATGCTTGAGATGGATTTCCAATCTGGACAAAGCTCCAGGCCACGTGGGAATAAAGCACAGACAACTTGACCTAACCTAGGAGATGGAGATCTTCAGGGTCTTCAAGAACTTTGGGGGTTCAGGAAAAAAAAAGTAGCCTCTGGCTATAAAATACCTTCTGCTCCACATCTCCTTTCAGTTTTTACCTCCCCTTGGCCTTTTACTTCATTAACAAATGAGTGATGAGGAGTTCCCATCGTGGCACAGCGGAAACGAATCTGACTAGGAACCATGAGGGTTCGAGTTCCATCCCTGGCCTTGCTCGGTGGGTTAATGATCCAGCGTTGCCATGAGCTGGGCGTAGGTCATAGACGTGGCTCTGATCTGATGTTGCTGTAGCTGGCAGCTGTAGCTCCCATTCGACCCCTAACCTGGGAACCTCCATATGCCAATGGGTGTGGCCCTAAAAAAGCAAACAAAAACAAAAACAAAAACAAAAGCCACAAGTGAGTGATGAGCATCACTTTTGTGCAAGGCCAGCATCGCTACCCTGGCACAGATCACCTCTTATCAGCTTCCATCCCCCCAGCCCTCCAGCTGTCACTCTCCCTCCGCCTTCAGTCCAGCTTCCAGAAGCTGCCTGAGGGCTGGATGGGAAGTTTGTGCTTTTCCTCTGTCGGTAACCCATCCAGAGACTTCCCATTGGAATTAGGATCAAACCCAAGCCAGGACTAGGAGGCCCCGCAGAAGTGGCCCCGTCCACCCTGCCAGCCTGGTCCCCGTCACACCCTGTCCCTCCCCCCTGCCCCAGGCCTCTGCTAGCCCACGGGACACGTTTGTGGCAATAGAACAAGGAGCCCCTGGGAGTTCCCACTGTGGCCAGTGGTTTAATGATCCAACTTATCTCCGTGGAAGTGCAGGTCTGATCCCCGGCCTCGCTAGTGGGTTAAGGATCCTGTGTGGCTGCAGCAGCAGCGTGGGTCACAGCTCCCACTGGGATTCGATCCCTGGCCCAGGGAACTTCCATACACTGCGGGGACGGCCAAAAATAAAAGAACAGGTTGCCCTTTTCTCAAGACATTTCACTTCCAGCCACTAGAAATTCACCATAATATCCGGACTTAGTCAAAATAAAACACTCATTTCATGTGCCAGAAAATGGAGGTGAAAAGATATGCAGACCTACCATGTCTAGGATGCCCCCCCCCAGAAGCTGAACAGTTCGCCAGCTGCCCAGCCTTCTTTGGTTCTTTAGCAGGTCAAGCTCTTCCTGCGTCATCCTCTTCTGCCCCCACCTTCATCCCTTCTTTATATCATCCGCTGACTCACCTTAAAGGCTGGCTCTTTGGAGAGGTCGCCCTGGCCTCACCTGCTGTTCCATGTCTTATCATGCCACCCCATTTCTCCATGGCACACACATACTTTAAAGTTACTTTGCTTATTTGTTTATCGTGAGCCTCCCCCTGCTAGGCTGTAATCTCCCTATAGTAATAATGAACATTTATTAAGCACTTGCTGTGTGCTAGACACCGCCAGGCACTTTATTTCTATTGCCCCAGCCCAACTTCCCCACAATGCAGAAGAAGGAGCTATCCTATTATTGTCCCCATTTTAAAGACAAGGAAACCGAGGCCCACCATGGTTACCCAAAGAGTAAGCAGCAGAGTCAGAATCGGCACCTGAGCAGTCTGAGCTCAGCAGAGTACCCTGGTCTATCCTGCCTTTCTCGGAGATTGTGCAGGGCTGTGTCCCCCCAGACCTCGCCTGGCACCTGGCACCTAGCAGGGCCTCAAGAAATATGTTGAATGAATGAACAAATCAGCAAATTTGGAAGGCTGATTACAGTTTACAAAGCACCCTCACATCTCGCTTGAATCATAAAGCACTCAGAGGGAAGCGTCACTATTCTCAACATTTTTAAGATGAGAAAATTGAAGGCCTGGTGAAATCATGTGTAACTTTGGCTGAGATCGTGATTCAAAAGGGCTGCTTAAAGCCATTCATTTCTTTGCGGGTTTTATTTTAAAAACTGCATGTAGGAGATCCTGTTATGGCTCAGCAGGTTAAGAACCTGACATAGAGTCCATGAAGATACAAGTTTGATCCTTGGCCTTGCCAATGGGTTAAGGATTAAGGATCTGGCATTGCCGCCAGCTGTAGCACAGGCCGCAGGTGCAGCTGGGATCTGGCGTTGCCAGGTGTAGGCTGGCAGCTGCAGCTCCAATTCAACCACTAACCCAGGAACTTCCATATGCTGCAAGTTCGACCATAAAAAGAAAAAGAATAACAAAAATAAAACTTGCACGTACATTTTGCATTCTCATCAGTGATATAGCTACATTTGTTTTCTTTTTTTCTTTTTTTTTCTTTTTTTTTTTTTTTTGCTTTTTAAGGCCACACCTGTGGCATACGGAGGTTCCCAGGCTAGGAGCTGAATCAGAGCTGTAGCTGCTGGCCTACACCACAGCCCATAGCAACGCCAGATCCGAGCTGCATCTGCAACCTATACCACAGCTCACTGCAATGCCAGATCGTTAACCCACTGAGCAAGGCCAGGGATCGAACCTGCAACCTCATGGTTCCTAGTCAGATTCGTTAACCACTGCACCATGACGGGAATTCCTACATTTGTTTTCTAAACAAAACAAATATATCACATTTTTATTACTTGTTTTTAAAATGCCTTGTAGAAAATTTTAGAGAATGATGTAATGAACCCCCAGGTACCTGTCACCCAAGTTACTTAATTTTTAAAAAACCAACTCTTTGAGTGAAATTGGCTCTCCCAGGAAGAAATCTCAGTAGCTGTCATTTACACTTTTGGGGTAAATGCATTCATTTAATTTTCACAGCCCTCCCTCTCAAAAGTACACGTTAATACTGGCCTATATTTCAGATGGGAACACTGAGGTAAGTCATTTGTTGGAAGTCGTGAGCTAGAAGAGGCAGGACCAGGAGTCACCTAGAGCTGTCCAGCTTAACTACTTGGCAGTAAATACACTCTCTAAAACAAGTCAAGGAAACAGGACCACGCCCTCTTTCTTGTACACCTACAGTTTGCACTAAAAGTCACACTATTTCCAAAAGCATCTCACTCCCAGTCAGCCCATCTGGCCATCCATTCATCCTCTCCCACCTTCTTTCACATTCGTTTTCCAGTTCCATCAGACATGTGCAGACCCCTCCCCACACTTGCACACACACACTATCCAGACACAAACCCAGCCCTCCAGGAGCTCCCAGTCTCCATGGGAAGGAGAGAAACACACAGGCACAAGCAAAATTCAAGCAGACCTTGCTTGACTATTGCCCCAGAATGCAAAATTTATAAGGAATATTCCCTGGGTCTCACGTATCCTCTGTCTCCTCCATCAGGAAGCAAGGTTCTGGAGGGCAGAGGGCAGGAAGCAGAGCAGTTAAGGTGTATGGATTTAGAAGCTGGATTACCCTTGGGTTTGAATCCCAGCTCCATCCTTTCCTAGCTGTGTGGCCTTGGGTAAGTCAACTACCCTTTCTGATTCACTGGTAAAGAGGGTTGACAAAACCACATATTCTAGAGCAGAGGGAGCGTTACATTAGATAATGCTTAACCCGGTTTCTTCAACAAAGGCAGGAAGCTTTCCATCAATGTTGGTCGTTACAGTTGGATATTACTCGTAACCAGTTCTCAGTAATGAGTCCCAGCTTGCCTGAGTGAGACAAGAGTTTTGTAAGAGAGCGTACACATTTCCCAGTGGGATGTTTTTCTTAATCAGCCTCTCAGAAAGTCTGTAAATTTGGAAAATAAATAAAAAATAAAAACTTCTCGGCCTTCCCTACTCAGCTGGCCAAGGATGTCGGCCAAGTGTGAGAAGAACAGTCTGGTGGTCAGTGGAGCAAGGACAAAGACACTCTGATGTTTCCCAGCCCCATGCTGGCACACGTCCGTAATTCCACGGGCCAAACCCACAGGCAGCGGGCCTGGGGGGCCAGAGTCAAAGCTTCAGACTCGAGCCATCCTGGCTCCCATCCAGCCTCTCCCTAAGACCTCCTCTTGGGTTGATAAGGACCAAGAAGACCCCAGAAGGACACCAAGCATGCAGGTATACACTTTGCCAATAGAGGTTATCACCACGTCCGTCAGCAGTGTGACAAACATCAGCCCTGGTCTCAGGACCCTGGCTCCAAAAACTGGGTGCCGCACATACTTGCTGTGTGGCTTTCAGCAGGTCACCAAACTCCTTGATGCCCTGTCTCCCTGTTTGTACAGTGCAAATACAAGTCATATTTATTCCTCCTGCCTCATCTGGCCTGTCACAGACCTGGAGTGGAATCCCAGCTTTGCCACTTCTTAGTTTGTGATCGTACTAAGCCTTACTTTCGTCGTCTGTCAGATGGGAGTAAGTATTGCCCCGCCGCCTAGCACTGTGAAGAAGCTTAAACGAGGCAGCAAGTGCAGGCTGCTTGGCCCAGAGGCCGGAGCGTAGTTGTGTTCAGTGGTAGACAGTGGGTGCTCCCCGGTGAAGAATGGCTACAACGCTGAGTTGTATCATCATCATCAGTTCCTTTCTGTGTTTTCTTTTAATTTTTTATTTTTTATCTATTTATTTTGCTTTTTAGGGCCGCACCTGTGGCATATTGGAGGTTCTCAGGCTGGGGGTCTAATCAGACTTACAGCTGCCACAGCAACGCCAGATCCGAGCCGAGTCTGTGACCTATGCCACAGTTCAAGGCAACGCTGTATCCTTAACCCACTGAGCGAGGCCAGGGATCGAACCCGAAACCACATGGTTCCTAGTGGGATTCGTTTCCGCTGCGCCCCGACGGGAACTCCTGTGTTTGCTTATTTTATTCTGGGCACCCTGCCAAGCACTTGACTTGGATATAATTTCACCTTTACAAGAGAGCTGGCCTCGTGCACAGGACCAGAGCAGCCCCCTTGAGCAGCATGGCAGTGTCCCAAACCCCTGCATCCCCACGAGGCTGGAAAGGGCTAAGATCTGGGTAAAAGCAGGAAGGTATTATTCACTTTATGACCCCAAAGGTTTGCCGTTTTCTTCATTTCCTGTTTTGTCTTACGTCCAGATACCCTTCTAAGGTTGGAGCAAGAGAAGAAATTAAAGAAAGTCAAATTTTTGAGCCTAAAATTTTGTTTCTGTTTTTTTTTAAAGAAACAATGCAAAGCAAAGATAAGAAGGATGAGGAAATAGTTGGCATTAGGTGTGATCTAACAGGCGAGTGAGTGCGCATGGTCACCAGAGCCCGAGAGCTAAATATGCCAAAGTCACAAAGAAACAGCCCCAGGAAGAAAGAAAACAGTTAAACAAGCACATGAAAAATTACCCATCTCATCAGAAATGTATACACATATATACAGTTAAACACTTATCAAACATGTGCTGAATTATAAAACAGTGAACCAATTTTATATATATATGTATATGTGTATCTGATGATAAGATTGTGTTAAAATCTATACCTTCATATACACGTGCATACATAACACAGGCAGAATATTAACTCAGGTGGTCAGTGTAGGAGCATGGGCTTCAATGCATTCTTTTGATATGGCTATTGATTAGCATTTATGGCTTAAGGGCTGCAGAGAGTAGCACCTCCACAGGCATGTTTTTATTATAGGAAATGCACATTAGCCACAGACTTTGTTTACCATAGGAAATGCAAATCTCTAACCCACTCCTCAACTGATAGAAAAGGAATGAGAGGAATGGTGACTTAATCTAATGAAAGAAAAGGACAAAAAAGCCATAATATTTAAGGGACATTTCCAACCCTAAAACCCCTATTGGACAAGGACTGATACAGGTAACTGAGCAAGGCCAATGGAAAAAAACCACATCTTTCTGGATCCCATGTTGGTGCCCCTCCCCACCTTTAAGAGAGAAAAATCCCTGTAGGACAATAGAGAAGGGGGCTTTTCTCCCCGCTCCCAGCAGCCCTGGGAGGTTTTGCTTTCCGTTAATAAAAACTTTGCTTGCTTGCTGCCTGTGTGTTCGCGGAATTCATTCTTGGACTGCCGTGAACAAGAATCCGGATTCCGGTATCATCTTTCTGGTATCAACACCATCACACACTAAGTAGTTTCACACTCTGAAAATCATATGATAACGTAAAGAACACTTGGATCAGTTAATACTTGTAAAAATGTTTCCTGTGTCAAAAGAAAATATTTACCAGTGTATTTTTTTATCCATGTGTTTTTTTTTCCTTTTTAGGGCTGCATCTGAGGCATATGGAAGTTTCCACACTAGAGGTAGAACTGGAATCAGAGCTTCAGCTGCTGGCCTATTGCACAGCCACAGCAAAGTAAGATCCCAGCAGCAGCTGCAAACCTACACTGTAGCTTGCAGCAACGCCAGATCCTTAACCCACTTAGCAAGGCCAGGGATCAAACCCGCATCCTCATAGATACTAGTCAGGTTCCTAACCCGCTGAGCCACAATGGGAACTCCTATCCATGCAGTTTTAAATGTTATTTCATGCAAGGGGCACAACTAAATAAAATTATAAATATAAATATGAAGGTATAAAAACATGGGACTGTGACAATATAATATTGAGTGAAAAAGAGCAGAAAAAATATATAGATACTGATTATAACCATTAAAATGAAGCCTGCAGATCCTGGCATGCAGAAAAATCAAACACTTGTACTAAGTGGACGGATAATGAGGGAGGTTTGTTTTTTTCCAGATTTCCTTTAAGCCTTGATCATTTTTTTTCTATCTCCCTCTTTCTCTAAACTCTGTCCTGAGACCAGCCCTCACTTCCTGGGAGGAACAAGGAGCCTCATCCTGCCCCCGTCACCGCACCAATTCTCATCATTTGATCTGGTTCCTAAATGGTGTTACTGCCTCTTGAAACTGTAGTTCTCAAAACAAACTGGTCGGAGGGCGTGTGAGATCAGACAGCAAACAAGCCCCAGCAAACACCTCATTAGAGCTGACACATGCAGCTCTGTGCTGCGGCCAAGGAATTTCACATTTGGACATGAAATGTCAGTCCCACAAAAGGCCCTCTGAGGCTCTGGGAGTGAGCTCAGAACTCTGCCTTTCCCCGTGCTCACTGGCCTTGGCACTGGAGCCCCCCTGGGCAAGGGCCATGCTGGGTGGGCTTACTCCACCCCAGCCCAAGGCCTGTGGCCACCTCTCAGTCGGTTCTGGGTCGTCTGCCCCATTGGGAATCTGATAAATGCTTGGACTTTACAAACCATTTTGAGGTGTTCATAGATCTACATGGTTCATTCATTCATTCATTCGCTCATTTGTGCACTAAAACAAGTATATACTGAGGGCCTGTTATGTACCGGGCCATGAGGATCAATACAATGGTGGGAAAATCTGGTCCCTGCCCTGAAGGAGAGCACAGTGACTGGAAGTAGACAAAGAAAAGAAGACAAAATTTCGGAGAGGGGAAGGAAGGGGGATGGACTGGGAATCTGGGGTTAACAGATGCAAACTATTGCCTTTGGAGTGGATAAGCAATGAGATCTTGCTGTAGAGCGCTGGGAACTATATCTAGTCACTTATGATGGAGCATGATGGAGGATAATGTGAGAAAAAGAATGTGTATATGTATCTGTGACTGGGCCACTTTGCTGTACAGTAGAAAAATTGGCAGAACACTGTAAGCCAGCTATAATGGGAAAAATAAAAATCATTTTTAAAAAAGAAGATAAAATTTCCAATGAATTTGGGTTGGGGTGATCCAGGTATAAAGTTATGCCAACATCAAAAGCTAGTATTTACTGAGTGCTTACTAGACGCCAGGCTTGGCTCTAAGCCTTATCCATTATTATTATTATGGGTTATGTAGATTATTGTGGGTTATACAGATTGTGTTATTCTGGATTTAGATTATTATGGGTTGTATGTGTTATTGTGCATCATGTTCCATTTTCTGAGAACGCTGCTAATTCTGTCCATCCTCTCCCCACACTTGGTCCCTTTCTCTGCACAGGTCCAGACCTCCTCGAGGCAATATCTTCTAATCTCCAGTGCTGATTATGGCCCACCTACTATGTCCAGGTCCTGGGTGATCTCTTAGCTGAGATCAAGAAAGAGCAGGTGACTTGCCCACGACCACCCAGTCAGGAGGTGGCATGGCTGGAATTCAAACACATATCTTTCCACTTCAAGTCCAGGGTTCATCTTAGTGGACAGATCCTTGATAAAGGGAACCTAGGAGTTAACAAAATATAATCCAGGGCCAGGGGAGGGGGCTTCTGTTTTCTGATTAGAATACTTCCTATGGATAATTTGGGTGTTAACTGGGTAAGTATGTTTGTGTGTGCACGCTTACATGTGTGACTGTGTGTGACAGACAGAGAGAGACTATGTTTATAAAATATTCTTCAAAGACTCTAAGAATAGATCCCAACACCTGCTCAGGTTTTTCAAAGAATCCGAGGAACTGAATTTAAAGTCAAAAAATTAAGAGTATGGTTACAGACGAGTAGAAAATGGAAAAGCCTGACCCTGTGTTTGGGATGGAGGCCCAGCCGATAACAGTTCCTTGTTCCTGTCCACAAAACCCTGGAAGTTCAAGGTCAGAGGGAGCTTTAGAGGTGATCTTGTTGAATCTTCAGCTCCATGCAGAAATCTCTCCTGCTGCGCGCCAGACAGCCAGCTTCTTTGAATTCCTCCCTCAATGGGAACTGAGTACCTGAAGAGGTGGCATACTCACTCCCCATCTCAGAGTGATGATGCCTCTTGTAGTTGAAATGTCTTCCCCATAACGTCATCTTCTGGTCTTTGTTCCAAACCCTGGAGCTATAAGGAATAAATCTGCCTTCTACCCAAGAGATCTTCTGTGTCAGGGTACTTCCAGCTGAAGGTAATAAAAAATCTTCACTTGGAATTCCCGCTATAGTGCAGTGGGTTAAGGATCTGGTGTTGTCTCTGCAGCAGTGCAGGTTCAATCCCTGTCCTAGGAACTTCCATATGCCCACATGGCCTGCATGGGTGCAGCCAAAAACACAAAACAAAACCAAATGAAAGCAAAATCTTGACTTACTAACAAGCAATTTGGAGATGGCTCCATCTCCATCTCTTGGTTTTGCCCACTTGTGCTGTGGCTTGACCTCAGGAGAAGACCAAGATTTCTCTGCAGTTCCATGCATCCTATTCAGCCATTAAGCATCCAGAGGAAGAAGATAATGTGTCTTCCTATGGTCTTTCTTCCCAGAATTCCCCTCAGCCAACGCCTCCTCAATTCTCATTGGATAAAACTAGATCACATGACCAGAAGTCTGAACCAATCATGGACAAGGACAATGAGATTTCTTTCATTGGCTTAGATGGATCTTGGTTTCCTCCTGAGCTGAGGACAAGGCCCTCTACCATGAAGATGAGCAAAATCAAGGCTCTCCCAGAAAGAAATAAGAGGGAAATAGTTGTTTTTTAAACAACTATGGCTTTGCAGCATCTAATACTCCGTGGATTTGTAGACAACTCCTGAGATGAACATCAGTAGCTTGTGCCTGCTCACAATCCATTCCACGTGGCTGCACCCATTTTTGCTCTAAGGAATTACCACTCCTGGAAACCCTAAATACAGGATCCCATCACACCAAAACCTGGTTGGTCAGCTTCTCTGGTGAGACTATGAGCTGCTGTCTATCTTTCTTGTACATTCCTTTTTTTTTTTTTTGTCTTTTTGCCTTTTATCTAGATCCGCACCCGCGGCATGTGGAGGTTCCCAGGCTAGGGGTCTAACAGGAGCTGTAGCTGCCGGCCTTCGCCACAGCCACAGCAACACGGGATCCCGAGCCGCATCTGCAACCTACACCACAGCTCATGGCAAACCAGATCCTTAACCCACTGAGCAAGGCCAGGGATCTAACCTGCAACCTCATGGTTCCTAGTCGGATTCGTTAACCACTGAGCCACGAAAGGAAGTCCATTTTTTTTTTAAAAAAAAAAGCTTTTTAGGACCACACCTGCAGCACATGGAAGTTCCCAGTCTAGGGGTCAAATCGGAGCTACAGCTGCTGCCGTACACCAGAGCCACAGCAACACAGGATCCGAGCCACATCTGTGACCTACACCACAGCTCACGGCAAGGCCAAATCCTTAAACCGCTGAACGAGGCCAGGGATCGAACCAGCAACCTCATGGTCACTAGTCGGATTCGTTTCAGCTGCACCACAATGGGAACTCCTAGTACATTCTTTTTAAATCTTCAGTAGCCAGACCCAGTTTCTGTTGCTTGCAGCCAAAGAACTCTAACCAGTCCAACAGATTCAAGCACCCTGAGAGCTCCAGGGTCCACTCTCCTGTGCTGGCCATGGCATAGAACAGTGCACAGGCCCTGCACTCTAGAACCTGGCTCTGCAGGATATGGATTCGAATCTGAGAATCTTGATTCTTAGCAATCCTCTGACCAGCTTTTTGATCTTGTGAGGGTCTCTCAGCATCTCTGTTCAATCAGGCCCTGAATCACCTTGATCCCAGCAAGGATTGGAAACAAAAAACAAATAAAAAAGAAAACACCAACAAAAAAAAAAAAAAAACCCACATGAATGTGTCCATCCAGCTCCAGAAATCTTACTGCAATCAAGGGCACAAATAATAAGGCGCAAATCACCATCTGCTTGCTCAATGGATTATCAAATTTAAAATCACATTAAACCTCTCTACACCTCAGTTTTCTCATTGATAAAACAAGATGCTAATAGCATCACATTGAGTCTTTTGTGTGATTATATAAAATAATACTTGTGAAAGTACTTGCAACTCTGTTAAATGACACCAAGTGCAAAAGATCAAAAAGTCCCAATATCTTCTATAAACACTTGCTTATTCATTCAACATGTAATAACTAAATAAATGATATTAAATTATAAGTGTGTGTCATCTTCCCCTCTCCCTGCTTCTAAAAGTATGCTTTTGGAGATCCCTGGCAGCACAGCAGGTTAAGGATTTAGTGTTGCCTCGGGACACTGTTGTGGCATGGGTTCAGTTCCTGGCCTGGGAACTTCCTCATGCCTCAGGCATGGACAATCAAATAAAATAAAAATGTACTTCTGTGTGTATACTTGGTATTGGGTTTCTATAAAATTAATGGAGATAAAAGATAACACACACACACACACACACACACACACGCACAGAACTGGAGAAGCCAGAGGCTAGCTGATATATGTGGGAAAGAGAAATGTAACCCTCACCGAGGTTAAAAAGAAAAAGAAAAGGGGAAAAAAACAGCCTTAATCTAAAAGCTGAAGGTGAAAGAAAAAAGAGCAGACCCTAAGAAGGCAGTTTGCAAATCTGGAAAAAGAGGAGAGATATTGGAGTTGTCTGCCATGGATATGAGAAAATAAGAGTAGGGGGAGGCAGGCAAATGTTAATTGAGCTTCTACACGCGCCAGGCACAATGCTAGGCTCCTTTAGACACGGCTCTATGACTACACACAGAGTTCACCAACATAAGGGACTGGCCTGCTCTCTGCCGAAGTCTCCCACCCTGAAGGTCGCTGGTCCCCGCAACCATCCACAATCACCCCTCTTCAGTCACCCAGGCACCCCCTCTGGTCAGGCCCTGCCATCTCTCCCTGGAATTCTCTGTCAGTGGCTCCCTGCCTCTAGTCCCAACCCCTTCCCTGCAATCCCTTTGCTACACTGCTGCCAATTTTTTTTCCTAAAATGCAAAACTGACAGTGGCTTGCCACCACTTTAAATCTTTGAATCTTGACTTCCTCCTCACCCCTATAGGCAGGTCCTTCGGGATCTGGATCTGGCCTAACCCATGACCCCTTCTCCCCTATATCCTCTGAGTCTCATATTCTGGAATTTTCACACTGACCGAAAAACCCACCAGAGTCCTCTTTTTCACCTCTTGCTCTTTCCTTATTTTTAGTTTTTAGTTTTTTAGAGCCACACCTGCTAGGCGTCCCAGGCTAGGCATCAAATCAGAGCTACAGCAGCCGGCCTACACTACGGGCACAGCAATGGCAGATCCAAGCCACAGCTCGAGGCAATACTGGAGCCTTAACCCACTAAGCGAGGCCAGGGATTGAACCCTCGATCTCATGGATACTAGTCAGGTTCATTACCGCTGAGCCACAACAGGAACTCCTCACCTCTTACTTTTTCAGACTCAGTTGGGCCTCTCCTCTTCCCTGGGGATCACTCACTTTGCCCCCAACTCGGACAAAGGTAACTCTTCCATTTCTAGGATATTTCTCTCTTTACACTCAGCAGTGATTTGTGTATGTCTGCTCCTGATTCTCAGCTGCCACCACCACAGGGACAGTAATGCACCACAGTCACTCTAGCATAGCTCCAGGCATGGGGTAGTTAAGCAGAGAAGTTTTGTTGCTGATGGTGACAGAGATGACGGGGGCAGAAAGATACATCCTGCTGTTGGGAGGGGGTTGCACTGCTAGTTAGCAATTCAACTTAAATTTATGCACGGTGGAAACTTGCTGCTTTTGAGGGGATCTATTTTTTTTCTATCTCATGGCACGTGTGGACCAAGAGAGGTCAATGACCTCTTAGCTAATAAAACGTTACATGACCATTTTCAAAAGACAGCAACCAAATAACAATAAACGTAAAGAAGAAAACGAAAATCTCCTGGAACACACCACCCAGAGGTGATCAGTCGACATTCCAGCGGTGGGCTCTACAGAACTCTTTTCCATGCACGTGTTATCTTATCTGTAGAATGTGACATGATCCGGTCTCTATGCCCACAGGACGCCAGCTTCCCAGAACCTGGGTGGAACTTCCCCCAGTCGGGTGGGACCAAGGGACCCTCCGTTTGGGGCTTTGGCCCTGGGGAGAAACATAGCTGGCCCCGGTCCCAACTTGGGGCCATCTCCAGGCAGACACAAAAGGGTCATTTTTCTTTCCCTCGTGTACAAAGTGTGCTCTGGGCTGGGAGTTTTTCTGAGTTATAAGATTCAATCGGAAAAGATCATCTGAGGTTTCCCAAGAAAGTTAGATGTAAAGACAGCAGAGACTGAAGCTTTACTTTTGTCCAAAATAATCATGAATTATGAAAGCTGGGAGAACAGCTGGCTTCTGTGGAAAAAGAAAGAGTAGGGTTAAGATCTGCACACTGATGGACCATTGAAATGACTCTGAAAGGATCATTGAGTTATGGGCGGGATTCAGCAACGAGCCCCTCTCAGGTTCCTACAGTCTCCAGTAGGGCCTTTGCATGAGGAGATCTGTGACCGGAGGATATAAGTGAGTTAATGTTAGGATTTGCCCAGGGCTGAGTTCCATAAAATGCACCAGCGGTCCTCTGTTATGGCTGCCAAGGAAACGATGAATTCCTTTATAACCCACTCTGGGAAAAATCTATCCATTGGTACCACACTATGGAAACCATAACTAACTACGTATGGATTTATACTTTGAGCCAGTAATCTCACATCTAAGAATCTACCTACAAATATGAAACAGCAATGCAAAAGTTGGGATTATTTGCAATTGCAAAATACTGGAAACAACACAAATGGTCTTCACAGATTAGTTGAATAGAAACCATGGTGACGGATTCAAGGAAATCGAGGAGTTCCCACTGTGGTTCAGCAGGTTAAGGACCTGACGTAGTCTCCATGAGGATGTGAGTTCGATCCTTGGCTTCACTCAGTGGATTAAGGATCTGGTGTTGTGGTGGCTGTGGCATAGGCCTCAGCTGCAGCTTCAATTCAGCCCCTACCTTGGGGAACTTCTTTTTGTCGCAGGTGTGGCCATAAAAAGGAAAACAGTGAAAGGAAGGAAGGGAGGGAAGGAGGGAAGAAGAAAGAAATGAAGAAAATCCTTATGAATTGACATGGAGCAATTTCCAGGATGTACAGTATTGAATAAAACAAGTAAAATACAAAAAATATAAAGTGTTTTATTTTGCGTAAGAAAAGGGGAAATATACATACATACATATGCTTAATTTTGCATAAAGAAATATAGAAGCTGGGATTTCCCGTTGTGGCTCAGTGGCTAACGAATCTGACTAAGAACCATGAGGTTGCGGGTTCGATCCCTGGCCCTGCTCAGTGGGTTAAGGATCCGGCGTTGCCGTGAGCTGTGGTGTAGGTCGCAGATGCGGCTTGGATCCCACGTTGCTGTGGCTGTGGCGAAGGCCGGTGGCTGCAGCTCCTGTTAGACCCCTAGCCTGGGAACCTCCATATGCCGCGGCTGCGGTCCTAGATAAGGCAAAAAGACAAAAAAAAAAAGAAATATAGAAGCAAAAAACTAGAAGCTAACAGAAATGGGGGGATGTGGCGAAGGGGATGGAGATGGCAGAGAGACACCTATGAATGTACTTTTATATAGAGATATTTAACTTGGAGTGCTTTATATATCCAAAACCAAAATTCAATCCAAAGTACTTTCTAAAAGCAAACCCTAAATTTGACACAAAGAAAAACAAGTAAGCCTTACTGTGCTTCACATGAGCGGTAGGTAAGAAATAACCACACAAAGAAAATCATTAATTCAAGTAATTTTGGACATAGTGTTCTAACTGTTGATCTTTATATGACATTTTCTAACGACAAAAAGAACTGCAAAGACATACTGAACTTATGTAATAGGTTTTTTGTTGGTAGAGACATTGGTAGAATTCTGAAACTATTTTTTGTGTGTTTATTGAAGAATAGAATAAATGAGTAAACCTTTGATGTTGCTGGGGACAGGGTTTTAACTGCAGAGCGGGAAATATAAATATAGAATGGGGAAGGTGAAGAAAAACATATGTCACTGGATTTGAATTAAATACATCGTGTGTACTCACGCTTTCAAGAATATATAGTTCCCTGGAGTGTCCGTCGTGGCTCACTAGTTAACGAAGCCAACTAGGAACCATGAGGTGGTGGGTTCGATCCCTGGCTTTGCTCAGTGTGTTAAGGATCTGGCATTGCTGTGAGTGGTGGTGTAGGTTGCAAATGCTGCTCGGATCTGGCATTGCTGTGGCTGTGGCAAAGGCTGGCAGCTGTAGCTCCAGTTGGACCCCTAGCCTGGGAACCTCCACATGATGCGGGTGCGGCCCTAAAATGACCAAAGAAAAAAAAAAAAAGGAATATGTAGTTCCTAATGACAGCCCAGTTGCAGTGAACCCAGTGGAGCCCAGATCTTTGTTTCTAAATATCATACCCCACCAAAAGGAACCTGGCTCTTTGCAGATATAACTAATTTTAGGACTAAGATGGGAAAAATACAAGTTAAACCTGAAACATCTTGTTGTGGCAGAAAGTAAACACACACTCCAAGACCAAAGAGTTATGTCAAAAAGACACAGGAGCCAGTATGAAGGAGTTCCCACTGACCAAATCTGAGACAACATAAGCAAAATAAAGGAATAATGATGATAACTTATTACAATGCATCGAATTTGAAATTAGATCTTGGGGTTCCCACTGTGGCTCAGCAGAAACAAATCTGACTAGCATCCACGAGGACACAGGTTTGATCCCCGGCCTCGCTCAGTGGGTTAAGGATCTGGCCTTGCCATGAGCTGTGGTGTAGGTCGCAGATATGGCTCAGATCTGGCTTTGCTGTGGCTGTAGCATAGGTCAGCAGCTACAGCTCTGATTCAACCCCTAGCCTAGGAATGTCCATATGCCGCAGGTGTGGCTCTAAAAAGAAAAAATAAAAATAAAATTAGATCTGAAGCCCTGATATTATTGAAAAACAAAAAAATTAACATTAAGACCAAAACAAAAGATGTTTACAAAAAGAAAAGAAGGGGAAAGGAAGATTTTAAAGGTATGTATTGGTATTTATTGTACTATTCTTGTAGTTTTATCTGCAGGGTTGAGAATTTTCAAGATCAGAAGTTGAAGGGATCATCACAAAAAATAAGTTACATGAGGTGATGGGTGTGTAAACTAACATAGTATTTATTTCCCATAAATATATCAAATCATGTTGTTTACCTTAAACCTACACAACTTTATATGTCAATCATATCTCAGTAAATCTGGGGGAAGACAAAATATTCAAACTTTTTTAAGTTGAAGGGGAAAAGGAACATGCACAAAGGGACAGACTGGTAGGTCCTTCCCCAGTAAGATGCTAAAAAATGAGCCAGAAAATCCCCAGTACCAGTTATTCTCAAAGAGGTGATAGCGCCCCCTAGAGGGGTTTGCCATGTAAAGCCTCCCAGTTCCCCTCCACAGTCTGTTATCAGCTATTACAGAGACTGTATCCGTTGATAGAGAGACAAGCACACACACACATTTTTTTTTCTATTTCTAGCCCAGTGGGTACATGCTATACACTGTCCTGCACCTTTGTTTTTTCTCCCTGTGACGTAGTACTTGGACTTGGTTTCATGGCCCATAGAATTGCTGTGTTCCTTTCTGCAGCTGCTTGTCACTCCATTTCATGAATGGACCATAATTCATGCAACCAGGCCCTACTGGCTGGGCATTCGCTCCCTCTCGCCATCTGGCTGTGTCCATTTCCCTTCTTTTCCCACTTTACCTCCTTACCTCCTTGTCCACACCCAGCACTGGGTGTGATCACCGTCAGTCCCGAGACTATATGGTGACCAGCTGGTCCTGGTTTGCCTGAGACTGTCCTGGTTTAAAAACTGGATGTCTTGTGTCACAGGATGCCCGCATCCTGGGCAGACCAGGATGGATGGTCGCCCACCTGGGAGCAAAGTTGCTGCTGACCTCAGGAGGAGGCAAAATGTGCTCCTGCGTAGAATTCACTCCCCTCCACAAAGCCCCTCCAAGGGCCTCTGCCCAGGCCCAGCATCTGTTAGTGAGAAAGGGACACTTTCTGCCCATTTGCATCTTCAGACTAGGCTGCCGCATTCCCTCGGCCCCTGACCTTGACCACCGATCTCCTCTCAGAGGCATTCACAAGAAAGTCCTAAGCTCCCCCAGTGGTTTGAATGCCTAGAAATGGCATAGCAAATTAACCCAGATTGTCATTTCCTCCCCATGATTCAATCAACTGGGCCTGGCTCAGGGGAATCCCTTTGTTTTAATCATATTTGTTTTAATCATATTCCTCTTCAAAATCACTCCTGCTACGAGCAGGGGATGCCATTCATGTATCTTTGGTTCAAATCATCTCTCACCTCCTATTCTTTCCTCCTAATTTAATGTTCTTGAGAAACTACCTGTAAATAATAGGCCAGAGGTGAGAGACTTAAAAAGGGAAATTGAGCATTGGCATACTGGGGTCACCAGGGAAATGCTGGGTTTGCAGCCACGACTCGTCCCCCAGAAAAGGTCCATCAGGCAGACAGCCAACCATATCCTGGTTGGGGCGTGAAGAGCAGCCAGGCCCCCGGGGACACCTGCCAAGGTCTGCCCCAAATCGTGATCCTAGGATGAACCAGGGCCAGGAGTGGAGAAATGCTGGCCTCCGAGGCCCGAGGCTGTGCCCTCGCTGGTTCTAGCCAGTCCTAGAGAGTCTGATCCATTGCGTCTCCTTATCTCCTGGTAGACCTGGAGGAAAAACCAGCCCAAGAAAGCACAGGCCATGGGAGGAGGCAGCAAAGAGGAAAGCAGAGGGCAGGGGGCTGGGACTGGGTGAGCTACAAAGGCTGGAAAGCAGGACCAGTCTTCACGGGAGAAAGCTGATGCTCTGACTCCTCGCCCTTAGTCCAGGTTTCCCCTGGGCCACCAGTGACAGCAGAGCTCTGCCCCCGGGGCCGGGGCCGGGTAGACAGCAGCAGACACTGCCCTTCCGGTCACCCTTCACCCCCTCTGCACCAGGCTGGGCTCAAGGCTGTTAAGGAAGCTGCTCTTGGCCGGCTCAGGTTTCCTCCCCGCGTCTCCTCCTCCCCTGCTCCGGGACAGCTTCTCTTAGCTCCATATTCCTTAATCACCCCCTTTCAATAGGGGGTGACTACCTCTTCTAATCTCTTGCTGACTCCGACACCTGACACGCAGGGCCACAGACGCAGCCTTTGGACACAGCTGGGAAGGTTTCATAAAGAATTATCAAATGGCCAGCGAGCCTACACCTAGGTACACAGCCGAGATCGCTGAAAACCTGTCTTCACACGGTAACTCAGACCCAAAGTTCATAGCAGTGCTCGAAAGAGCCAAATCTTCATCAGCTAATGAATGAATGAATAAGATGTAGTTTATCTGTGTAATAGATTGTCATTTGGCAATGAAAGGGAATGAAGTCCTGACACGACCTATAGCATGGATGAACCTTGAAAATATGCCAAGTGAGGAAAGCCAGACCCCAAAGGATAAATATTGCATGATTCTATTTATATGAAATGTTCAGAGTAGGCAAACCCATAGGACAGAAAGCAGATTAATGGCTGGCAGGGGCTGGGGGAGAAGGGGCGTAGGCATGGCTGCTGACAGGCGTGCGGTTTCTCTTTGGGGTGATGGAAAGGTCCTCAATTAGATGGTGGTGATAACTGCACAACACAGTGAAAGTGCTGAAGTCCCACTGAAAGCAGTCGGCTAGAGTGGCCCTGACCTTGATCCCAGCACTGCGCCATATTCCCGCAAGCATGTTCCTCTAAATGGTCTTTTAAAGTCCCAGTGCTGCCCTCTGCTTCCCACCTTCTCCTCTGCGCTGGTCTAACCTACAGATGTTGCCCACTTCTTCCCCACCCCACACACCCCTGCTGCCGGGGAGCAGACAGATGTGGGGGGAATGGGAGAGTGACATCCAGCACAGCACATGGAGACACTAATCAGACCATTCGGCATCTCTGTCCCTTGAAGTCTCTTGGCCCGCTGATCACCATCACTCCAGCCTTGCCCCTCCTCCAGCCGCCAACCCTCCTGGAGGGCAGACCCTCCATGCTGGACCGGGAAGTCCTCCTCTTGGCAAAAAAGCCAAAGGTGTGGCCTCAAGGGTTCCCTTCTTTTGTAAGATGTTTTCTTCCTTCCCAGCTATAGCCTTGTCATCAGCCCTTTGCTCCGGCCCAGGAAGTGGAGAGGTGGGTGTGGGTCTCCAACCTAGAGCCTTGGGGTCTTCCTTCGTGGGGGCTGGGCCTTTCGGTGGCCAAGGCAACAGGAACTTGCCCTTGGGAGCCACGTCTCCCTGTCTGGCTGTTACTTTTACACGCAGTGATGCTGTGGGTAAGATCTGTCCAGCCTCCCCGCCTCTTCCTTAATGTGCTCAGCTCAGGGCAGCTTCACCATCAATCCCCACATCTAAGCTCAGGACTCAGAAACAATTCAAGGCTCTGAAACATGCTAATTAGGTTTAGGCAATAGAGCTCGATAAATTAGAGCAAAACAGCTATTGATTCAGTTATCAACTCTCCTGGAGATGCATGAAGCGGGGCTCCAAAGACAACAGACAGAAAAACAAAGGTATCACCTAAGAAGCCCATTTACTCCCCAGAAGTTTGGTTTTCACAGCAAATTTAAAAAAAAAATGCCAGCTGAATCAACTATAATGGAAAAAGTAAAGATCTTACGAAAAAAAAATGCCATCTGGGGGAAGATACCTTAGTAAGTGCAGTTCTCTACTCCTTTGCTTAAAATTCCTTCTATCTCAAGTACAGTCCCAACAGTGCCAGGTTTCTGGGAGAAAGCTACAGGAGACAGTGTTCACAGAGCCCTGAGGTCTTTCAGATCATTCTACTTCCTCCGAGAGGAGCTCAGACTTCCTCCAAGCCGCATTCAGAGAGAGGTGAACAAACGAGGAGGGGCCGCTGCTTTTATTAAGCGTGGCCTCGAGCGCCAGGCACTCCATATCCCATATCCCATCATCTCAGTGCAACCTCCAAAAAGCCCAATAAGGAGTCTCCCTTGGCACAGCAGGTGAAGATCTGCTGTTGACACTGCTTTGGCACAGGTTCAGTCCCTGGCCCGGGAACTTCCACATGCCATGGGCACAGCCAAAAAAAAAAAAAAAGCCCAATAAAAAAGGTGTAGTGTTTTCTCATTGTGGAGGGGGACACAGGTTCAGAGTGGCCAGTGACCAGCCCTTGGTCACACAGCTGCCAAAAACAGAGCAAAGACTCCTGGCTCTCGCGTGGTAATCAAGAGTTTGGTTGATGCGGGCCCCCGTGAGCCTTCCTGGGGAAGTCCAAACACATCCTCAGGGGAAAGGTCCCCTGCAGAATTATCAACACAGGCAGCAGGGGCAGACAGGGGAGGTCCCATCCAGCGGCCACGCTGTGTACCCGGGACAGCTAGGCCCCGTGTGGACAGCACCTGGCTGGACCATTTCACAGGCCCTCCTGGGGGTTGAGAATTCGTGAAGGAGGCAGAGTGCCTCAAAGTGAGAGCCGTGGCACCCAGGTAGGGTAGGGGTGGGCAGGCGGCAGGTGAAAGCCTTCACCAGGCAAGGGGGAGGGGGCGACCTCAGTCCGGTAGCAGGCAGCAGATGGCAGAGAAGAGCCCCACCCCTGAAGGCGGGGGGAATGTCCTAGATGCCCACCTGGCTGCCTGGTTGTCACCAGATTTCTCCCCCTCCCCTACTCAGGGTCCCCACCCCCCAGGAGCCCTCTCTTTGTGAGAATAACCAGCAGTTCCCTGGGAGCTGCCCCTTCTCACCAGCCTTCTCCCGATTTGCTTAAGACCTAAAAGCCCCAGCCACCAGCAGGCCTTTCTAAGTCCACTCAGGACTCTCTCCGGGTGAGATTTTTATTTTTAAAGGGAAAAATATCCCTCTCTTTGCACAGGCTTTGTGTGCTGGGAGAGAGGGGGGCAGCAGAAAGCGGCCTGGGACCTTCTCAAGTGTGGTCAAGGGGCCTGTTTGCAAACCCCGGGGGGAATGAGGGCCTCTGCAGGTACGAAGATGCAGAGGCGGACCGGGTTCGGGACCACCTGGAGATGCCCGTCCTGCAGTTCAAAGGCCACCGATTTTGTCCCCACAGAGGATCTGGTTGGGCCACCCCACCGACACACTCTCAGCAGAGGCACACTCACCGAGAAAATGAAACTAGAAGTTCACGGAAGGCCTCTCTGCCAAGCAGCAGGGGAAGGGCGGACGGAAGGCCCGGTAGCCATTCGAGACAGAGGCCAGAACCAGAAACCCAGGGGGGAGCTTGGCAAGGCGGTCGGTGGCAGGCCTCGGGCTGGGAGGGGGCTGACATCCTCTGGGAGCTAAAATGGGAGGTGGCAGAGGAAAAGGATTTGCAGCTATGCGAGAACCCAGGGCAGAGCAGAGCCTGCATCATCGCCAGATGACAGACCGAGGGGCCACCAGGGGAAACTTCCAGAAGGAGCGAATGCGCGGGGATGTGATTGCGAAACTCCATCACGGGAATCCCAGCCTACCAGTGCCTTCAAGGGGGCTCCGGGAAGTGGGGAGGGGGGCGGGCTGGCAGTTCCTCTCTGTGATGGACAGAGGGCCTCTCTCAGTCAAGAGAGCTGGTCATGGGGCCCAGGCCCCCAGCTGAGAGGGTGACTATGGTGAAGGGAGCCCGGGGACTGGAAACACGGAGCTGGGGGCGCCCCTGTGAGGGTGAGGGGTAGTGGTCCTTTCAGGTCCACACTGATGCTAGCACTCGTCCAGGCTGTTGCTCCAAAAGCTGCAGCCACCCCCACCCCCACCCCCAGCCCTGGCAGCCGCTAACCATTCCCTACCTGCACCTGCACCTGCAGCTGCTTCTGTTACTTCTGCAACCGCAGCCCCACCTGCATGCAGGTATTTCCCCATCATCTTCCCTCAAGGCCCAGGACGAACTCTGGAGGAGGTTTGTTCAGCTGAGCAGCTGCTAGGGCCCAAAAGCAGGCCCCGCACACAAACAACAAACAGCTTTTTACTCTCAAGACCTCATCTCTGTCTGGGACAACCAGGCCACATTAGCCCAGCAGGCTGACGAAGGGCGGGAGGCCTGGGTGCTCTGCCTCGTTCAGAGCCAGCCTGGTGAGTGAGAACTGTCTGCTTGCTCCCAGTGGGTTCTGAGAAGGGGGCAGAGGGAAGCCAGCCAGGGTGCTGAGCCACCTCCCTCTGTCACCTCTAAGCTTTGCCTTCACTCCCTGTCCCTGCTTATAATAAATAACTACACCAAAGAACCAAAACTCACCCACGTCCTTATGCCCTGGCCAAGCCCGCAGAGGGTGCCTCGGCCAAAAATCACCAATTACAGCCTGAGAAAATCATCCTCACTGACCAGCTCCAGGAAGGAAATCAACTCAGCTAGCAATTATTAAGTTCCATCTGGGCCCGGGCCCCGGACAAAGGCAAAGCTGCCAAACAGGCCACCCTCAGGAGTTTGAAGTTTGAAGAATGATGGGTAAAGGGGCAGAGGGCTAGGTTCCGGCAGGCCTAACTGCAAATTATGACTCCACCACCATTCGGCTAAGTGACCTTGGGCAGATCACTAGCCCTCTCTGATCTTGAGTGTCATTAGCTGTGAAGTGGTGGCGAGGCAGAGTGGGGCAGGTAATACTTGCCACGGAAGATGCTCTAAGGATCCCAGAAGATACTGGCCCAAGACCTAAGTCGATGGTTCTCAAAACGTGCTCCCTGGACCAGCAGCACAAACACCCCCTGGGAACTTAGTAGAAATGCAGATTCCCGGGTCCCGCTGCAGACTTACTGGACCAGAAGCTCTGAGTGAGACCTACAAGCTCTTGCCACAGCCTGCGAGTCCCCCGGGGAGCAGAAACGCCAATAACCCTCTTCAGTCTCAACCAAGATGCAACCTTGCTAGGATTTGCCTTTTGAAGGCAAAATACAGGAGAGGAAATACTGGAGAGCAGGTATCAAGGAGGAGGTGTTCTGTGCAACCTCCTGCCACCAGAAGACACTGGGTCCCCCATCCGGAGGTGGGAGTCTCACCCGCGGGCACCAATCTGATTCCACAGGGCAGACCACCGGGGCCCGAGCGCCTCCTCCCTCACCCCTCCCTCTTGACATTTTCTCGTCGTCCCCTCACCCCCACCACTCTGCCCACCCGCCCTGCCCCTTTGGGGGATGCCAGCCTTCCCTGCCCCCTCCCTCCCATCTTGTGGTCTGACTGGCTCTGCTGATTCACCCTTCATGAGTGTCATCCGCAAACCCTGGCACTGGTCCCTCCAAGGGGTTGGGCCAGAAGCTGTTAACAGCCATCACTGCCATCAGTAACAGCCATCACTGCCATCAGCAGCCAAGAATGAGCGAGTCCCTCGCGTCAGCATCACCACGACTCTCAAACCTGCAGAGGAGCCTGGTGTCCCCAATTTCATAGATGACTGAACTGAGGCTCAGAAGGGAAGGGACATGCCCAGGGTCACACAGTCAGCAAGAGGGAAGCCTGGGATTTGAACTGCCTGCCTAGCTCTGGGAAGGGGGGAACAGGCCAGGATATCTTCTTGAGCTGCAAAGTCTAACACCGACTGCCAAAGTTGCTTTCTGCCTATTCTATATTAGTTCAGGACAAGGCCGCTGCCCCCGTAGCCTCCGGACACTGGACTTGCAGAGTGCCTGGTGACAGGGATGGGGGATGGACACCCCTCCGCTCCCCACCACGGGCCACCCCTGGGATCCTCAGGGCTCCCGAGTGAGCCCTGACCTCCCTCCATGCTCAGGATGGCACTGGGCCAGCTCCTTTGTTCAAGGAGAGGCTGAGCCTGGGGCCGAAGCTCTGGGGACATCAGGGGTTCAGAAGAGCTTTCAGTCCCTTTCCCAGCCCTTCACTGAGCCAACGGCCTGGACTTCCTGCAGCCACAGTGGCCCCTCTGTCTGTGGCATCTTGCAGAGCACTGAGCGACCCCCCAAGAAGCTCCTGGGGCATGCGGCTTACCCTCCACAGCGGTCCCCTCACAGGGCTAAGAACAGAGCCAGGCCGGGGACACACCTCCTCATGTGCTGACTCCACCAAGGGCTGCCTCGGTGGCAGCTGAGTGCCATAAAGGAAGTGAATGTGGCCTTAGAGTAGTGGGGGAGGGGCTGCGGGTGCACCTGCTGCCCTCTGGGTCCTCTCCAGCCTCCAGTTAGGTGTCCCATCCCGCTGTCTCTACCTACCTGGACTTTGAGGGGCCCCGACACCCGCTGCTGCTAACCTGGGCTCTGCCACCGCTCCGGTTCCCAGGTCGCCGCCCACAGTCCACCTCAGCGTCTCTGTCTCTCGGGAGACACCCAAGCTCCCGCCCCTTCTGTAGGAGACACGCTGGTCTCACGTGCGCACACCAAAGGCACGACCTCGGGTTCCCCTGCTTGGACGCTTCCCCTCACCCCTGGGTTCCCTCGGAGCTCCTGTGTGTCACCCCGCGAGACCACGGCCACGTCCTCACGCTGGTCTTACAGCCAAATATCTCCCCGCCGGGGCAGGACCCTCTCTCCTTTGCCTTCCTGGCTTCTGGGCGCCTCACTGCCATCCTATCCTGAATGCCTTATTTATGGCTTAGAGTAAAACTCTGTGCTCAAAGTCAGAGACAACGACTTCATATTTAGAGGGAAGCTTTGGAATTTAGAAAACCTTTTTTTATCTCTTAACAAAGCCCAGCTTTCAAGACTATTGTTTTGCTAAAAATGGAACACAAAATAAAAAGTCATATTTGATTGTCAGAGCTGAGCAATGAAACATACCCATTCCCTGAAGCACTTAAACCCATTGATATAATGGATGTCACAGAGCATCAAGATTTAAGGGCAATTAAAAGTACATCCATTTTATTTCTTAGAATTATCTCCATATATGATGCTTAAAACTCAAACTGGTACAACATGGACTTAAAGTGATCTTATTAGAATTAGAAACAATTTGAGAAAAAAAATGTATATGCAGATATCTTTAAAATGCAATTATAATGATTTAGGGAGGCAATGCCTCATATCAATTGCTTAATGACTCTAGTGGGAACCTAGCCTGGGTTCAAGAATGGGAGATATGGATGACTTGGACTTGGTTCAAGTTTGCTTTTAAGTTGATTTACTCCTGAAGCATCAAAGAAGCAATCCAAAGGATAAACAGGAGCCAAGAAGGCCTCTGGGTGGACCACGGCTCAGTGCGTCTCTGCTCCGACAGCCCCGCAGTGGGAGCCAGGCTGGAGAAGCGGGGCAGGGCTGAGCTGCGGACACGCCCCTTTTCTCAGGCCTCTCCACCTGGTGGTTACAGCCCTGCCGGGCCGCACTGCGCACTCTCCCCACTTCTGGGCCTCCACACTGCCCCACTTTCCATGTATGCTGCCTGGGGAATTTTCCAGAATGGTCTGCCCACACTGTCAAGTGCCAAAATAATTTATATAATAATAAAAGAAATAATGACGAAATCATTGATGTTTAGAACAATACTTACCCTTCTTTTTCAGATTCTCCATTTGGCAACCTTTAAAAGCTGTTCCCCGGTTGAACAGGTGCAATGGCCTACCCCCTCCCCCCGCTCCTGGCCCCTCTCTTTCTCCTCCCCCTCTCTCCTTCCTCTCCTCGCCCTTCCCCTCTCCCTCCCCTTCCCCTCTAACCCTCACCCTACCCTTTGGCGGCTGGGGGGGGGGGGGGGGGGGGGGGGGGGGGGGGGGGGGGGGGGGGGGGGGGGGGGGGGCTGGCAAGCCCAGAAATACGCTGGTGAACATTTAACCGCCAGCTCTCTCAAGGCTGATTTGCGCAGTGTGTGCAGATTCCTGTGCTGTAAACACCCCCGCCACGGCCAGTGTGGCCACCAACAAGACGTCACCAAACGTGGAGCTGGGAAGACATGTGCGTTATACAGTGTCTTCTTCACACAGATACGAGAGCCGTAAATAACCTCGGCACACAGACAGTAGTTAAATAATTCCCAAGGGCTGAGCTTTCCCTTTTAGTTTTAAAAGAATTTATTCAAACGTAATTGTCTACTAGTTAATATTTAATAGTAGCGCCGTTTAACATCTATTAACAACAATATGACTTAGCGTAATTTTTGAAAACCTAACCATCAGCCGTCAGGAGCTTCTACAAGCCGACTCCAACACCTGGCCGGGTGGGTTGGAAAGGAGAAGGGCGTGGCCTTGACCGAAGACACAAGATGGCCACTTGACATTTCCAAGCCATATGGCCTTTCGTATGTCCCTGGTTTCGCTAATTCAGAGTAGGTCCGTTTCTCCCCCCACCCCACCCCCCACAAATGGGTTGCGCTTGTGCAATGTGGTTAATTCACAAAATGATGACTAGGCATTGCTGGACCAGTCACACTAAAGCCTCAAGGTGGCGCTCTAACGACAGGCCTTAGAAGGTGCAGGACTGGAGCTAGCTCTTCCCAGCCGGCCCAGTGCCCTCCAGAAACTCCTCAAAAGGAGCTGCACTCTGACTAAATAAAGCATTGTGCTGTCCTGGCAAACACGTGGGTAGAGATTCTCCTGTCTGGCCCCCGATTCCCATAAGACAAGCCTGGCTTCATCCAGAGGTCCCCAGCCGAACGGAAGGGTTTGTCTGCTCTTGGGTCACAGAGGTGCTGAACACTCATGGAGGTCAGTCTGCTCCTTTCAGGTTAGGCCACAGAACATCCCGATTAAAATTCTCAATCAGCACAGCTTAGATCTGCACACCCCTACCTGGGCGTGAGACAGGATGGGAGGGTCACCCTGTCCAGGGCTTAAGGTCTGCTGAGAGGGGCCAGGCCACGAACGAGAGGTGGGCAGGACCCAGGGGGAGCTGTTTCTGCATCAACTGGTTCCCACCCAAAGGGCATCCATGTCACCCTCTGGCCTGGGGCACCCGGAAGAGCAGGAATTCCTGGCACGTCTGCAAAGCTCTCCCTTGGTCTCCCCAGCCTCCCTGCACACCGAGCTTGTCTGAGAACACAGGGTTTAGCAGCTGCCCCTGGAAGAAGGGTCATCACCCATTCTCAACCTTCTCTATTTCAGGGACCCTTTGGTCATCTGGGGAAACTTATGAATCCCTCCTCAGGATAATGTTTTGCTTTTGTTTGTTTATTCGCTTTGCTTTTTTAGGGTTGTGCCTGCAGCATATGGAAGTGACCCGCTGGAACTGCAGCTGCAGCTGCCGGCCTACACGGCAGCCACAGCAATGCAGGATCTGAGCCGCGACTGCGACCTACACCACAGCTCACGGCAACACCACAGTGGGCAACACTCCTCAACCCACTGAGTGAGGCCAGGGATCGAACCCACATCCTCATGGATACTAGTCGGGTTCATAACCCACTGAGCCACACTGGGAACTCCCAGAATAATGTTTTTGAAAGAATAAAATAAACCACAGAGAATGACAAAGGGAACTATTTATCAGTCTGATTATCGAAATACTTTTTAAAAATCGTGATATAGTAATCAGTATATGGGCTTCTTCATGAACTACCACAGACCTAACAGATGTATATAGCAACTATAATCTTGTAGATATTTCAAAATAGCTGCAAAAAAGTGTGGAATGTACAATTATCTGTGATTTTTTTTTAATAAGTGACAAGCTACAGGCATTGCTGGTACTGTTGAGTTGACTCTGCTACATTTCAGCTAGAGGTTGGTGAAAATAAGAATATAATGTTTTTTCCTTCCCAATTCACTGACCCCTTGACTCTCAGCCTCATTAGGATCTCCTGCTCCAGGCTACCCTGTGGTCCAGTCTCTCCACTACCCAATCCGCACCTCGCCATCTCCGTCTACGATGATGATGATGATGAAGATGACGATGACGGCCATACGGTCAGCCCTGAGTGTGATTTCACACACACACACGCACACAGTTGTTTTCTCTCTCTCTACAGTTTACTTTTCCCGGGGAGAAGATGCTTGTTGCTATGAAAGGTCTCAGTAAAGGCTGACGGGGCTGCTGCGGGAGCCACGGGGCCAGGGAGCCAAGGTGAGGCCAAGGTGACAGGCCCTCCTGCATCCCGTGCCTCGTCCTCAGGGAGTCCCTTCCTCAGCCCATCCATGGCAAGTGCTTATTTGTTGCTAAAAGGATCAAATTCAAAGCATTCAGCTTCTCTGCTGCCTTCCCCTTGTGCATCACCCAGGTTTGAATCCATCTCCTGACTGTCAGCCCCAGGGCTGTCCCTGTCTCTGCCTCTTCAGAGGCTGCTCTCAGGTCCTTGGGTCCAGAGGTCCAATCCGACTCAACACAGAAAAGATTTCTTTTTTTTTTTTTAATGTGTATTTTCACCTTTCCTATTTTCTTTTTCTGTTTTGTTTTGTTTTAGAGCCGCATCTGTGGCATATGGAGATTCCCAGGCTAGGGGTTTAATTGGAGCTACAGCTGCCGGCCTTCGCCACAGCTACAGCAATGCCAGATCCGAGCCGCGTCTGCAGCCTACACCACAGCTCACGGCAACGCCGGATCCTTAACCCACGGAGCAATGCCAGGGCTCGAACCTACAACCTCATGGTTCCTAGTCAGATTCATTTCCACTGCTCCATAATGGGAACTCCAGATAGGATTTCTTAAACAGAAACCACAAAAGAATTTTAACCTCTGCCAAGTTAAAATTAAGAAGAGAACGTTCATCAAAAGGCACCATAGAGATGGAGAAAGCAGGCCTCAGACTGGGAGGTAATGTGCATTTGGCCTAGAACTGACATCCTGGTACTCAGGACGCATAAAATGCTTACAAATCAATTTTAAAGAGATAGGGCATTAAAAATGGGGAAGAAGGAGTTCCTGTCGTGGCTCAGCAGAAAAGAATCTGACTGGCATCCATGAAGTCGTAGGTTCAATCCCTGGCGGCCTCGCTCAGTGGGTTAAGGATCTGGGGTTGCCATGAGCTGTGGTGTAGGTCGCAGATGCGATTCGGATCTGGTGTTGCTGTGGCTGTGGTGCAGACCAGTGGTTCCAGCTCCAATTTGACCCCTAGCCTGGGAACTCCCATATGCCTCGGGTGCAGCCCTAAAAAGACAAAAACAAAACAAAACAAACAAAAAAACTATTTAAAAAATGGGGCACTTCCCAGATGCGGCCACACGAAGGGCAAAGAGATATTTGCAGAGATGCTCGAGCCCAGTCGTGACTGGAAAATGCAAAGTGAGGCCATAACGAGATGCCAGGTAGTACCGGCACATCTTTCCTGTTCATTCACTGGTTTATCATCTTCCTGCTACAGGAGTGTCAGCTCCCCCGCGGCAGTAACTTTGTCTGCTGGCTCACGGCTCTGGGGCCCACACTCCGTAGGATCTCCGTAAAGGTGTGATAAATGAGTGGATGGACGAATGTCTAACAGGTGTGTCTGAGAAGTAGGTATGGCTTGTGGTTGGCACCTCTGAGGTGCCCCTTTAGCGTGGCTCCCAGAGCGGGGATCCTGGGAGCCCTAGCCTTGGCGCTGTCCTTGTCCTCTCTGGGGCATCAAAGAGCCCCCAGGCCCTAAGTGAGAATCCCCCCCGACTCCTTACCCTGACTCAAGAACAGTTTCTGGAGTTTCCGTTGTGGCTCAGCGGTTAGTGAACCCGACTAGCATCCATGAGGACATGAGTTCAATCCCTGGCCTCACTCAGTGGGTTAAGGATCCGGCGTTGCCGTGAGCTGTGGTGTAGGTTGCAGACTCAGCTCAGATCCCGCGTTGCTGTGGCTCTGACGTAGGCTGGCAGCTACAGCTCCGATTGGACCCCTAGTCTGGGAACCTCCATATGCTGCAGGTGCAGCCCTAAAGAGACAAAAAAATAAAAAAGATGAGGTTCTGTTACTCACAACCAGGAGGGTTTTGCCAGTGCAGGACCACTAGCAAGTTCAAGGCCCCAGATGCTGATTCCAGAGCAGACCTGTCCTGGCTTTGGGAGACGTGCCCTGAAACCCCCGTCGTGCCCGCCTCTGAGCTGACGCTGGGGCTGGATTTCTGCGTTTCTACCCTCAGACCCTTTCGTCCCACACGCCGCCCCTCCCATCATCAGAATGTTCAAAGCCTGGAGTACGGCGCCGGGGGGACTTCCAGAGCAAGGACAGTGTCCGATGCCCAGTCAGCGTCCTGCTGTGGGACAGACAAGGACGGTCCAGCACAGACCTGCCTGCGGAGGTGGCAGGCGCAGACATGTGGGGCGAGCGTGGGCAGGGCCTGGCTCTGAGCCAGAGCAGTGGAGAAGCAGCGCCACCTCCTCTACCCTGGGCCCAGTCCCGCTGCCCCTCGCCCAGACCCCCACCTCCCTGTGGCTTCCCCTAAGGCCCCCCTTCCGTGCAGGTGTCTGCAGCCCCCCGACACACACCTCGCTCATCCCCAGCCTGGGGGACGTGCATCTGTGCTCTGATGTCCACCCACCCTGCTCTCTCTCTCCCTGTCCCCCCCGCTTCCCCTACACACACACACACACACACACACACACAGGCTCACACAAATAGCCACCTCCCCAGTGAACACTGTCCCCTCCTTCCTCCCCAGAAGTGGTCCGGCCACCCCTCAGCCACCCCAGCCCAAGCCAGGTGCACGTGTCCCCACCCGCCCCCACCCTCCCGGGCCCTCCGCCCCAAGCCCTGGCCCCAGAATGGCTTTTCCCTTCACCTCCCCCTCCACCATCACTGACCGTCAGGGCAGCTGGGACCCCATGGAGCACAAGTCTGCCAGCACCTCCCTCTCCCACCCAAGTCCACGGCCCGGTCATGACGCTCCGGCTGCATGCCTGTCTCCACCCCTGCCCCACCGCTGCCCTGAACCCTGGGCCCCAAAGTACTGGCAGCCCCCTGAGATAGCCACGCTCATACGTCCAAGGCTTTCATCTCCCCAACAGGTGACAGCTCCCTCACGCCCTCGGTGCCTCCTCAGCCCCTCTGCCAGCTCCGGCCTGCACGCCCGGGGGCTCAGCTTGGGCTTTGCCCCAGGACGTCCCAACTGCGCTCCCGGCTGAGTTGCCTGTACCCCCTTCTGCACTGTGTCACGCCCGTTCCCACGGCCCCCGTCACACAGCACAGCCCTCTGAGGGCAGGCAGGCTGGCAGTCCCTGCCGAGATTCATGAAGTTGTCCTCACACGGAGGCCCCCGGGTCACTGCAGGTGGGGGGAGGGGAATCTGGAAGATCTCAGCCTGTGGGCACAGGTCAGGTTCAGGCTCCAGGGGTTACGTGCAAGGCCTGGGGAGGCGGGAAAGGGCTGGGAAGAACAGCTCTGGGCCTGGACCTTAACCTGGGGCTAGAGAGGGTCCTGCTTGAATTAAGACCAGCAGACGCACACAGTTTTCTGGAGAAGATCCAGTGCTTCTCACAAAATCTCAAAGGATCTGAGACCCAAGATGGGTCTAAGCCACTGTTCTCAAAAGGAGATGTCCGTCCTCACTTTTCATTAAAGACACGAACATCGAAACCAAGGAGATATTTTTCACCCTCAGTAGTGGCCTTGGTCGCTGCCTGCCCATTAAAACCTCCTAGGTAAATTAAGTGCCAGTGCCCAGCCCCCCCACACACACACACCTACCCCCAACCCTGACAAACACAGAACTGTCTGATTCCGATTTAATCGCTCTGGGATATGGGATATGGCACAGGCACTGGCATCTTGAGAAAGCTCCCCCAGGTAATTCTGACCTCGGTCAAGACTGAGAACCAGTGACCTGTTAAACTGGCCAAGGGCATTCGTGCAGGGATTGTCTCTCGTTGGTGTGGGAGCATAGCCTGATTCAAAGGTCTTCGGAGAGCAATCTGGCAACGAAGGTCAACGTTACCAGTGCCTGCACCCTCTGACCAGACATTCCACTTTGAAGAATTGAGTCTACAGCAGACCGGGCACCTGTGCTTAAAACTGGCAGTAAAAAAACGGCCGCTGCCCTCTGCTCCTGAGAGCGAAAGACTGGAAAGAGCCCAAATGTCCCCTAAGAGGGATGGTTTAACCAAACAAGGTGCATCCACACAACAGACCATTCTGTAGCCAGGAAGGACCTGCAGCCCTCTGCGAACTGATGTGGATTTCGCCACCGCTGGTAAATGCAAACCAGGAGCCGAGCAGAGGGTGCGGTGTTTGAACACATCCACACGCACCGACATTTGCATATGGACCCAGAATATTTGGGTGGATGCGCTTTGCTAAAACCTCTAAGAAGTTACGTGTTAGGGGAGAAAACTGGGAAGCTAGGCTGGACAGAGGGAACAAGGTTTCCACTTGCTTCCCCTTTGCACTGTTTTTGTCATAAATGTGTTACTTTCTCCAAAAAAATTAAGAGCGGAGGAGAAGGAGAAAAGAACAGGCAGCTATTTGGGACTAAGATGCAGAGGGGGCTGGTCAGAATGTAGGTGATTGGAAAGTGGGGTGCTCTCAGCTGCAGATCAGCTTCAGCAGCCGGTTGTGGGTGCAGGGTGTGGGGTGGGGAGGAACCCTAAATCCCCCTGGCTCAAGTCCGTCCCTGGAGGTAGAAGGCTCTGGAAGATGCGGGGGTGCAGTGAGCGGCTGTGGAGGCGGCTTGGAGTGAGGTGGGGGGGTGGGTGCTGCAGGCAAATTCCTTCCTCACGCCACCTACCCCGCGTTCAAGGAAAATTGTGCCTCATGGCGCAAAACTGGAAGTCACAGGACATCTCATCTCTGCTCTGGCCGCGCACAGATGACATCCTGCAAAATGCCAGACCTGGCGAGCCTGGGGTGGGGGGCGGGGGGGCGGCCTTGTGCACAATGTCCTGCAAACACCGCCCTCTTGTGGTTCGATCGGTGAACTGCGTTCAGGTCCAAAATCGTGCTGCTTATGTGATCCGAACTGGAGAGGGAAAAAGTACAATTTAATTCTTAACTGAAACGAAATACTCAGTAAGAAAAGTACAGATCCAAACAAAAAACTCAGGTTTTAAGTGTAGTGCACGAGCCATCTCCCAGTGAGCTCTTCTTCAAGAATAAAATTGCTTGTATTTTTCCCAAAAAGTATATATTCAAATTCTAGATGGTAATAATACTGAAGAGCACTAAGGAGAAGAAGCACCTGCAATCATTAGGCTGTGATCAAAAACTCCTGTTAGCATTTTAGTGAGCATCCCTCCACACTGGCTATAAATATATACACAGAGAGAACCATTCAAATTTAAATCAGTGCCACCCTGCAACACATGCTGTTTTGCAGCCCCACTTTTTCCTCTCATAACACATTGTGGACATCTGCACGATAAATGCAGGCAAGATCGCCAATTTTAGTGTTTTAAGTTGTGAAAATATACCTACAGAGTAACAAATGAAATATAGACATATATATATTAATCCGTTAATAACAGACAAATTGAGTCAATGATGGTATAGCCATCCAGTGGAATACTATGTAGCTATTAATTTAATGTATTAATGTGGTTATATGTCAAAGATCATATAATGAAGTATATGCTCTTTTGCAAAATTGCAAAAGTATATGATCTAATTGCAAATAATATTTATAGAGTTATTTTGAATATTTGCAGAACTATTTTAGAATATTTATAGCACTATTTCAGCCTAAAAGAATAGATGTGTATACCTGCATGCCTGTATCTGAGAAAGAAATGTTGCTTGAAGGGTATTATAGAAACTCTCTTAGGAAATGTGATTGGGAAGACAAAGAACTTGACCTTTCACATTGTCTCTTTGTATCGTATGATGTTTTAAACTGTTATCATCTTGATATTACTCTGAAGTCTGCGTGCACCATAACTTATTTAAATAGTCCCCTATTGATGAACACCTAGGTTGTTCACAACTTTCCTATTAGGAGCCACTTTGCACATAATTTACTTGTTGTGCACTTATCTGATGCCTCTGGGTTAATTTCTGGTTGGAGAATTGCTCAATCAGTTTTTTTTTCTTTTTCATTTTTTAAAGTTTTATCGAAGTGTAGTTGATTTACAATGTTGTATTAATTTCTGAGGCACAACAAAGCGACTGAGCTGTACATATACTCACAGCCATTCTTTTTCAGATTCTTTTCCCATATAGGTGCTAAACGAGCATTATCCCTGGATATTTACTATCAAATAAAATTGTCTGGGTAGGGTGGCATCAATTCTGGCATGCTTTGTATCTCTGGAAACTCTATTGTGCTAGACTCTGGGTCAGGTTCACTGGCTCTTTTAGCCCAGGTGTCCCTCTTCATGTCTTGACTCCACTTATCGCCACATTTCTACACTCGCTGTGGTCTTCGCTCTCCTGTGCCCACGGCTGCCGGGGTGAATCTGTCCTATCAGACCTGCTCTGGAGCCTCACTCCACCCTGGAAGCTAACCAAGATCTTCACCATGGCCCCTGAGGAGCCCTGCACCATATGGTCCATCAACCACTCCGACCTCACATCTTCCTCCCCCTCCCGCCCTCATTCGGCTCCGGCCACACCGGCCAGCTTGTTTCCCCTGACACTCCAAGCACATACCAGCCCCAGGGCCTCTGCACTCGCTAGTCCCTCTGCCTGGACTAGCCATCCTCTAAAGACCTTCAGTCCTCTCCCTCGATACGTTCATATTTCAGCTCCAATGTTGCCTCCTCCTCCGAGAAGCCCTCCTGACACCCTGCCTTAAAAGGCACCCCTCCCTTCCCAGACACAGTCTCCTTAGGCGGTTTCTTTTTCTTCCTAATCTTGAGACTGTATTTGACAGCTGAGTGCTCACTTGCCTTTGGTGTTCCTCCCTAAGTTATAAGCTCCACGAGCAGGAAGCTGTCTGGTTGCTCTGTGTCTCCAGCACACGGGACAGCACCTGGCATGCCTGGCTTCAGTAAGGTCCTGTCTCTCGAATGAATGAGATGCTCCTAACACCTGGCAAAGTAAGGCTTGAATAGCCAAGAGATGCCTTTTCTCTCAGTTCCTCCATAATGAGGTCAGGGGGGGCTTAAATCATCTTTTCCTTCTCTGGAGCGCTTTATCGGGAAAACCTGACAGAACGATTTTGATGCAACCATTTGGGAGAAAAATTGCAACTGGCTTATTATTCAGGAAAAATACTTTTCCTCCAAACCAGAGCAGCACATCCACCCCACATACTTGCTCCTTCAGAGAAAAATAGAAAGGTTAATATTGCCCCATCAGAGGAAAGGAGCCAATTAGCGAGACTGTGATTCAGAAGAAGAATAGAGGTTAATTGCTTGGAGTCCACATGTCTCGAATGCCTAATGCTATATCATTATTTTTTAGCTACATATTATTCATTTCATACACTTAAGTATTCCGCCTTATTACTAATTAGTAATTCCTTATCCTTAAATTTTGCCCAATTCAGGCTGTCATCGGAGGGCCCCTCGTTTTTCCCCAAGATGTAAAAGAATTGTGGAGAAAGGCCTGGCACTTCCTATTCATTACCTGCCACCTCCAGCCCCCACCGCGTCCCCCAGGGTCACCTCTCCTCTCTCCCTGCCTGCTGGGTCTCCTGTCTCGGCTTCACTTGGACCCCAGGGCTTCCTCTCCATCTTCCACACCCACGGCACTGTTCTAAGCTTTGGGGCAAAGGACACAAAGTCTCCCTGCTGGGGTGACCTTGTTCTTTTGGAAAGGCCCACAACTTGGCACCCTGGAAATGTTGACAGACTGCTGTTCCCTGGGACCGTAATAGTAATAGCAGCAATAATAATGACGATGGTGGCAAATGCCTTTTGAACATCTCTGTGTCTCAGGCGCTGGGCTGATGAACTTCACGTGCATGATTTTAATTCACACGAAGTGATGTGCGTCCACATCGTCCACACACGTGGGTCATCTAAAGCAAATGACTGGACCAAACCCAGCTTCGGTTCTGCAAATACTCAGCCTGGGAGAGCTCCTGAGAAAGGAGTCTCCTCTTTCAGTTTTCTCTTTCGTCTGGTGGGTTGTCTGAGGTCACCACTGTCCTGTCTCTTGAGGCCCCAGGGGTCTAGAAAGCCTTCAATGCGCCCCTCTCCCTTTTGGCTGCTCTATCATGCTCTTCACGAACACGAATGAGACACGAGTGAGGACAATCAGGATACCCAGCCCCCAGAGCCCAGCCCCCACCTGGTCTTGCCAAGAAGCCTTAGGAAACGACACGGTGTCAGGGGCTGGCCCCCAAAGCAGGGCAGAATGATGAGACCCGAGATGTGGATGCCCCGTTTCTGCTCGCCGCCAGGTGAAGATGCTTCTGACAAAAAGAGTTGGAGGAGTTCCCGCTGTGGCTCAGCGGTAATGAACCCAACTAGTATCCATAAGGACTCAGGCTCGATCCCCGGCCTCGCTCAGTGGGTTAAGGATCTGGCGATGCTGTGAGCTGTGGTGTAGATCACAGATGCAACTCAGATCCGGCATTGCTATGGCTGTGGTGTAGACCAGAAGCTGCAGCTCTGTTTTGACTCCCTAGCCTAGGAACTTCCATGCGCCGTGGGTGCAGCCCTGGAAAAAAAAAAAAAAAAAGAGTGGGTGCCCCCCTCTTGTTTTTAAATTAACAGTCCTAGGCCATAAACCAATCATGTTTACTAAAAGACCAAATGGGAATGTGTGCAGGAAACAAGAAAGACCATGCAGATTTGGAAAAGAACCAAATAGAATTTCTAGAACTAAAAATTATGAAAGTTAAAAACCTCCTGGATAAGAGAATCCACAGTTTGAAACAGATCTAAAGAAGTTATCCATTCAGAATATAGAGCTGAAGAAATTATCCATCAGAGGATAAGGAAATACGAAAGGAGATTAAGTCAAAGAGCATCAGGTGAGAAGTTCTGTAAAGAAGGGAGAGCATGAAGGGGCAACATAATGAAACTAAGCAGGATGGCTGTGGGGCTCCTGGGCACTAAAGCTTTTATGTGCCCCCCATTTCTTGTCTTGTAGGACATAGGCCTCATTCAGCCTGGTGACCTTCCCGGAGGTGCTAAGGGCAGGTTCAAAGATTTGCTAATCAGGGAGGGGAGGGGATGCAGAGACAAGTGAGGAGCAGTCAGGAAACAGTAGCACAGCCTTGGGGTGGGGTCCTGGTTCCCCCTCAAGGGATACGCAGAACAGCAGCTTTGAGCTCTTCTGCAGATCTAAAACCCCCAACACATGGAAGATGCTAACTACTTGATGAAGCGTTCTTCTTTCCAGAAAGAAGGAGGACCTCTCCAGAACCAGTCCCAGGGCCACTACACACCAGCTTTGAGGAAGAATACAAGCTTGAATCTGCCTTCATCTTTATCTGCTGTCCTATTTTCCACTCCCAAAACTATAACACCACCTCCTATTCTCTCCCAAGGGAGGGCACAGTCTTTAAAGTATTAGCCTGCTGTGGCCTCCCTTGCCTGGCAAAGCAATAAAGCTTTTTTTTTTCTCCTTTGTCCAAAACTCTGTCTCCGCATTTCTATTCAGCACGAGCAGACAGAGGCCGAGCTTCAGGGATAATAAGAGATAAGGGCCGAGACCCTTCCAGCACTGATGAGCACTGCCAACCCCTGGATGCCAAAGCCCAGTAATTCCAAAGCAGGAAAAACTGGAAGTCCACGCCCTGATACATCTTATTGAAACCGCCTAATAAGCAAAGACAAAAGGAGATCTGAAACGCGGTCAGAAGAAGAAGACAGGAGGTTTTCAACAGAACATGGACTGACAACTGGCTCCTTATCAGCAAGAAGGGGAGATGGAGAATGGAATGACACAGTCCATGTGCTGGGGAAAAAATAACTGCATTTTCAAACCAAGCAAAAAACTAAGAGAGTTTGCAACCAGCAAAACTCAGTAAAGAGAACTCTGAAGGATGAATTTCAGGCAGAAGGAAAGTGATTCCACTTTGAAGATCTAAGATGTAAGAAGAAACGAAATGCACAGAAACATTGACTGTATAACATAAAAATGATAATGTCTTTTGGAGTTAAAGACAAATGGGAGTTCCTGCATTGGTGCAACCAGATTGGCAGCATCTCTGGAGTGCTGGGACACAGGTTCGATCCCCAGCCTGGCACAGGGGCTTAAGGATCCAACATTGCCACAGCTGTGGTGTAAACTGCAACTGCAGCTTGATCTGATCCCTAGTCCTGGAACTCCATATGCCTCCGGGTGGCCAAAAAAGAAAACAAACAAAGGCAAATAGAATTAACACAATAATAGCATGCAAATGAGGAGGGTGGGGAGGAAATTAAAGTGGTCTGAGCTTTTTGTATGGTGTGGAGGGAAGATAAAGGTATTCATTATCTTGAGATTTCAATAAATTAAGTGAGCACGTTGTAATTTTTATGGTAACCCCTAAACTAAAGGAAACAGTGTGTATGACTTCCTACCTAATAGAGGGGGAAAGTGAAATGAGAAAAAAATAATCTGAAAGATAACAAGAAAAAGAGAGGGGGAGTTCCCATTGTGGCTCAGCAGTAATGAACCCCTCTAGTGTCTAATGAGTGTTTGACCCTTGGCCTCACTTGGTGGGTTAAGGATCAGGCACTGCCATGAGCTGTGGTGTAATTTGCAGACACAGCTCGGATCCCATGTTGCTGTGGCTGTAGCGTAGGCCGGCAGCTGCAGATCCAATTCGACCCCTAGCCTGGGAACTTCTATAGGCTGTAGGTGCTGCCCTAAAGAGAAAAAGAAAAAATGAAGAAAGAAAGAAAAGAGAGGGGAAAAAAAGCATAAGATGAAATGGTAGGCATAAATCCTAATGTATAGTGATTGCAATAAATGTAAAAGGACCAGTGCTCCTGGTAAAAGATAAAGATGATAAGATTCTTCAAAATTCAATCATTTGCTGTTTTTAAGACTCACAACAAAACTTAAGGATACAGAAAGATGGGAAGTAAAAGAGTGGGAAAAGATATACAAGGTGAACAAACAGAACAAAAAACAAGTCCAGAAAAGTTTCAAAGGATTAAAAACATTCAAGTCAAGTCCTCTGATCCCCACACGTGAATCAGAAATCAATAGGAGAAAGATGACTCTATTTTAAAATCCACATGTTTGGAATTAAGAAATATATTTTTAATTAACCCTTGGTTAAAGAAGAAATGATAATCAGAATTAAGAGGAGTTCCCTGGTGGCCTAGTGGTTAAGGATTCAACATTGTCACTGCTGTGAAGCAGGTTCAATCCCTGGTCCAGGAACATCCACATGCCGCGGGTGAAATCAAAAAAAGAAAAAGAAAAAAAAAAAGAATTAGGAAAAGATTTATAATTGAACAATAAAGAAAACAATCCATATCAAGCTACATCCATGGGACAGAGCAAAAGAGAGAAATGTATAGCCTTAATTGTTTATAATTTTTTAATAAAAGAAGAAAGGTTGAAGACTAATGAGCTAAGCTTCAATTTTAGAAGTTGGATAAAGAGAAGCAAAATAAACCCCAGTCATTCCTAAAGCAGGCCTCTATGGAAGTACAGGTCACCCTCAAATCCAAAAATGCCAAATGGCCTTCTCCAGCCCTGGAGGTCCCCTGCTACCCCCTGGGGTCCCTTCCTCTGAGGCAGTATCTCCCCAAACATGTTCAGCTGTTGCTCATGGTAGAGAAGATGATTTTTGATAGTACTCAGGCACCTAGTTTTTTCAACAAAATTTTTTTTTTTAGGGCCGCACCTGCAGCATATGGAGGTTCCCAGGCTAGGGGTCGAATCAGAGCTGTAGCCGCCGGCCTACACCACAGCCACAGCAATGCCAGATCTGAGCTATGTCTGCGACCTACACCACAGCTCACGGCAACACCGGATCGTTAACCCACTGAGCAAGGCCAGGGATCGAACCCGTAATCTCATGGTTCCTAGTCAGATTTGTTAACCGCTGAACCACGACGGGAACTCCTCAACACTTTTTTTTAAAATACTGTCCTTCTACTTAAGAACATGTAATGTTTCCCATTTATGGTAGGAAAAGAAGGTTTATTTAGTAAGAGGAGGAAATTCAAAGGAGAAGGATTAATAAATAATAGAATAGTATGATGCCAGAAATTCTCATTTCTAAAATGGGAATGATAACTATTCCTGTCTTACCACATTGTTATGAGGATTAAATAAGTTGTACACAGTATAATACTTCGTGAATTAATATATCGCTTCTAAAATTTCCTGAGTCTCTGGTACTTGATAAGAGCTCAGTAAATGTTGGTTATCATAATTACATTTATAATAATTATTGCTTGAATGATGAGACTTTGAGAAACACTAATCCGATAAGGCTCCAAAGGTAAATTTTAGACCAGTGACAAACTCTGCAGGGCAAAGACAGTGGACAAGGCATGTTTTCTTAGCACCATGGTGCCCTCTTCCACGCCCAATGTGCCCCTAGAGCTTCTGGCTCTAAGCTCTGGGCCCCACACTGGCCCTGCCTAGGCTTTGGACCTGCTTCTGCCTTGCCTTCTCCATCAAAACCAAGCTGGCCCAGGAGTTCCCACTGTGACTCAGTGGTAATGAACCTGACTGGTATCCATGAAGACTCAGGTTGGATCCCTGGCCTTGCTCAGCGGGTTAATGATCCAGCGTTGAGCTGTAGTGTAGGTCACAGACCCCATTCAGATCCAGCATTGCTGTGGCTGTGGTGTAGGCCAGCAGCTGCAGCTCCAATTCAACCCCTAGGCTGGGAACTTCCATATGCCACAGGTGCTGCCCTAAAAAGACAAAACAAAACAAAAAGCCCAAGCTGGTCCAGATGCTGACATTCACACCACGGAGCCCAGCCTCTGGTTTATGGGGTTCAGGATGTTGTCTCTCCCCCCAGATTTTTGTTTAAAAGGGGCAAAAGCCTTTACCAGCTGAGGAACAGGATAGAGATTTGAAGGTGAGCCTCCCAGTCTCTGGGCATCTCTGGGAGGGGACACCTTTAGCCCCGCCCACCCTCTGCTTGTGGTGGAGGGCAGGGTCGCAGACCCGAGGGCGACTGGCCTTTACGACTTGACAAGAGTGACGTCTTTGGATGTTGGAGGATTTTTCACGCCAAGACTTGCAGTCTGTCATCTTCTAACTCCAATTGTATCGTTTCTCCCTCACTTTTCAAACATGACTAGCAGAGATACGGGGGTGTTTCCCCACTGCAATGATTTTATTTTCCCCCAAAGACTGTTCTTGCTCCTCGGGCTTCTATTCTTGAGGTCCTGGAAGGAAACCCTCGGGGAAGTGAAAGTCACTAGGCGGCCTGGATTTCCTATTTCCACACACAGGAGCGGGCTGGCAGCACTGACTCTCTGCGGCCACCAGGGGGAGCTCCAGCTTTCTCGTTAGAGCCCAGTACCCCGCTGCCCGGCGTTCCTCGCTATTCTGTTGGCTGAGTGGCCTGTGGGACTGAAAACTGTTAAACACGCAGGACGTGTCTACGCAAATCCTCCCCACTTCTGCTTCTCGGCTGTGCACAGGGCTGCCAGCGCCTCTCTGAGGGCTGCTTCTTCATTCAGGCTTACAATCTGCTGGGGTGGGTGTAGGTGGTGGAAGCTTTCCAGGACTAGGAGTCAGACACGTGGGTCACTTGTCAAACCCAGCCCGTGCTATCACCCCAGCCCTTGCGTTTGCGTAAGTGGTCAGTGTCACAGGGACACACACCGCATCACCCCGTGGAGGCACTGAGCAGGGAAATCGTCATCTCCCTCTAAGGCTGGACCAGGGGAACGCTTCCCAGAGGACCAGAGGGGACATATGGCTTTAGCCAGAAGCCCAGGCAGAAGAACACTCCGGGCAGAGGCAGCAGTTGGGGCAGACACAGCACTGGGCCGCGCTGATGTTTCTGGAGGGAGGGGTGGCAGAGGCAGGGCCAGACCAGCAGAGCCTTCTAAGCCTCTGTCTCTCACGCTGGGGCGGACCTCGGGGCTTCCTGCAGGGGAATGGCGTGAGCAGGCCACACTTCTGCAGGGTAGGAGGTGGCTGGCCAGGGCAGGGAGTGAGGGAAGGAGCAGGAAGCCCAGTGAGGAGGCGGCTGCAATAATCTAAAAGCTTGGCTAATTTTATATGGCACCGGGGTGACCAACCAACTGGCCTGGTTTGCCCAGAAATGAGGGGATCCACGGGACTCCAAACTTTCAGTTTTAAGACCCAGAAAGTCCCGGGCAAACTGGGACAAGCTGGTCACCCTATGAGCCAGTAGCCACTCATCAGCTAAATGCCTCCCTTAACCTCTCATAACCTTACTTTCCTCACCTGTGATCACAGTCCGGAATGGCGAGTGTCTAATGAGTTTTAGTAACAGCGCATCACCTTGAAACAAGATCTCACACGGAAACTCTTACAGGAAACACTCCAAGGTAGAGCCACTTAGGTTGAAGTGGGGGAAAGGGGTTCGATACCCGCCCCCCCTTTCCCTCCAGGCCCCCCTTTGACTCTGCAAACCACAGCCGCCTCCACTGGCCACCGACCTCCTCCCCCGGAGCTTTATGACTCTACGTTCATTTACTGAACTAAAAACTCAACTGAACTCAAATCCATGTCTTGACTGAATTTCAGGCTAAAGACTGAAATTTAAACCTACTCTAAAATTGATCAGTCCATTTTTTTTTTTTTTTTTTTTCCCAGCCTCCCCGCAGCACATGGAGCTCCTAGGCCAGGGAACAGACCCAAGCAGTAGTTACCACCAAAGCCGCAGCTGGGACAGCGCCTGATCCTTAACCCACTGTGCTGGTGTGCTGGGCTGGGGATCAAACCTGTACCCCAGCGCTCCCAAGACGCAGCTGATCCCATTACATTATGCCGCTGATCCCATGGCGCCACAGTGGGAACTCCTGGTCAATCTTTTGGAACTGGGATGAAATCTACATTGTTTCCGTAGTTAACATCTTGGAATAAAATCCGCCCAGGAGTTGACCTCCCTCCAAACTGTCACCTCCTTCTGCTTGAGTCCTTGGCCGGGACCGTTCTCTGCAGCCTGGGCCAGTGGGCGGAATGCCCACTCCCTGCTGGCATTCGCTGGGCCTCACACCACCTTTGGGGGCCTGACTGCCACCTCCCACAGCCTGGCCAGGAGCCCCCACCTCTCACCCGAGCTGCCTTCTCGCCCACCCTCACCCTACCCCCAGTGTATCTAGAATTTTTCACTGTCCTAGGCTTGAAGGCATCCGCCACTCCTGGCCATGGACTAGACTGGGTGTGACCTCCCCTCCCCCAGCCCAGGTCTCCGGCCGCCTCTGACCCTTGTCCCCACCATAGCTCAGGCTGGTTTGCCTCCTCTTCTGCTCACCTCCCAACCTGCTCAGGGCAATGCTCATTTACTAGACAGAGTCTTTGGGCCCAACAGGTGGATTGAACATTATGTTTGGAAGCAGCAGATGTGAGTTCGAATTCTAGTTTCCCACATAACACTGGGTGACCTGGGCAAACACACACACACACACACACAGCCTTGCCTCTGTTCTCACAAGGCTGAGTGAACAGAAAGGGGTCTAGAAATTCCTTACAGAGAACATCAAACCTCTCAGCTTCCAGAAATCTCAGAATGTGCTGCGCTGCCCTCCAGAGGTGGCCCCGCCCGCTGGGTCCATGCTGCATTTGTAAAGATCACCTTGCTTGTCTGTCCCTCGTCTAGACCGCCAACCCCACGAGGGCAAGGACTTGTTCCTTCCTTCTGCCTCCAAGGGCTGGACGTGGAGTAAGTGCTCAGGACTGAAAGTGAAGGACTGCTTTCCGTTAAGACAGAAATACGAACTGAGAATTTTTTATGGATGGGGCACTGGTCCAGGTGCCAGAAATACAGCAGTGAAGAGACAGACAAAAGTCTCTACCCGCACAAGCTTCCAGATCTCCCCGGTAGATGCATAAGTGGGCGGGTGCAGGTTTTTTGCGGCTGTGGTTTGGTTTGGTTTGCCTTTTCCCATGGCATCTACTAGGAAACCCGCTTCCTCCTATGCTCATTCCATTTCTCCTTCCTAATTACCCGCAATGGAAAAGGATGAAATAGGAACCCACTTCTTCCATAAAATGAAAGCAAGGAAGCTGATACCCGTGGGCGACTGGGTTTTTGCTAATCGAGGGCTCCAGGGTGGAGCTGGGGAGGGCTCTGGCTCCATAGTAGCCAAGTCCATTTCCCCAGCAACAGGTTGGTTCTGAAAGGAAGCCAGAACTTTCTGTGAAGACCCAGGCCTGCCCCCCAACTCACCCCCAGCTATGACAGCTGACGACCCCCACCCCAGCCACCTCCACGGTGGCTGCTCACAGAGGCTTGAGGGAGTGTCACCTGACTACAGGCCACCATCACAAAAGGGTAAGACTGGGCAAGTTCAAGGGTCTTGTGCAGCTCCCGAGATCCCTCTGGGTCCTGAGAGCTGGGGTCTTGGCTCAGCATGAAACTCCGGTGCTCATGTATGGGGACTGAGGTCTGCTTTTAAGGGAGAGAGATTTTTATTCTGTCTTTATTTAGTTTTGGCTTTGTCCGCAGCATATGAAAGTTCCCCGGCCAGGAATTGAACCCACGCCATAGCATCAACCTGAGCAACTGCAGTGACCGCACCCGGATCCTTAACCATCTCCTGTGCCATCAGAGAACTCCAAGAGGATTTTTTTGTCTGTTGGTTTTTCTGTTTTTGGCCACACCTGGAGCATGCAGAAGTTCCGGGACCAGAGATCAAACCAAGTCACAACCGTAACCCAAGCCGCAGAAGTGACAACTCCAAATTCTTAACCAGTAGGCTACCACGGAACCCCAAAAGAGAGTTATGAACTCCCCAGCACAGCCCAGCTTTGCAACAACCCCTCCTGCACCCACTGGGTGCCCCTGAGCTTTTCTCTTTCTGTCTTTTCCTCACATGCATGCTAGTGGAGACCAAGAAATTCAAAAATGCCTTACGCTCCACTTTCCAGGACAGACTTCTTAGCTGGAGGAGGCAGGGTAACTTCCAGGGGTGATTTATACAGTGTGTGGTGCCTCCCCCACACTCCAGGCCGCCCTGGGTTAAGTGATGGAAGCTCTCATGAAAACCCCACTTGGGTGTAAGAGTAACCATCAAAATATGCAGCCTTGATGCAGAGGGTTAAGGATTCGGCATTGTCACTGCTGCATCTCAGGTCGCTGCTGCGGCACGGGTTTGATCCCTAGCCTGGGAACTTCTGCATGCTATGGGCATGGCCAAAAAGAAAAAAAAAACATACACAGCCTTGAAATTTTTTCATTTCACTCTTAATACACCAGTGCTGCTGTGAGGGGGTAGGGTGAGGAGCACGATGAGACAGAGCAGACATGGCTCAAAAAATCACACTTCCTGGCCCAGGACACTGCCTGTCAATAATTTGCTCTGACTCTCTGTCTTTTTGTTTATTTCAGAGAAATATGAATCATGGTTCAATTCCACCAAATAAACAAGCTGTGTTTTAAAGGTCCGTAAAACCTACAATTTTAGAAAGGCTTGATCTGGTTGACACTAAATTGATTTGAACACTTCTATTTCCAGTCTAATGTTGAGTTCCTTTCATCAAGAACAAATGTACTCAATAATGGCTTGATTCTAAGTGAATGGACTCAATATAAAAACTTAAGAAACACAGTACTCACATTAATTTTCTTCCTTTTTAAAATAAAACGAGTTGGCATGTTTTACTTCTTAAAAATTAATTTCCCATAAAGTTTTCATACACACCTCTCAGGTGTTCAGGCTGAATAATCAAGCTGCAAATGGAAACCCACCTTGAGGTTTCACTTTAATGAGCAACAGAACCAGGGTGCTTGCCAAGGTCAGAAGGTTGTCCTGGGGTTTTTTTTTTGTTTTTTGTTTTTTTGTTTTTTGGGTTTTTTTGGTCTTTTTAGGGCCGCGCCTGCAGCATATGGAAGTTCCCAGGCTAGGGGTCGAATCGAGCTGCAGCTGCCGGCCTGTGCCACAGACAGAGCAACTCAGGATCGGAGCCGTGTCTGTGACTTACACCACAGCTCACAGCAAAGCCAGAGTGAGCAGGGCCAGGGATCAAACCCACATCCTCATAGATACTAGTCGGTTTCATTACCATTTCATTACCACTGAGCCACAACGGGAACTCCTGTGGCATGGTTTCAATCCCTTACCAGGGAACTTCCAAATACTGCGAGTGTAGCCAAAAAACCTGGTGAAATTCAAATAAGATTTAGTTAATAGTATTGTGCCAATGTCAATTTCCTGGTCTTGATAACTCTGCTATGGTGATAGAAACGGCTATCTTTGGGGGGAACTGGGTGACAGGTACACTGGTTATGCTAATCTTGTGTACGAAAAGTGCATAGTCAGTGGTTAGACTATATCCGCATTTCTATATGAGTCTAAAATTATTTCAGGAATTCCCAATGTGGCATGGTGGGTTAAGAACCCAACTGCAGCAGCTCGGATGGCAGTTGCAGCTTGGATTCAATCTCTGCCTAGGAAACTTGCATATGTCGTGGGTGCAGCCATAAAAATACATACATACGTACATACATACACACATAAAATTATTTCAAAACAAAATTTTTAATGGTGTGAGCACATCGTACACATATTTAGCCACAATGCTGAGGGTGTAAACTGGCAGGTATTTCAGGAAAAGAATCCGACAGATTCAGATGTGAAATGGATTAACCCAGTAATTCTACTTCTAGGAATCCAGCTCACAAAACGACTTGCACATGTTAACATGGAATGTTCTTTGCAGCACTGTTTAAAAAAAAAAAAAAGAGGAGTTCCCTTCGTGGCTCAGTGGTTAACGAATCCGACTAAGAACCATGAGGTTGCGGGTTCGATCCCTGGCCTTGCTCAGTGGGTTAAGGATCCGGCGTTGCCGTGAGCTGTGGTGTTGGTCTCAGACGCGGCTCGGATCCCGCGTTGCTGTGGCTGTGGCGAAGGCGGCAGCTACAGCTCCTGTTAGACCCCTAGCCTGGGAACCTCCATATGCCGCGAGTGCGGCTCTACATAAAAGGCAAAAAGACAAAAAAAGGAAAGAAAGAAAGAAAAAAAGAAACTAACTAAATATCCACGAGGAGGGGAAAAAGTCAATGTGGAAATGCCCATGCCATTTAATGCTGTGCGGGCATTAAAGAAATAAAGCAGCTCAACACAAAGCTATCTGCAACGCACTGAAGTTTTAAGTCACCGTGTGACTCCACCAGCCCTGTGGCTTTTTTTCTCTTTGTGTGTCCCCGGCAGCAGCTGCCACTTCAGCCTGGATCCCAAAATGAAGACACATGTAGCGGAGCCACAGCCAACTGGCAAACACCATGTAACAAGGGTGAGAAATAAACCATCATGCAGGAAGCCACTGAGATGTGGGGATGCTTGTTACGCAGTCTTACCTCATGAAAGTTAATATATGAGATAAAGGCACACACACACCCCCCAAAATGAGGGAACTGATACAGAGCTGGTGAGTGTTGACTGAGGGCGTATTATGCAAAGAACCTATACTGGAGGTAAGAGGTATGGGGTTGGGGGTGGGGAGGGCAGTGAGCACAGGAAATGTGAGAACATGCACACTGTAGGGGATCTGAATGTGCTTCCCCAAATATGCCTCTTTCACATAAGGATTATTTTGAGTTGGAGGCAAGTGAGAATCATCAGATGCAGAAAGATGCTTTTATTTGACACAACTTCCAGAAAACAGGGACTGCTGTAAATCCCCACTCCTGGGGAAGCCTTATGGCCACGGAGAAAAAGGAAAATCGGCTCTGAAATGGACCTGCACAAACAAACTGGACTCCATTAGCTGCCCTTGGAAAGCTAAAACCCTTTTTATGCCTCTTTTTTTTAAATTATTATTTTTAGGGCTGCACCTGTGGCATATGGAAGTTCCCAGGCTAGGGGTCAAATCGGAGCTGGAGTTGCTCGCCTACGCCACAGCCTCAGCAATACCAGATCAAGCTGCATCTTCAACCTACACCACATCTTGCGGCAACACCAGATCCTTAACCCACTGAGTGAGGTTAGGAATCGAACCCACACGCTCACATATACTAGTTAGGTTCTTATCCCACTGAGCCACAACAGGAACTCTGCTTTTCCTATGTCTCGTCACATCTCTACAAACGTATTGTTCTTTGCAAAGATGCTACGGTAAGCCCAAGTTCTAACCACCCCTTTGAGTTAATCATCTTGAGGTTTCTCCAGAGTGAGGCACTGTACCCATTATAAACTGTTTTTTCTCTTGTTGGTCTGATTTAACAAGGCCCCAGTCCGAGAAGCTGGGAGGATAGAAGCACAAGGTCTTCCTGCCCTGCAATATCATCTACTTGGAAGATGATGGTCGCACAGAGAGAGAAAGCCATGCTCGGAGGCAGGGCAGGGCAGGGCAGGGCAGCGAGGATAGCCTGCCACTGGGGAGGGGAGGAGGCCCAGCAGGGTAGAAGGGGGATTTTGGAGATGGGCCGAGTTTCAGGTTCGCCTCTCAGTGTCAGCATCTGATGCCCACACATAGTAACAGGGCTGAATGGGGCATACTAAGAAAGCATGAAAGCCATCAGCAGCCATATACTCACCCTCTCCTTTAAACCAAAGGTTCCAAGAAACTACCCACCACCTAGAGATCCCGTGCGGTGCCTTTTGTTGCTGGGATATGTAGTCTCCATACGGAGTTCTATGTCAACTGGAAATGAACTGTATTTCCAAATGGAACCTGAACTGTATTTCCAGAAACCAGCTGTTTGAACAAAGCACATCTTGGTGCAAAATGCATTCCCTTAAAGGAGGCAAAGGGCCGTGAGCTAGAAGAAGGAATATGCACAAGCTGGCCCTTCGCCTCTTCTTTCGCTGCGTTATCATGGCTCACTCATAATCTGTTTCGGATAAACAGGTCACTTATAATTCTCTTCTCCAAGTCTGGACCTTCCTGTTTGAAATCTTGCCCCCTCCCCTTTTCGAAAATGACACAAGGAAGTCATGCCTAGGTTCCGCGCGTAAAAGACTCAAATCCATTAAGTACGTCCAGCAAAATGTGCAAGTCCCTTGACCAGGCACCACCTCTGCCCTCTCCTGGGCGACACACACACACACACACACACACACACACATACACACTCTCGCAACCTCTTTGCTGTTAGCATTCGCTCACATAGAGGCACGCATGCATTCACACAGCCTTTGTTTTTTGTTGTTTGTTTGTTTGTTGCCTTTTTAGGGCTGTATTTGCAGCATATGGAGGTTCCCAGGCTAGGGGTCGAATTGGGATCCCACAGCAATGTGGGATTCGAGCCGTGTCTGCGACCTACACCACAGCTCATGGCAAAGCCGGATCTTTAACCCACTGAGCAAGGCCAGGGATCGAACCCGTGTCCTCATGGATACTATTCGGGTCGGTTACTGTTGAGCCAGGACAGGAACTCCCACACAGCCTTTGTTTTCTTCCCTCCCCCCTCCCTCCTTTCCTTCCTCACTATCCCCACCCCCACCCCCACACACATAGGAAGCAGGCCCAGGACACAGCAAGACCCCTCAGCTGAGGCGCGTTTGTGGGAAGACATGTTCCCACGTGTTCCCATGCGACCACATCAAGCGTGTGTGTAGGTGTTCTGTGTTTTTACAAACTCTCCTCCTTGGTTGTTATAAGATTAAAACAATTTTCTCCCTCAGTAAATGCGTCCCTTCAAAACCACTGGAAGCACACAATTCACCAGCCCATTTGCAGCTTCTATTTTCTTGGGGCTGGAAGGAAATCATGATTACAGGGCCTGTTTCCTTCCAAAGAGGCCAGGGCTGAGCAAGAGATGGACAAGGAGAAGTCGTGTTTCAATGACCGCTCTGATCAATGTTTCATTTATTTTGAAGTTCAGAAAAGCTAGCTGAGCATCGTGGGCCCTTCAGGAAGGCAGGGATAGCGGGTTTTGAGGTAATTACTCTCTTATCCTCAGTAAATTTAATGGACACTTTCATTAAAACTGCAGGGCATTTTAAGGTAGTTCTATTCCTAGTTTAAAACTATGGTCAAGGATTTTTTTTTTTAATGCCCGGATCATTTCTGCTGCTGAGAAATCTAAACATTTTAGAGACAAGGCACGTTTTCTTTTGCTTGACAATGTTGCGGAATTCACTCACACCTGAGGACACAGACACATTACTTAAAATCACAAGGGATTTCAAGGAAAAACACACACGCACAAGGAGAAAACGGAAAAGCCAGCCAGGCCGATGTTAGGGGGTGGATACCAACTTGGGTTTGTCCTTGAAAAAAAAAATTCACCTGTCACTAATCAACGGTGCCAGTGTGCCAGTACACAACAGAAAAAGCATTCCTGCTGACTGCAAACGGCGCCGTTTACGTGACTGTTTACATAATTACACAGCGAAACATTGCAATCTTTTGGATTTAATACATGTTTTAACAAGCCCTTCAACTACAGTGTAGGCTTCTATAATCAAATCAAGTCTTTTCAATTAAAACACAATTAGAAAAGGTGTCATGGAGTCACTGCTCCACTCTGCCGCATGAAGAGATTCAAGAATCGCTTGGCTGGAAATCTGAGCTAAGTTATTAAAGATGCCTGAGCCTAAATGCCACGTCAAACCACCAGGGAGGGCGCCCAGGCTGTGGGCCTTAGGTCCCCGCAGATCATCAGCCTCAGGCCGTTTCTTTGTGATCAACTGATGTCAGCAGATAAAAACTCATGTCTGGGAGTTCCCATCGTGGCGCAGTGGAAACAAATCCGACTAGGAACCATGAGGTTGCGGGTTCGATCCCTGGCCTTGCTCAGTGTGTTAACGATCCGGTGTTGCCGTGAGCTGTGGTGTAGGTTGCAGACGCAGCTTGGATCTGGCGTCGCTGTGTGGCTCTGGTGTAGGCTGGCAGCAACAGCTCCGATTAGACCCCTAGCTTGGGATCCTCCATATGCCGCAGGTGTGGCCCTAAAAACACACACACACACACACACGCAAAAACCAAAAAACCCCAAAACAAAACAAAACAAAACTCATGGCTGGAGTTCCCATGGTAGCTCAGCGGTAACTGAGGACTCAGGCTCCATCCTTGGCCTCGCTCAGTGGGTTAAGGATCTGGCATTGCCATGAGCTATGGTGTAGCTTGCAAATGTTGCTCGCATCTGGTGTTGCTGTGGCTGTGGTGTAAGCCAGCAGCTGCAGCTCAATTCAGCCCCTAGCCTGGGAACTTCCACATGGTGAGGTGCAGCCCTAAAGAGGCAAAAAAAAAAGGAAAGAAAAAACCAAAAAACACTCATGGCTGCCTAGAGAGCTTGAAGGTTGCGGCTCTGAGCTGGACCCGTAGGTGCCAGCCAGAATTTCATGGGTCGGCATGGTGGGCACAGGGCTACCAAAGAAACATTCACCTTGCCCTGGCATTAATTAACAGCATCATGTGATTCTAGAGGTAGAAACCACTTTAGGCATCACTTCATCTCACTCCTGCATTTTAGAGATAAAACAGGGACTCACGGATGATACTGTCAGCCTTCAGTATCCATGGGTTCTACAACTGCAGATTCACTCCATCACAAATAGAAAATATTTCGGGGAAAAATTACAGAAAGTTTCCCAAAGTGAAACTTGAATTTACCGCATAATGGCAACCATTTACATATCATTTACATTGTATTAGTTCTTTTTTTTTTTTTTGTCTTTTTGCTTATTTCTAGGGCTGCACCCGCGGCATATGGAGGTTCCCAGGCTAGGGGTCTAACATGAGCTGTAGCTGCCAGCCTACGCCACAGCCACAGCAATGTGGGATCCAAGCCGCGTCTGCAACCTTCACCACAGCTCACGGCAACGCCGGATCCTTGACCCACTGAGCAAGGCCAGGGATCAAACTCGCAACCTCATGGTTCCTAGTCGGATTCGTTAACCACTGAGCCACGACGGGAACTCCTATTTGTTCTTAATAATGAATCTAGAGATGATTTTAAGTATGCAGGAGCCTTGGCTAGGTTACCTGCAAATGCTATGCCATTTTATATAAGGGACTTAAACATCCACACATTTGGGTATCCTTGGGCGCAAGGGGTCCTGGAACCATCCCCCATGTAAACCTAAGGGATGAATGTACATGATTTGCTAAAGGCCATAGCATTTATCATTTTGTAACAAAGTAAAACATCCACTCCACCCCCCCCCCAGCTTAGGATCAATGTCCAGTTAGAGCAGATATACAAAGGAGCACTAGCTCACAGAGCTAAATGGTGACCTTCAGGATATAGTTCAGTCCTGCCCCAACACTAACAGAAGTCAGATGTGGAAGGCTGGTAGTAGATGTGAGAGCTAATTTTTATTTTCTTGCTTTTTAGGGCTGCACCCATGGCATATGGAGGTGCCCAGGCTAGGGGTCGAATAGGAGCTGTAGCTGCCGGCCACAGCCACAGCAATACCAAATCCGAGCCACGTCGGTGACCTACACCACAGCTCACAGCAACACCGGATTCTTAATCAACTGAGCAAGGCCAGGGATCGAACCCGCAACCTCATGGATCCTTAGTCGTGTTTGTTAACTGCTGAGCCATGAAGGGAACTCTTAGATGTGAGAGTTAAATGGTAGTCTCCCCAAGACACATCTACAGCAAACTCCCGTGAACGTTATCATATTTGGAAAAAGGTCTTTGCAGATGTAATTTTAAAATCTTGAGATGAGATCATCCGGGATTATCCTAGTGTGTCCTAATCAATGGCAAGTGCCCTTCTAAGAGACACACAAGGAGACGCACCAGGGAGACCCGCCAGGGAGAAGATGATGGAGGTAGGGATTGCAGCGATGCAGACCCAAGCCAAGGAACACCTAGAGCCACAGGAGGTCGGAATTGGCAAGAGAGGATTCTTCCTGGAGTCTCCTGCCTACCCCTTGGTTTTGAACTTCTGGCCATCAGAACTGTGAGATCATCGTTTCAGTGGCTATAAGCCACCTAGCACATGGTGATTTGTTAGCACAACCACAGAAAGCTAACACGGCTGGCATAATGTTCCCGCCCTGGGAGGCTGCTATATCTGAATGCTTGTGTCCCCCAAAACTGCATGTTGAAACCCCGAACCCCAATGTGATGGTCTTTGGAGATGGGGCTTTGGGGAGGTAATTAGGTTTAGATGAGGTCATGAAGGTGGACCCCATGATGGGACTGGCACCCTTCTACGGGGATGACGAGACCAGAATGCTCTCTTTCCACCATTTGAGGACACAGTGAGAAGACAACAGTCTACAGCCCAAAAGAGGGCTCTCACCAGAACCCAACCACGCTGGCACCCTGATCTCTGACTTCCAGCCTGCAGAGCCACGATGTTCTGCTTTTGGTAAGCCACTCAGTGTATGGTACTGTTATAGAAGCCCAAGCTAAGGCAGAGGGGGACCAGACACACAATGTCCATGGGCTCAGCCAGTGCCTGGACTGCAGGGAATGAGAAAAGAGAGGGGAGATGTGAAATCTCTGGATCCCCTCCATGGGGTCACTAAGAGCTGGCAGTGCTTTCAACCCAGTGGCCACAGCTCCTCTCAGGCCAGCCCTCCCCAAGAGACTTCGCTTCTTGGGTCCCAGGACCAGCTCCCCACTCTCATCCCTGTATAAGCCCTGGTGCCGTTAGCCTTGGTCCTACCTAAAAACTGCTCATTTGCAAACAGTCCTTTTATCGAAATACCTACAAGTCAATCAAAGAGTGTGCCCTGTGTCTGCTACCAAGACCTTGATTAACATGGTCTGTGAAAGTAATGACACTTCTATGTCCTCATGCGGCACATTGGTTCCTAGTAGGTCAGTGGGTGGTCACCATTTTTTAAGGACATAGGGGTGGTGGGTGTGACTGTGCCATGCCCATGATCAAAGTGAGCCTCCCAGAGGTAAACAATTTCTGATGGTTATGATACAAGCTTAGAGCAGGGCAAGGATTACAAACTAGCCCTTCAGCCCCACTTCCAGCTCTTTCCTAGACTAAGTTGTAGGCCTGGGGCGGCAGATCTGTGGTCCTCAGGCTGCCAACGCCTTCCGAGTCAGTGCCATGGCAGACATCACTAATCAATCATGACAGATTGAGTCCAGACCCGTCCTGGGATCTTTTCCAGCACAGCTCTCTGGGAGGCCCAGTCCAGCAGAATTGGTGGGTAAGTGTGCCCTTCCTGCTACTGTCTAACAGGCCTTGGTGGGGCTGGGGGAAGGGGAGCAGCCAGGAAATTGAAGAGGATTTTTCAGAAATTTAAATGCAAGTCAGGCAATGTAACTTCCTCCTCTGCTGATCACTCCCCAGAAACCTTCACTAAATATCCACATAACTGCCATTCTTTTGAGGTCTGATGTGTGTGGTTTTGGGATACATCCTTGTATGAGGCTGATTTCCCAGCCTGAGCACTGTAAGGACCCCAAAGCACATTAGAGTCACGAGCAAAGTCCTTCGGTCAAGAGACCTGTGGGACTTCAACACAGCATTTCCCTAAGGCAGTTTATTTCCAATATCTCTTTTTTCACAGTTTGGCTGGCCAGTGTCCAGTAGACATCCTGTTCCACAGAACGGCTCCTGTTCTCTTTCTGATGGGATCCACAATTATCCTGCCATCTTTATTCTAATCGTGGTTTAAGAGTCTCTCCTTTGAAAGACAGCTTTCAAGTCCAGGCAGTCCTTGACTTCTGCACATTTGATGCTCTGTGGCTCACTGGTGTGCAGTTTTCTCTGTGGATCCCCTCCACCGCCACCACCTCCTCAGCAGCCTGGGTTAGGGGCAGTGGTGCCCCCAGGAGGCAGCAGTGGAGTGGTGTGCCCTCTGCGGCAGTGAGGGGGTGGAAGGCTGGTCAGCAGGGACGGTATTTGGGGGCGCGGTAAATACCAGTGGTAGAAACACCACTCCAGCTATTCATAATTGTAGTTAATGGGATTTCCTTATGCCCCTTCACATACAGAAGGAAGCACCACGCATCCTCATCATGGCAAAAGCTCTGGAGTCAGGCATGTTTGGATTCAAAGCCGGACCTGCCTCTTTCTGACTTGAGTTTGGTCAACTTTCTAAATTCCTCTAAGTCTCAGTTTCCTTGGCTTTAAAAATTAGGATGGTGGAATTCTCTTGTGGTGCAG
>PVHT021183705.1:13442331-13572899 GCA_004024745.2 Catagonus wagneri | reverse complement strand
AGGCATTTGCTCTCTGGCGCCCCTGCAGGCCTGCCCTTGATACTGCGTCTGCCCCTGGAGGACCCCTCTCCCAGGCTAAAATGGGATTAGCAAACAGAGATGGCAAGACACTTGCCCCGGCGCATGCTTTCTCTTGAGCACATAAACAGAACTGGAAGAGCCTGGAAAAAGAAGACCTCCAGAGAGTCGGTGGTCAGCCACCTAAAACCCATCATGGCAGGAACCTTAGGTTCTAATTGCAGAGGGTCCCTGGGTCGGGATGCGGTTGGATGGTGGAAGGCTGTGTGGTCCGGAGAGACTGGAGAGCAACCAAAGACCACCCGGGGGAAACGGAAGAATGTGAGCTCTGAGCAGCGCTTAACAAACAAAACCTCCAGCCAGATGAAGGCCAATCTGCAAGTCATGAGATGTTTCTTCCAGCGTCACAATGGGTTTCTTCTTTTGTTTTGTTTTCGCCCTGGTTTGGACTCTCACTTCCCTCATTAATTGCGAATCTCTCTCGTTTTACCCTCCAAGCTGGCGGGAAGCGCGCTTGAAACCTCCCAACTGCAGCAATCGCTGCATTTCAAGCGCTGTTCCCAGGCACCCGCTCAGCCCTTCGCCCCGTCTGCTGGCACCTCCATTTAACTGACCTTTTGCCATTGTAAACATCATAACCGCCACTGGGAGGTGTTAATCCCTCTGGATTTGGAAAAGGATTTTTTTCCCTCTCCTTTACTTCCACTACCTCCCCTCCCCTTTTATGTTTGAAGGTAAAGTTATGTTTCAAAACATCTCCTGCATTTATATATACTGTTTTTCTAAGCACAGTACTTTTATATTCATTATTTAAATTTGATAAAATTAAAGGTGAATGCCTCAGGGACCTGCAGATAGTCAAATCCAGGCGTTTTCAGTGTGTGGCCCCCTGGCCAGCAGCATCAATATTACTGGGAACTCCTTAGAAATGTAACATTTCTCCCGGCCTCCAGAAAATCTGGGGGTGAGGCCAGCAATTTGTTTTTACAAGTCTTCCAGACAATTTTGAGGCATGCTCAGCTTTGAGAACCACTGCACTCATCTAATTTCCTCTACACTGCTCCCAATTTAACAGATTAGAAAATTGAGACCCATGGGAATATGGTCAAGGACATTCACTTTCATTCAACAAGTATTCAACACTACTAGGGATTAGGGACACATAATGAAAAAGACAAATGTGGCTCTGCCTCCATGGAATTTTGCTTTCTACAAGGAAAAAACAAAGATCATCACTGACTGTGGTTAGTGCCATTAGTGAAACAAACATGGAGATAAGACTGAGATTAACTGGAGAAGAACTATGCAGGCTGAGGTAGTCAGGGAAGGCTTCCTGGAGGAAGTGATGTTTGAACGGGTCCAAAGGATGACTTGCATTTCTCTAATAGTTAGGGATGTTGAGCATCATTTCCTGTGTTTTTGGCCATCTGGATGTCTTCTTCGGAGAAATGTCTATTTAGATCTTCTGCCTATTTTTTGACTGGCTTTTTTTTTTCTTTTGATATTTAGCTGCATGAGTTGTTGGTATATTTTGGAAATCAACCCCTTGTTGGTCGCTTCATTTGCAAATATTTTCTCCCAGTCTGTGGGTTGTCTTTTCGTTTTGTTTATGGGAAAAACAGAAACAGACTCAAAGATGTGGAAACCAAATTTATGGTTACTAAAGGGGAAATTGGGGGAGGGGAGAAAATAACATATACATACTACTATATATAAAATAGGTAACAAGGACCTACAGTACAGCACAATCTGCTCAATGCTGTGTAATAACCTATATGGGAAAAGAATGTGAAACAAACAGATACATGTATAACCAATACTTTGCTGTACAGCTGAAATTAACACAACTTTCTAAGTCACTTACACTCTAATAAAATTTACTTAATAAATAAATAAATAAATAGCGAGCAGGAGCTGATCAAGGCAATAGAAGGCGGAGGCAACAGCCTGTACAAAAATCATGAAGAGAGAAAGGGCTTGGCCTCCACTAGAAATAGAAACCCAGGTGTGACTGGAGCTTGGAGAGTGAGCAGGGGTGGCTGAAACAGGATGAGACGGGAGGGCAGGGCAGGGGGGTGTTGGTGCATTGTGGAGGGGAGGGGTGCTGAGGCTATGCAGGGCCGTAGGAGCCCAGAGAGTCAGGCCAGGGCTCCTGGCCTCAGGCCACCTCCAAAGGGTTTCTTCTGCCATCTGCCCTCAGACTCCACTTGCCAGGAGGGGCCTTAAGCCAGATTCACCTGGTCCGGCCTCTGCTTGCATCCTTTCGGACTAGGATGATCTTGCCCTCCCCTCACAACCGATGCAAGGCAACTAGTCTAACTCTGGAAAGTCTTAACAGATCTTTCTATATATGGAACCCAACTCTTTTTTTCTGGGGGGGGGCAGGCTTTTTCTTAGGGCCATACCTGAAGCATATGGAAGTTCCCAGGCTAGCAGTTGAATCAGAGCTGCAGCTGCGGGCCTACACCACAGCTCATGGCAATGTCGGATCCTTAACCCACTAGGCAAGGCCAGGAGTTGAATCTGCATCCTCATGGATACTAGCCAGGTTCATTACCGCTGAGCTACAATGGGAACTCCACTGAGCCCAACTGTGATTCCTCTTTCCTGTTGATATTTTAAAAAGTGATCATGTGAGTTCCCTGGTGGCTCAGGAGGTTAAGGACCCAGCATTCTCACTGCTGTGGCATGGGTTCAATCCCTGGCCCAGGAACTTCCGAATGCCACGGATCTGCCCCCTCCCTCCCACCAAAAAAGTGATCAGCTTCTGCCCAGCTTCATCTCTGCTTTGTCCAGGCTCAAGAGCTTCATGCCTATTATGAGGCAGTATGGCAGCTCTGGAATCAACTGCCTGCACTCAAGCATAACCTCTGGGTCTCAGTTTCCTCATACGTAAACCAGGCATAATACTGTGTAGGCTCGTTGTGAGTTTAAATGGCACAGGCACTCACTGAGGATTGGCCACTAGTACAGCTAGCTCCTCACAGGGTCTGCTTTCCAAACCTGCGACACCCTGGTTTCCCTCCCTAAATGGGTGCCATTGATCACCCCTGTTGCTTCTGCAGGGTCACCCCTATGTGGTCAAGCGAGGCCAGAATGCATTGGCCTGTTCCCTCCCATTCTGGCCATTTGCCTTGTGGAATAAAACCAGAGTCTAGTGCGAGAGAGAGAGGCTTGTCACTATATTCATGGGAAAAGTGGCCTTTTACCCTTTGATCCTATACCCGTGACATAGCACGTGTTTACCTCTAACCTTAGTAAAAGAATAGGACACTCCTAACCATCAGGAAAACTACTGTAGCCCCCAGCATCACAGATAGAAGGGCGCTGTTTCTGCTTCTGCTTCTGTGCACAAGAGAACGGCTCCGGGCAAACCATCTCTCCCACTGAGACCAGCAAGGAAGGCTGAAGTCAAATACAAAAACTCTCGGTATGAAGGCATTAGAGAGCTGTTGAGACAACCAGGACTTAAGTGGACAAAAATCTCACAGAGGGGGGACTGGATGTTGAAGTGGGCTGACATTCTCCTCTCAGTTTTTGCTGCAGGGAATTTGCTAGTTCTGGGCATGAAGCAAGAGGCTGGGGTTCTAGTGAAGGACCGGGTACAAAGAGGCAGAGAAATTAGCAGAGCCTCGGGCAGTCTCATGGGGATGAAGGGACAAAAAGGCGGGGTTTGTGGGGGCTGGGTTTCTTCCCAAGAGGAATGACAGATAAGTTAGCCCAACACGCTTCTCACTTTCCCCTCTGAGACACTTGCCAAGTTCTCAAGGCAGAGGAGGCTGGAAAGCTAAATAGGAAGCTTTGAAATGCAGAACGGAGTTTCCAACAGTCTTGGGAAGCTAAGGCAATGAAGATTAAAATCAAGGCCCAGCCAGAGAGGAGGGGCCCTGGTGAACAACCCGGGCACAGGTGGAGTGCCTAGAAGCGGATCTACCAACAGGCAAACAGAACTGAGCCCCTGATAGGACCACAGCAACCAGCTCCCACCTTCACTGCCACAAAGGTTGGGGCCCACCCAGAGTCTCCGCATTTATATACAAAATGTCTGACATTCAATTAAAAATTACTAGACATGTCTATTAATAGAATTAAGTGAGCAAAATCTAAAAAAAAAAAAAAAAGCAGATCCTCAGGTCATTTAGACACTGGAATTAGTTGACAAGGACTTTAAAATAGCTATGCCAGGTATGTTCAAGAACACAGCAGAAAAGGTAGAGGAAACAGATGAAAAGGTGGAGAATTCCACCAGAGAATTAAAATTTATTTTTAAAAAGAATTAACTGGAACTTGTAGAACTAAAAAATATAGTAAGTAGTATTAAGTCAGATGGCTTTAAGGGCAGATGAGACCCAGGAGAAGAGAAGATCAATGAATTTGAGGACATGCCAATGGAAAATTTTCAGACAGAAGGAAGAGGGTAAAAATATTGGACAAGAGAGGAAAAAATGGTAAAAGACAGATGGAAACACATAAAAAGGTCTAACATGTAAGCAGAGTTCCCAAAGTAGAAGCAAGCCACCTGTTGGTGAGGATCTATTTTGGGGGACCCTCCGTCTGTCCACCTGGTCTGGAGTCCTGCCTCCCAGCATTTCCCTCTCTTGGTCTCCTAGCTCAGCAAGTGAAAGCCCACATTTGCTGTCTATAGCCACCTGCAAACAAAGATGCACTTCTTTTGCCTAATTGATTTTATACTATACTCTGGCCAATATGGGCTTCAGAACGTTTGCTAACCTGCACGGATTGAATGTTTTCCAGCAGAGACACTGTCCTCATCCTGGTGACCCCTTAGCTAGCTGTACCCTAAGTGGGAGGGTCAGACCAAGCCTTGAGGTGACTGCTTAATGCCCAAAGGGGTAGGACGTTTCTGGGACCAGCTAGTCTGCCACCAGATAGGGGCATCTGGGAAAACCTGCCAAATTAGTATCTTTCACCACCTTCACCTTCCAGTTAAAATCTAGTAACCCTCCTGTTCTATACTGACAAAAGGTGATTGGGTCATAAATGTGCTTTTTGATAACACAGCCTTCATTACAGAGATGGGGAAATCAACCAACTCAGAGCTAGGACTTAATTTCCTAAAACTCATTAGATGGGGAAGAAGCCTGTTAGGGATGGTCTTACTTTTTCAATAACCTGGGACAAACCCTAAATACTTTTCACATGGTCCCTTGTGTTGCAATTATGCCGAGGTTTCTTGTTTTTGTTGTTGTTGTTGTTGTTGTTTGTTTCAGGTATTTGTTTTTGCCACACTGGCAACATATGGAAATTCCCAGGCCAGGGATCAAATCTGAGATGCCGCCAAGACCTTCATCACAGCTTCAGCAACACTGGATCCTTAACCCACTGCACTGGGCCAGGGTTCGAACCCATTCCTCAGCTGTGACCCGAGCCACTGCAGAGACAATGCTGGATCCTTAACCCACTGCACCACACAGGAACTCCTATCAGTTTGTTTATTCAGTTGACTTTTGAACCCAGCACAGGACTTTAAACGTATCACTATCCCATTTTTATTATTAGCAGTTTCAACACTTTTCAGACTTTTGAGAGCTCTGTGGCCCCAGCAGCCAAAGAATCAGCTATCCCCTGCCAACTCTGGGTCACCTGTACATCCGGCCAGAGTAATGGATTGCCTCTGCTTCAGATCCAAAATACAAAAATAAAGAAGGTGTTCCCGTCATGGCTCAGCGCTTAGCGAACCCAACTCGCATCCATGAGGACGCGAGTTCAATCCCTGGCCTCACTCGTGGGTCAGGGATTTGGTGTCGCCATGAGCTGCAGTGTAGGTCGCCTATCCGGCTGGAATCCCGTGTTGCTGTGGCTGTGACGTAGGCTGGCAGCTACAGTTCCGATTCAACCGCTAGCCTGGGAAGCTCCATAAGCCCCAGATGCGACCCTAAGACAAAAAAAATAAATAAATGAATAAACAAGTAATCAAAACCCCAGGAGGGACCTGGAAGGTTAGCACGCTGCTTTACACAAAGTGAGGTTGAGTCGATTGTCCAAAATAAGACGGGCAGGGTCGGAATCTGCCGTTTCTCTTTTCACTGCTTCCCCGACACATCCTGCGAAAGCTGCCAGTTGACGAACTCTAACTTTTCAGTGTGCTCTGCCCGCGGCTCGTCATCTCTTGTGGACGATGCTTAAAACCAGAAAGCTTGTTAGTGGTGGGAAGGTCTGCATTCGCCAGGCGGTGCATCTATCAGACAAAACAGTTATCTCTGTAGGATTTGCGTTTCTGCTCTAGCTCGTTGCTCCTGCGCCCTCTGAGATAAAGAAATTAGGCTATATTTATATTAACACACATTTATTGAACACTGCGTGCCGGGCACTGCTCTGAACCCTTAAATTGTATCATCTCATCAAGCCTCCAAAAAATCCTCCAATATCCAGCGGCTATTGTTTCTTCCTTTTAGGAAAGGGGAAACAGAGGCTTGCACGCTGGTGACGTATTTATGCAGTCAGGTGGCATATTTAAAACTGGACTGCCATCTGACCGCATGGCCCTCATGCTTAATGCCGTTGGTTCACTCTGCCTGGATGATCCCTGAAGCTCCTCCTGGCTCCAAGAATCTTTTCCTTCTGAAACATTCATATCACCTGGCGCCCCACCAGGAGAACGACTGACTGTAAGACTGTGAAGTCCCCCCAAACACGGTTCTCCCTGTTCAGCGGGCGTCTCCAGAGCCAGAGGGCCCCTGGCCCCGTCTCAGGCACCCCCCCTACTCACAGAGCAGAGAATGTTGGCCACTTGCCACGCCAAACGTGACTACAAATTAGGATGCTACAAATTATAGTTTGATCCGTGCCCTCTCCACCTTTTCTCAGAGTTTGGGAGATTTCTGACGCGCCAACCCCAACTTCACAGCACACAAATCATTTCACGGAAGGACCACACACAGGAGGCCTTTCTGACCTGTGCTGACATGACGTGCAGCCGTCAGCACAAAAGGTGCCATCTTGCTCGGATGAATCACTGCTGATGTCTAACTCAATGGCCTGTGTGGCCGTGGGCTCCAGAAAAATCTGCCACTCACAGTAACATTTTTTTAAATGGGGGTTGCCCTTCTTTTCAGGGCGATCCAAATCCATCTAATGAGAAATACCAAGCTTGGGGTTGCCTTAGATTTTCAACAGAGCTTTTAGTACATGGCTTAAAAGACTCCTTCTGAAGATGGAGCTTACCAGATGTTTCCATCTACCCAGGAGCTGTGTTACCTTCTTGTGACTGTGTTTATTTTTCTGATGGTGAAAGCAACGCTTGGACTATTTGAAAACGATTTCCAAATTGGTCAAAGAGGGGGCAAAAATCCAGTCACCTAAAGAAGGCAGGGTTGAAATACTACTTCAGCCACAACATCCATGTCGAGTCCCTTTCCATATATATCTAACCATACTGTCGAATGCGGAAAATGAAACTGATGGTTGGCCAGAATCATCTGGATTGCTAACTCTACACTGTATTCCGGGGTCGGGGCAGGAGCAAATAATTATTGGAGGCCATTCCCACCCCCACTCTCCAGACCTGTTTCATATTTATTTCTGTATTTATTTTTACAATTACCAAGGGAGAAACACCATCTGCCATTCTCACCTAGGGCTCTGAAGTTGAAACTTCCACCGCTAATGGCTTGTGATTTTCCCCCAGCTCTCTAGAAGCTTCTGAGATCTAATTTTTTTTCTAATAGTGGCTTTGTCCTGCATAGCCAGGGTAGTGAATGAACTTAAAACAACGGAGTTATACAGACAACAGGAAAAAAGGTGCTGGCTTAGTGTGCTGAGAGCTGACCCACACATGGCCGTCCGCGGTGACCCTGAGCCCCACCACTCCTGATGCCACCAAGTTCAGGAACAGGAGGGTCTTCTATTCACTCCTGCCAGAGCTCTGGCAGAGGAAATGCAGTGGTGGGGGGGTGGCATCCTCATATCTACACATAACCATTCTCCGTTTAATATTTCGCTGTGCTCCTCGCTCCTGAGAATGTCAGGCTGCCAGTAGAATGAAGAAAGGGAGAATTGAAACCATTGCTTGAATGATTCAGGCTCATTTTCCCCTCTCTCCGCACTCCCCCCTCCAAAAAAAAAAACACCCTGCCTCAAACATGTGTCATTCAAGATAATCTGCAGAATACGGAGACGGTGTAAGACCACTGCGCTGCTCTCCCTGCCGAATTGAGCAGTGGCACCAATTTGGTTTTTCCAGGTTGGACACCTGGCGGTCCTCCTGGATTTCACCTCCAATCAGGCACGGATTCCTGTTGATCAGACCTCCACAATGATGCTCTCGCCTCCAGCCTCCTCTTCCTCTCCAGCGCCCCTGTCCTGGGTCCGGTCTTGGTTGCCTCTCACCTGGCCCGCGGCATCAGCCCTGCCTGGCCTCCCTGCCTCCCCATCGCCACACCCTGCCATGAATTTCTCCAAATAGGAGCAGACCTGATCACATCGGTCCACTTAAGAGCTTGGATGGTTCTCCATGAGCTACAGAATAAAGTCGGGATGGGGCAGATAAGCCCCATCCCGGTTGGGGACCTATGAGCCATGCTGTTCCCTCTTAGTCCCTTAAGAATTCTGCCCTCAGAGGCAGATGGGGTCTGGGCCAGGGCAAAACCCACCCTTCAGGGGAAGCCCAACTCATCCACTGGTTCTTTCCTCTGCTCATAACTGCAGTGACATTGGGGACGGTGGCATAGACACTGCCCCCATCAAAGTGAGGCCACAGGGCATCCCCACAACACAGAATGGCCTGATGTCCCCAAGGGACAACTGTAACTGTCGGAGTGGAAAAAATGTGAGCACAGGGAAGGTGGCTGGGCGTGATCTGTAAATCACGGTTCTGTTCAATCAGTGAGTGTGAAAATCAAAATTGCTCTTGATTAGAAATTCAAAACAAAGAAAAACAATGGATGCCAAATGGTGGCAGATTACCCTACCAAGTCCCAGTGCACCTTCTGTGAGCGCAGTCACACCTGCTGACAACCCTTCCTGGGTGTGCACCTGGCCCCAGTCTGTTAACCCTTTGCAGCCCTCGCTGCCTGGAGGCTCTCACCTCCTGTCTCTCAGGGCCTCTCCAGCGTCCACGGCTCTCCGGGACCGATCTACCGAACAGACCCCCTGACCTGGCAGCTCCTGACTTTTCCTCTTCTTCACAGACAGTTCCACCTTGGGCAGCCCAAATCCTGTATCTGCGGGTCTATAACCTACCCACAGTGGTTATTTATTTGTTCCAAACTCACTTGCACTTTTTCCAGCTCCACGATTCTGCTTTTACCATCTTTCCCACTCCCAAATGTCCATTAGCCACTGAGGGAAACTCCAAACTCCTCTTACATGTGTGGCTCCGCTTCTTGCTGGATCCACCCACCTCCTGTCCCCAGCACACAGGCAGAACCAATCCTCATTACATGTTACCTAAGATGGGCAGGAATGATCCAGAGATCAGTGACCATGGGGGGGGGGTGTCACTAAATTAAATAATACGTGTACTGGAAATGTCCCTCCTGAGGGAATTTGTATGTGGCCAAACATATTTAGAAATAATTTAAGTGGCAGAAATAGGTTGCACCAGATCAGCTGCGTTAGAATTAGACAAATGAGTCTCTATCTTATTTTTTTTGGCCACACCTGCAGCATGCAGAATTTCTCAGGCCAGGGATCAAACTCGAGCCACAGCAGTGACCAAGCCACAACACTGAATCCTTAACCACTAAGCCACCAGGGAACTCCTAGACAAGTATGTCAGTATGTCTTGATTAGTAAAGTACAGAAAACCAAGGAAACCAATACAGTTTCTGAATTTAACAAACACCTTAGGAAGATGCTTGTCAACACAGGAATATCGAAGGAGAGACTCGTTTCACCATTTTAGGGACCGTGACAGGAGGACGGGAGAAGAGTGGAAGATGTGTGCCAAGGATGGTCATTGTCATCACCTGGGGACGGATGCAGGCTGCGCCTGGTGGGCCTGTGAGATGACTCAGGAGTGGTACCTGACTGTTGTTTCTGCCACTGCTGGGGCCACAAAGACCACAAACACGTGGCAGTTCTCAGCCGTGGCACATCAGCATCACTCGCCGTAGCGGACCCCCTCCTCCTGCGGAGACCGTCATCATCTGCCTTTCAGGGCCACGCTTTTCCTCTTCCTTCACCGGCTCAGCATCTCAGATGTTTCCATTTCTCTTCTCCACAAGCACTAATGGGGGAGTGCCCGAGGCCTTGGTCCACAGACGCCTCTTTGCCATCGACGCTTTCCCCTTGAGGAAGTCTCTTCTGACTTCTTGGCTTTAAACACCATCGACAGCTGAGGACACCCACGCCGCCACCTCTGGTCTGAGTGCCCCCGTCTCCACTTGCACGTCTAATGGGCAATTCTGAGAAACGGGCCCCTGTCCCAAGGCCTGGTTTACTCCTCCTCCAGCCGTCTGCACCCCAGTAACTGATAACTCCATCCTTGCAGTTGCTGGAGCCTAAAATGCTGGCATGATTCTTACTCGTCTCTTGCACATCCTGCATCCAGATGCCAGAAACCCTGGAGCCTCCCCCTCCGACATCTGCCTGCATCTCACCACCTCCCCCCATCACTCTAATTCACATCGGCAGTACCTCCACCTATACCTCATAATAGCTTCCTAACTGGCCTCCCTGCCTGCCTGGGTCCCCATCAGAGTCTCTTCTCAACACCACCATTGGGATCCCTTAAAAATGTAAGTTACATCATACTATTCCTCCACCCAAGACACTCACTTCCTGTCGCAGAGGACAAGCTGGAATCCTTGGTCATGGCCTACGAGGCCCTCCCAGGCCTCGTCTCCCAGCTATGTGGTCCCTCTGCCGAACCTCTAACACACAAGGCGCCTCCTACCTCAGGGCCTTTGCACCAGCTGCTCCTCTGCCTCAGATACTCCTCCCTCAGACGCTCCTCCCTCAGACATCCCCACGGCTTGATCACTCACCCTCCTCACCTTGCTGCTCAAATGTTCCCTTCTCAGTGAGGCTTCTTATTTTCAGTTCTAACCCTGTCACTCCCGATGCCCCATTCAGCTTTATTTTTTCTCTGTACCATTTATCATTTGATATATTGCTTAGGATTTGTGTACACACACACACACACACACACACACACACAGGAATATAAATTCCACTAAGACAAGAATTTGTGTTTTTTTTTGGATTCTGATGTCTGGGTCAGAGGCTGCACAATTATCTGTTGGCTGCTTTGTGGCTCCACGTTGGTTTGCCCATGTCACTTGCCACCGTGATTGGGTGAGAAGAAACCTGGAGCCTCAGGGGACAGGAGGGCAAGACAGCCTACCACTGTACCTACTGCGGGACTTGGGGGCGCTGGATTGACCTCTCCCCCTCCTCCATGCCTCTTACCTCTTGGGATCCCAGAGCTGACCAAGGGACCGGGAAAAAAACGAGTGAGTGAATCAGTGAAATCTGGATAACCGAGGCCAAAGAGGAACCTGAATTAGATGAGATAATATTAAACCACAGGTGTGGGTTAGAAGACCCCTTTCCATGCCCTGCCCATCCTCTGGTGTTTATTTGGGAAATTATGTCACTGTGGGGAGGGCAGCAGTATTTCATTTTTGGTACAGGAAGCTGTTCAAATTCATTTACCCGAGGACCTGGTGTTTCTGAGTTTCCTCCCATATCTGCACTTGCTCCCGTCACCGTCCACACATGAACTTTCCCCATTACGAGTGGAGGGGGCTCAGGATAAGTCGCCAGAAACCTTGGGGTCTAGTCTTTCCTCCATACTACCAGCCTTAAGTATGACCTTAGTCTGTGATACTCAGTTTCCTCATCTGAAGTTAATTCTCTTACAATAAAAGAATAACTGGCTGATGAGTTTGGTGAAAAAGATTCAGGGATGACTGTTAAAGGAGGTTTGTGGTCTATGAATACGTAGAAAGCAAGAATTGCTAGGAACCCCCCCCCCCCCAGTTTCTCACGGGTTCACAGAGAAAAAGGTCTGTCAGATACATCTTGTCTCCTGCTTTGACAGGATTATCAGGCTGGTAGAAGTGAAGCAGATCAAGGATTTTGGATTCAGTATTTGATAAGTTCAGTGGGGCTGCCAAATGGACTGGATGCAAGGATTACTGAGAGGGGTGCAAGGACTACTGGGTGGCTTGGGGACTGGCTGGATACTGTTTTACAGAGATTGAAACAATGATCTCAGAGAGAGATTCTGAACTCAAGACCTCAAGTCTCTATCCTCGGCAAAGTCCCACTGAACATCTGTATCACAGGATTGGATGAAACTAAAGAGGGTGTGTTCACTACATTTGTGGAGAGGCTAGGAGATGAAGATACAACCAGGGTCAGAATCAGCAACCAAATCAATCTCACTCGTAGACTAGAGGCAATGGACTCAATCTAAGAATACAAAAGGAAAAGGTAATGTGCTCCCTTTGGCTCCCCAGAGCCACCTGTCCAGGTATAGAAGGAGGGCAGCATGGTTCAGTGGCAGAAGACTTGAAAACGTATGAAGGGCTTTTGTTGACATACGTCATGGGTCATCATGTGTGACGTTACTGTGCCAACACCCTACCCCACCTTACCCCTACTGCAAAAAGCTAACTTTGTCTTGGGTTATAGTCATGGCATTATATTTACAAGTATAAGGTGGGCATCCTCCTGTGTTCAGGGATGGTCTGTTGGTTTTATGGCAATCCAAAAATGAAATTTAAACAATTTAATTTACAATAGTATCAAAAATAATAAAATAGTTAGGAATAAACTTAACAGGAGAAGTGTAAATTTTATACGCTGAAAACTGTAAAACATCGAGGAAAGAAATGAAGGAAAAACCTAAATAAATGGAAGGATATCCTGGGTTCATGGATCAGAAGACTTAATACTGTTAACCTGGCAATACTCCCCAAACTGATCTCTAGTTTCAACACAATTTCTTTTAAAATCTTAGCTGGCTTCTGATTCTAAATTTATATGGAAACGCTAGGGATCCAGAAGAGCCAAAACAATCTTGAAAAATAAGAACAAAGTTGGAAGAATCAAACTCTGTAATTTCAAAACTTACTAGAGAAACTCAATAATCAATAGAGTGAGGTAGTAGATAAAGACAGACAGATCAGTGGAATAGACTTGGGAGTTCTGAAATAAACTCTCGTATATGTAGCCAATTGATTTTTTTTTTTTGATGCTGAGATTTTTTTTTAATTGAAGTACAGCTGATTTACAATGTTGTGTTATACTTAACTGATTTTTGACAAGGGTGTTAAGACAATTTAGTGAAGGAAAGAATGTCTTTTTAATAAATGGTGCTGGGACAACTGAACATCATACAAAATAATGAAGATGAACCCTTACATCACCCCATACACAAAAATGAATCCAAAACAGCCTGAAGATATAAATGTAAGAGCTAAGGCTATAACACTCTTAGTAGAAGAGATACAAGCTAGAAGAAGAAAACATGAACATAAATTTTTGAGACCTTAGATTAGGCAATGGTTTCTTACATACAACACCAAAAACATAAGCAAAAAAAGAAAGGGGAAAAAAGGTGAAGTGGACTTAAAATTTAAAACCTTTGTTTTTCGAAGGACACTACCAAGAAAGTGAAAAAATAACCAAGAGAATGAGAGGAAATATTTGTTAATCATGTATCTGATAGGCAGTCGTATCTAGAATATATAAAGAACTCTTACAAATCAATAATAAAAAGATTACTCAGTTTAAAAATGGGCAAAGAATACGAACAGACATTTCTCCAAAGAAGCTCAACAAGTGGCCAATAAGCACATAAGAAGATGCTCACATCATCAGGCATACGTGAAAAGCAAATCAAAACACAATGTGATATTACTCCACGCCCAGGAGGGTGACTACAATCAAAACGACAGAGAGTAGCAAGTGTTGTCAGGATGTGGAGGAATAAGAACCCTTATACACTGCTCTTAAAATGCAAAATGGTGCAGTGGCTTTGGGAAACAATCTGGCAGTACCTTAAAAAGTTAAACATAGAGTTTACCATATGACCCATCAACTCCACTCCAAGGTATAGACTCAAGAGAAGTGAAAATGCACATCCGCACGAAAACGTGTATGTGAGTGTTCACGTCAGCATTATTCACAGTAACCAATAAAGGGAAACAGCCCAAATGCCCATCAATTGACTAATGAAATAATAAAAAAATGTGATATATCCATACACCAAAATATTATTCAGCAATAAGAAGTGGATACATGCTATGACACAGATGAATCTTAAAAACATTGTGCTAAGTGAAAAAAACAGTTACAAAATACCTCGTCGTGTGTGATTCCATGTATACAAAGTGTCTAGAATAGGCAACTCTTAGTAACAGAAAGCTGACCCGGGGGTGGGGTTTGGGAGGAAATGGAGAGTGATTGCTAAGGAGCATAGCAGTTTCCTTTTGGGCTGATAAAAATGTTCTAAAACTGATCTGGGTTATCACTTATATATGGAATCTAAAATACAGCACGGGAGGTCCCTTCGTGGCTCAGTGGTTAACGAATCCGACTAAGAACCATGAGGTTGCGGGTTCGATCCCTGGCCTTGCTCAGTGGGTTAAGGATCCGGCATTGCCGTGAGCTGTGGTGTAGGTTGCAGATGCGGCTCGGATCCCACGTTGCTGTGGCTGTGGCGAAGGCCGGCAGCTACAGCTCCTATTAGACCCCTAGCCTGGGAACCTCCATAAGCCGCGGGTACAGCTCTAGATAAATGCAAAAAGACTAAATAAATAAATAAATAAATAGAAGAAAATACAGCACGGATGAATCTATCTACAGAACAGAAACAGACTCAGAGACATGGAGAGGAGACTTGTGTTGCCAAGGGGGAAAGGGAGTGAGTGGGACAGACTGGGAGTTTGGGGTGAATAGATACAAACTGTGACATTTAGAAAGGATAAAAAATGAGGTTCTGCTATATAGCACAGGGAACTATATCCAATCATGTGTGATAGGCTATGATGGAAGAGAATATGAGAAAAAGAGTGTATGACGTGGTCACTTTGCTGTACAGCAGGAATTGATAGAACATTGTAAATCAACTATTAAAAAGCCTGATCTGGTGTTCCCGTTGTGGCTCACTGGAAATGAATCTGACTAGCATCCATGAGGACGCGGGTTCAGTCCCTGGCCTCGCTCAGTGGGATAGGGATCCGGCGTTGCCATTAGCTGTGGTGTAGGTCACAGTCGCAGGCTCTGGTCCCAAGTTGCTGTGGCTGTGGTGTAGGCCAGCAGCTACAGCTCCAATTTGACCCCTAGCCTGGGAACCTCCATAGGCCGCAAGTGTGGCCCTAAAAAGGAAGAAAAAAAAAAAAACTCTGATCTGTGATGGTTGCACAATTCCATGATACACTAAAAATCATCGAATGATGCACTTTAAATGAGTGAACTGCATGCTATGTGAATTTTAGCTCAATAAAATTGATATTAAAAGGACAGATACAGGAGTTCCTCTGTGGCCCAGCAGGTTAAGGACCTGGCATTGTCACTGCTTTGGCCTGGGTCACTGCAGTGGCTGGAGAACTTCCACATGCCAAAAAGGAAAAAAAGGTAGAAAAAAAGGAGGGGATATATCAACAGACCTGATCCCAAAATAACAAAAGGCTGTCAAATCACATCCTAGGAAGAAAAGCTAAAGAGACTGGAGTAAAAGAGAAAGACTGAGAGGAAGAAGCTCTCTCCAGACACCTGAAGGGCTCAGTGTGGAAAGGGAATGCAACGCTCTATGTGGTTGCCAAGCCCAACTCTGGGCCTCTTTCTGGATTGCTCCCTGCCCCCCAACCCACACCCCCAATATCTCCTACACCTCCTTCATGTCTCAGCTTAACTGTCACTTCTCAGGGACATTCCCCCCACTCCCCGCCACCCTGTCATCTTTGCACTCACACTTGTAGTAACATATCTATTTAATCACTGGGCTACAGTCCAAGGACCCGCTAAACTACTAGCCACATGAAGTAGCCCATTGACTTCCATGCACCACTGTCTCCCCAGAACTTATCACCGTGCCTGGCATAGAGGGGTGCTTAGTAAGTCTTTGTTAAACCGACAGATGAATGAGAAACATAACTGTCAGAGACTAGAAACAGTTTAGGGAAGAGCTTTCTGAGAATCAGAGCTGCCAACAGATTCCATAAGCTGCACTGAGCACCCCTGCACCGCCCTTCATTGGAACTGTTCGAGCATGTGGGGGACAGAGGCGTCGGGAAGCAAATTAATGCACCAAAGAGATAGTCAGATGGGATTCTTTTCCTTGCTGTTTGAAAATCTCATCTATCGTTCATGTGGTCTGGAAAAATCCTGAAAGGCAGATAACATATGTAATGAAATCAATCATATCCCCCACAGTCTCTCTACCAAGCCACAGCCACAGGAAACGGCACATCCTGACAGTGGCATGTGGCATTTCATTATGTGGGCAAACACCATTTTAGTCAATGTGGGCTTATGTGTATCTTATAACCTTTCATCTTAGCTCACATTTATTGGATGTGAGCCAGGCACTCTGGTAAAAACTTCACGGGTACCAGATTTCTCTTAAAATCCACTGAGGTGAATTCTTAACATTAATTTTTTTTTCCTTTTTTTAGGGCCTCACCAGCGGCATATGGAGGGTCACAGGCTAGGGGTCGAATTGGAGCTATAGCTGCCGACCACAGGCACAGCCACGCCAGATCCAAGCCTCGTCTGTGACCTACACCACAGCTCACGGCAACGCCGGAGCCTTAACCCACTGAGCAAGGCCAGGGATCGAACCCGCACCCTCTTGGATACTAACCGGGTTCGTTTCCATTGCGCCACGATGGGAACGCCCTTAACGTTATTAACAGTCCACATTACATGGAGAACCTGGGGTGTAGAGAATCACATTAACTTTCACAAGACTGAAGAATCTTGAAATGGCAGAGCCAGTTCCAAACCCAGGTACCGAACTCCAGACTCCAGCAAAGGTTCCACCGATGTCTGTTGAACAAGTCAATGAATGAATGAATGAGTGAGTGGGTGCTCAGCTGCCCACACTCGTAAGAACTGAGCTTCTCTTAACCAGCTGCTTGGTTCTTAACTTACCAATGCTCTAACTCTATTTCACTCATCTCTTCCCAGTTCACCCTCTCCTAAGGCTAAAAATGTGGTCATTTAACAGCCAAGAGCATTCTTTTGGTTCCAACTGCCACCAGTTATCAGAGAAGTCTTCCTCAAGGGGAGCCTCAGATACCAACTTGGATGGCGTCGCCACTGTTTCCCATTGTCTCGGCTTCCGTCACCTACAGAGCTGTGCAGGCAGAGCCACTCTGGGCTACTTCCAGTCCCCTCCCGTCCTTGTCCTACGCTGGCTGAAGCTGACTGGCTCCTGCAGCTGCTGGGATGTCGCTGTGTCCACTTCAAAGGTGCAGTGCCATCTCCTGCTGGTACAGGCGCCGCCGGTGCTGGTGCAACCGCCACCGCCAGTGCTGGTGCCACTGCCACCACGCGAGTGCCACCAACACTGCCAGCGCCGGGCTCACCGCCTCTGCTGCTGCTGGCATCACGTCGCTGGAGCTACTGCCCGGGTCAACACCTCAGAGAGCCGGCCTGGCTCCCCCCTGCTCTCAGAGGTGGAGGCATGTATGGGAGCAAGGAGCTTTTGCTGTTACCTGCTCAAGCCCCAGTCTTCAGACTGAATGATAGGACATCACGACACACTCAAAACTGCCCTTTCCTCCGAGTGAAGCTTTGCTCTGCACCACCTTGGGATTCCTGGGAGATGACTGGGCCCTCACGCAAACAGATGCCTGGAAAACCCAACTCATATTCCCAAGATATTTCTACATTCCATGGAGGAGGGGGCAGACGCTGGCTTCTCACCCCACGATACATGCTTATGGCTCATCTTTCAGAATCCACCAGTCCCCACGATCTGCACTTGTGAAGCCACCTTAGCCTTGACTTTGCCCTCGCTCCCTTTCAGTCCCGTTTCTCAGATGTATCCTCCTCCTTGTTATACTCCATGTTGGTCCGCAAGCTGCTTTCGGAACAAGACAGGAGAGTTTACAAACATGAAAGGAAATCAAATGAAGAGCAGGAATGAGAACTTATATATGCAAACTTTAAAAAGGAAAGTCCGTTTCCAAATCTGATCTGCTTCACTGGGGAGTCCTTTCGGAAGACTTCGAACAGGCAGAAATTCTTGGCCAAAGGACTCGGTAGTTCCAGGTGAAAAACCCGGCTCTCTCAAAAAGCTTCACTGAACATGAATTATAGAGTGTTCATTCCTTGTCCTTTGCAGACAGACCTGAATAACACTGCTGGGCATGGCTGATCCTGGGCAAAGCTGGCCTTCAGGGCCTCCCCCAACCTCCCTGACCCTCCGTAGTCTTCAGGCCAGAAGTCCTTCCTTTAAACAGCATCCGGGCTCTCTCGGTTACACCATGACAGACAAATTCATGTTATTAAAGTTTTAACGCCAAAACTCGGTGCTTTGAAGTCAAAGGGGTCACATAACCCCAAAGGCAGGACCACCTACGTAATTTACGAGGCCCAGCACAAAAGGAAAATTCAGGACCTCCTCATTCAAGTTACAAGAATTTCAAGATGGTGACAGAAGAACCAAACCCACTAGACAGGGCCCCATGCGACAGCGGAGGTCAGACGTCCATGCCAGCCTTACCCCCGAGGAATGTAGTGACACACCAAGGACACTCAAAGGCATTAATTTAGAAAATTTGTTTTTACATATAAACGCAAATTCCTGTTTTTATGGAGGAATGCTAAAAGTTGGCAAATATCTCAAAAATAAAACAGAATACGTCAGAGACATTCCATTCTTGCAGAAGCACGAGATGACTCAGCTCTGCAGTTTGAACTACTGCAGTGAAAACCCACGAGAAACACTCTTCATTTTTTACCATGTTTCCTTCCCAGCCTGCACACCGGTCAGTGTTTTGCCTTTTAAGAGACGTGCTTGGAAGGGGTGGGAAGAACTTCCATGCCACGGCAAAGCAGGAAGGGGTCAGGTCACCACCAGCCTAAATCATTTTCAAAGGATGGGTGGGGTCTGGAAAGGCCTAGAGGGAGGGTTCTAGAAGGGGAGCAGAGGAGCAGAGGTGCAAGGGGCATGACGGGTCTGGGGCAGGTCAACGGTACCGCAGGGTCGGGGGTGCTCAGTGAATTACAATAAGAACCTGACAACTTGTAAAGTTTTAGAATCTGATTTTACAACAGGGATTCCATGCTCACGAAGGACAAAATAAATGTGATGCCATCAGGGTCAGCTGGGCACAGGTCTATAAGTGGCAAGTGAACTTTTTCCCTCTATAGGCAATAGCCTGAGAAGCAGAATCCAAAGTAAATGAGAGAGGTGGGTTTTTTTGCCCTTGAATCCACTACTGCTGAACCTTCACCCACCTCTCCAGACCTCACAGGTGCCTCTCCCCTCTAGCAAAGCTTTCTGGCCTCCGGGCTGGGTCCTTAGTCAGTCTTGCCTTATACCTGACACACGGCACCTTGCAGGACGGGAGCGCACGGTGGGTGCTTGCAGCAGAGGAGGAAACCCATGCTCACCAACACTAACAGGCCCGGGCTCAAGAGGGCTGAATGAGGAAGTAAAATGTTTGGACAAAGCAAGACTTGTCCCCTTCCTTGAGATGACACCTAAGGAAAAACTCAAAATTGCTATTCTACCTTAGCGTCTTCCTCTTCTACGGGTCATTTTACTTAAATGTGGTGACACCTGGTGCAGAACTGTGAGAGCGCTGAGGTCTGGAACTCGGTACATGGGTCTCAGTTACCCAAGGAAGCTACAAGGAAGCTACGTTAATGCCGACTCCAAACCTACCACTCAAAGCAGAGACTGTGTGATGCGCGTTCATTCCTCCAGACCGCGACTGACTCTCCCGCCTCCTTTACTCTCTTTATATACATATATATGTCTGTTAATTTGGGTACATACCTGCACACTCACGCTCAATCTGTATCTATATACATGTATTTATGAGTACATGCATACGCGCATGTGAAATATGCATATATATATACATATAAAAAGAGAGGCAGAAAGAATATATACATACATAATAGCATACATAAATATGTAGCACAATTCAGTTCCATTCATTTTTATTAAATTCAACCAATGCTCAGGGCCTCTGCCATGTGCTGGCCCTACACTAGGCACGTGAACACAAAGAGTGTTACCAACCTCCAGGGCCTCACCATCTAGAGAGGAGAAAAACCACACATCTGGATCTATCAGCATGGCGGCCATGTATGCAGGAGGCAGCGTGGTTTGGTGGTTCTAGGCTGAGGAAGGTTAGTATTAGTGTGTGTGCTCCAGTCATGCTGGCTGGGCGCAGCTTTCAAGCTGTGTGACCTTGAACACGCACCTTGAGCCTCAGGGTCCTCAGTGGTAAAGCGCGTGCCTACCACCGCCAGAGTCCTTGCACGTACTGGCACATGGAAGGCACTCAGTGAAAGGAGACTCGTGCTCCTCTTATTATGGAGAAGAAGGGGAGCTTCTGTAGGAGCCACGAAAGAGAGGAAGGAGTGGCGAGAAGCTTTGTGGAGGAAGTGGCATGATGAGGGGGTGTATTCCAGGAGACTAGAGAGAAAGGCATTCCAAGGATAAAAATGAGTTTGTTCCAAGGCCCTGAGGCATGAAACATCCTGAACTGCCTAGAGAACTGCCAGGAGGTCAGCACCACCAAAGTAAGGATTCAAGGTCAAAGACAACCCAGAGCCAGGGCTGAAAGGAAAAACAAAATCACACTTGCCTTGCAGAAAGGTTTAGGTAATATTCAACTGAACATAATTCTACTCTTCCAGGATTACAATTTTTATTTTTTGTCTTTTTGCCTCTTCTAGGGCCTCACTCGTGGCATATGGAGGTTCCCAGGCTAGGGGTCTAATCAGAGCTGTAGCCGCTGGCCTACGCCACAGCCACAGCAACGCGGGATCCAAGTCACATCTGCAACCCACACCACAGCTCATGGCAACGCCAGATCCTTAACCCACTGAGCAAGGCCAGGGATCGAACCCGCAACCTCATGGTTCCTAGTCAGATTCATTAACCACTGAGCCATTGCGGGAACTTCCCAGGATCACAATTTTGATGATCAGTTATAACATATAAAATTGTGTGATTTATTTACAAACACACACACACACACACATATACGCACATACATATGTTTTTTAAAGCCGCATCTGTGGCACATGGAAGTTCCCAGGCTAGGTGTCAAATCAGAGCCACAGCTGGGGCCTACACCACATTCACAGCACGTGGGATCCAAGCCGCCGTGTCTGTGACCTACTCCTCAGCTCACACGAGATCCTTGACCCACTGAACGAGGACAGGGATGGAACACACATCCCCACGGATACTACGTCAGGTTCTTAACCCACTGAGCCATAGCAGGAACTCTAATTGCAGCATATTAATGTCACGAAACAGAGAACTTGTAATTTCCATGTTCTTTCCTCCATTCACAAGTCCTCAGAATTTTTTTAAATTTTTTTTTGGTCTTAGTAACTAATTGGCTTATTTTTCCTTGCTGGTTTAGTTGCTGCAGAAGGTTTTCTTTACCTCTAATATCTTACAGAATCGCTTTTAAATACTCATCCTCCTAACCACAAGGAGAGTCTTAAGTGGCCACTTCTTAACGTTTTTTAAGAGCCAGACAGCCATGGTTTGCCCTCAAAATACACATCCAGGGGCATCAGCCTTGCGGATCAGGACTCGAGACAGATGTACGAGGCGGAGCGCAGACAGGGGTTAGTACCAGACCCGGAGCAGAATCACCCCAGGATAAAAGCAGTGTGAGTAAACAAAGAAAGCCCCTGAAAAAGAGGAAAAAGAGCATGTGCTGTGGCAGGGGCAGAAATGCGAAGTGGGTCTTTTAAGGGAATTCCCTGACAAAAGCAGTCCGAGGGACAGTGTGAGACAGGCGGTTTATCTGTTTGAAAATGTCTAGATTCATCTGCTCACCCGTCATTCATGAGGTCAGCCTATTAGTCAATTCTATTAATTCTCTTTGTTCAAATATGTCCTGGGTATTGAGAAAATAACTTGACACCACAGAACAACACGTGGTCACCAACCACGAAGAGAGACCTCCCTGACACACGCCAGGTACCGCCCAGGTGTGCGCACGTAGGCTGGCTCCTTTAATCTTCACAACACTCCTTTGAGAAAATCAACAGACGTGAACGGCCTTTTTCTGGCCCCACTTTTCATTGTTCCATGTTAGAGAAATCAGAGGCGGCAGTGTGAAGAAAGAAAGCGGAAAACTTCAAGGATCAGACATCCATCACCTGAGTCCTCCCCCCCCACACTTTTCAGAGCTGTAATCTTTGGACCTGGTCTGAGATTTTCATAAAACAAACAGCTTTTTTTTTTTTCCAGTTCACTTTTTCTCTTTAACACAGTATTGCCTCCCAAAGCCCATAAATTAATCTTATAATTCTTTGTCTATCAGGCCCATCAACGGGCTCCATGTGAGTGTGTGTGTGTGCACGTGCGCACGCTCTCTCATGAGTGTGAGCTTGAGGTGGGCTCAATTCAGGAACCAATTAAGAGGGTCAGCACCCTGCAGAATCTGCCAAGGTGTCGAACCCAAATTCTAGACACAGCCGTCCTATCACTGCCACAGGACGGCCTCTTGGCGTCACAGTTGCTGCAGCTTGGGTACCAGTGGTATTTTGCTTGATTTAATTTTTTTTTTAAAAAAGGAAAAACACAAAACAAAAAGTAAGATAATCATATCACCCCATCATGTGGTACTCCAACTTAGCATGTATTTCATGGTCAACTGAGACGTTCAAAGAGCGCCGTAGAAATAATGAATGTAAGCATGAGAAATATCAATCACTCTTTGTTTCTCAATGGTTTTTCTCCTGAAAAAAATCTAATCAAATGACAAATTATTTATTGAGCACCTACTATGTGACAGGTACTCTACAGCCAATTGAACACACTGGGATTTCTTTTCTCTATTGTCTTTTCCTCCATAAAATATTTAAGGTGTTGATCCAGATGTTTTAGCTGTTTTCACGCCGTTTGATTATGATGAAGGTCATCAGAAGTTTCACGCTTTGATGGTATGCAGAGTTTTCTGGGTCCTTTTTGTTTTGTTTTGCCTTCCTCCTACTGTTATTTTTCTACCTAAAACTTTTCTTTTCCCCCTCTCTGATTTTTAGGGGAAAAAAATCCAGTATCTGGGATCTGAGACCACTGGAAATGTCTGGGCCAGGGATTGCTAGTGACCTCCCAGAGATAACCCAAACTGCTGATTTAGCAAAGCCCATTCTTGACCTTGACCCAAGACAAGACCGGCAAAGGGGAAGGACTTGGGAGGGAGCCCTGAAGGAAAAGGGATCATAGAAGCGCTCAGATCTCACCAGTCCCCCTCCCCCATTCAGCAGACACCTGGCTGAGTTGGAAAACATGACCGGCCCAACCTTCCTATTGGCACCAATTGAAGCTGTCAGCTCTCGGCTTGTCACCAGTTGCACTGGGAGGCGCTGGGCAGCCACAAGAGCCCTAATTAGGCAGAAATGACACTTCTACAACTGACCTGCCAGGACCTTTGGCAAACCATTTAACATCATTAGTTAACATTTTTTAAAAGTGTGAATGTAAATGAACAGCCAGTGGCTTTCAATGGAGTTTGTCAGTGGCATCTCCCCCCCTCCCCGCTCATTCTTTCTCTTGTTACATGAATAGTCCGCTTGTTTTCTCCAGAATTGGAGGGAGGCGCTGGGGAAGAAGGAAGAAGAGAACCAGTTCTCTGAGAGGAGAGACACGCTAAAGCATAAACAAGCTTGGCGGAGGGGAGAGACCACCTCCTCCTGCCTTACCAGGTGTCCAGACAGACACAGGCCCTTGGGGTCAGCAGAGCAGGGGCACAGCGGGCACCCAGCAGGCTGGACCAGGTCCCGCCCCACGACCTGTGCTTGTGAACATGAACAGGGACCAGCCTGGGCTCCGGGGAGGTGGAGAACGACTGCACGAGTTGAATGCCTCTGAAATACTCTTTCTCCCACACCTCTTACCATTGTTGGAATTCTGAACCAGCAGCGGTTTAGCAAATATCTTAGCCGTGTGTGTGCAAATCTAAGCGTACCTAGTCCCTCTCTAAAGGAGCGGCGTTCCAGGGGGTGTCACTCCTTCGGATGCCAGTTTGATACTTACACGAATTAGTTCATTTCCTACCTGAAGCGGTTATTTCCCACTTTGAATCATCACACTTCATTTTGCTCTTTGCTGTACAGCCACAGAATCCGTACACGCCGACACTCTCCATCTGCAGGGGAGGAGGGAAGAGGTTCGCGTGAGAATGTCACTTTGTGCGCTTCCACGCTGCTCTCAGAACCTGCGCTCACCCCAGCAGACAGTCCGAGGAGGCAGCAGCGGGCAGAAAGGAAATCAAGGCTTGGGTGGGAGGCAGAGGGGCAGTCCCTGCGGGCCTTTGACTTACCACCTATTCCTTGTGGGGCCCTGGGCAAGGTGCTTTGCCCTGAGTCTCAGATGTTTTCATCTGTAAGACAGAGATAATGCCTTACCACCTCAAGCGAGAAAACAACAGATGGAAATACCATGAGAACTGGAAAGCGGTGTGTTCAGAGCTGCAGGGCTGCCGGCTTCTCACCTATCACTTATCTTGGAGATTTGAAATTTCAGATCTGTTCTCTTGACTCCCAAGGCACACTGGACAAAGCCACAGCCCCAGCCAGCCCATCCCTGCCACCCAGTCCACTCCTGCTTATTCTCAAAAGCGCTGTAAGCTACATAGAGAAGTGCATGGGTGCACAACAAAATTCCGTTATTATAGCAATTAAGCCTCTCTGCTGGATCCTAAACAGCACAAGAGAGGACCTGTTCTGGTCCATCTCAGGATTTCCAGCGGCCCTGAAGACAGTGGTGGGTACACAGTAGATGCACAATAAATGTTTACTGAGTTGAAATGCGATGCTGTTTCCAGACCAGGGTTTAAGGCGGCCAGAATGTGCGTGCTTTGGGAGGCAGCACAAGATCCTGAGTGTGGAGAGCTTTACTTGTCCCTGAATTAAAGACAAGTAAAATCAAGCGGTAGGCGTGTGGTGGAGAATGCCTGTAAGTCGTAAGTGAGAGAGAAGCAAAAGAAAACAATCTTAGTTTGGGGCAGAAAGAGAGAGAAAATACGAGAAAATGTCCTTAATAACAGTAAATGGGAAACGGAGAGAGAGCAGCTCATCGGGATGGAGCATTTAGTGCTTTTAAGCTAAATACCTCAGCATATTAAGCAAATAGAGAAAAGCCAGCTAGAAGATGTCAGCAAATTGAACCGACCGGCGCTCAGAAAGCCGATAGGAGGTGTCTGGCGGTGACCCCTTTTCCCATCACGTGCCCGCTCCGCGCCCGGTTGTTTAGTGTTGCCTCTCCTCTCCAGCTGCGGAGCTTATTGAAAAGCTCTTGCTCCCTGCCTGGTTTTGGCACATTTTCTGCAGGTGCCTCCTACTGCGGCCACAATGGGCTGCAAGGGAGGTTTAGACCTGTCAACAGCGGCGGGGAGGGGGCGGCGGCGGTGGAGGGAGCGCAGCCATTGTCTTAAAGGGCCAGTGACATTGTGCGCCGCCGCGGAGACTGCAGCACCGGCACCTGCTAACGAGATGAATCCTTTCTCCCACTCTCTCTTTCTCTCTTTAATGATTTAACTTGATCGCTTTGGTTCCTTTCTGGAAGGGGAATTGCTCCATTGATCATATAAAGTAATTGCCTGTAAAACATTGCTCTGCAACAACTACTACGTCGCCGGCTGAAAATGTCACAGCAATTGAAAAGCTCTTAGCCCAGTTCAAGAATGAGGTGGATCAAGAGAACTGCCTTTGCAGACGTCCCCAAGCACCTGCGTGCTCTGAGAGCTACAAGTTTTTGGTGCGACGGATGTATTTTTTAAGACAGTTTTCCTTCCTGTAGCTGTAGTATGATTTGGCGAGAGATTGTGGGAAACTAGCCAAACTAAAGTAAAATCAGCCTCAACCCGAAAATTAGATGTATTCGTTCAAGGAAAGAAATTATTTTCTTAATCACCCATGCCTTTCTTTCCTCAGAAGCCATGAATTCCAGGGGGACGCCCACGTGGGTCAAGTGTGCTTGAGGTCAGTGTCCTCTCTTAATTCCCATCACATAAGAAGACAATATCTTTGTCTAGAAGGTAGCAGGGGCCTTGGATTTGGAAAGAGGAATCGATGCTCTAATTGTTTAAGATTTGCTGATTTTTCAGACCTGTCACTTGGCGGCAGCAGTGACACACTGTGGGAACAGGGACCACACACTTAAGGAGTTTTCATAAATACTTTATTAGTCACTGCCACACCAACGTGAAGGAGTAATTCGCCTGGGGAAAAAATTACTTTGTCGTAGGCATGAACCTGCCAGCAAAATAAAGAGCAGTTAGTGATGGTTTCATTTTCCTCTGACAGTTGAAAGCCTAAAGTTTGTATCTGAATAAGAGGGAGACTTTTTTTCAATTTAACTGGTGGAAAGCACCCGCGTTACTAATTTGGAAACAAAGCTTCAGGTGAATCACCCTCCAACTGGATGAGCCATGAATATTTTTGGGAGCCGATGAAAGGGCAGAAGACACACTTACTAGTGTACTTTTTTTAAAAAAGGCAAAAACATCTGCCTGCTTACATGACAAGCAAGAGTATGGAGAACTCAGCTATAATGCCATTTAAAACTACAAATCTGAAGAAAGCCATAGAACTTTTTACATCTAAACACTCTGAAAGGTCGTGATACAAGCTCCATAACTATAAGCAGGTGCAACAATTTTTTTCTTGGAATTTTGGATTTTAGATTTTAAAATCTTTTAATACTGTCAGAACATACATGATATTCAGTTAAAGCAATCACACATATAGCACCAAGATACACTGTATAGAATAAAAGGTGTCTTTGCTTTAGCTTACATGGTGAAGAAAATTCAAAAAAAAATTTTTTTTAAGTTGCAACTCATTAAATAAATTGACTCCAATATATTGACACTCTTTCGACAGCAACTAGAATTTATTTTTCCTTATTATAAAGGAAGGTTTTTGTTTTGTTTGGTCTCTAAATTGAAGGGGTAGAACAGAATGACCCCAAGAGTTCTGCCTGCCTGTATGATTTCTTTATTTATAAAAATGATTCTATAATGGCAAATAGAGAGATGAACAGTACAAATGACCACACAGTCATTTTTAGCATCTCTGCCTATTAGATGGGTGGTCAAGACAGAGTAAAAGTGGGTTAAGTAAGCCCTGAGGCCAAACTAAGAGCACCTGCACCGTCAAGCCCCAGATCCTCTTATAACGCAGAACAGCCAGGGAAGGTGCCTTTCACGGTGGGGGGAGCGGGAGGGTGGCCGGCCTGTGGCTGGTGATCAAGCCCAGTGTCTTCCTTGTGAACTCCCAGAGTGAGAGCTCGCGTGAACAGTGTTAACACCGTTTCACCATTTCTTTTGGGGGAGGGGCATTTAAAGAGGAGGAAAACAAGCCATCATCAGGGAATCGATGTCAAATCTGGCAGAAGGCAGGACTGGTTTCACTTTTGCATCCTCTTCTTTGGTGTGTTCGCAAGAGGTCTGAATCAAATTCCGAAGTTCAGAGACAAGAGAACAGGACTATCCATCCTAGTCCTCGTGTGGATTTTCAGAGCACATTTTAAACCAGCTGACTTTACAAGGCCGAAATTAAACTTGGGTTACGTGTCTGAACTTCATACAACACAGGATTTGTCAAGATGCTGGGCATGCGTTCAAAAAGAAAAGAAGGCATTTTAAAACGTAGCATCATTGCTGTGTCTTTGCACACCTACCTGGTGACATGTGCACAGAGCCATGAGAATTACACCCTGGGCTAATATCTGATCGTTCTGAAGGGTAAGACCTAACATTCTCACAATCAGATTTGTAAATTTACTTATGCAGTGCAGGTCACAGGCATCTCAACCTGAGCCCTTTATTTACTTAGTGTTTACATTTGATAGGAGAGGCATGTATCTCATCCACTACAAGTTAACACACAGAGATGTTAAGATCCTTTGTACTTAAATAAAAAGTTAACATCAGGCAGACGGGTAATGGTACCTGTTGAAATGTTTATATCTGCTCACTTTCCCGTTAGAAAAGGACGTCAATTTGAGACCTGCTCCTGAATTCATACAGAACCACCAGCAAAAGGAAGAAAAAGATTCTACTGCTTACTCCTTGGCACAGTGCATGGAATAGTATACACGAACACTGGAGCTGCAGCTTTTTAGGACTAAGTCAGACATTACAGAAGCCACACGAGCACAGGCTTCACTCCCCTCCCCTACAGAGAGCTTGTGTCTCATTTTTTAGTGTGTCCTACAATTTTCTTACAATTACATGCTGCAAAGTTTCCTTTCTTGCCAAAGTCAGAAAGCATTGGGTATTTCCCATACTATTTTGCTCCAGTTTGTTTGATAAAGGATCACAGTGCCTTTCCTCCAATCATATCCTTTCAGAGTTATAGCTTATTTTCAAATATCCAACAGAAACAGATGCACTTCAGTAACCAACACAAGTCTGACTGATCCAAAGGACCCTGCTATTTAAAAAAAAAAAAACTAAAATTTTACCTACACGTTTTGTCAAAAATAGGTGAGAGAGGATGGCGCGAGGTATACAGTCCTAAAGTCTAAATTTGGAGGGCAAGGTGAGTCTCTTAGAAACATAAAAATCATATAGGCTGATCCAGATGTGGCAGCTGAACCTCTTACCCCAGAGGGTACAGGCATGTGTGTGATGTTCTCAGATCCCCCGGCCAGGGTCTAGTTTTGGGTCAAGTAGGATAGTTGCTTTCTTTCTTAGCATTAGGGCTTGGAAAAGAGTGTGAAAAGTTCAAGGCATCCCGTAGTGATTCAGAATCAAACCCAGACAACATCTGCAGGGGAAGGTAAAAACGGTTATTTTTTTAGCATAAAACAACACACACACAAACACAGCGATTCCTTTTGTTCTCATACAACAAATAATACTTGGAGATTAAAAATTCTATTGCAAGTATAAATTAAAAGAAAGCTTTTATGGGGGGTGGTTGCACAACTCTGAATATATTTAAAACCACTGAATTTCAAGAAGCCAATTGTATGGTGTGTGAATTATACCTCAATAAAGCTGTTAAAATTTTTTTTAAAAGAGAGCTTATAATTTTGGATTCTTCATTTGAATTGCATTTCTGCTTTTGTAGACTTATAATTATCTCAAAAAAGACAACTAGTGTTCCAACAATAGGTTAAAGAGAAATATAGAGAAAAAGTTTTAATTGAATAGCTGTATATTTATGTTTTTCTTGCCACGGTCTTAGCTAAGAATTCAAAATGGCTGCATTTTCAGTAAAGTGGACACTGATGGTACCTAGAACAATATTCACTCTAAAGCTTATAAACTGATAAACACACATTTTACCTATTTCCAGTATCATACATTAAAATGGAAGTTCTATTTTTGTTCTTAAGCTACAAAACATAGTCTTTGATTCTTACCCTACAAAAGACAGTCTTTGATTTTTGTATTTTCAAAATCGGCACAGGAACTTTATTTTTCCCTTAGATCCTGCCAGCTTGGCTATAAAGAAGGGAAAGCATTTATGATTAGGCAAACAAAGATTAGGTCAGATTCCTAAGTTAATAAAGATTCCAACAAGCGCTAGCATGGAGTAATTTTACATCTAGAAATCTGGCAAGAATTCTCTCAAACAGGGGTTTTACTTTTAAAATTGTGGAGGCAGAAAAATTCTTTAAAAGGTACAGACAGCTACGGTTAACTGAGAGGCTCTTCCCTATGAAATTCCCTGCCTCGTGAGTTTGTTTCACAGTCTTCTCCATTTTCAAATTCCCACAAAGCTTATACAAATATCTGGCCATGAACATCGGGAGGGATGGTTCCCTAGAATAGCTCGGGAATATTTTCAATCATCTGTTGGTCATAAGTCAACTCATATTTTTACAAGAGCCTAACAGCAGCTATTGAAGAAGTGCAGCTCCTTCCGGGAGCTGAGCTGGTTCCGTCCGACAAGGGCAGCGGGAGAGAGGGGACCCTAATCACTCAGGATGCTTCCTCTGGCAGCATCCTACGCACACACAAAGAAATGGAGACCATGGCACTGGGCTACTCCTATTCCAAACCTCTCTTTTGCCTCAATTATTTATTTCAAATGAAAGTGCCATCACACAAAATCATCCCAATACACATCAACGCTTTATTTCTGTCCGAGTACCACTGTGTTAGGTTCTCTTGCCTGCTCCTTGTCCTTCCTGTCTCCGACTGTAGCACTTAAATACAGTTACGCTGCCTATAGCCTAAGCTGAGGGTAGGCATCATTAACAATGTATTAAAATCTTTTCCATTTTAGAAATGATAATTTTAGTTTTTCACCTTACTATGTCTCTCCTTCAAGAATTAATGGAAACATTATTTGCTTTTCTGTGACCGTTATACTTTTCTTTCTATAATATCCACTGAAGGTGTTGAATGCACAATCATAAAATGTAATAATTATATTATCTAATTAAAAACAGGATCCATTGACCCATGCTACTATACAACACAATACTGTGTATTTTTTAAAATCACACAGGAATTTAATCTAACACATTAGATCAGCATTAGAGAGTCACTCACAAGTCTCATCTTAAATAATTTTGGAAGTACATAGGGATTTGATGACAAAAATTTATATATGACTGTCATATATGAAAGAGATGCAGTTAAATCAATATTGAGAAATCTGCCCCGAATTATTTTATTCACTAAAAATTCATGGGAATTTACTCCCTCAATCATAATTCTTCAAAAAAGAATTCTCATCTGCATCTATGCTAGTATTTTTTAAAATATTCAAACAACTAATTTCTCAAACTTCTTAAACAGGAACTCCCCTCAAAAAAGGAAGAAAAAGAGAAAACAGGAACAACAAAAATCCTACACTTTGCCAATAACAAATGTAAAGAGTCAAATCCTAAATTTTTGACAAATGAAATTTTTTCTAATCCCCCAAATAATTTTTGAAGGTTTAATATTAACATGAGATTCATGACGAGGCCTGCAGAAATCATTAGTTACAAAGGTATAGATAGCCTTTTGATTCCGCTAATGAGAAATAGATAATTCCTCTTAAGCAGATTAATTTTAAGTATGTTTTCTGGGAAGCTAAAATCCCCTTCAATCAGGTTCTTATGTTTAATTACAAAAGTCAAACAATTTATTAGCTCTCACTCAAGTGCAACAACAAAATAGGTAGGCCTACAACTCTCAGGGGCCAGGAGACAAACCAAATCAATATTTGCACCAGGAAAAACATTTTTAGCCGTAATTTGATAAAACATCTAACTGGTCCTCTTAAGCAGGATTCCTCTCTTCTTTGCTGCCCCCTATGTGGAAAAGACATTAAACTTTTTCTTTATTCACAATAAATGCAATTACTATATTTATTTTGCTCCTTTTATATTAAGAGTACAAATTAGAAAACCTGGCCTTTGTCAGATATTTTATATATATTCATTTTGCTTTATGAGCCCCATAATTATGTCACAAAAATACTCTTAAGTTGTATCTACTTCTATAAAGTTAAAAAGTATCTATTTAAAAATGGCAAAATTGCTTGCTTAAAGAATTTCTTTTGTCTGATTTTTTTTTCTTTTTTACTGTCTGAACTCACTGGATAATTGCCCTACTTCCAGTTTCATTCTGCCTATACAGAAATCATGTGTCTATACCCTGAAAAATACCAATTAAACTGCCAGCAGCAGCATCTCCAATAGTATTTTTCGGTCTTCAGTGTCAAAGCCCTTTGAACAAATGACCGGAAAGCTGACTCTAAAACAGCCTTTGACGGGATGCCAGGTTTGAACACTTGCTTTACAACTACGACTCCAGCTTCCTAGTGCATTTGGGAAGCAAGAGAGAAATAACATATCAATTTTATAATTTTGCACAAATGGTAAAGGTATAAAGGTCACTAATATTGTTCTAGAAGGGGGAGTTTCCCCTCATCGTTTAATTCCATCTTCATGCCTATATAAGGCTAAATGAAGGTTTTCAGGCAAATACTGCAAAATTGCTGAACATGCTACATTGTCTGTCCTCCTTAATTTCCTTGGTAATAATGACATCATTTACTATGTGTTGGGCACAGTGGGAAGACATTCACATGGTTTTTAAATTTAATTAATAGCAATTCTACGGAATTAAAAATACTAGTTAATAGGGATATGGCTCAGAGAGGTTAAGTAACTCGTGCAAGGTCACACAGTTGGGAACTGGAAGAACCAGGGCTTGAACCCATGGGGTCTGATTCTAAGACCCAATACCTCAAGGCCTTCCTGGTGGCATCCACTATCAAACCATGCCTCGGTGAAGCCTTAGTCATTCTCTTTATGATGTAATCCATGAAGAAGCAGTGGTTCTCAACCGTGGCTGCACATTAATACCACATATGAAAAAAATACCTATGCTTGGGCCCCACCTCTGGAAGTTCCAATTTGACAGGCCTGAGGTAGGGCCCAGGATTCAGCATTTTTCAATACAAAAGCAGTGAATAAAACAGGTAATCGTCTTCATGGTGCTTAAGTTGGAATGATGCTTAGATCCAGAAGAATCCTGTAGAATCCCCAGGTGATTCTAATGTACAGCCCTGACTGAGAACGAGGGATCAAGAAATTAACATCACTTACCCAGGCTCCCCTCTCTAAACCCTCAAAGTGAGTCACTGAACTCGTTCTCTAGACAGGATGGACAAGAATCTAGCAAAAGCTGATGGCAGAATCTGACAGAGGCCTAGATTTAAGAGGCAGTGGTACACAGTGGGAAATGCCTGGGCACTGGAGATGGCTGGACCTGGGTTCAAATTCCATCTTTACCTTTTTTTTTTTTTTTTGCTTTTTAGGGCTTCAGCCATGGCATATGGAGGTTCCCAGGCTAGGGGTCAAATTGGAGCTGCAGCTGCCGGCCTATACCACAGCCACAGCAACACAGGATCCGAACCACCTTATCTGTGACCTACACCACAGCTCACAGCCGTGCCGGATCCTTAACCCACTGAGAGAGGCCAGGGCTTGAACCCACGTCCTCATGGAAGCTAGTCGGGTTCATTTCCGTTGAGCCACAATGGGCGCTATCATCTCTACTACTTATTAATTGTGCAACCTTGAGCCAACCACTTACCTTTTGTGGTTGTTTTGCAGATTCAATGGGATGATATAAGGAAAAACCCAGGCATATAAAAATGCTCCATGAATGGTAGTTGCTGCTGTGGTTTTTGTTGTTATTACTCTACTACGGTGGAAAATAACTGCTGCTGGGAGGTATTAGTAGTGAAACAATCAAATTAGGAAAAAACATTTTTTATTAGTCAAATCATTCCTACTTTTATTACTTAGCATTTAATTTACAGCTATTTATATTGCAATTAGCTTGGCAATCGTAGTTCTCATTCATGACAACCGGAAGGGTAACACTACTCCCATATTCTAGATGAGGAAAAGGCAACATTTCCATCTATTCTGACTCCAGCTTCTATGATGATTCTACGATTAAAAGCACTTGCAATCATGTTCATTCGTTCCCTACAAAAAATGCTATTCTCTCAGATGGCAAATGCGGGAAAGAAGAATTAACAAGCACTTGATAGCAACCCCAAAATAACATCTAAGTAATAATTTCTGAACATTAAAGTCATGGCAAACAAGTTCCAATCTAAATAAAGGTGTGGGAAAGGATTCAGAAAAAGTGAACAAATACATTTGTCTTTATCCCCATTTGTTTAGGAAATGTCTGACATAGCCTGAAAATTCTTTTTGAAATGCAGACTAAAAATGATTCACTTCCTCTAAGAAGTCTCTTCAATTAACAGAAAGAAACAGACTGACATGTCCTGATACTTTATCTTGGATCAGAGTTACAAAGTAGAAGAGATTTAAGATGGAAAGACCCAGTTCAACGCTTCTCGATCAAGGTCCCTGAAAAGCCTGGGAACTGTGGGCAAGTCCACACATACAGCCAACATACCCCCTGACACTGAGGAATGGCTTGCCTATAAATGTAATTCCATCACAAGCACAGAGTTTCCATGAATGAAATACAAATGCCTCTAGAGGGACCACTGAATTCATAGTCACTGTAACTAACCACTATTACCTCGGCTGTGGAGTCTTCATACTCAAAAATGTTAGGAAACACGGATTGTGTCCAACTCTCTCATTTTACTCATGAGGTCCCAGCAGAACTTGGGGACAGCTGGGACTCCAATCTAAGTTTTCTAATTCCCAGAAAATTGCCCTACCCTCCCTCCCTAGATGTGTTCCAGAAATTTCTACATCTCCTAAACCTTTCCTTCTCTGAAGTCCTTTCCCTCCCCTCCTCTACTCCCCAGTTTATACCTTTAAGGTTAGCAGCACTCAATCCCTTTCAAGCTCTGTGCTCTGAGAGTACCCTCAATGAGATATTTAGTCTCAATATGAAACGGAAATACAGTCAGCAAGGTACTAAAACAAGGAATGTGTTAAGTATATAAAATACGCATATGCATAAATGTATTTTACAGCTAAAACCCTAGTACTTCTAATATCTACACAAAAGAATAAAATCGGAATCGTCATGAATAATAATTTTATTTACTCTGGATCTGTCAATACCAATAGGCTGTTAACCCCCAGCATAGCAACTTTTCAAAATGCTTTCGCATCTATTATTATTTCCTTTTACTGTCCCAATGGCTCACTAGGATGTAAGTGCTACTGAAGTGCCAGAGAACTTAACTGCCACGAGGAAAAGTTATCCATTTTATTCATGTTTCCCCAGGTCCTAGAACAGTGCCTGACACATGACAGGCATTCAATACATACTGGTTGACTGAGTGAATGACAGAGGTAAACAGAGATGGTAGGTTTACTTATCTATTTAGCCTGCATATAGTTTCATTTTTATTTGAGAAAATGGAATGATCCATAAGGGAGAACTGAGTTCCTAAAAACCTCTTTTCAGTCTTCAATCCCCCTTTAACACCTGACATAATATCCTTCCCTCACATATTTTTAGTTTAATTCTTCAAAGTTGTAAAAGTAATACACTCATTTCAGGAAAATCAGATTCTACCAATACATAAAAAGAAGAAAAGATCCCATCTCCTAAGAATGGCACAATTAACAAGCAAATGTACATCTTTCCAGACTTTATTCTATGCACAGGCACACACACAAATACACACATCTGACATGGTCCCAAGACTATGGGATATGGATTTTTTTCTTTATCCTCTAGGTTCTTTTTTGTCTCCTGTGTCCTAAATAAATTCCTCCCTCAATATTTATGGCCTTAGTTCAAGAAGATTGGTTGTCTTTTTCCCTCCTGAAGATTCACCTATTCTTTTTTTCTTTTTTTTCTTTTTGTCTTTTTAGGGCTGCACCTGCTGCATATGGAGGTTCCCAGGCTAGGGGTCCAATAGGCGCTGTTGCTGCTACACCACAGCTCAGGGCAACGCCGGATCGTTAACCCACTGAGCAAGGCCAGGGATCAAACCCACAACCTCATGGTTCCTAGTCGGATTCGTTTCCACTGCGTCACAGCAGGAACTCCAAGATTCACCTATTCTAATTCAGCTTTAAAGTCCTTGTGGATGTCCTTACATCTGTGCCTTTAGTTCTTCCTTTCCTCTAGGTACCTCACGCTCTACACATCTAAAACCAAATGCACCATGTTCCCTCCATCCAAACCAGATCACTCTCTCATTTACCCCATTTCTCTCAGCTGAGACAGAATCCTATAAGCTAGCCTTGATAAAGTCATCATTGGTTCCCCAACCCCACATCCAATCAAAGTGATTTTCATCCTTCTCTTCCATGGCTACCATTACTGTTTAGGCTCTTACATCTATGTTATTTTCTACCTGGGTCTCCTGATTTTTGTAACCAAACACCCACCAAGCCTATCCACCGCTGTCAGTTAACTTCCCACAACACCGCTTTCATCTTACCTACCCTATATTCAGAAGTTAGAGAGGTTTCCCCACTCTTACAGAATGGTATTCCAGTTCCTTCACAATCTCACCTCACACTGCTTTTCCATTCTTATTTCTCATTGTTCTTGAAAATAAACCCTTTGCTCAAGCCAGCCTGGTGTAGAGCCTGTCTTCACCCAAATCCAAAATACCTGATTGTGAATTAAGGGTTTATTATGTATAAAATCCATTCATTCATTCAACAAACATTTACTGAATATCTATCCTGTCAGGTAATACACTTATGCTGGGAACGCAATGGTGAACAAGATAGATCAAGTCCCTGCCTGATAGGAATTTAGAGGCCAGTGGGTTACAGAGGGGAGACAGACATCGTGGTCTCATCTCAGGATACTTCCAATCTTTCAGTAAAACATCAAATGAATAAAGACAGACCTAAAGGCTGGATTTTGTGGCTCCAGCTCCAAGTGGAGAGGGAGTAAAGAAGAAAGGAAGAGCTGGCTATCATGGGAGCTGGAGTGTGGAGCATGGCTTCCTTGAAGATGTGGGACTCAGCGGGCATTAAAGGATGAAAAGGATGGGCGTGTGAGAGAAGGGGGGGCCTTCCCTCTAAAGGGGTAAGAGGAAAGGAACAACGGTGGAATGGAAACAGCAGCAGCACTGGCTTATTCTGAGTAAATGAATTCAACACCTGTTCAGCAGAGACCATGACCCTGCCAGGCCCCAGGCTTTGCTGTGGAGGTGAAAATGACTCAGACTCTGCTCCTTCCATGGAGAGATTTCCATCCAGCAAGACTAAGTAGGCCCATGATGATCTATTACACTCCAGAGAGTGAAATGTTCCATTAAAGAACTGGAGAAAACACTGAGGGAGTTCAGAAGGAGGCAGATTGGGTTCCTGCAGCAGTATTTATAGAAGCACATTATTTTTATACAGCCTACCTGCCTCTATTGAAAATAGCTATGTTTCAAAGTGTTTTCTCTCTCGTTTTCTCATTTTATTTGAACTGACTGGTGAAGCAGGCAGAGTAGTTAAGATTGTTTTCCAGATGAGCAAAGTGCAGCATGCATGTTTTAAACGCTCTGCTTGGGTCACGAATACAAACAGGCGGGAGTGGAACAAGAACACCCAGTCCATCTCAGCCCTTTCCTGCAGCTGAAGTATCTAGAGCAGAAGGCAGACATTAAAGAAGTTCTATAATTGCACCTGGCACGTGTAACGAAGCCAAGCAGGCACTCTCAATTTAAAAGGGCAAGATGCAGGTTCTGGAGAGCGAACATGACCCAATGACATGTTCTGCTTCTCCGCAAGTCCTGCCTGCTAACATCCCCACCCCGAGGCCTGTTCTTAAGGTTCACCCCAAATTGTTTCGGCCCACACTGTTTCTTTCTTCCACTGATTTCACCCCGCTAATCTCCCAGGGGAAGGCGGGTAGCCGTTTCTCTGCTGGACATCGCAGTAAGCCCAGCCAGCATACTGCGCGGCTCGGGGTAGGTAGTTACGTATCAGTCGAATGAATAAATTCCTGGAACCCCCACAGCTTGGTAAGGACGCCCAGAGTTCTTACAACCCTCCCCAGAGAAGTCGGCCGGAACGGGCCGCCGCCCAGAGGAGCTCCCTGACCGCGAGGGACGAGAGGGTGGGTGGGGAAGGCCTGACGACCCGAGTTCCGGGGCCCCCAGGAACCCGGCGCACCACCGGAGGCTCGAGTCCCCCAGCTGGAAGCCGGGGTTCCCACGCTTCCGTAAAAAGCGCTTCATGAGAGCGTGAACTATTTTTCCGTAGAGAAAGTAGTGGAAAAAGATGCCGGGAGGGCGCTAGTTTCAGGCATCAAGGAGCCCAACCCCGGGGGCCAAACCCTCAGGGAACGCGACGGAGGATGGCGAAGGAACCATTCGCTGCTCCAGCCGCGGTAAGAAGCCGGGGCTGGAAGCATCGCGAGATCTGAGGTCGGGATCGCGTGGCGTTGCCTAGCGACAGGGAGGACGCTCACAGGCCCCCAAGCTAACCCCCGCTGTAGCCTTAAATCTCCTACCATGGGGGAAGAAGGCGGCGGCCGCAGCTGTGGGACCACTAGGGAGCTGCAGAAGCTGAAGCAGCAGGCGTTGGAGTACTACCGGGAGAACGACGTACCGCGCAGGCTGGAAGAGCTGCTCAACTCCACCTTCTACCTCCAGCCTGCCGACGTCTACGGGCACCTGGTAGGGACCTGGGACAGGAACCCTCTTCCCTCCAGCCCCTCTCCCCCTCCCCGCGCTGCGGCAATGCAGTGCGCCTGCGCCGCAGCGTCGCGCACGCGCGCCGTCGCCGCGGGGGTCGTGGGTGGTGGTTGTGCGGAGCTGCGACCACGAAGAAAGAAGCAGAGCGGTAACCTGGGCGCAGGAGTCTCGAGAGAGAGAGAAAGTGGTGGACTGGAATCAGATAAAGGAAAGACGGCTGTAGGCGGATTTCTAGCCACGGCGACAGCTCAGGGCCTGGCAGGTATCCTTGTGGGCTCGCCTGCCAGTTGTCTTTTTAATCACACACCTTAATACTTCTTAGCACAGTTTACCAACCTTCAGCGGCCTCCTTTTGACCCCGGGACGGACGCCTTGGCATTCGCCACAACTTGGCTTCAGCCTACCCTGGGGCCTCATACCCAGCAGGCTTCCACTGTGCCAAGTTTCAGTCGATTTCAACCTGGGCTCCTTGGCTTCTGCGCCCTTGTCTACCTGGATGTCCAACCCACCTGAGCAGCTTCCACCTAAGCTTCAGATATAATCAAAGTTCTGCCCATTTATCCTGGACTAATTCTCCTTCGGCGTTCTCGTAGCATTCTCTGCATATATTGAAACCCTTCCTACGCTGCTTGCGAGCTGTGCCCCTGGATCTGGATGGCACATACTTTTTTTTCTTTTTTTGCTTTTTAGCGCCTCACCCAGGGCATGTGGAGGTTACCAGGTTAGGGGTCCAATGGGAGCTACAGCTGCCTGCCTACGCCACAGCCACAGCAACATCAGATGGGAGCTGTCTGCAACCTACACCACAGCTCAAGGCAACACCAGATCCTTAACCCAGTGAGCGAGGCCAGGGATGGAACCCACAACCTCATGGTTCCTAGTCGGATTTGTTTCCACTGCACCACCACTGAAACTTCGTCCATCTGGCACATACCTCAACCTTAAGCAGTGGGCAGGTGGAACAAATGCAAGTGTTTTCTCATTTCTAGATCCATAAGTACTAACCAACACCTGCCTTCTGGAAGGCATCATGGTTGGGACTGGTAGTAATTTGCACCATGGCAAGGCAATATGACAACACCAAGTAGAGTAGTGAAGAAGCATGATGTGTTTATAGGGTTCAAAACCACATCCTGCTGAAGCAGTTAATATAAGGGGTGTTCCAGGAATGTTTATTTTTCTCGGTCATGACCCATAGGTCAAACTGAAGTGGGGAGGGTTTGCTGAGCACCTTGTGCCTTATGTGATTTCACTTCTTCCCTAGGACCATGGTGAGATAAACATGATTCCTGTTTTACAAATAAAGGAACTGTGACCCAGTGAATTTAAATGATTTTCCCAAGGGACACAGTGAATGACAGTAAGACATCAAATGAGGTCTGTGTTCCTGGTACCTAGCAGGGAGTATGATGCATAATGGACACTGAGGAATTATTTATAGGATGAAGAAGTGAAGGCAACTCCGAATTCCATTCTCTTTCCACTGTCTCTTTTTAGAGGAATTCTTGAAAGTCAACTAGTCTAACTTCCTCATTTTACAAAGACCTTATCTCTCATAGCGACTTAATCCAAGAGGAAAGACTGGAAACTTTGACTCTTGTTGTAAGTGTAATGCCTTCCCAGTCTATTAAGCAGCTGGGACTCCTGTTCGCACAGCTCTCTGGGAGCTTATACCTCAGGGGCAAAAGCCAATGATACATAAAATAACTGGAGTAACAGATAGGGTGATACATGCTTGTATGCTAGCATGAGGAATAGATCACCCATGAGCCTGTGAAAAGGGATTCAGGGGTGGGGAAGATCCCTGTGGGCTGTGGTATCTGGGAGTTTGGCTTGGGTTTTGAAGGGTGTTCAGGAGTTGGATTGGCAAAATGGCAACCTCCTTCTCATTTCTAGTCACTGCCCTAGGTTTGGCCATCCTGATTCTCACCTAGTCTCTCCCTCTATAAAGTCCATCCTACATTAGTGCTGCCAGAACTATGTTCCTAATTTTCAATCTGACCATCTTTCTCTTGCTCAGAAGCCTCCTATGGTTCCACCTTGCATGCTGAGTAAGATCAAACAGCATGTGACTCATAATGCTTGCCCCAACCTCATAACAGGCTTATTTCTCCCATGCCCCTCCTTGGAGGCCCACTGACTTTTCCCTAAAGCATGAACTTCCCCACTTCCATCCCCTCTGGTTTTCCTATTCCCTCTGCCTGAAGTATCTGCCCTCAACTTCTCCCCTTGTCTGCCTATTGAAATACTACACAAGCTCCAGCGTTCGGCTCAAATGCCAATTCTTCTACGCTTCTTTTACATATTAGAGGAATTCAGGAATGGGAAAGATGCCTGTGGGCAATAGCAATACTATTTATGCCTTCATAAAACGTATGATCAAGTTTATGATTGGGAATCAGGCAGATCTGAATTTGGGCTCAAATGCCAATTCTTCTATGCTTCTTTTACATATTAGAGGAATTCAGGAATGGGAAAGATGCCTGTGGGCAATAGCAATACTATTTATGCCTTCATAAAACGTATGATCAAGTTTATGATTGGGAATCAGGCAGATCTGGATTTGATTCTTAGCCCTACCGCTTAGTAGCAGTAATAAACTGTTATATTGATGGCTCCAATGAACCACACCACCAGTAGGAACACCATATTGAATCTTTTTCCTCAGGCTCCTTGAGTGGACTTTCTCCCTCAGCTTCATTCTCTTTCTTCTGTCTCTTTCTTGGATCACTCCCGAATGACTTTTGCTCTTCCACATCAACGAAACCGCTCTTACTAATGTACCAAGAGTCCTCTAGTTCTAGGCATGAACTGATGGTAAGTGAAATACAGCCTCTGCACAAAGCTTCACCATTAAAATAGCAGATGCCTTGTGGGAGGAAGAAAAATGGACCCACTTAAGGATTCTCAGTTTTGAGTTCATTCCTGTGTTCTAGAGACCAACTGACTTCAGTATCTTGGACAGAAGGATAGGTTAGTGATATGGGGAGTTCCCTTCGTGGCTCAGGGTTTAACAATCCCGACTAGGATCCATGAGGATGCGGGTTTGATCCCTGGCCTCGTTCAGTTGGTTAAGGATCTGGCGTTGCTGTGATCTGTGGTGTAGATTGCAGATGTGTCTTGGATCCGGCGTTGTTGCGGCTGTGGTGTAGGCCAGCAGCTGTAGCTCTGATTCAGCCCTTAGCCTGGGAACTTCTGTATGCCTAAGATGCGGCCCTAAAAAGCAATAAATAAATAAATAAATAAATAAATAAATAAATAAATAAGCGACATGGACCTTTCAATTAAATCATATATGCGAGTTTCTGCTGGGAGTTCAAAAGACAAACTGCCTGGCGTACCAGAGGCTAATCCAATCTCTGTACGTTCCCACAGTGCTGCTAGATTAATCCCAGCCTATGGAGGACATTCAAAGAGGTTTAGCAGAAACTAGAGTAAGTGTGAATGACCTGTTAAATATAAAATTAGATGTGCTATTGTGATTTCTGTGTTTTTTTTTTGTTTGTTTGTTTGTTGAAGGCAAACTGCTTTTCTAAACTTGCAAAGCCTCCCACCATATGCAAAGTAGTGGGGAAAAATGTACTGGATGGCCTGGGGCTTCCAACCTTACAAGTGGAAATATTCTGCACCATTCAAAATTTTCCCAAGGTAGGAGGCTGCTTAAATCTGTTCTGCATTATGTCCTGGCTCTACTTTATTTATTAGTGTTTACTGTCTAAATTGTGGAAAAGCAAGGTGTTGAAATTCAGTGTCTGTGAAACACACACACACACACACATTTGTAGATAGTCATGTACACAAAGCATGAATCATACAATCTACCATGATGGATTTTGTTTAAGTGTACTCTTGGTACAGACACTAACTGCTAATCTTAAAATGATCCAAGATGGAGAAAGGAAATAGGGCAAAAATAGTGTTTTGGTTTTTTTTGGGGGGGGGCAAAAATAATTTTAGAACTCTGACATTATTAAGGTGATGAGTTCATTAAATCTGCAGATAGGCTCATAGATTTATATATTTATATATGATTTACATAGGTTTATAGATATATAAATATGCCTAAAGAAAATTTTGTTTCCATAATTTTAGTAATTCATTTTAATTATTACATATTTGTTATTATAAGTAATTTTACTACAGTCTCTGGGAGGAAAATAATTATGATTCAATCTGTCTCCTTTTAGCTATTTATTGGAGAGGTAGTGATAAAAATGAAGTTCAGTGCAAGGTTTTTTATAAGGGTATTTTAACAAGGTAGTAATTTTAAATGTTCCTTGAAGCTGGGTTCCACGGTGTTTCAGTAGCTATAAAAATATCTCAAAGAAAATTATAGATTCTCATTTTCTCTTTGAAATTGGTGATAAAATATATACCTTAAAAGCTGGGATACATTCAATTTCCTATTTCCCGTGAAAGGTAGGGAAAACGTAGAATGTGTTTACATTGTTTTCAGAGCGTATGTTCTGTGGTGATCTCAACTCACTTCGAGGTCCAGGAGAACGCTTTACCGGAACTGGCAGAAGCGGAGGAAGCAGAAAGAGCAGATGCAGTCAGCACGGCGGTGCGGTGGGTCAATGGAACCATCGCCGAGGAGCTTCGGGGCGTCGCGCCTTCCAACCAGGCTGGAGTGGACCAGGTGCTCAGGTAGACCTTTACTTTGAAGTGTGTCTAATATAACCTTGTACATCTTTTCCTTCCATTTCACCTGCCAGGAAGATGGGTCTGTCATTTCTACAGAGTACAGTCGGAAGGCCAACTAAGAAGCATATGCTAAAGCAGAAAAATTTAAAATGTTGTTTTTCTTCTGAAAACCCTTGTAATTAAAAGTTTACCGTGTAGGGCTACATAAGGTCTTTTGGCCTCTTTTTACTGGAGAAGTGTTCCTAGGATTCGGTATAGTTTATCAGGAAGAGGATTAAGTTAAGAATCCAGACACGGGCCTTCTTTCCCTCTCCCTCCTCCTCATAGACTCCGGTCGAGGGCTCTTATCCTTTTATGTGGTCACAGCAGGTGGTGCTTATATTCTGACCTCTAGACACAAACAAGCCTGCCAGGCCTTGCCCATAGGTTGACTCTAAAATGTGAAAATTACGAGTTCCCGTTGTGGCTCAGTGGTTAACGAATCCGACTAGGAACCATGAGGTTGTGGGTTTGATCCCTGGCCTTGCTCAGTGGGTTAACGATCCGGCGTTGCCGAGAGCTGTGGTGTAGGTTGCAGACGCAGCTCGGATCCCGCGTTGCTGTGACTGTGGCGAAGGCCGGCAGCTACTGCTCCTGATAGACCCCTAGCCTGGGAACCTCCATATGCCGCGGGTGCGGCTCTAGATAAAGGCAAAAAGACAATAAATAAATAAATGAATAGATAGATAGATAGATAGTGAAAACTAAGGCAGTGTTTTCCAGGGCTCTGTGAATATTGCTCCACACCCAAGTCTGAGTTAGCATTACTCTTCTTTCTGTGCAGATGCAGTGCCACAACCCTCTTGGCCAAAGAAGGTCAGCTGGATTCTTTTTATCTAAGTTTTATCACTTGCTTAATTGCACACAACATCACATTTTGCCTCAGAGTTGGATCATGACCTTAAAAAAACTTTTTGGAAAGTTCTGAGTTGTCTTAAGAGTTTTTGAATGCTATTCTACTTACTCCTCTGTGTGTGTGTGTGTGTGTGTGTGTGTGTGTGTGATCTGCTAGTAACGTATCCTTAGGTTTTTGTTGCCGCCCCCCCCAAGCTCTCAGTCATACTTTTTATTCTATCACATTCCTTTTTCCCTGGAATTTTTCCCTCCTAAATCTCCCATCTTGGCTGGTTCCTCTCTAGGCTGACCACAAAGATGCCGTAAATCATCCCTTCATTCTCATCCTGTTTCCTGGGTCTCTTGTCTTCCTCTTTTTTGACTTGCTGGATTACATCCTTTAAAAGTAAGGATGAGGAAGGGGATTTGGGATGTCAATTTTTTGAATTCTTACATGGGTGGAAATATCATTGCTTTGCCTTTGTAGTTGACCATTTAGCTGAGTAGAGAATTAGCATTTGACATTCTAAAAGCACTGCCCCATTAGAATCCAGTACAAATCTGATTCTCATGTCCTTTTTTTTTCTTGGTTTCTGCTGTTGTTGAGGATTTTTTTGTTTTGTTTGTTTTTGCCTTTGAAAGCTTTTAGCTTCTTTTTATTCTGAGGAGCTAAAATTTTATGTACATGTACCTAAGCTGGCTTTCCCAACAGTTTTTTCAACTGTTTAGTTTAAGCAGCCCCCCTCAAAAATAAAGAAAAAAGAAAAAAGAAGTCCTGCACGTAGTGCTATATATTTCACTGTCTATTCTCACCTCATTTTTCTTCTGATGGTCATTTATTCAAAAAGAAAACCCAATGGCCCTTAATCAAATGTGTCTTCCACTTTTACTTTAAAAATAACAAACAGGGGAAAAAAAATAACAAACAGGGTTCCAATCATTTTAAAAATGGTCACCTGAAATCTTTAAACATTTATTTCCAGGACAAAATTAATTTCAATTCCTGAACACAGCTTTAATACAGCCTCTCTCTCTCTCTCTCTCTCTCTTTTTTTTTTTTTTTTTTGGCCTTGAAAGTTGAAGCTGATTTGTTCTTAAGTAGCTCAGAAAGCAGAATTAATTATCGAAACATATTGGGGTCAGAACTAAAACACAACGAAAAGTACATGCGAAATTCCTAATTATCTCTTTGTAAAGCCATTATTTTCCTACAAAGGATATTCTTTGAAAATAAAGTACAAGAAGATAAGGAGAGAAAAGAATTGGAGAAGAGTCTGGAAGACTCAACAATGCCTGTACCTTCACCTCTAATACCACCACCACCACCTCCTCCACCACCAGCCAAAAAAAAGGGACAAAAGCAAGGTCAGTGGCTTATCATCATGCAAAACCTTTAGTAGCAAGTGTGGAGGGAGAAAGGCTGAAGCTTGGGCTGCTCTTAAAATTCTAGTCTCTCTGCTGCAGACCTAGGTTGGGTTCAGGTACCATCCACCCTGTATGTCACTTTCTTGCTTGATGCTACTGTGTTGGGTGGGCAGGTTTTACCCCATCCCACCTTCCATTTTTATTCGTAAGATAAAAATATTTCTTACCCAGAGGTGAGCAGTCACCAAACAAAGTACACTGAACGGTGGCTTTGCCCAAGGCGGGGAAGGGGGGGTGGCATGGAGACCTTGAACCATTCCTCACAATTTCCATGAGCTCATCAGAAAGCCATTCCATATTTTTCAAATTAATTATATCCTTTGATATGGATAACCAATGTTTTTTCAGTCCTAGGTAACATTAATGAGAACTATCTCTTTGGAAGACTTTGCTATTTAAGGCAAATAATCCAGGCAGTCATGGCCTTTTGCGCCATGCCTTCGGGGCTTACCCATCTCATTCCACTTCTCTTACCTGCCTGGCTTAGGTCAGTAGCTGTGGGGATGGAGAGGACAGAAGGGACCTGATCAGACTGGATGGCCGGAAATACGTAAGGGTGGAAGATGGGTAAGAATTCTGGGTGGGTAGTTAGATCTGGAAGGAATTTCTAATAGAAAAAGACATCAGTTTCGGGTTGGCAAGCAAGATAACTAGTTGGAAATACACATGAGAAGATGTTCAACATGAGGCTTGTGCAAGAGCTAAGGTGGACCATAGGAAAACAAAGAGTTTGGAATTCAAAGGCTGTCCAAATCCTCTCTTCCTTTAGGAAAGGAATTTCTAACTTTCTGTTAGAAGTTGGGCAAATCTTTTAACCTAAGCCCCAGGTTACTTCTTGGGGGTTAAAGTGGCAAATATGTGCTTCCCAGCCTGTTTTCACAGTTCATGCTGGGCCTTCACATCTCTAAGTAAAGCATTAAAAAAATATAGCTTTATCATAGTCATGCTTCCTCGAAAGCAATCCTTTATCAGTATTTTTTTTCTACAGGGAGGAGGGATACTTTCACAGAAAAACCAATTTCACCTCCAGAACCTGATGAACACGTACTCTGGGGCAGCATGGCCATCGGGGCTGTGTCACTGGCTGTTGCCAAAACCAGTGCCGTGCTGGACGGAAATCCCCTGTACTTAAACGTTGCGTCGCTGAAGCACCGCCGGGTAAGCGTCCATTACATTCCTTTACGGGGACCCGTGAGTGCCTCCAGACCGTGTTTCTCAAGTCCCCTTGCTTTGCACTTATTTCAGGAACAGCCAGCAAAGCTGACTCTACCCCTGCTGATGGTATCTCTGGTCAGCTGTGGGAAGGCATCGCCTGGGAAGCTGAATCTAATGAAAGAAGTGATGTGCATACCCCACCCTGGATTGACAGCCAAACAAGTACCTTACGCTCTCTCAAACTTTCTCTAAACAAAAACCCATCGCTGATGAGGTTTTCATCTATGCCCCCAAGACCTATGACACCAAGGGAGAGGAAATTAAATAGAAAATGAGGAAAATATTTTAGGAAGTTAGGGATGTGGGAGGATGATAAGATCTCAGACACTTCGGATCTCTGGCTTCATTACAACACGGACTCACAGAGAAGCCCCCCGCCCCCAGTGGCCGGGGGACTTTGTAGGCCTTGCTAGTGCTGGAAGGATGTCATGTGGGGCAGCTGAGCTGCTTTGTTTACTAGTCTGCACTACGGCGGCGACCAGAGCAAGCTGGCATTTCAAAGCAGCCCATTCTGCTAAGCAGGAACTCCAGGCCCTAGCAGGTGGCCTGGCACCTAACAGAGGTTTCCGTGCGTGTTTATGGAATATGAATGAAGGAATCCGAAGTGGCGTCTTTACTAACTCAGAGGTTTGCTAGGGCCTAATTGTTCTTGGGTGGTGTGAGTGAGTCAATATGTCACTTTAACTCCTCACAAAATATTCTACCAGTTAGGCAGTAGGGAGAAGTAACATTCGTGTGCTAAAGTGGATGTTTTCAGAAAAAGTACAGGAAGCTCCAACCCCCACTGGGTGATGATATTTTATCTAATTGACTTTTTTGACTAGTGAAAGTCAAAAAAAAAATCTCAAGATGATTTCTTTATGATAAAGAATTCTTTTTTAAGGAGAATAATCATTGCCTCACTTATATCAGTTTTGGAAGGCTCGGATTGATATCGGGCTCACCATCTGTCAGATCATGTTCAGATCCTGGCGCCATGATCCTCCCTTCAGTTAATATCTGTTGCACTATTTGGGTACCGGAGCATTTGGCATGCCATTCTCTGTCTCCGTATGCAGATTCCACCATCAGAGGACACTTCTCTACTTTCTAAGTGACACTGGATTTATACTAATTCAAACACTATCATGCAGAATCCCTTGGTGACCGGTGACATGAACTGCAGGGAAGTTGGTCAGGAGCCCATGAAAGAGAACAAAGTTAACTTGATCCAATTAACTGAAGCAATCAGTTCTGAACAATGAGGAGAGGATCATTCGTAGTCAACCAAATAAAAATTGAGGGCTGAAGATTAACAGTTAACCCTCTGACCCTGTACATGTAATTCAGTAACCAGGATGCCTTATCAGGGACCCTACACATATTCTGAGTTAGAAATAGCCACATAAGATTTTGTACTTATAAGTCTAGACTGTAGTTGTGAAACATCATGGTTATTCTACTTACAGGGTGTGGAGATGCTTCTGGAAATTCAGAAACATATTTACAAAGCAAATGAAATGGTATGTAAAGAGAATCTATGATATCTAATAACTGATACTGATGTACCTTCTAGTATCGAAATTATAGTGCAATAAATTCAATTATGCAATAAAATCAATAACATTGTTAGAGACATGAAAAAGCACTAAGTCCCTTTGGGTTTCCCATACGAGCCAAGCTTGTGCATCCACTCATTGGCTATGGGTCTAGTTTCTAATGGAATTTAACCATCTCTTTTTTATTTCTGAGGCAGCTAGCTCGATGCTAAGATCATCCATTAGGATTTGCAAAGAAGGAAAGAACTGGCCCCTAGGATTGGTGAGAGGCAGTCTAGGAAAATAGTTAAGGCACGGACACTTGTGCCTGCTTTGAATTCCGGTGTTGGGCAAACAAGCACCCTCGGCTGAGCAGCCCTCGACGGGGAGTCACAGAGGCAGCACCAGTTGTGCCATCGTATTCTAACTGGGGCAGCACACAACCAACGATGCGGCAGGGCTGAAGGACCCAATCCTGGCCTCTGGACTTTGAAAACACACATGCACACGCATGCGCGCACACACAAATAATACTGCATTTACAGAGAAGCTGCAAAGATAGAACAGAGTTCCCAACCCCCCCAGTTTCCACCAAGGTTAACAGGATACGTTACCACCGCGCATTTGTCAAACTAAGAAACCAAATGCCGCATTACTAATAACTAAACTCCAGACTTGATTCAGAGTTCACTGGTTTTTCCACTAATGTCCTTCTTCTGTTCCAGAATCCAGTCCAGGACCCCACATTCGTTTAGCCCGAGGCTTTGAGCTATATGATTAGGATGAGCTAGTTCATTGCCCAGCAGGGTGGGCGCCGAGGTGTAATCTCAGCGTGACATGAGGGAACTTGGTCCCAGTGCTCTCTTGCCTGCCCTTCCCCTGCATGATGGGGGCTGGTAGCTCAGGCCCAAGCTGCACAGTTGAGCAGAATTGCTTGAAGCACCAGCCTCGAGCCTGTTTCTGGGGTGCTTTTCAGGAGGCCAACTTCTTTATGTATGACCAGCCTGCAGAGACTCAGACTTGGGCAAGTTAACCCTGACCTTGCACTTTGCTTTGCCCCTTACTTGCTGTGGGACCTGGTTCAATTACATAACCTCTCTGCCTCAGTCTCCTCGTCTATAAAATGTGGCTGATAAATTGTGAGTGGACAAGCTGAATATATGCAAGCTTAGAGCAGGACTGACACAGCAGTGAGCAATACATAGTGGTGGCCATCAGAGCCACTGGAGGAAGTCCAGCTTAGAGTAATAGAAAATTCAGGGTAGTAGAGCTTTCTGCAGTCCTTCCGACTTTCAGATTTTTAATTATACAAGTAGCTCATGAATGTACTTAGGAAAATTCAAACACTGATAGAGCTAGTTACCCCTACGCCCCCGTACTGACTCCCCCACCCGCCCCCACACCCACCGCTACCCTTTGTCCCTTGCCTTCTGTTAAGAATGTGGTATGGCTTTCTAGCCTTTCTTTTGTATTTAGACACACAGACACCACACATATGAATATATAGTGTTGTTGTGTTTAAAATCATATAAAATACTGTACAATTCACTCTACAAATTGCTTTATTTCTTTGCCGTTTTAAGTGTTCATCTTTTACTGACATCTAGGAATTCCGTTTTGCTTTTTTTTTTTTTTTTGTCTTTTTAGGGCCACACCTGCAGCATATGGAAGTTCCCAGGCTAGGGGTTGAATTGGAGCTGTAGCCGCCAGTCACAGCCACGGCAACGTGGTCTGCAAGCCACATCTGTGACCTACACCACAGCTCACGGCAATGCCGGATCCTCAACTCGCTGAGAAAGGTCAGGGATTGAACTCACGTCCTCATGGTTACTAGTAGGGTTTGTTAACTGCTGAAACATGATGGGTGCTCCCCTTATATTTTATAAAGGCTTCAATCCTTTCTACACGTTATACTTATTTTCCTCTATCATGTTGCCTGCCTTTCAACCGTATCTTATGGTGTTGCAGAGATTTTTTTTCTTTTTAAATTTTGAGGTAGTAAAATGTATCAATATGTTTTTTTTAAGGTTCTCAGTGGAGGGAGATTTTGCCCAAGGGACATTAGACATTGGGCATTGTCGCCCAGAGACATTCTGGGTTGTCCCAGCTTGGAGGGCTGAGGAAGCAGAGGTCCGGGCTGCTGCTGTACATCCGCAGTGTTCAAGGCAACCCTCCACGCAGGGCCGTACCAGCCAAAGCATCAAGAGTGCCAGGGCTGAACAACTCTGCCTTGAGGCTTTTGCTTTTTGCTCAGCTCTGGGCCACAGATATGCTGTTCTTTCCTTAGAGGGTTGAACGCTTGCACCTATCCCCAGGGATCAGCTTCTTTGGAGTCCCTTCCCCTATGGGAGGAAGGAAGTCGCCTTTGGGCACTCCCATCACACGCCTTCCTCCCGGGTTGTTGCTGCATCTGACACGTCCACCTCACTAGGCCACAGCTCCCTCAGGCAGGGTCCGTGTTCACCGCTGTATCGCTCTTGCCTGGCACATCAGTTTGCTTCTTATGTTGTTTTTATGGGGAGAGAGAAAGTTCAGCAGACTCCATAGTGAAAAGAGGCAAGATAATGCTTATATTTGCATATATTTGGGTGTGAGCCATGCTGATTCTTGACAAATATGCCGCAGCTTACAGAGCCAGTAAATGCTGGCATGAAAGTGCATCCTTGGAGTTCCCTGGTGGTTCAGTGGGTTAAGGATCCAGTGTTGTCATTGCTGTGGCTCAGGTCACTGCTGTGGCACAGGTTGGATCCCTGGCCCAGGAACGTCTGCATGCCATGAGAGAGGCTGAAAAATAATAATAAATTTAAAAAATGAAAAATAAAATGCATCATTTAATTTTTTTTTTTGTCATTTTAGGGCCGCACCCGCAGCATGTGGAGGTTCCCAGGCTAGGGGTCTAATCCCAGCTGCAACCTCATGGTTCCTAGTCAGATTTGTTAACCGCTGCACCACGACGGGAATTCCAAGTGCATCATTTAAAAGGCTGAATCGGAGTTCCCATTGTGGTGCGGCGAAAACGAATCCAACTAGGAACCATGAGGCTGCAGGTTCGATCCCTGGCCTTGCTCAGTGGGTTAAGGATCCGGCGTTGCCATGAACTGTGGTGTAGGTTGCAGATGCGGCTCTGATCCTGCATTGCTGTGGCTGTGGCGTAGGCCTGCAGCTGTGGCTCCTATTCGACCTCTAGCCTGGAAACCTCCATATGCCGCAGGTGCGGCCCTAAAAAAGAAAAAAGAAAAAGGCTGAATCCTTGCTGCAATATGCTCTCAAAACCTCAAACTGTGGGAGCAGCTCTTTGGTAATTATCTCTGCTTTTAATGTCAAATAACAATACACATATCAGATTTAATGACCTTTGGTTTTTCTAAAAGCCAAACCTACCCTATAGGAGAAAGAGTTTCTATCATGAGAATATTGAGAAAAAAAATGTTGAGCCTTTAAAAGCAAATCCCATGGCGGGATTATCCCTTAAGGACAAGGAGGGGACTTAGTATCCTCCCGTAAAAAAAGAGTTCCCGCACACGGCAGGACACGATGAGCGAATAGTTATGTACATAAGTAGACATCCACGCACGTGTATATCCATACCCCGTATGTGCGACGGAGGCAAAATGTAAGGCTGACCGAGAGCAAACACTGCCTGAATGTGGGAAACAGTTTGGGGATGATGAAATTAGCAAGTGGCCGGCATGGTCATCCGTGTGTGTGTGTGTGTGTGTGTGTGTGTGTCTGTGTCTGTGTGTGTGTGTGTGTGTGTGTGTGTGTCTCTGTGTGGCCAGCTCAGCTCCAGAGCAGGGGACAGGCCGGAGGACCTGAAGCTCTGCTTGCAGCCACAGCCGTGTCTGAAAATCCCAAATGATACCTGTTTGTCTTCTGTCCCACAGCCCCCTCCTCCAAAAACAGAGACCAAGAAAGGTCATAACGGAGGCAAGAGAAGCCAAGTAAGTAAATGTGTTTGTCCACCACACTCCCTATGACGGGTCGTTCCCGTGTCTGCTGCCCCCCTTCTCCTCCCATTGTCATTTTGCTCCAGGACCAGGGCTAACCCACGTGGAAACCACACGATGATACTGATCCAAGGGGCTGTCAACAGGCTGCGGGGCCATCACTGCCCAAGGTGTCTGGACAGCTGCCATCTCACAGGGGCTGCAGGGGCACTTCTGAGTGACAGGATTTCATGGGAGACCCTTGAGGTGAAGTTTTGGGGAGAACAAATCTGATAACCAACTCAAAGTCATATACGCTGTTTGGGATTTTGATTTTCTGATGCCCAAAAAGCAGCCATTCCTTTATCTGGTCCCCAAAAGGCACTGAGGTGCCATTTCAGATGAAACATCGCCAGAGCTCAGATTTTGCCAGGAGACTCAGGCAAACACGCTCAGGGAAAATGAGCCACGCTGGCTGCAGAGCCCTGGGAGACCAGCCGAACTTGATCGTGGGTGCTCTGAGAGGCACACCAAGCATATGCCTGAACTCTCAGCAGTACAGTTAGAACGACCAGCAAAAACACTGGCAATAATGCAAGTGGATCAAGGTTGCTCCCTTGTGCAATATTTGCTCTGCTAAGCCTGCTGTCCCTACCCGGTGTCAGGGACTTGAGGGTCTGTTGACGCCATCAGCAAGGGGGAGCTTGGAAGGAAGGAGAGGACTTAGTAATGATAAAATAAGTTCCTCCTCAAACTTGGGAGAGAAAAGAGAAATGTGTGTGAACAGGCAACAGCAGTAAGTGTATCACTGGAGTAAGCAGGACACTGTAACACTAGACCTTGCGAGAGAGGCAGGGGCCGGTTGTCTGCTGTGTTCCCAGAAACTTAGACCAAGATCAGCCCTGCCTTAGATCAGCTTTATTACGTTTCCCCCACTGTTAGGAACAAGTTAGATGATAGATTCTAGAGAGGCAGCCACACCAGATTTAGAGGCATGGACTCCAGCTAAACTACCTGCATTAAAATCTGGTCCAAGTTACTTAACTTTTAAGCTGGGATAATAATAGTACCTGCTTCCTGGGGCTGAGGGAAGGAGTAAATGTATTTACTTTACGTGAAGTGTTTAGAATAGTGCCAGGCATTTACTCAGCCCCAAAGAAGTGATGCTTTCACAGTCTGAAGCCTCTGTATAACCAAACTCCTCAGCTGATGCACAAAAACTTCCCAAACTACTCCTTTGCCAAATAAAAGATTCCACTCACCGACATTAAAAATGTTGGTTGGAGTTCCCATCGTGGCACAGCGGTTAACAAATCCAACTAGGAACCATGATGTTGTGGGTTCAATCCCTGGCATTGCTCAGTGGGTTAACGATCCGGCATTGCCGTGAGCTGTGGTGTAAGTCACAGACGCAGCTCGGATCTGGCATTGCTGTGGCTGTGGCGAAGGCTGGCAGTTACAGCTCTGATTAGACTCCTAGCCTGGGAACCTCCATATGCCGCAGGTGCGGCCCTAAAACGACAAAAGCCAAAAAAAAAAAAAAAATTGTTGGATGGTTCTTATAATTAACTAGTGCTATCACCAGTAAAAATGGGATATTTATACCTAGTTTCATATTTGCTCTTAAGTTTGGTACACACACACACACACACACCTTACTGATACTGCTTTAACCTATGCTATAATTGTGTAGTGACAATTTATGATGAGGGCACATCAAAGATGATCTTGCAATCGAAGCATATGGCTGCCTTTCCCTGAGGTCATGTGGGTCCTCATCAAATCTTCCACTGTAATCCATCCTCGGTCCTGCATCCTTTTAGCTGAAATCTTCAATCCTTTTTAAGATAAAACCTTTCCTGAAGGAGAGTTCATTCGTAAGTTTTAATAGTTATATTCTTCTAAAGGAAAATGGAATATAGGAAAGAGCGGGTTTGGAGGAAGAATACAGAGTTAGGGACAGGCAGGACGGACATTTACAGGGACAGCCAGGACAGACATTTATGGGGACAGCCTGAAGAGTCACCAACCTGGTGGTTATAGCTTACGTCAGGCTAGCCCATATCCGATGGTAGGGCCAACTCGGAGATAACATGGACAACTGAAGAGAGGAAAGTGTGTTCCCAGGTCAAACTTGAAAACCCTGGGAGTAAGAAAATTATTCCCAGACACTGCAGGACAATCATCTGCCCCAAAGTCACGTGGAGATGTGTGGGAATCAGAGGACCTCATGGGTCAGATTATAAACTGCCAACCCCTGGAAGCTCCAGGAATCTACATGCATGATTTTCTTGTGATCCTGCAGCAGCAGATCATTGGCAAGATGTCCCATCTTGGCTGTGTAACCATGAATTACGACACCATAGAGCAGCCACTGCTTCTAATTCAAGGGATCTGTGCGAACCTGGGGCTAGAGATGGGAACAAATCTGCATCTAGCCATCAACTGTGCTGCACATGAGCTGATGGACTATGTAAGTTTCCACTCCAGAACATTCACTTTTTTCGCTTTTTGTTGAGGTCCTATTATTTTTAAATTAGAACTCAAAAGAAGAGCTTGTCTGTATCTATTTCCAAACACATCATACTTTTAAATTAGTATCATGTGAGGGGTGCAGATATAAACGAGGTTGAGAAAAAGCCAAGTTAGCTAATGACCAGACAAAAACGTAACCATATAACTTTAAAAATTAATAGAAAATGTCAATAATTATATAAATTCTGTAATAAAAATGATTTAAATGGATTTTTTACATTGAAATCATGGAATCCTGGGCCTATGGAGGTTCCCAGGCTAGCGGTTGAATCAGAGCTGTAGCTGCCGGCCACAGCCACAGCCATGCGGGATCCGAGCTGTGTCTGTGACCTACACCACAGCCCACTGAGCGAGGCCAGGGGTCGAACCTGCATCCTTATTGCTCCTAGTTGGATTTGTTTATGCTGTGCCACCACGGGAACTCCCAAAGCAGGATATTTACCCCCACTGCACTGGGCGGGTCGAACCAGCGCCTCCTCAGAGACAGGCTGGATCTAACTACTGCGCCACAGCAGGAACTCTTGCTTTTTAGATATGAAAATATTTTCAGGTTATTGCAGTTTCTGGAGACTAATTAATAATAGTAATTAATGCCAAATTCAGGGTACATGACCAAGTAGGATTCCATTTTGATTTGTGATTCTAAGTTTTAACTTCAAAGGAAATCTTGAACAGTATATAACAGAAGCCTAAGTTTCTGCGGAATTCTAAAAGTTTTTACTTTTCCAAAGAAACTAAGCACATAAAGGAGTGTTTAGTGTAATTTCCTATTCTTCACATCACTATTGGTTCCTAGGCGTACCATTAAGAAAAGTAATGCACGTTTTCATCAGCAATATATAGCAGGAACTATTAATGTAATGACTACGGCGCTAACTAGAATGGGCATTTATTGCTTATATTCAATGCGCCAGCTTGATGTCAGATAATTCTTATAATGTTAGTTCAAAGTCATGAGCATTTCCTCTCCGACAAGATCAGACTGTATGAGTGTTGCAGTATAGAAACTAAAAGTTCTTCCTGCTTTGTAATGTGAAAAAAAAATATAAGATCTTTTCAGTGATGGACTCCTTAGGAACCTGCTTAATTCCAATGGAAACCATCCTGTGAACAGCAACAAGAAGACATTAAACCAAGGAGCCATTCTGGTTCATTCCACCTCCCTCTCAGTCCCCAAACGCAGGTCCCATCCCCAAACGCAGACTTGGGCTGGACACCATTGTGCCGTGTTTTGCAGAGAATGAAGATCCTCTAGCTCCACTGACTTCTATACTTAAGGCCTTGGGGACTTTCCAGACTCCAAATGCATGGGCTGCACTAGAACTCCACTTTCAAAACAATTTTATTCCTACTAGAACTTGCATGCTTGCCCTCACATAAGTCTCAACCAGCTCTTTGCTCACTGTGAGTTCAAGGATAGTGGTTCTAGTGAACAGGCAGGATTGCACTGCTCTTCTGTTGATGACTTTACGTTACTGCCCATGCAGCCAAGCAGCTAGGTATGGGGCACCACGTCATAAAACTTCAATAAGAAGTTATTCCCCTCCTACTCTGTACTCATTTTTTTGTGCAGAAGGCTTCATCTGAAGTCAGTGGGAAGAGCTCTATGGGTCTCTTCGTGGAGGAATGCTGACTTTGCTTTTCCCAGGTTGATATTTAGCAAATATTTTAAAAGTACAACACATAGATTTCTCACTATGCATGTGGCCTGAAAATAATCTGTTTGCAGTCTTTTATATGAAACGAATGAAAATGAACTTGAATCACATCTTTAACTTTTGAAGAATTCGTCATTTACCCTTCATTTTAATATCTTCCTTACACTTATCAGAGTAAAGGAAAGTATGAAGTAATGATGGGAACCTACAAAAATGCAGCTGAGATGGTTGACCTGTATGTGGATCTGATCAATAAGTTCCCCTCAATTATCGCCTTGATCGATCCTTTCAGGAAGGAGGTAATGGGATTCACCTTGAATTTTATAATAAAACAGAATAAAATCTCTTTTTTTTTTTTTGGATCTGTAGATTTGAAATGTAATTTGGGCTGGGGCTTTTATGATAAAAGGCACTTACTATTAAGCAAATGAATAGCAGAAACACAGTAACCTAGGAGTGAGCCTGTCTACAGAATGAAACACTTCAGGAATACCTATGCATTTACAAGTGGCCTTGCCGATGGCAGGTGAGCCCGCTGTGCTAGCTAGTGCTTCAATAGGTTAATCACATATCATTTTCAAGTGCTCATGGAAACAGGACTTCAACTAGGCTGAATTTTTTTTTAACCTAAATCTAGTTACTATATACATGCATGAAAGTTACAAAACCATATTTTTAAAAGTTTTGAGACACTGAGGTTTTCTGATCTATTCCAACGAATGCATCTGAAAAGGGTTGTTTATATTCCATAGGAAAACCATCTCTCTTCCTAACCTACTTGAACTTCAGAACTGACATTCCTTTTTTTTTTTGTCTTTTTGCCTTATCGAGGGCCACACCCGTGGCATATGGAGGTTCCCAGGCTAGGGGTCTAACAGGAGCTGTAGCTGCCGGCCTTCGCCACAGCCACAGCGATGCCAGATTCAAGCCGCATCTGCGACCTACACCACAGCTCACGGCAACGCCGGATCGTTAACCCACTGAGCAAGGCCAGGGATCGAACCCGCAACCTCACGGTTCCTAGTTGGATTTGTTAACCACTGAGCCACAACGGGAACTCCAGAACTGACAGTCTTGATTTTATGAATTTGAGAACCATGAGCTAGAGTGAGCAGATATTCTCTCTGAGATAACTTGGCTATTTTAGTTTGGGGACAAGGAAGCTCCTGAACCTTCCTGGAGCCCCAGGGCCTGTCAGTTCCATCTTGCCTCTCACAGCCTGGGTGGCATCCCAGAGCTCGTGGCAGATGCTGACCAAGCCCAGGTCTTAAACTCTCCAGACTTGTGCTATTCGCCCCAAGGCTCTGGCCACAGCGCTTATTAAACGGTAAGATGCACCTGTATGGTCTGCTCTAATGGGACAGGCTGAACTCTGGTCCAGTGGCTGGGAGGACTTTGTATATTACCGTTTAAATGATAAGCATTTCCTTTGGTGGCCTCACCAAACAAAAAATGAGGGCGTTGAGAATGAGCGTCTACAACACTGCAGGCTCATTTGTTTCAGTTTTGTCCTTTTACCAGAAATAACATCAAAATCTTCTAACCAGCCAGTCTTTAGCAGTATTATGGATAACACAGTGGGTGGGAAGAGCTTGTGTTTGAAGGAGGTCAGAATCAATGTGGAGACTAGCATTTACTGTGTATTAACATTTTACTCACTAGGTCTTTAAACTCATATTTATTTAATCACTTTAAGCTTCTGTTCCATGAAGGTTGTTAATTTGTGTGGCTGTGGTACAGGCATCATTCAGCCGCAAATGCAAAAACCAAAACCAAAACCAAAAGAACCTGTTTTGTGTCTCTCAGAAAAGTGTATAACTGATTATGTACTATATGATTCCTGTCATTTTGTGGTAATGCTCCATACATGGCAATGATCAATTCTTAAATATTTACCCAGGACTCTGAACAGTGGGACAGCATCTATAATGCTCTTGGTTCCAGGTGTTACATAATTGCAGAAACTGCATCCAAAAGCATTTCTAAACTTCTAGAGGATGGGAACATCAGCGTCCTCAAATACAGTGGGCTGATCATAAAACATACGAATGAAACTACGATGTCTGACTTGGTGGAAATAACCAATCTTATTGACAGTGAGTAAAAGTATAGATCTGAAACTCATAATGAACTTAAATGTGTAGAATATCAGTTAATAAAAATCACGGAATAAATCTTGGGAAAAAAGACCCAACCATCTGTGAGCAATTTGGTGCTGGAAAACGAAATGCAGCTCACTACAGATACACTTCATAATGTTCCAGTAACAGCCCTGCCCAGGAGGCCATCCCCTCTAGAGAGGGCCACCACCGCCCTCTCAGCCTCACAAGACATTGCAGGGATTTTTGTTTGTTTTTAATAATCAGTAGCCCACAGAGGCTTTTTTTTCAATTCCTCAAAAATTTCAAACTATTTACTTTTTTATCTTTTTAGAGCCATACCTGTGGCATATGGAGGTTCCCAGGCTAGGGGTCGAATCAGAGCTGTAGCTGCTGGCCTGCACCACAGCCACAATGCCAGATCCGAGCTGTGTCTGTGACCTACATCACAGCTCATGACAATGCCAGATCCTTAACCCACTGAGCGAGGCCAGGGATCCAGTCTGCATCCTCATGGATGCTAGTCTGATTCGTTTCCGCTGACCCACGACGGGAACTCCTTCAAACTCTTTACAACCTTGAGGTCTTTGAACACACTGTTCCTTCAACCTAGAATGCTTTGCCCTGTGCTTTTTAGTGGGCTAACTATTCTTGATCCTTCAGGTCTTCTTGCCTTAAATGCAACCTCTTCATATGTATATATGCCTTCTCGGACTTCCCCCACCCCTCACTGGCTGCTCTGAACCTTTCTTTTATTTATTTATTTATTTATTTTTGGCTGCACACGTGGCATATGGAAGTTTCTGGTCCAGGAAAACACGTGCCACAGCTGTAGCCAGAGCCACAGCAGTGACAATCCTGGATCCTTAACCCACTAAGCCACAGGGAACTCCTGCTCTGAACTTTTTTCATCCTATATTTTCAGTTGTAGTACTGGCCACAAATACTTACACAATTATTCAACATCTGGTGTCCTCCAGTAGACTGTAAATTCCCATGAGTTCATGGGAGTCTTGTTCACTTATGCACAATACCTGGCACATGAATATCACTGAGTGGGTCTCAGGAACTGGGCAGACGGGCTGTCCCCGGACTGGCAGCTTGGAGCCTGAGCTAGTGCCAGAGGATGGAATGAAAGGCCCCTGAGCCTGCAGGCTGTCCCGGCCCAGGGCCCAGACAGGTGGCTTTGCCGGTGGTGGATGGGAGGCCCCGGGCCTGGCCTTTGCTCCTGGGTCTACCGCTCAGCAGCCTTCCTGCCATCCACTCCAGATCACTGCTGTAGTTTCTGCCTCTAAAACACAGCACTGTCACCTGAGAAAGAACTTTGACTGAAGTCTTCATAGACTCTGGCAAATTTTAAGGGGTTTTGAGATCCTCAAGTGATTACTATCAACGCTGCCCTTCTAATAAGTCAGCACTCAGAATGACAGATTCCTTTGAAGACTGCCTTACACGATGAACTGTGAAATCCATTATTCATGCATATCAACTCCCCATATGACGTCCTTGCACTTCCTGCACATTACATTTTGACTTAGAGATGCATGTTTTCCTACACTGGACAGAGATGACATTGAATCATGTCTTACAGCTGTGGTCTTAGAAACGTGTCAGTCTAATGTGAGCACTTTTCCTTTTTAGTGATAACGATGGTGCTTCTTATAATATATGGTGTCTTAAATTTGATGAAACATGGCATTGATTTAGTATTTATCATCTAAACTACTGTAAAGGGGTAAGCAGATAAAATCAGGGTCCTAGAAATGCAAATGTTTGGGTTAGAATTCATTGATTCTTCACAGTTTAAAATCTCTGGCAAATTCTAAATTTTGACCTAGAGGCTCATCTATTTGCTGATGGTTTCCATACCATCTAAAACTGAAAAGAATTCCCCTGTTTATAGGTAAGAAGCACATCGCTGTCTTTGGAAGTACAGGAGGAGAGTCATCTGATGACAGCCTTGTCGATTTGGTAAGTGCTGATAACTGGTCAATTGCAGAATTGCGAAAACACTGCTTTTATCATGAACTGGTATTTCAGAGAAAGGTGGTCTTTGGCAGAGAAAGTCATGTAACCTTTTATGAAATAGACTTGCTTCCTCCCAGACAGCTACCGTTTGCAAAGAGCTAATCTTTGAACTTTTAAAAAGAAGAAAAATTGAAGTCATCAGAAAATGATGAGCACTCTTCAATGACTGGGGGGTGCCCCTGCAATCTTACCTCCTAAAATGAAGTGAGAAAGGCCAGAATGTTCTTCGATGAAAGCAGTGGGCTTACAAGACTACTAGAGCATTGGATGTATAGTCACACTATGTCTTTACCTTTGACATTCTCGGCTTGTAAGCAGACCACTTTACTTAGGTAATGAGATGAGAAATTAACCGAAGAGAGAAAAACCGTAACAGCACACAGGGGCAGTGTCCTTTCTCCCTAAAGAACTGTTTGTAAGTTTAGTCAAATGTGACTCCACTTAAAATAAGCCGTTCCCCCACCTCCTCAGGCCGTTGGACTTGGTGTCCGGTTTATCAAATTGGGAGGTCTTTCTCGCGGCGAACGGGTGACTAAGTACAACCGCCTCTTGACTATAGAGGAAGAACTTGTCCAGAATGGAACACTGGGTATGTGCTGCTTTCTTGCTTTGTTTTCACTTAGCCATGAATAAGAGAACAAAGATTGGGAGAAGGGGAATAGAAGTCTCTCAGCAGGGGGCCAGGGGAATCCAAAGACTAAAAATAAGTGCTGACAAAACTAGGATGGCATTTGTCACAATGTGTATTGTTTTCTTAATGGATTATCTATTTACCTGAATGTTTAAAACTCTGGCCCTTCTTCTCGATGAATAGGCTGTGTGATGCTTTTCAGATGACTTAATTGATTGGAATGTCCAAGCCTACCTTTTGTTATGGTCCAAATTATACTTTCCTGGGCATGGCCCAGGAAAGCTACAGGCGGAGGTTTTTCTGGTGGTTCTTGGCAACAACTCACTTTACTAATGTAGACAGTATGTTAATGAAGGTAATGGGAAAGGCTACATTCTCAAGAAAAATAAACCAAACATTTATAACATCAAACTTTATAAATCTGCATGGGTAGAAGCACCTTAGGTACTGGCTAACCGAGAGAGAAACCCCAAATACGCACTTTTATTCTTTATAATTTACTCACCGTGATAGCCAAAACAAAGCATGCAGAGACATTTAAAGAGACCAAGTTGTTGCAATTCTAAAACTATTTCGTATTTTAATTTTTGGGGGGCCATGCCCAGGGCATGCGAAAGTTCCCCAGGCCGGGGATCAAACCCGTGTCACAGTGGTGACCAGAGCCACGCAGTGACAACGCTGGATCCTTCATCCGCGGTGCCAGTGTTCTGTATTTTTAAATATAACTGACATACTGAAGAAAGTATGTTGTTTAAGTAGTGCTGACATACTTGTATACAATAAATGGAACCTATGAAACAGGATGTACTGGAGAATGCATTGTGGAGCACACCAGCTACTGGATGCAAAAGCAAGGAGGCAGTCCTACCCGGAACTCCACACGGGTAGGAAAGAGACCAACAGAAGTAGTAATTATAAACTTCTCGTTTAACATATGTAAAGAAATACATCCTAAGATTTATAGAAAATAAATAATTGAAAGATTATTTGAGTCATGTAAGGGCAGTTTTTTGTTTGTTTGTTTTTGCTTTTTAGGGCCACACTTGTAGCATATGGGGGTTCCCAGGCTAGGGGTCGAATCAGAGCTGCAGCTGCCAGCCCACGCCACAGCCACAGCAACTCGGGATCCGAGCCGCGTCTGCAACCTACACCACAGCTCATGGCAACGCCGGATCCTTAGCCCACTGAGTGAGGACTCATGGATTCTAGTCAGGTTCATTAACTGCTGAGCCACGAGCAGTTTGTGGTGTTTAGTGTGTAAGATGAGGGCTTATTTTTTCAAATAGGTAAAATCATAATTTTCCTCATACCCTCTGATTATTTTTTTATGTCGTCCTGACTTGTGGAGCCTCTGGTTTCCTTAAACGACCTATCACATTTCCAGACTTCACCACCAGGGAAACAGCTGCCTCAGGCCCCTCCCTGGTGACAGTACCAGCCCCTGTGCACTTCAGAATGGCGTAACAGGTTAGTGAGAATTCCTGACATTGGCAGTGGTCAATAAATGTGAAGGGCACCAAAAACTGTAAAAACAAATCACTCCACTGAAAGACTGAGTAGGAAATCTTGGCAAAAGCTCAACCACTGAAACACTGCCACTGCCCACGTGGACCTGACTCAACAGAGTCTGCGGTGGTTTACCTTGGAATAGGTAGCTGACCATGGTTTGTCTTCACACAGAGTAATTGCCTTCCCCTTAGTTCATCTTCCTCTTTATCTTCTGCCCAGGGTCTGATGAACACCAAAGTTCCAGTAGGTAAAATATAACTGATGACAGGCCCACTTTCAGGTGATTCTAGAATCCTTTCTAACGGTGACGTGACACCTCCAGACAGTTCTGAGGATGATCTCCTTTAAATCAAGTATCAAGTAACAGCAAAATCGGCACCACTGGATTAGATAGTAAACTTTATTATTGTTGTTTAATATTTTTAAAAAGTTTTTTGCTTTTTAGGACCATACCCGTGGCATCTAGAACTTCCCAGGCTAGGGGACGAATCGGAGCTGCAGCTGCTGGATCTGAGCCGCGTCTGCAACCTATACCACAGCTCACGGCAATGCCGGATCCTTAACCCACTGAGCGAGGCCAGGGATCGAACCTGCATCCTCATGGATACTAGGATTCTTAACCTACTGAGCCACAACAGGAACTCCCTGTTGTTTTTTTTTTTTTTTTAAATAGGTTTCATTGAAGAACACACATTTTTCGACTTGAATGAAGAAGCTGAAAAAGCTGCTGTGGCGTGTGAGCAGCCTGTGCCCCTGGAGCTCATCTTTCCCACAGAAGTTGTGGAGCAATCAGCCAAAACATGAGTATCTTCTGGGCAGGGCCGCACACCCTAGCTGTCAGCCATACTGCTGGCATAACTGGACTGGCAGACCTGAAGGAGGCCTTCATTTTGGTTTTGCTCTAAAACTTCACTAACATGTGCTTTTTCTTCTTTTAATTTTACTGTTTGGTGAAATACAGAGATGGTATTTTGCCTGAAATTATACCTTGAACCTTGTCTTCCAGACTTCACATTTCTATGGGGATTTTGTTTATATGCTAGCTCTCTTGTCCATTTTGGAAAGTTGTGACCTAGTAAGAGGCCAATAGTTTCATTGCCAACCCCACATTTAAATTCAAACACCTCATTCTTTACAAATCAGAACATCTCTGAAAACAAAAATCTTTTATACTAAGAGCTCTCTGCTAGGAAAAGGTGTACACCTATGTTTTTATCTTACATACTAGAAAAGCACAAACACATTTTTGTAGCTAACCTCGCACAGAAGTACGGGAGGTTCATGGATTTTTTAAAGAACCAAATAGCTTCCCTCACACTTTTATACCCCTAATTCCCTTTTCCCTCATTCTCACCTTTTTCTAAATTTTAGTTTTTATCTTATTATTTGTATCCTTGTGGGTCTCCTTAGATCCTTTTGGGAAGAAGAAGTGAGTAAATACATCAATAAATGAATAAATATTCTTAAGGTAATTAAATGCCCAATTATTTTTTACAACAGCATTTAACAGGTGATTTAAAATGATGCAACATATGGATTGACTGCAATCTCTTTTGAAAGTCAGTATTGGGGTTATAGCAGAGGACTACAGATATAAACATATTAAAGCACATATCTAGAGATATAATATCCAATTGCTTTTCATTTATATGATTTAAATTCCCTGTTAAAAGTTACTGCTTGCTTAATTTTATATAAATTGCAGTTTATGGACCTGTGGAAGAGTGGGCTAAGTTTAGATTTCTGATATATTCTACACATTTTTACTAAGCACACTGAGGCCCTCTCCTTTTGAAGGCTACTGATAGGGAAACTTAATGGCCTTACAGCAGAGCCAAGGTCTTACTCTAAAAGCGGTGGCAGAGTATGTCAGAGCACAGGGCAGGAGAACTGGCTGGTATCACTCGAAGCTGGGAGAACTGCATCACAGTCTGCGGTTGCTTCTGCCTTTCCTGACGCTTAACAGTAAACAATGGGTTATGAGAAACTCGAAGAAAAATTCATTTTAAAGGCAGGAAGAACATGATTGAGTGTTCACATCACCTCTGCACATGTACACACACACACACACACGGCCTATAATAGATCACATGAGAATATGGCCTGGAACTGTGATACAAATTATAATTAAATGAAGGAAACCAGAGCAAAAATGTGCAACTAAGTTAATAATTTAACAACTAACCAAAGAGATGATTTATTACCTCTACCAAGTCAACACTTAATTTCAACATCAAGCACAGCCTGTTCACCTTTTCCTCATGCCAGGACTGGGGTCACCAATGGTATGCTGCATTTTAAGTTTCTTCAAATGATCAGCAATGTTTCTATTTATACATATATTTTTCTCTCTCTCCACATATGTTAAAGGATATAATAGATATAAAACATATACATACATATGATATTATATGTAAAATAGATGAAAGAAACTAGTCATTCTCTATATTAGAAAATGGCAGTAGGACTGGGAAGCCACTTCAAACCAGATCCAGTCCTTAATGAACGGCTGCTTGATGATCTCCCTAAGGTCACTGATGACACACGGTTATCCTTTCTCCACAACTTATTGCCACAGCAGCTGAAGTTGTTCCATGATGAAAGTGATTAAACATGTACAATGTGCATTTACAAAAAATCATCCAAACTTTGTCTTCAAGATTCTGCGATACAGACTATCCTTTACCTGACATACAAAATGGTCTTGGAGGATCATTAACAATAATCTTTACCTGCACTACAAAACCAGAGCCAAAACATCCAGCCATCCAGCCAAGGCTGGCTGCTTAGAGCTCTGGTAACTCCTGCCAGTCAGAATTTCCACAGGACTGATCAACTGCTGAAACCACTACAGGTGAGGCGTTTATGTGAGACTAGCTCGGACACAGAAGGGTTCTAGAATTAATTTTATCAAATTAATTTAAAATGCTTTGTGATCATGCTGAAGGAATAAGCAGCTCAGAACAGGCAAGAACACTTTCAGTGTCTAAATACCAGGGACTAAATATTGCCTGGTCCAGCTAATACATTTCACCAAATGGTTAATTCCTTACCCTAGAAAGGGTCTGTGATGAAATCTGGAACAAGTGTACGTATTTTTGTATTCCCAAATATGCGTAAGACACATGCCAGCAGGCTGATTACAGACATAGGAATGTGAAAAGAAGGAAGAGACACAGAATTAAATTCCTCAAAATAAACCATTTTGTGGATTATTAAAAATTACTAAAGTTATCAAGTCGTATTAATTTTCTTATTACAGAATGTCAAGTTTGGGGAAACTAAACCAAAAATGGCAATAACCACAACTGACCTTTAGTGGGAAACTGTTGGTCCTTTTTAATAAGTGTGGTGAGGAGAGTTTAAATCACAGCATAACAGAACTTGTTTAAGTGAATTAATAGTGCAGTTTGTAGTTAGTATATCATATAGCAGTATTATTCAATCAGGGGAAATCACAGTTGAAAAACATTACATTTGAATTCCCTATGAGTAAACTGATCACTGGAAGAACATGGAAACAGTCACGTATAATGAATCTACAGAAAGATAATTATCTCCAAATTTAGGAAATACATGTACCTGCCTATCCACCTTTTCAAGCCTATGCTTAGCATACGTGCAAAAATAAAATACAACTACTGCAATTATTACTATCATTTTCTTCTGCCCTTAGGTGAGAAACACCTGACAGCTTCATGCTGAGCCATGCTAACAAAACTAAACCTTTCACTTTCTTTAATAGTAAAATTACCATTGCTGAATCATTGTCATAAAAAAATGCATTCAAGTACATTACCACTTATTTTAAATAAACACCAATTTTGAAACAATCAACTTTGAAAAAACTGCATAAGTTATTTTTTTTAAATCCCTGATTACATTTCTATTTAATCCCCGTGGTAGACTGAAACATTGTATTTTTACAGACTACCACTTAATTTCTTTTAAAAACAACAACAACAAACCTGCATAATGTAGAACAGCAGTGAAGCAAGAAAATTATATGCTTGTCACTTATCTTCACTGTACATAAGAACTGCGATAAAATATGGTAGTTGTGCCACATGAGCACAGGAGAAAACAGCTCAGAGCACAGAACACACAGTTCACCAAGATAATACTCAGAGGTTTGTACTTTGACCTCAATTTTGCATTCAAGACACTAGAGCATTCCCACCGAAGTCTTTGGGAAGCTTTGGACACAATAACATGTATTTTTCATCCCATAATTAATAATATGTGTAATTAACATTGAGTATGGGGCTGCTAGTTTGATGCCAGCTTCTGAATTTTCAGCTTATCTCAGTGTATCCTAGAAAGTAATTTGTATGTCACAGTGCCTAACAATTTCCATGCTACTGCAGTTTCTCCATCAAAAAAGGTTCACACCCCAAAAAGAAGCTTCTTTGGGGCCTTTTAAATCACCTTAAACTGTTCAGTTCCGTTTACCCAATTATCCACAAGTGCTGCAGACTTTGAGCATGACATTGGATTAGTGGTATGCACATTACCTAGAAATATATCAACATCTGAGTTTTTTGTAACCTTCTAAAAAAAGTCACACTTAATATAGCAATTAGGAAAAAAGGTCTTATTCCTATAAAGATCCAAGAAAAACCTACAAAGAATGTGTGTTTTGCTAAACAGCTTACTTATATTTATAGGCCAACTACTTACAAAAGTGACATCAGAAAAGAACCTATATTCTGAATACAGTGACAAGAACAGAATGTCTATAGCCCTTGCCAATACATCAAAACTAATCATGTGCTTATTAAAAAGGACTTCTGAACATGTCAGCCTTCTGGTTTATGGATCAGCAGTTGGAGCTGTCTGTATCTCTTATTTTCTCAACGCTGTCTTCTTTGTATTCTGGTTTAATTTCACCTTCATCATCCTTGTGTTGAGTTGGATCTTTTTCAGCAACCTGGTCTTTGGTTTGGGGTTCGTATGTGGAAACAGGATCTAAAACTACAACTGGTTCAGGTGGTTTTTCACTGCCAATGTATTGTCTCCTGCATCCAGTGCTACTGGGAGGCCTAGGGGATGAATAGTTAAACAAAAAAATTAAAAGCAGAGAGAGAAAATATTTGTCTTTCATATTCCTGGATTCAGACGAGCACAAACCCCAAAATGTTCTAAGTCTAATCAACATGCAAAAAGTGGTCTTTGAGGAGGCAGCGTTAAAAAAAAGAAGAAGCTATTAGATTACATATTAGGAGCACAAGGCCAGAAGAAAGGCAGACAAAGAGCGATTAACTTGCGGAAGTGTTAAAAGCCAAATGCACCTACCTGCTTAATTGCATGCTCTTCTCAGAGAAGCACAAAGCTCAGGGACACTGTGCATACCTCCCCACCGGGAGCCTGCCGCCCCCAGACTCCAATCCCACCCCCGCCCAGCTGGAAGGAGCCAGTTAACCCCTCCCTTGTGTCCCTGAGCCCATGTGGCTGCAGATTAGCTCTGCGGAGACTGCATCAAGGAGGGAAATAGATCACCCCCATCCATGATGGACAACTGAGAGGTGTGCCAGCTGCTGTCAACACTGGCAAGAATAACTGGTCAGACCTAGGGCCTAGGGAGGGATGAGGAAAGGAATTAGGGCAGATAGAATCCAGAGAAAAAGCTGAAATGCTAAGTGACCATACACTTTTTCTATAAAGAATAACGTTTGAGTATTTTTCATTTGTTTTTGCTTTTTAGGGCCGCACCTGCAGCATAAGGACGTTCCCAGGCTAGGGGTCGAATCAGAGCTGCAGCTGCTGGCCTTATGTATATGTACTGCAGAAGAGAGCACCGCTGCTGGCCTTATGTCACAGCCACAGCAATGCAGGATCCAAGCCATGTCTGCAACCTACACCACAGCTCATGGCAATACCAGGTCTTTAACGCACTGACTGAGGTCAGGGATCGAACCTGCATCCTCATGGATACTAGTCGGCTTGGTAACTTGCTGAACCATAAAAGGAACTCCCAAGAAATTTCTTACTTAATTTCAAATGCAGTTTCTTTTGCCATTGAGGTTTCCTCTCTTCTCTTCTTATCTAAGAAGCTACTGCTTCTCAAGCTGAATGGCTGACAACTTCCTTGTAGAACAGATGTCCTGGAACAGTCTTCACTTGCCACGTGCTAGGAAATTAGGCTGTGGGCACCTGTTCCTCTCAGAAGTCATTGGTTAGGAGCCACCACCTGAAGGTACTGGACTGCTGACCTGATGCCTGGAGGTGAAGGGCTGTGTAGTGGGCAGGGCAGAGGCTTTTCAGACTTATCTGGTCTTCCTGGCAAATGCTAGCATATTAACCATGAACCACCACACCCCTGTCCCATCTCTACCTCGGGACGTCAGGACATGTACTGGTGAACTGTTGGCTAAGATCTGCCGGTCCCTTAGCAGGAGCTGATTCCTCCTATTCCCTGGCCCCTAGGTTAGATCTGCTGGTTAGATACTCTCTTACCACTTAATACTTCTCCCTTCTTGGACTTACCACAGTTACAATTAAATAATGGCAATCAGTTATTTAGCACCTATCTCTTCAAGTAAAATATATGTGTCCACAAGATGGGCTGTTTAGGTTTGTTCACAGTTATACACCAGCACCTGGCGCAGATCCATTTGTGGAGTGAACAAATGAGTGAATACTAATGAAATAACTGTGTGTGAAAGGCTCTGAATGAATGCACAGAAACCAAGGTTTGGTATGAGTAGGTACAGAGGTCTCTTATACAACAAGAGCAACAGAACCAATGCTCAACTACTGAGACAAAGTGGCCTGCATGATCCAGCCACAGGTACCAAAAACTCAAACCCAATGACCACAGTTTTATCACAAGTACTATGAGATTTGTCCAAATACTTGAAAACCACTCCCTAGGGCTATCCAGTTACACTGTGTGACTTGATCGTCATCGATAAGTGACTATGACATGACTGTCTTCTTTGGAGGTGGTAAAAGCAGAGAGATGACCAGGAGCCCGAGAGGAAAGCCACGGTGTAGTGAGGACAGGTTCCTTTATTTCTGCCTGCATTTGATGACACTTGCTATTAGAAAATACCATGACATTTCCATCTACCTTGGCCAAGGATCCACACTCAAGATATCTGTTATTGTGCTTTTGGAATCAGTATGGGATAGAGTTTCCCTGCTAGTACCTGCCTTAACTTTCTCTGATTCAGGCAACACCTTAAAGACCGAATCCATCAGGGTAGGCTCAGAAAACCAGAACTTCCATGAATAGCGTAAAGGATTTATTAGAGGCAAGGAGAGAGCTAGTCAGGCAGTCTATGTGAGTTTGCCGCCTCTATGTATGATGCTGGGCCTGAAGTCAACAGTTCTTACAGCTGAAAAGGAAGATGGGTGGAAAGTGGCAAGAAGCTGAGGACAAACCAGAGCTGCATCTGTCTTTCACAACCTCCAATCCTGATGGTGAAGATAAGCTGTAGGGTTAGCTGGAGCCCTTCCACATGAAATTGCACATGCACCTGGACAAGAATTTGGGGAAGCTGGAGAAGAAGGGGGAAGCTGGGGGAGCTGGAGAAACTGTGGGCCAGCTGTGCTACATGCTAACTAGGTGACAACGTGCATAAATTATGACAGGGTCTGCCCTACACAGACCTTCAGAGTGCTTTCGTTTTAAAAAAAAGACTACCATCTCACTTCCATCTTCTAAGTTTCATGCAAATTTTTCCTGTGGCCAACCCTAACCTGCAAATAAATGGACAAGGGAATTCTAGGAAATCAAGTTCCAGCCAAGCTAAGCTGTTAATCAAAGCTACACAAACTGCTGGTCAAGTCCTCAGTCTGGCTCTCCCACCCTGGGCCTAAGCCCACCGTATATAAGCCAGCCAATCTGCTCTGTGCATGCAAGGGAAGGATCCATCTCATTCTAGGTGAGCAACTTCCATCAACCCATACTGACCTTCATCGCTTTTGTAGGAACTACCATGGACGTTTTCATGGCCATGTGTGTCTGCAGGTGAAGGGGTGGTGAACACATCCTAAAAAGCTTTTCTTCATCAGCTGGAGGCTGAAAACTTCCAGGAAGTGCTCTCAGGGCTCCACAACAGCAACAAATAGTTGTTGATTGAACTGAAAACTCAGAAATTCTGTATGGCCAGGCTGAAATTGTCCTGGAATTGTCTCAGTCCAGAGTACTGTTGTTCTTTCCTGAAGTAAGCTTCTCAATAATAGATGAATCTATTAAGTCACCTGTAGGCTCCAATTTGAGAACTCCTTTGTTGATTATCACTGAACTTGGCACAGTGGGAAATTTCTCTGAATCTATTGTGTGTTGAGAGTCACAGTAACTAGTTTCTTAAAGATAATGACCACTGACTTGGAATCCCAATGGGTTTAAGGCTAAAAGGGACCACGGCAATCATCCAGTCCAGCTGGTCCTTTTATAGATGAAGAAAATGAGGTTTGGAGAGGGGAATGAGCCTGACCTAAAATCACACAGCTCATTAGTGGCAGAGCCAGAACAAGAATCAGAAGTTCCTATCTCCTTGTTCCTGATTTTTCTACAACATCATACAGCTGTTTTACACAAGGCATCTTCTACAAACATGACCATGATGCCACAGGCTAATTTTGGCATGTTTACTGATTCTTTCAGATCTATAAATATAAAATCCATCCCTTCAAGCTATCCCTTGGCTTTTTTTCCTTTATGACTTATAGTTAGCTCCTCCTGGTTTGACATCAAGTCCATTCCTGGTTCCCATGAGGAGCTGCCCAGCACTCCTTCTGGAATGAAGGGCCCTCCTCTTAGGCCTCATTCTAGCTCCATTCACATCTCACTGAAAGAGCCAGAAAGCCCCATCAGTCATGGCGGCAAGCACCCAGGCTCCTGCTCTAGAAAGCCGTAGTGGCCCCTTCTGGATGGTTAAATGTGAAGCTTGCCTCCCAAGATAAAAAACTTAGGTGCTCAAATGCAACAATGCAACAGGAATTACAGTATACTAGTGTTCTGTTCAATTTTTCTACTTTAACTCTTCATCTAAGAGCAGTGACCACAAATAAGGAATTAAAATTCAGTATCCATAAAAAGCAGGGCAGACCCTTGTGCTGCAAGATCTCTGAGTAAAACTTAAATTTTTCAGATGACATAAAGACTGAAATCATAGGATACTGAGGCTAAGAGGGATTACTGACATGAACTAGTCCAACCTTTTCATTTATCAGATGAAGACATCAAAGAATAGTGAGATAAATGATTTGTCCAAGGACACACAATTTGTTCATAGCAGATACAGGATTAAAATTGTGGAATCTGTTTCCTGTCCTCTATTTTTTTTTTTTCTTACTACAACATACTGGGAATGATTTTTGAGCCGTTCAAATAGATATTTTCATAGGTCATTTTAGATCATCAGTGAAAGGCTATTTCAAGACAAAAAGAAAAACCAAAAAGCCAAATAAAAGCTAGGAGACAATACAGCAATTTATGCCACTCTGTGAAGGCTGAGGCCCAAGTACAACTTGGCTGCTCTTTCAGAGAGCTACTACCTTTCCCCCAGCGTAAGAGAACCAGAAGACGAGGCTTGGGCACGTGGGGACATTTGCTAGTAAAAGAAAAAACCTGACTCCAACTGGTACTGGTACCAGAAGAATCAGAACAATTGGAAACGGTGCTGCCCAAGCTGAACTTTATAATAAAGGGACTCAGTGATTTCTTAAGGCCCTGTTACAGGGGATGGAAGTACAGCATTCTAATTTTTAAAAAGCACATCATTGTTTGCATTCAATGAAATTCCTTTCAGAATCAACTTTCCACGTTCAAATTATATTCAACATTCTAGCTAACATTTCGGCTGCAATTCAAATTAACTAAAGCCCAAAAGAGCCCTAATAGACATGGTTCTGAGCTCAATTGAATACAGTCAAAGCTCATGAAATGAAGGGGGAAAAATGCTTATTTCATGCAAATTTTGCATATCACTCAGGCTTAATTTTACTGATAATATAAAGGTGGGACATTTTGAACATTACAGTGAATGAAACTTTTAAGCGGTGAGAGTTATTTTATAAAATGCTACCTCTGAAAAGCTGATTGCCAAACAGTGTAAAAATGGTTTGAGGCATAAATGCCAAGTTCATTTCTATTTCACTTCTGAGGTAACTATCTTTCAAATCGCAACAGCTGGACTATTTAACACAATCTGGTGAATCAAAGTATAGTTCTTCTCTGGTCTCCCAGTGGGATGCCTGCATTAGTCTGTGGCAGCCAGCCAACAGATGACGCGCGGCCGGACGGTCTGAACTCTGTTTCATTTACAAGAAAGACGGATAAAACTGCAATCATATTTACCACCTTCAAGGACAGAAAACGGAAAGATGTAAATTTGTCTTTAGAAAGTAGTTTCCTGGGAAAACTCCAAAGAGAAAGTCAGTTTTTATTTTCCCTTGTGTAAAAAGAAAAAGTCTTACTTTTTTTTCCCCCCAAGTCCCTTACATGGTTACTACAGCAGTGAACAGGAGTGGCATTACAGCAGAGGTAATTTTTACTTTTCCCTCAAATACCCTGTTTTCAGGATATTTCAACAAACTTCTCCAAAATTTCCCCCAAAGTTTCAAACATAAGGTGAAACTTTCTGTATTATTACTAATTCTAATACTGTTAAATATAATGATAGGAGAACAAAGCTTAATTTCTTTTGGATCTGTGTACTTTTTAAAACTCCATTTTATAGATATAACTCTTACTGAACAGTACATTAAACTCTATTAAAACAGACATGTTACTGATGTCATATTAAAATACGAAACTTTCATTTTACTTTTTTATTCACTAGGGAAGTTAAGGTATTCATGTTAACTAACAGTTAAAATAATCAATTCTCTGAATTCTCATACATACTAAAATGTTAAAATGTCAATTTGTTAGTTAAGGTGTACACTTAGAAGGTTAGAAAAAAAACACTCCATTTTAGCTGAAAGAACAAATTAGCTTGCCAGTTTGGGTCAGCTTCTATTTGAGGGAAAAACATATAATTTAAAATTCTCAAAAATAACATCGTTAAAAAATAGAATGCTGTCACGGCTGAAAGTCTGACATCAGCTTCTAGACGCTGATTTGCTGTCAAGACTCAGAAGAATTCCTTTTTAACAGAGGTTATAATGGCTGCGCAAAGACCTCCGTGTCTACACTGAGCCATATTTTCTTTGGTGGAGTAACTGCAGCACAGGCATCTCAGTGCACGGGCTACATCCCAGACCATGGTACACGCTGTGAGGCCTTGTCCCAACTCTTTTATTCCTCTAGTGTAAGCTGGACTGTGCACATTTACAGACTCCAAAATACACTGGCCCAGGGAGGCTCAGGAAACTGAACTGTTCTCGCCAGCAAAATCAATGATAAAGCATGAGCTAAGATTGATTTTAGTTCAGGCAAAGATTCTGAAATGTGTATGATACTTTTTTGGGGGCCATTTTAAAGCTTTTTGTAATTTTGTACAACTTTAAGTCACTATGGAAAATCCACTGCTATCTCAGCTATAAAATGTGAGTGTTATTTAAAAGAGATATTTTAAGAGACATAAAATCTTCCAAAAAATTCACTATATATAATGCTGGTTCCTCAGGGAATCTGCCATGCACAAAATGTTTGCATTTTCATTCCTAATTTTCAGAACAATATTTTTAAAATTTAAAAGATTTTTCTTCAAATTTACTATATATGTACCTTAAACTTTTAATTCAGTGTGCTTCTTTTCATACACAGTTACATGACAAAATATATTTCAAAGAAAAGCGTTTATTACGTTTCAGAGGTCCATTCTTCCTCAGACTGGAAACTGCATTTAAGTTTTAATCAGCCACTTCTTTTTGAATAAATTTAAAAACTTTCCACTACTTCACTATACAAAAATAAAAGGAAACACAAATACTGTAGAGACTATTGAAAGATGTTTTTAAAAAATTACAAAGCACCATAAGCAATCTGGTTCTCCATGCAGAAAGGATATATTTTATGCTAAGTCTCTTAAAACCATAGGTATTTGCCACTGGAGGCACATGGTAGAAGGCAATTAATTCTCTGAGAGAATTGGGAATTACTTAGCAGCATTTTAACGGTTATTTGGAGATTTATTCAACAGAGTTTTAACACTAGGTGTAATACAGCCTCAGGAATTAATCTGGAAGAAGTTCCTGTCTGTAGAACTCAGAACACCTGTAAGACAAAGCTGACAGGCGGATCCACGGAGCAGCTCACAAGAAAACTTCAGAGGGAGGGGGAAAAAAAAAGAGACTCGGTGAGGAGATCTCAACTTCCAGAACATCCAGTTGTTCTCCTAATTTTGTTGTTAAAACTTAATTGTCCATGGACAGGCACACATAGAGAACCTTTGTAGCAGTGCTTTGCTGAGCAGAGCTGTTTCCTGCAGTGTGAGTACACAATTCAGCGGTACTAAGATTACAGTTGAGAGCAGAGAAAATCCTTTAATTGTATAAGAGCATCAGATTAAGCAGGAACTTCCATGGAGTTCATTCTGCTGGCGAGTAGTCTCTTCTCGGAAATAAATGTTTACGAAGTACAGGGAAGGTGCCCTCCCTTTCTCCCCTCTACCCTAGGCGTGCAAACACACCCACACACACATTCACAAAAAGAGAGAAAAGAGGAGAGGAGGAGGGAGGAAACGGTAGAGATGGGAGCAGCAGGAAGAAAACCCTCTCTTTCCACCACAGGGACTAAAAGAACTTCTCTAATTTTTCATTTGAACAAAATGTTGACCCCGATCTGTCTAAAAGAATAGTATATGACCAACGAAATTAATTTCCAGCTGAGATCAATAGGTGAGACAATAATTTTATGCCAATCTTCCCTAAATGTAAGCTACAAGTCTCAATTTCTATTTGGTAACATATTTCAAAAGCCCAGATTCTCCAGCTTCAATTCAAAACAGCAGTACTGTTGAATCTCATTTTTCTACGTTAGTTTCACACTGGAAATAAGGGGGGGAGTGATGAAAGAGACCAGTTAGAGGTCAATCTTACTTTTAATTCAAAACCTGAAAGGCAGTTAGATTTTTTTTTCTTTCTTAGAAACGTCTGACTACACTAACCATGAGACATCTAAAATTTACGGTTTATCAGCTACCCTTTGGTATTCAGTTAATGGCTCACATAAGATGAACTCTTGCAAAAATAAATGTGTGTGAGGCCAAAAGCCACATGGATTTAGAGACATCACAGATCTAGAAATTAAATGCAAATTAAAATAAAAATAGTTTCATTGGAAATGATCATTTTTCTACTGAAATGGAAGTCCTGTAATTGCTACACGGGTTTTTGTTTTTTAAATTCTTCTGGGGCACAATGTGACCTGTTTTGACCTCTGAAACTAAAAAAATAAGTTAGCTGCCTGTCTGATAGTTAAAAAAGAAAATTTTAAAGACCTTGATGAGCTTAAGTTTGGAGGACATCTGGGGTTAAACAGAAGCATGATGAATTGGAGAAGTGTTAACTGAAAGGGTGTCTGGAAACTGGGGCTTAAAAGCTTCTCTGAGAACGACCAAGAGATGAGGACACAGCTATGAAATCACTGCAAATCACACCAATTATGATGGAAACTGGATTCTCCCCTTTAAAGCAAGGTTTTAGAGATGTAACAAGAGGAACTAAAAAAATCATCTTTGAGGCTACCTTGTTTAATTGTAACTGTCAGGAGGATATCCACCTTCTGAAAGTAATTAATAGAAAAAGTGAAAACAGTTGAGTAAAGATCAATACAGACAGGTAAGGCTACTTCTAGATGAGACTGTTCAGAGGTGAAAATGCAAGATGGTGAGAACACAAGAAACTCTTGGGTCTCTGCCTGACCATGATGCAGAACTCTTTTAAGACCTGCCTACCTCTTTCTCCATGCCTTTCTATATAACACAAATGTCCTCAAGTATGATGACCAGTGGACATTTAAGCACAAATTCAAAGGAGCTAACTGGTAATTGACCAAAGATGGAGCTGACTCATAGAGGTTCAGCATAAAGTGGATAAACAGTAACATTTATTTTGGGCTGTGGAGTGTGTGTTTTTGAAACAACTATATTCGCAGTGATTCATCTTTGTACACTCATGTCATTTAGTAAAACACCTTTCTAATCCAATGATTACAGTCAGAAATTTTGACTTCTGGGAATGAACCAATCTTCAGTATGTTTGAAAATGTCAATACAAAAAAAAAGTGTGAATGATATGCCAAAGACAAGAGTAGCTTAAACTGGTATTCTAATATGGTAATTTCCAAACTTTATTTGTGAAGCATGCCTCTATAGCACATTTGACATGAAAAACATTAAAACTACCTTTCAACTACTCTTTTAAGTTTTCTTGTAATTCAGATAGGCCCTCCTTTTCAGAATTCTTTGTTTTACTGGGTAACATTTTCTTCCCTTGGAAAAGATATTTTAATTGCTTTGGTTAGCCTTAGGAAAAGGAAGGAAAAAGGAAGAGGTGACACTATCTGTGAGTACGCAGGAGGAATAGGATGTATCATAAGGCAAACGGAGTAAGTGAGCTACAGAATCACTGTTTCCTATGGGAGAAAACTTCCTCTAGGAGAAATCGTTTTCTTACCTTCCATTCCTAATGCCCTCAAAACACTCAACACAGTATGCTATAGTTCAAATGCATGGCTCTGTTCAAATGAAATCTGACAAAACTATCAACTAGGAATAGAATTTTGAGCAAAACTGGTTCTACCACTAAGCTTCAGTTTTCTCATCCGTAAAATGGAAATAATGTCCACTCTGTACCTTTGGAAGAATTAAAATAACACGTGAAAATACTGGCTTAATAAATGTTAGTAACAACAAGACATCCTAGAAGCAAATCCCAAAATCCTGAGACCTTCCAAATGGAAACCGGCTCCATCACTCAGAGCTATAATCAACACAGCTATCCTGCCTGTAACACTTTACTCACATTTCCTCTCGGATGAGTGTTATTATAATGTGGATATATGTCAGTATATATTCATGAAGAGAAACAAAATATTAACTAAAATAAGAGAGGAAAAAGACATACAACGGAAGGTTGTAGGCTTTTAACCCCAGATGTTTTCCCATTTACTTCACTTATCCCAGTCAGGATCATCAGGCTTCCCCGTTCCATCGATAACAGAGCTAACCCATCTCAGGTGCCTCACACAGGACTGAAGTGGATGACAACTCTACTCACATCTAGGTATTGTACCACGTTTTCTTACTGCTCAACTTATATTTGCTTCTGAAATATTAATTTCCTAGTTACCCATTAATCAGTGCCCAGGAATTTGTAAATTTGGAACTAGAGGTAAGCTAACGAGAGGTAAAGAAGCAAGCTTTGGCTTGACTGTATCACATGGTACTTTCTTACTGTACTGCATGGTACTTTTCTATACATGTGGTCATGAGACATGTCTGTGTCTGTGTCACATTTTCAAAAATGCAACTGTAATGGTGGCAAATTGATGGCTATTTCTAAAAATCGAATCTGCTTGCAAAAGCCAAAGTCATTCGGAAACATCGGTGATTAAAATGGACTATATAGGAGTTCCCGTCGTGGCTCAGTGGTTAACGAATCTGACTAGGAATCATGAGGCCGCGGGTTCGATCCCTGGCCTCGCTCAGTGGGTTAAGGATTCGGCGTTGCCGTGAGCTGTAGTGAAGGTTGCAGACGCGGCTCGGATCCCGCGTTGCTGTGGCTGTGGCGAAGGCGGCAGCTACAGCTCCTGTTAGACCCCTAGCCTGGGAACCTCCATATGCCGCCGGTGCGGCTCTAGATAAAAAGGCAAAAAGACAAAAAAAAATAATAATAAAAAAAAATAAAATGGACTATATAATTTTTTTGACCAAAATATGCAGACCAGCAGAGTGGCTCTAAAGCACTTTCTCACCTACTTTTTCTACCTCAAAATAGATAAGGAAGATTATCCAATTTATTTCCTCTGTGATCAGGCATCTCTAATGCAAAGAGATCTAAAAGCATTTGCAACAATAGTGACAGGGTTAGAATGAGTGTCCTGACCTCTAAGGCTATGACCCTAAAGGATAACACTCATTTTGATTTAGATTTGTTAAGTGCCCATGATGTGGTTTGAAAATTACTTATTTTACATTTCTAGGTTTGTGTGTGTTTTACTATAAATCCATATTGAGATACATGTTGGGGGTAAAAAAAAAAAATGTGCTCATTAACTCTTGTCTTTTATCTTAGCTGTGAACATCTTTATCGAGCAACCACATTTGAGAGGAATTACTGGGGTTCTAGAGCTGAAAGAGACTCTGGAAAGAGCCTCATCTGCTTGCCTCAATTTTAGGTAAGAAACAGCACAACAACGAGAAAACAAAACAGAGGTCACATGATTTCCCCAAGGAACTATGGCCCCAACAATAACCCAGGTGTCCACTACCTAAGCTTTCAACTCTCACTTTTGTCTCTGATAATCCCAAGGACAGCATTATTATTTTAAAATAAGACAGAAAAGGAATTTACTGAAATACTTTTCGTATATTATTTATTTTACATGACAACCCTACAAGATAGGTATCACTACACTCATCTTCCACATGAGGAAACGGTCACAAGTTAACTAGCTTGCCCGAGGTCATAAAGATAATAAATAGTAAACCCAAGATGTGATTGTGGAGCTGGCATTCTGGAAACAGCTCAATGCTGCCTGCCATGTCCATATATGGAAAGACACTGGTTTAGAAAACTGACCACACTGCTTCCCTGTTCCTCCCTGTCCAGTCTACTAGCTTTTACTGGTGAAAATACAAATCATTTTTGTTTTCTTGACCCTGTGCAACGCTCAGCCTATTTCCAGGTACTAGAGCTGTCTGAAAGTAATGATATAGTTATCTTTTAAAAATTCTATAATTTGGAATTTTCCCTTTTTTATACTGACCATCCAAGCCATTGGTCAGCTTGAATCAATGAATCTTACTCTATTTTAATACGGTCAGATTACTCTGCATCAACAGGAAAGAGCATGAAAAGCAAAAATAAGGCTTATACTCTTCATTGCTTGGTCAGCTTTTTACCTCTCACAGCATAAAGGGAGATTATGAGCATAATTCCAGTCTGGATGATGACTCATTAGAATTAGTGAAATTCAAATTCACTGTTAGATCTAAGATATTATTACTAGATAGTATATACTTACTAGAAATGATTAACAGAACACAAATATTTCTAAAGTTACTTAAAGAGAAATAGAAACCTTTAGGCTTTTCCAAGTCCTGATTATCTTTCCCTTCCCTTTTCTTTTTTCTTAAAAAACCACCTTGCTTTCTTAGGCTGGTGACAAGAATGTTAATTTTAATTAATCCTTGAAATTAAGTATGAAAGGTGTCTCTTGCTATCTCATAAGTCCCTAAGAAATAAATCCGTATATCTCTGGCTTCATAATATACCAGACAGGAGGTACTCAGTTATTTGGAATACATATATATGTTGACTTGGGAAAAGTAAACTTTCTGGGAATGGCTTGATGCTATTTAATTTTCTGGTTAAGTGAAAATCGTACCCAGAAAACATCTTTGTTTCTTCTTTAAAAGGTTTCTTAGTAGGTTAGTAAATTTTCTGGTCCACCCGAGGCCAACCAAGTGAGCACAGCTGAATCTTTTACAACTGGATATTCTGTTGTCTCTCATAAATTTATTTCAGGTAGGTACAAAGATGCAGAAGATATGCAAGACTGAGCTGAAAGTAAGCGACTTCTGCGCATTCAAAAAAATGTTCAAAAAAACAAATAAGCAACCAAGCAACCCCAAATCTCTAATATTTAGCTTGTGCATATGTGTGACTGTTAAATAACGGGGGAGTGTTGGTTGAGTATTCAAATTTATTGATATTCTGCTCTTGTATTGATTCTAGAAATTTAGTCTTTCAACTCATTCAATTTCAAATTATTCATTCAACAAGTACTTCCTGAGATCCTACCATAAGGCAAAAAATTTTCCAGGTGTTTGAGACACACTAGTGACAAAAAAATCCCTTATCCTTGTGGGGTTTACATTCTAAAAGGGGAACAGAGAAAATAGGTGTATATATAACAAAGTACACAGTGTGTTAGAAGATAACTGTTACAGGGGAAGATGCAGTCGGGTGAGGAGGAATCAGAGATTAGGGGAGATAAGTTACCATTTTAAGTAGGGTGGTCAGGGTAGGCCTCATGGAAAAGATGACCTCTGAGCAAAGAAATGACGACGATGAGACAGCACAGCTCCTGGGGGAGGGCACGCGAACTAGAGGGGACAGCACAAGCAAAGAGCTAGGGTAGAATGATACTAGGCCAGACAGGCCCAAGTGGAGGGCGGAAGGGAGTGTGTTGGAGTGGTAGGGACCTGGGTGTATGTGTGCGCGCACGTGCGGTAGCGTATGTTTTAGAGGCTACTGGGATTGAGATCCTCCCTTGACCGTGATTCCCCATCAAGAGCCAACAGTGCCACTTACCTGAAAAACACCATGGTGGTGCTTCCACAGATTGAAATAAAAGTGCCATTACCAGAGTGCAAAGACACTTTTTAAAAGCAAAGGAGGAGACATTTCACTTTTTAACTGTTGATCTCACTTCAAGCTGCCTTGACAATTCAGGTCTGTGAGATAAGACAACGTGGTGGCCTCTGTGTTATGGTTAGTAAAACAGAGTGGAGCCTACTAGTCAAAGCCAGCCAGAAGCAGCCTCAAAAATAACTCTTCTCACTTCTGGTAGCTAAACCAGGTTCAGAGGAGCTAAGAAATCACATGAGTTTTTACTTTTAAAGCTTACATATGACTACATTAAGTTAAATTTCTTTTACTCTTAAAAAGCTAGGTTTAAACATAAATGAATGAAGCATGCCTGTTTGGGAAGTGAATAATTACCATGTACATATACAAAATACTTGGATTCATTTGGATAGTCTAATTGTACTTAAACACATTTTTCAGAAAGGCACTCTTCTGTGCTAAATGACTGTCAATATGAAAATGCATGGCGTTAGTTATTTCAGCTAAAGAATGTCAAGAACTGAATAATCAAGCATTAGGTCACAAAGTTTAAAAGTTAATACAGCAGCACAGAGTGTTTGTATTAGTGCTTTAAGCAGATAAATTGAAACGTGTCTCTTAAGCAGTCATTGAACAAGCAAGATGAGAAATAAATTGAGCTTCACATAGGCCTTTATGTCATCTAACAACTGTGTCTGTCAACACATGGATCCTTTTCACTGTCAATTCACACACATTTTGCAGACCTTGGGCCTGCAATTATTTCATTTCCTTTCTTGGAAATTTAATTTCCACTTACTTTTGGAGAATAAAAGGCAGACAAAAGGAGGAAGGAGTTGCAGTATTTTCTGATTAAGATTGTGTAAAATGGTAAAAGAAAAAATCTATACACACACATTGAAGCATTTCTCAGAAACTAACTTGTCTCGGCCAAATTGCTTTTGTGTCTGGATATTGGTTCAAATGCAGCCAGATTGCTGATGTCAAATTAGGTGCTAAACAAATTTAATAAGAAAGATGAGGAATGAATAAAGATCATCTTTCTGTTAGAACTGTTCCAATGACTCCAGTCAAAAGAAAGGAAACACATGACTGCAAGAGAGAATGTACTTTAAAATACAATGGAATTAGATAAAACTGTAAATCAGCAAAGAAGGTCATTCATTCCAAAAGAGGGGGAAAAAAGTTAATAGTACCAACAAGAGAAATGCAAGAGTGGAAGAAAATACTGGTTGGCAAAAATAGATCTAAATTGAATTTCAACTTAATTTGTCCAGGCTTCACCTTTTAAACTAAGACAGGTAGAGCTACAGAAAAGGGTTCTTTCTCTCCTGACAGAACAGGAAATCAGAGGTTTAATTAACCGTGATTACAATATTCGTTGATCTGATTTGTCTCACCTCTTCCTTTTCTTTATGTGACAAACCAGCTGACATCCTGGCAAGAGAACTAAAGCAAAACTAGACTAATTTCAAAAAGAGCTTGCCATTGTTATAAAACAAATTGATCCTCCACCAGATTCTGTCTGAAACGCATTCAATAGCAGGATTAACTCTTTGACAATCAAAGTGCCACTTTTAAGTCAGTCTCTCTAGAAAACTCTACATCGCATGTTTTCAGTCTCAGGGTAGAGCAATATTAAGGCCCATCTTTAGTTGAAAACTGGAAAATAAAGTTGTAAAAATGAATCTTTCAAAGTACATTTGAAGATCGAGTATCTTCTGAAAGATCTAGTATCTTCTTTGGCTGATCATGAGCCAGTAAGAGGAATGATCTAAGTATTTAATCTGGAAAGAATGATTTGTCTTTTGATACTGAATAAGGATCATCCAAGTCAATTCTCTGTGTAGAAGAATCTTATTACCAAACTGGTTTAGGGAAGGAATTCCCTTTATACATTTGTGCTTTGCATCAGAATAAGACCTCTAAGCCAGGAGCCTGGAATCAAAAATTGGCTCATCAAACAGAGGAAGAAGAGTGTTTACTGACTAACCAAATCAAAATCTTTCCACAGAAAAACAAAGCAAAGTAACACACAAGTTAGTCATGACAGATGATTCTACACACTATTTAGTAAAGAGCAGCATTACTTACTCAAATGTAACCTTCGAACTTGTGCATCCTTCCAATTTACACGACCTTTCACCTGGCTCAGGTGTTGGGGGGGACGGGCTGTTGAATTCTGCCTCCAGAGTTTTCTTGTTCAAGGCTGTTTTTGTTACACTGGATACAGAACCCAACACTGGCATGGATTTGGACTCTGAGGTGGCTAATATTCCAGTTGGACCTTAAAACCAAACACATACCTCAAGTTTAATAATTCTGTTCGATGCTTATTAATATGGTACTGAAAAACAGATTAGCTGAAAATCCCTCAGGAAGTGAAAAGGCCAAGTTCTGTTAAAATTTCAAGAGCATTCTGGAAAATGTTCCTATGAAAAATCTGCTCTGCTTTGGTGGTACCACTGCTTTTCGGTGCACCAGGAACGTGCTGAGAAATTGTGTACAGACCTTTAATAAACCATAAAAGCCCAGGCCAAGGCTCCCTCAACTGACCAGAGTCCTTAGTAATACTGGAATTGTGAAAACTCTTTACTTCTCACAGAGCATGGCTTTCTGACAGCCCTACGTGAACCATTTGGCCTCTCAAGAGTTAATTCTTCCCAAAACTCAGCTCTGATTTTAAACAGAAAATGGAATGATGTCAAAAGGCTCTTTTCAAACAGCTCATGGCTTCTTGAGTATTAAGCAGCTTTTACGAACATTTTCATTTTAATGTGATTGAGAAGTAAGTGGATTTATTTCCTGTTAAAATACAGACACAGGATTATAAAAATTCAGTGGCAAAGAGTTTGGCTGTTTTAACATTTGGACTTTTCAGCTCTTTGGATAAGATCAGAAAACTCCAGTAGGGCTTGTTACTAAAATTATTGGCATATCAATCTAAAACTTATGAGCACTGAAGCTAAGCTCCATCCTTACTTTTTTTCTACCTTTGCTTAGTTAGATACTGTCCTATAGAGGTTTTTTTTCAAAAGCAAAATTAAAATATGTCTTTCTTGATGCTTCAGAAGGAATCCTTTTAAAACAAAGCAATTTATGAAATGTCACACAGGTACAAATAAAATGAGAACTCAAAAAAATAAAGCTAGAGAACAACCTTGAAAGGTGCCACTAAGAAAAAGACAAAACTTGGGAGTCTCTTTATCCTTAAGAGATGTCAATCATCTCCTAAAAAGGAAAGTACTAGTGGGTACGATCCAAAAATCCTAGCTAATCCTTGATCATTCACATTAAGCCAGTAAGAAAATTCTTTCTCTATCCAAATCTCAGATTTTATACTTCTAGCTGTATATAAATATGTCTGATGTATTACAACAGTATAACATATGAACTCCAAAAACGAAGTTCTAATTTGAAAAATCTATCCAAGAGGCGCTAGAAAATTGTTTAGCCGTTCTGCCAGTGTACCTCCATTAGCCTTACTCCATGTGGGAGACACAGATCCTTCTCTGTCGAGTGGAAGGCCTCAGCTCACAAACCATCTGTGTCTGTCTTCCTCATTTATTGCTTCCCTATCATCTGAACAGACAAGTTTGTGACATTATTGAATATTCTGGTTCACAAGGCCTTTCCCTCTTGCCTGTGATAAACCTCATATTTCATGAGGACGTGGGAGTAAAGAAAAGGGCAGAAAGATCAAGAAAGTTCATTCCTGAAAATGTAAATACGAAGCTGAAGTCAAAATTTGATTCAGAGCAGCTCTACTCTGCCCTTGGATAATTGTTGACTAGAACACTAGATAGCTTTAAAACAAGCTGTCCTTGTAGAAAAGCAAGATCTCTTTCTGAGTACACACCAAGGCCTGCTGCTTGTTCTGCAACTGAGGCCAATTAAAAAGGAGAGTGGGTGAACTGAGCCAGAGCTCTTATTTTTCTTACATACAAAAGGAAGGAAAAATGCCTAATACTTAAGATGATGATGATGATGATTAATATTATTATTATTGCATCCTATTTAAGCTGTCCAATGTTTTCCGAGGGGCATTTGCTACTCTTTGAAATGTCAGTTTTGTAGTCTAGATAAAACAAGGGAATACCAGTTAGATCCACATGAAAAATTCTAAAGAAAAAGGTGCTTCCCTAGCCACTGGAGGAGATACTAACTTGGGATCTGAGTTCTGCCAACCTCAGGCTCCCTCTACCTCTCTTACAATGCTTCCTTTCTCCACTTTGTGACCTCACCATAAGCCTCTGTGTGAAGAAAAAAAATCTCAGAGATTCAGGTGTACCTGAGGGACAAACCCATCAAATTCATTTCCGTAATTTGTTCCCACTATGCAGTTGTGCTGCTTTAGCTTATTTCTCTCCTGGAATTTTCACTTTGTCATTCCATGACTTTTATAAAAAGATCTACATGGTAAATACCGCTGCCAGTTTGATGCTAGAAAAAAATTTAAACAATGTAAAAAAAAAAAAAGGTATTTTTTTTCTAGATGATAGAATTTCTAAGCTCCTTTCCCCCTTCCCCATGCCTTTTTTTTTTTTTGCTTTGACTACTAAGGAGCTTACAGGAAAATTTCTGCTCACTCACAAGCTGTTTCTTTTCCATCCTGCCAATTATACAGTTCTTTCTCTATCCGAATATTAATGATGCTATTGAATATTATCTCTTATTCTAACTTCCTTCAAATGATACCTTGGATATTTATATATAAGTGGAATATAATCAATAAAATGAAAGATTTAAATTTGCCTGTAAAATATGTTCCTCCCTTTCTCCACACTTGGAAATATTTAAATTTTCGTATTGACTAAGATGAAAATGCTCCCTCATTTCTCCCATTGAAAACTCACTCTGAAATAGTGAGGGCTGCACGTGTGACCGAGTCAGTCAAGTAAGAATGCTTCTCGAGGAACAAAAAGGTCAGTGGCAAGACACAATATATAAGCCACAGAGCAGTAAAATGGCATCTACAAAGTCCTAAAAACAGATGATGACTACATGAATACTTTAACGATGAAACACTGCAAAAGTCACAAGCGCTGATCAAGTCACAAATGAATAATGGTTCATTACGGAGGCTGGTAAATGCCTGTAAAGCAATTGTAAGAAAAAAGTTCCTTAAGGCATCCCTTAGTTTTCCCGAGAGGTGGTTATTGGGAGGTGGGGATAATTCTTACAGGATATTCACAGCAGAACTTCTACACCAAACTAAAAACTGAACGGTAGATTTTTTTTTCCCCAAGGAAGTCCATAAAGGCTTCATCTTTTTATAATAAAGGTTTGGCTGGTATTATGTTGCTCCTGGTTCAAGGACCCAATTTACTCAATTGAGTAAATCCCTGTGTGAAACCTAGAGCTTTAGTATCAAAAAAAAAAAACAAAACAAAACCCAAAAAACCCAATCCTAGCAATTTAAACTTGGTAAACATGCAAATTTAAACTGTTATGATGGACTAACTGGAGCTGACTGAACAGAATCCTTAACAGATTCAGCTCATTAGCTATGGTTGCTATTAATTTTACTTTAGGGTAGTTTTTCAAACCAGCCTCCTGGTAACAAGGGGAAAACCTCATAAAGTTTCTGCTAATTCCCATGACCAAGCTGATGGAAAACAAAACCTGAAGATACACAAAGTGAGTTCTGGAACACATTCTCTGTTCTAATACATTTGTATTGTGACATAAATGCAAACTGAGCTCAAGACGCTCAGATGGTCATTTACAGTTGGTGACAGAGCTAGACTTTCTCATTCACTTGGTTCACAGGGAGGGAAAATAAACTAAATGAATATGAAGAATAAAGACGATTTCTCTGTATTTGTAACTGATGTGTAATTACTATTATTATTACTAATTATTGTGTGCTTTGAGCCAGGCACAATGCTAAGCACTTTTCATATATTGACTCAATCCTTAGAAAAATCCTATGACATTGTTTTTACTATCCTCATTTTATTGATGAGGAAACTGAGGCACTGGGAAGTTGAGTAAGTGCTTAAAGGGTCGGCAGCTAAGTAAACAGCAGAGCTAGGATTCAAACTCCTGCCTTCTGGTTCGGGATCCTTTACTCAATGCTACATTGTCACCAAAGCTTATCCTGATGTCTCTGAGCCTGGGCATCTGGCATTAAGCAAACCAGATCCATAAAAGCCTGATTCCCTACAAATAAATAAACACACCAAATAAATAAGAATATCTAAGAACTCTAATGAGATATCCCTAAGTACTTTGCCCATCCAATACTTCTCATTCACATCAAAAATATTTAATAATTTTAAAAAGACCATTTTATGTCAAAAAGGGACTTAAAAGGAAGACGCTACAGAGAGGAAGAATAGAACTGTGGAGAATTCAAACCAGCTTACTACTGCTATCTGCTTCTGCTGTCAACTTTCTGCGACGCAAAATCCTTTCTAACTCAGTTTCAGTGTTTTCAGTGTGAAGGGATTTTAAGCTTCTTGAACTAGAGGATTTGTTAAGTGTCCCCTAAAGTGAAAACAAAACAAAAACAAAAACAAAAAGGTTAATGTCTTAATACAATACACAAAATAAGATAAAAGTCAAAGCACCAAAACATTACCAGAATTTGAATGGAATTAGGAAATAAAATGAATTTGCTGTATACGTATTTTTAATATGCATACCGTTAACAACACATATAGTGCTGGATCATTTAAGAAGATGCTACTGATGATGTAAGATGTTAGCTTTCGTATCAAAAGAGCGGCACAAGAACACTTCTTGATGAGCTAACTATATGAAATTCAGTGGTGGGAAGGTACTTGCACGTCGATGATTAAGATTCTGATGTGTTGATCAACCACGTGGAGAAGAGAATGTATATACTGAACTCACCTTAGAAGGTTATCCTGATATGGCAGCCATGAGTTACTGAACCCAAATCCTTGCGGCACTGAAAAATGTGGCTGATTCTTCAGAGAGAATGACCCTGGCTGCACACCTGGTGATAGTGGTGCCGTGCTGCCAAAGAAGGCACGTGATGCTCCCCAGTGGCCTACCCAAAGAAGTGCTGCACTGAGCACATCTCAACCTCATTGTGAAAGAGGAAAGGTTATAATCATATAGGGAGGCAAGCAAGGGCCTGGCACGGAGATCCCATACTCCTAACAGAGGAGGCGGTGAATGAATGTATTATTCAGGGCCCAGAAGACACTGAAGGAAACAAGAGATGCCATAAAGCTGTGCTCCTGTGGAAAGGGACACTGACTTTCAAGACAACAGAGAAAGACCTAGGTAGTGGTTGCTTGCCCTGGCTCCTCTAGGAAGTCTATTCTGGAGGGAGAGCTGTGGTTTTCTCCCTCCATTACCAGTCAGGTGTTTGTACAGAACACTGGGTGACGTACTTCTTACACGTAAGGCTTTAGCACACCACCATCACAAGTGGCCCATTTTCTTTCATAAGAAATGCCCACCATTTCTTTGAAATAGCCCTCCTTAGCTGTGCCACAGGCTTAAGGGGGAAATAAAAAGCCAGGAGAACCATAATCTTTTGATCAGAGAAAATTAGAACCTCAAGTCAGGTGTAACTTGCCAGACTTCGCACCAGAGTGAGAAGGCAGCCTTTGTCCACCAAGGCTAACAAACAGGCCAGCCTTTGTCATTTCAGCTCTCTATGGACTTGCCTTAATCCCGCTCCCTGCCCCTCTGCTAACTTCCTGAAGGATTCTAAGAATCCTACTGGCTAAAAAGGTAACCCATGTTTCTTCTTTAGCCTATAAAACAAAAAAAGTAGCTTGTGAAATTAGATAGTTACAAATCTCACATGATATAGTTTATTAAGTTGTTTGTTTAGAAAGGTGCTTTCCCGCCCCAATTGCACACACAAGCTGAAGAAAAGCAGTCTGTTGTCAGGGGAAAATTGACTAAAGAGATTAGGAGATTATATTCTTCTGCTGTCACCTAGCTAACCAAAATATGTGTAAAATACTTAAGGTTCATATTTTAATCAGCCATTTGATACTTCCCTCTGGAAGAAACTCTTTCTGTTTTTCATTTACTGCAAAAATTCATAAAATATATCAAAGAAAAATCATATGACATGTAACACTATACTAGTCTATTTTATAACTTAAAAAATTCGATGATTTTGTTTTTTTAACAGTTAACAATGCAGATCTGTACCTACTCATCAAAGGCTTACATAGTAAAGCAGGACCAACACTGGTAATGGAGACAGAATTAAAACCGATTTAGATAAAAGTTTTTTAATGTATTAGAGAAACTATTCTTAAATCATTTGTTTATAATTTTTAAAAAGTATCATGTGTAAACAGATATTTCAAAAATGTATGGCTGTTACTATTAAAATCCCTCATAAAACTACCATGTTGTCTGAACTCAAGCACATTTTGTGTGATTTTCCCAATGGCTAGAGTTAATTCAAGAAAAAGATACGTGTCTGTGTATGTCCATATACAAACAGACATACAGTCCAAGCGTATCTTTTATTGAAGAATTTATCCTTCACAATATTCTCTATTTTTGTTTGGATAACAGCATTACTTTCCCAAATTCCTGACTGTGGTGAGCTAGCCCCTCACCATACCTGATACAGAAGGAATCCATTTTCCAAGTGCTAATCCTTGAATCTCCAACTTTTTTCTCCATTCTCTGACTGATGTAGTTGATTCAGTTAACATAGGAGCAAACTTGAAATATGGAGGAAATTATGGAGGAAAGGTTTCTGCATGCATCTCCACTGAAATGATCAAGGCGCTCAGCTAGCGAAGTACCAAGTGTCTTAATTATTTATATAATAATCATAAAATTGGAGAGTCAGAAATTAACTTAGAAACCATGTGGTACAGACAATTCCTTTGCTTCGGAGAGGAGAATTCTACCTTAGTGAGCCTCGGGTTTGGGGGCTGGGTCCCACAATAAGTCAGTGATAGGGCTGGACCTTGAACTTAGCTCTTCTAATTTCCAAAACAGTACTATTTCTACTTCACACTGCTTTCACCATTTAACAATCTTAGTCCCCATGTCAGCTAAATGTTCATAATGCTGACAAAACTAATTGTCAGGGAGCAAAATTAACTGTACAGCAACTCCTGGGTACTTTGAAAAACCCAAGATGTTCAAAAAAGAACTAAAAGAATTTTTCAAAAGCTGTTTTTACTTCTTTGATGTAGAGGCAACTAAACTTGAGATTTCCAGATTCATTTCTATTGATTTGTTCTGCAGAAACTGCCATTTCCACTTGGAGTGGCTTTTAAATGGCTGGAGTGACTCAAAAGCTTTCCCAAACCTAAAAAAAGAACTCTTGTGTGACTATGAAAAATGAGCTATATATATATTTTTTATCCATGGAATATACAACTTTAAAAAAGTAAATGTAAGTAGACTTGGAAAAATAAGTTCAGTCAACACGAACTCTAAAAATTGGCTTGAAAAGTGAACAACTCAAAATAAGTGAGGTTTTTCAACTCCCCCAAATACGAGCTGTGTTTTCTACCCATTAGCAGGCTTACACGTTATCTCACTTTCATTTCAGCAAAACACCCCACAATGGAGTCACTCCTGGTTTCTGTTCTGCAATAGGACTGAACACAGTGCTCCTTGGTTTCTTGGTAGCTCTTGGTACAGGTGTTCACTTTTTACTTCTGTACACAATCTGTACGCTTTTCATGTCTTTCTTGATGTTTGTTTCTCACATTCTACAACTCTGGGGCTGGTGTCATTTTGCTGGGTACTAATTTTGATCATCTTAATAGTCTGAACTTCAGCAAGAAGCACAGACAGAGCCCCATCTGACAGTGGCTCCTCTCTCTCCTGAAAGCAGCGTTATGGTTTCTTGGTCCCAAGTGACTGGCAATTACAAACAACCCACCATACCTCAAAGGAAATGTCTGTGGGGACAGTGGAAAATTGCCCACTTGGCCAAGAAAAGTAGGGGAGAGCACCGTCAGTTCCACTTAAAAAAAAAAATTATCACAAAGAAATAATAGTTCCAGAATAACAGCTATTTAGTGATACATTATTGCCAGATACCATAGAGAAATCTAAGATAGATCCAGGGCAAAAGTGGATGGGGGCAACTTGCAGAAAAGAAAGGTGTTTTGACAATTTTTATAATTTGTAAATTATGTCACAAAAAAATCTGTTCACAAATTTCTCTCCTTGAAGTGGCACAAAACTATGGCAAGGACAACTGTACAGTGAACATAATCTTCAAAAGCAATGCTATTAATTCAGTAAACTTGCTACATTTCAGGAAGTGGGATATCTTAGGCAATCAGATACCATATGTCTCTCAGGTGGAAGTCTGATTTTTCAAATGAAGCTAATTTAAGAAATAAACTCAATGCAGTTTACTCTTTCACTGAGGACCAGAACTCTAACCCTAGAACCTCAGGATGCCCCTGAGAGCACCTTATGGAATTAGCATTATAATGTAGAGACAACAAAAGGCACCTCATAAGGCATTCTCCTTAATGGAACACTGTATAACAAAACTGTCTCACCCAAGAATCCATTAGATAATAACCACATACATTTCGGATGGTTTTAATTCTTTATTCTGTAGGTACACCACCCCTGCTGGCCGGCACTACATACCTCTCTTTAGTACTAATTCCACTCACCTAAAACTATAGCAAACCAATTAAGCCATTCTCAGTTAAGTCTACTGTTTCAAGCTTGATGAAAATAATTTTGTTTCCCACAATTATGTGGATGTCTGCATGCAATGCATAATTAGCACAGTAACAACAAACATGGGAGTATTAGCTCTTTACCTCCGCCCCCATGTTTGTTGACTTACTGTGCATAATAACTGGTATTGAGACTGTAACAGGATCTGAGAATAGAGCTCTTAGTATCCGAAACATTTTCTAAGTGAGGCATTTGTCTCTGACAGAAACTGTTGGACAGAGCAGCACTCGTTTATTTCGCTGGCAGAAGCTCATACTTTCGAAAGAAGGAGCATGCCTAGAGATGGGCATTAACTGTCTTCTCCAATGGATATGAATTAACTTTTAGAAAATGAAATTAGTAACATAAAGAAAGGAACTTCTATTTTATCCTCCACTTTATCATCAAAACAAAATTTTTTTAAACTGTGAGAAAAGCAGACTGTGTCTCTGATGCTAAACTAACATATCTGGGTAGAAGCTTAGATTTACATCTAGGGGCCAAGTATCCCACTCTGATGCACTATCCATGTGAAAGACTACTATTCAATATACAATACACTGTTATTATCTACTGTATTTATCACACTTATAAATAAATATTAAATACATTATAATAGATTGATCTATAAAAATGGATTTATTTATAGCATTATCTTCTATATCTATATAATGTATCTATTCTATTTCTGTTACTGATAAGCAGGTACTGATCCTCACATCTGGCCAGACCCTTTACCTTCAAGCTGTAAGGCAAGGGCCAGAAAAGGAAACAATCATTTTTTTGGGGGGTGGGTGTACCCATTTTTTAGAAACAACATAGTATTGATACATTACTAACACACCCAAAGAAGGAGTCCACAGCACAATCAAGGAAACTATCAAAAGTAATGAGGCTTACTGTAAATGGAAATATATCAAAACCAGTTATTTACAAAAAAGGATTTTAAAAGTACTCTTTCACTTTCCCATTAACTAAATAATAAACTGAGATCTTTTCTTACCAGTATTCCTTTTAGTTCATTCACTGCACTCTCAGAGCCTTTTGAAGATTCTGGCTACAATTTTAAAAAGAAGAAAAATTACTGAATAATTCAGTTTTAAAATACTAAAGATTTTTTACATAGCAAAGTGTTGGTAGCTTATATTATACTGACTACATTTTTTAGAACTAGGTCTACGTCTTATGGTTAGGAAAAAAAATACTAGATATGTTAGTGCTCCCAAGAGGCAGTTAAACAGAAAATTAGAAGTAAGAGTCAAAGTAAATGGACTCAAACTACCATCTTCTAAATATTATTTGTTACCTCATTATTATCAAACACAGAAAAGACTTGGTAAACATCAGATTTCAAAGATTTAATTCCAAATTATTCAGAATGTTTTACAATACAAATTTCTTTGCCAGACTTGTGCCAGCAAGTGAGGACTAGGAAGGCAGCAGTGCAGAGCACAAAGCAAGCGACAGGGCAGAAAACCTCTCTCAGCTCCATTAGCTCCAGGCGAAGGCCAGCTTACAGAGGAGTGGCGCATCTTTATTATTTCGTGAATTTCACCACAGGATTGAGTCAGAGCAGGGGTCAGAGAGAACCCAGCTTACAGGAGAATGTTAGCATCGCTGGCTGTCAAGGTGGTAAAAGACCTCAGAGGCTGTGTGCATCAGTCACCTCATCTTACTTAATGAGGAAAGTTACACCTTGAGGAAGGCTGTGTCTGAGTCAGGTGTTTCAAACACAAGCCTGGTTCTCATCTGGCTATACAATGAAAAAATACTTTGAAATGAAATTCTGGGTAATACTCGCCTGCTCCACAATACCTAAGAGTCTCTGTGTATCCCTCAATGAATTTAATGGAGAGGAAATTTAGCATGAGGCCCTCAATGAAAAGACCACTAAAAAAGACCTCTGATCCTCTCTGTACCACTTCCTTTCACAAAGGATAGAGAAGAAGAAAAAATCTGCGAGACACAGTGAAAGGAACCCCTCAGGTCTCTCATTCCCAGAAAACAGGCAAAGTTAATCTTTCATCAAGAAATGGGAGGTGATTAATGGCAACCTATAATCCTTTCTGCTCAAGAGATAATAAAAGAATATGATCCTCTTCCAATTTTTTAAAAATGGACAGAAAAAGTGAGAGAGAGAGAGGTTTGCTGCTCATGTACGAAGTAGACTAAGGCATTTGACTTTCACAGCTTCAGTTTTCTGTGAAATACACATGCCATCAGTGCCAGTCAGAAGGGCCAATCAGAAGCTCTAAGACACTAATTTTAACCGTACCAGCACCAACAACATTAAGGATTTAGGAAATACACAGTTAAATTAGTATTCTCAAGGCAAGCTTGACTTCTGCAGGTAAGCTGCTTGGTGACAAGTTGTGACTTCTGAACAAAAGCCCTGGCTAAAGGCATACTCGAGAGTGCTGCCATGCCACTCAAGTTGCCTTGACCGCACATGCCTTTAAAGCCAGCACTGCAAATTCTTATAACTAGTGACATTTCAGGAAAGCACTTGATGGTACTGGGGGAGGGAGTCTGTACTGAGGCATGCGGAGACCATTTGTTTTAAAGGTTACTAACCCGGTCGTTCAGTACTATATCTACATAGCTTAATGATTACCAGCAAAAAAAACAGCTGTCCACTGATCCTTGTTCAGTTGTTTTCCAGATCTGAACTGACATTAAGTAATGTGTAACTGTTCAAAGCATCACGGCAAGAAAGAAAAAGGACAGAGTGATGTTCTGAAAATGAAAGTACACACAGAACACTGATTGCTTATGATTTAAGAAGTTTTCAACAGTTTTCCTTCTAAACTAATTTCGGTTCTTTATGACACTGCATTTTTCTCCAGTAATAGTTTGGTTTTGCTATTCTTTCCAGAACAGTTGTGATGTGAGAGCCATTAATATGTATTCCTTTCTAAGGTTCTACTTAAACCCTGGAATAAATGGGTTTATTCCATTTGACCCTGTGAGTCAGAGACGGAGTTTTGTGAAGAAAAACCCTGGGAAGCTGGATGGCAGTGCATGGACCCCGACTCCAACAACAGGGCTCTTCACTCAGTCACCAGGCACCAGCACTGAAAGAGTCGTGCCCGGAGATCTACGCTCTCAGCTTCTCGCTGGGTTCTGTATTCTGTCTGCCGGCCTTCAGAGCACTGGCACAAGCCTGAATTCCTCTCCATGGTTGGCCAAAGCTTCAATTTCACTATTTCACATGTAAACCTTCTCTTGCAATGGAATATTCATTCTCTCTTTCCAACCTCCTTTCCATGGTCAGCCCACACCATGGCCATTCCTGCCTTGCCCAGCTATCTTGTTTGTCCGTGACAAAGTGACAACTTTAAAAGTCCAGCAGAATTTCTAATGAACAGTCATGACACCTGGGGACACTGAAGCAGTTGAGGAGGGGAGTCCTTGAGAGTAAGGAAGAACCATAAAGTTTGGTTTAAAAGAAGAGGAAGAAAAAAGAGAACCAATCTGTTGAGATCGTATTAGAGTGAAGATAGAAAAAATATTTTTTTCAAGGAAAATGTCAAAAACTCTATTATTGGGAATATTTAAATGGGACAGATATACAAGGGGATGCTAGGTGGGATGTTTGGTGCTTCCACACATCCTAGAACTCATTGTGGTCTAGTTTAGAAGACAGATGATGACATGTATACACAATATTTCCTCCCTGAAGTGACCTGGAATAGGTTTGTGAAATTAATGAAAACAATTGTATAAATCTCATAATTTTCAAAAGTTATCTTAGGTCTGTTCTGGTATTATCATGTGGTCCCCACCCTGAACTTCCTCTCTTCTACACACTAAAATAGAAGCTTCAGGAAGGATTTTTGCTTCTTATTTACTGCTTTATTTGCAGTGCCTAAAACAGTGCCTAGCACACAGTATATACTCAATAAATACTTATTGAATTATACAAAAGAGCCAGGATTTGAAAATAAAGGGTGTGGTAATTATCATTTGTTTGGGGCATCAGTTCACATCAATGCCTCGCTCAAGGAGATGGCAGCACCCTGCACTCATGGACATCTATAGTGACCTAGGTTTACTGTGGGTCAGGTCCTCCTAAAACAATGCTTCATGGAAGCAAAAGCTTTTATGACACATTAGGTTTAACCTAAGATATGACAGTCCTGAGGTGGCTCTCATCAAATTTAAAATTTTTACATTTGAAAAAGGGAACCTCAAGAGGGAAAAAGTATTTAGTTATTCCATACCTTTGCCTTCGGTCTAGCTGTCTGATTTACTGGTCTCAGATGAACTCCCTTTTTAATTCTGTCCATCATCTCTTCAACGGCTTGCCTCTTGAGATCTGTGACTTCTTCAGCTTTTCAAAGAACACACACACAAATCATCTTGTGTTACAAGAAAACAGCTACTTCCTGTTTCTGGTGACTTAGAAAGACTGCACTATGTAATTAACCACAATCATTTTTCAGACCATCACAAAAACACCAATAATTTACTAAGGTTAGCAGCTACCAGGCAGCAACATTTTTTTCCAATAAAAAATATTTCAATAAGAGATTTGCTTTGAAAAATAAGGGTTATAAAATTTCAGGTTTAAGGTCTAATCTATAGCCTGGAAATCAATATTGGCTCATCTACGTTAAGTAATTAAAGTGGATTTTGTTCCATTTGTCAATATAATAACAAGCCTGAATTTCTTCAGGTCTTTAAAAATCCTAACTTTGTACCTGACCCCAAATAATCAATTCACCTTAACCTGAACGATGTTGTTTTTATAACTTACAGTACATTCTACTTCAAAGAAATCAGTCTAAAGCAGAAATAATTATTTAAAAGTCCATTAGGGAATAAAAGATTAAAGAGATCTTTTTACTTATTGAAAAATCAATCAACAGCAGCAAATAGGTAAAATCTATCTATCTATTTATTTATTTGCCTTTTGTCTTTTCAGGGCTGCACCTGCAGCATGTGGAAATTCCCAGGCTTGGGGTCTAATTGGAGCTACAACTGCCGGCTACACCACAGCCACAGCAACACAGGATCTGAGCCACATCTGCGACCTACACCACAGCTCACAGCAACGCTGGATCCTTAACCTGCTGAGCAAAACCAGGGATTGAACCTGTGTCCTCATGGATTCTAGTCGGGTTCATTAACCACTGAGCCATGATGGGAACTCCAAAAACTCTATTTCTAAATTGCCATCTCTTGTTTAGGAATCACATGGGAAGGTAACATTTAAGCAAACCTTCTAATCTTTTAAAACTGTCAATGTGAAAAGGAAACACATCCAGAAATTACTGCAATTAAGTAATTAAATTTGACTAAAAATTTTCAATTGTTTATTGTTTAACTTTTACATTCTTTTGCTGCAAAAAACAATAAAGCTATTGTAATGCTTGTCAATTAGATGAGGTGAGCTGAGACCTGTTGATCAGAATAGTGAAATCTGTCTCTTGCAGAACAGTTTGACCAAAAGCACCAAAATCATTCTGGAACATCTATCACTATGAATGCAGTTCTAGATCTTGTGTTTACCTCCAGCTAACTCATTGCAGCCAATACACAAGGTTATATATATCTCACAAAGATCCTCCAATTGGCATCTGTAACTGACGCCACGTTGAAGGGCAGGCACTTGGTGGGCACTTAACAAGTATCTACCCACTGACCAGACAGTTAATGTTTGGGCTTTAAATGGCTATCAGAAATAATTAAACCTCAAAAGGATGGCTTCTAAGGTGAGGCAATCACAGCTACATCCCTAAACTAATTCACAGTCGTGTCAGGCTTTGCACTAAGGAGGCCTAACTCAAGGCTTCTTTTACTGCTAACGTGGCAGACTTCACTCTAATCCTGGGGAGTTATTCTCTTATATATGCCAACTAAGAGAACCCAGAAGGTTCCATCACCCTTGACATCACAGCAGTGCGATCACTGCTACCTTCATCACATAACTTAAGTTTTCTGATACAGTCCTGATTGCAAATCGGGTGTTCTGTCATCCTCATAAGCCAATGAAATGCTGGAAATTCACATTTTCGATATCCAAACAGCATGTTTTATCTTCAGAAGGTAAGAAAGCATCTTTTGCCAGGCAACATGGGAGACATGGCACCAAAGTCAGAACTCATCCACCAATAAATGAAAGAAGACAAAATTGTGGATTGGTCAATTGTGTGCCCTGAAGTAGCATTTTCTAGGGCGGGCCTCTGCTGATGGTTCACAAGCATCAACGAGGGGACGGACAAGAAAATGACTATGAAGAGAGATTCATTCATTCATTCGCCAACTCATTCAATATCTGAATACCTATTTCACACTACACAGTGCTTTTTGTTGACCCTTTTCACAGTCAGGGGAAGTAAGTCCCAGATCTGCCATTCAAGCACCTGGTGTGGGTATGGAGTTTATTCCTGGGAATTAAAAAAATCTACAAAAAACATTTGATTTTTCAGAGAGGCTGCCATTTTGAGCGAGACTTGGGAAGAGCTGCATGGCAACAGAAACACTGCCTACAAACAGACGAGCACTCTGTAAGGAATGACCGAAACCCAATTAAATGCACCATACAAAAACTAATTAAGGCAGACAGATGGAGAATTATGGTCAACACCATTCAAATCTGCTGTAGCATCTAACATAGCAGGAATTTAAAGTAGTTTCTTATTTTTGCTTGCCAGAATTACAGTGATAATTCAGAGAAGTGCCACTATCTGTATTGTGTACAGATTATAAACCAGGCTTTAATTTCTCGGTCTTTTTCAAATGTAAAGGCTTCACTGGTTTTAAGGAAAAGAAATCACCCTTATCAGATTCCCTACTCAGGCACAATACAAGGGCAACAGCCAGGTTAGCTACACAAGCTTTCTCTCTCACCAACCCTGTTTTTGAACTAGCAAAAAGCAATCTATACGAACTTCTGAACTATTAAGCAGTTCTAATAAATCTGCAAGAATCACCTACAGAGAGCTCATGGTATGTTTTGTAATTCTTTTCTGCAATCACGCAGTTGGTAATTGTCTCACAAAAGCATGTAATCAGGGGGACAATAGAAATATGCAGGATACTGGAGATTAAAGAAAAGGGACAAATGAAGACGACAGGTCTAATGTTATTGAACTGCCACAGGAAAATAAAATCAAATGTTCTTTGAGTTAGTGCTTCAAGGTCAGTCTTGGATCAGAAAGCTACATGTAATTAATTGAGGCTTAAATTTTAAGACCCACTTGAAAAATAAGTTAGTTCCTCAAAAAAAAAAAAAAGACCCACAGACAAAACCACCACCTTATTGCTCAAAAAAGTCTTTTGTTATTACCTAGAGGAAACTAAAATGAATTTCTAAATTCTGCAGGTTTTCCTTTCTCTTTCAATAACATTTTTTAAAGGCATTAAAAAAATCTTAAGCCATCATGATGTACAAAATTTCTAAAGAACACATCATAGTTGAGCAATTTGAATCTGACCTAAGGTTAAGAAAATTTCCTCACCTACAATGATCAAAAAAGCCTGCCAAATGAGGATTTCTGCCTCTCAGGGTGGGTAGCACCTTGTCCCTTCTTTTTTTTGTGGTCTTTTTAGGGCCCCACCTGCACAGCATATGGAGACTCCCAGGCTAGGGGTCGAATTGAAGCTGCAGCCACCGGCCTATGCCAGAGGCACAGCAATGCTGGATCCAAGTGGTGTCTGTGACCTACACCACAGCTCACAGCAACGCTGTATCCTTAACCCCTGAGTAAGGCCAGGGATCAAACCCGCACCCTCATGGTTCCTAGTTGGATTCATTTCTGCTGTGCCACGAAGGGAACTCCCATTTTTTTTTAGTTAACAGTACAATTATTTTCTATGTTCAGAGTACTACTACTCTAAACACTTTACATGTTATGAGACTCAGCATTCTCCAAGCAATCCTGTGAAACAGGAACTATTATCATCCCCTTCTATAGATTAGCAAACTGAGGTAAGAAAATATCAACAAATTAATGACCTAAATGATTGACAAACAGCAGGCATTTCAGAACCTGTTCAATAAATGCATCCTTATCAAAATTAGAGTTAAGGTCAAAGTATGTAGTGATTTCTTATATTTAGACCTTAAAACTACTTCTAAAGTAATTCACAGACCTACTCTATAATTAAGTTTTCTAATGGTCACAACCTAGCAACAAAATTTCTGCATTCACAAGTTCTGAAAAGCACACCAACTGTATAGTAAGAGCCATTGCATGATTTTTTTTTTTTTTTTTTTTTTGGTCATTCCTGCAGCATGCAGAACTTCCCAGGCCAGGGATCAAACCTGTACCACAGCAGCAACCCAAGATGCTGCAGTAATAATGCTGGATCCTTTACCCACTGCATCACAAGGGTACTCCTTATTATGTTTTTTTTTTTTTGCCTTTTTGTCATTTTAGGGCGGCGCCCGCGGCATGTGGAGATTCCCAGGCCAGGGGTCTAATCGGAGCTGTAGCCGCTGGCCTACACCGCAGCCACAGCAACACAGGATCCGAGCCGTGTCTGCGACCTACACCACAGCTCAGAGCAACGCGGGATCCTTAACCCACTGAGCAAGGCCAGGGATCGAACCTGCAACCTCATGGTTCCTAGTCAGATTTGTTAACCACTGCGCCACGACGGGAACTCCCTTATCATGCTTTTAATTACTGTTTATTTATTTATTTATTTTTGGTCTTTTTTAGGGTCACACCCGCCACATACGGAAATTCCCAGGCTAGGGGTCAAATCGGAGCTGCAGCTGCCAGCCTACACCACAGCCACAGCAACACCAAATCCAAGTTGCAACTGCCACCCACACCATAGCTTTCAACAACCTCAGATCCTTAACCACTGAGAAAGGCCAGGGATTGAACCCACATCCTCATGGATATTAGTCAAGTTCTTAACCCACTGAGCCACAAAAGGACCCCTGACTTATCCTTTCAACAACTATTTTTTAGTGTGAATGATTAACAAGATACAAGAAACAACTACCTTACTAGACATAGTAAAAGTGGGGATACGGTACTTAGCATTTAAGGCAGTAGGATTTTAGGATGGCTCCTGTTTATAATCTCCTGAGCAACTTCTGTGCCAGTAACTTAGACTCCCAAAGTAACAATCCAGTAGTTCAAGGATGAGGGAGAAAATGCTGCCACATATCATGAATTATAAATTAAATATTGTTTTCATAAGGAAAACTGCATGGCTTCTAACAATAGGAATTAATAAGGTCTTGGATACTTTTGAATTTAAGGGTGCTATTGAGGTTGATAAGCTAATTACGTAATTTACTGAGAAACAGAATTCATTTTATTCTGACTATTCTCCTGACCCTCTAAGACTTACTAATTTTAACAAAATAAAATTTTAATCTTAATTACAATGTCAGGGAAGGCTTACAGCCAATAACCCAAGGGCAGGGCTGCTCTGCAAATTACCCAAGGCAGGACTCTTCTGAATCCTTCAACGTCTTGTGCAAAGCAGAGTATGTTTTTAGCTGTTATGCAAAGGACTAGATTCCAAAGGGCTATAGGAAGCAGGCACAGAAAGCCAATTTGTATAGACAAAAGAAGTTTGTACCTGTCTAGGCTTGAACCGGTCAAACCCACCATGCTCTGCAAGTAGTAGGTTAAACAAACATGGCTGAGTTTAATTTGGGTTCTATGGTTAAAGGCCCAAGATCCAGCCCCAACATTTCAAGTTTTTGCTTCTCACTGTGGCCCTACATCAAACTGCCCAGTGCTCTGTGAACGGATGCTGCACGCACCCACCCACCCGGAGGTTCTGGTCAGCAGGAAAACCCATCTCTTCTCTCTCCAATCCTAACTCTTCCTCTCACCCTCAATTTCTCCCTCTCCCAAGAATCACTGAGTCCTGTGAATTTTACCTCTCTGTTCAGCTCCTGAATGTATCCCTTTTGCCACCACCCTCACCCCATTCCTGTAACAGTCACATCAATGAGTGGGACAGTCTCCCCTCTGCCATTCTTATTCCTTACAGTCTGTTCTCTGTTCACTCACTGCAGCCAGTGTGATTTTTTTAGAAAAGATGAATTTCATCATGTTACAGTCCTACTTAAAACTTCTACTGCCCTTAGGATAAATATCAAAATCTGGATCACCACCTCCAGAATCCGGCTCTGCCTACCTCATCGACTTGCTCTCTTATACCCCATGTTCTAGTCATACCAACTTTCTTTCAGTTTACCAACATGTCAAGCTCCTTCCCCACTTTGGACCTTTGAATTATTGCCCCCATATGTGACCTACTTTTACCATAAATACCCTGACTTTCTAAATCCGAAACTACTTCCACTTAAAACATCACTTGCTGACACCAGCGGTCCACCTCCATAATCTCCTAGATCAGTCGTGATAATCCCTTCTCCACCATACTGACCAGAAATTGTATTTAAATTAGTATGTATTGGGTTGGTAACTGCTTGTTTACTTCTTGTCTCCCCCCACTCAAATGTGACTTCTATGTCTTGTTCCAGTACATGGCACTGGAGTAGCACATAGTAGGTGCTTGATAGAGTCTCAGTTCACTTGCTATCAGTTCTAAAAAGTCTTTCCCTAAATCTGTCATTTGGAATTACCTCCCTCTCTTACCCCTACACCCCAAAGTACTTGGTTCTCTAATAGAAACACATTTCCCAGCTTCCCTCACATTACAGCGACAGGCGTGCACGTTTATCTGCTCTACACAGTAAGCTACATGAAGGCAACGACTGTTCTTTGGTTCATTCTTAGAGCTGTTAAGTTCACATTTCTCCCCCAACAATGTGTTCACAGTCAAGGAGCTCAACAAATGTTTGTACTGCTGAAAAACGGTACCCCAACAACAACTGAAAAAGTAAACCTAGGGGATGGGGTCAGAATTACCTGTTTCTGGTTGAGCTGCCTTTTCTTTCTTAGCGCCACCACCGCTAGGGTGGGATCGCTTCCGGATCATGGACATGAGGGATCTGTGGGAGAAAGAAAAAAATTGACAGGAAATTAGGGGCTGCCTTATGATCCAAGAAATACAATGTACAGATTCTAAGCGATCAGTAAAAATCCAACTTTTCTCCAGGTACATGAATATATAACTAGAGCTTAAGTAGCTTACTTTCCTTTAATATTTAGTATTTAATATTACTTTTAATAAATTATTAAATTTTTCATCAATTTAATGAAAAGAAAGATGTCTCCTCCCTTTCTGTGTAAACCCAATTCACTACTGAAAGAAGGGAGCTGCTAACATTATTATGAATATGATGCAGACATTTGCAAAGTGAAAAAAGATACAGAAAACTTTTCAAGATCTATATCTAAAATTCAGAAACAGCTATCTATGTATGTTGAAGGAGAGGAAAGGATGAAAGAATCAGGGGACGTTTTTGGTATATATCTATTTGTGAAATATGGGCATTAAAAAAAGCATCTGAATCTGTACAATATAGGCCAGATATTTCAGGGATAAAATATATTTTGACCACCATCTCTCTGGTCCATGTTTTAAAATCTAAATCATGACAAATTTGACATTAAAATTAAAAACCTCCACATATTAAAAGACATCACAAGGAATGAAAAGAAATTCTACAAATCAACGAGAAAAGGTACAACCAATAGGAAAATGGACAAAACCAAGAAACACCGTAAAAAGGATGACCAAATTTCCAACACATAAATAAGGTGCTCCACTTTGTTAGTTATCAGAAAAACACAAAAGCCACACTGGGGTTTTACGACATACTCATCAAATAGGCAAGACACTTTAAGTCTGATATTAAGTATTGGTTGGTATGTGGAGTAACAAGAATTCTCAAACTGAAGAAGGTGCATAAATTGATAACACTACTTAGAAAACTGTCTGGCATTATTTAGCGGAGCTGAAGATGCACACATCCTAAGAGCCGGTGATTCAATTTCTACGTATCTTACAGAAATACAAGCACTTGTGCACCAGGAAACATGTACAGGAATGTTCATGTAGAATTTCCACTATTTCTCTGAACTGGTAATAATTCAAATGTCTACCAATATTACCATGAATACATTTTGGGCCATTCATAAACTGGAACACGTGCCAATGAATATGAAGGAGCTCTGGCTACATAAAATAACATGGGTGAATCTTACAAGACAATGTAAAGTAAAAAGAGCAAGACACAAAGGAATACACTAAAATTCTAAGCATATAATGAAAATAGACCACATACGTATTCCCAGTAGTTTATGGAGACTTTGTCTAGTTCATCTTCTTTGGACTCAAAGTGGCCCCAAATGGAATTAAATTGTTTTCACAAAAGTTAGGACTTCTAATTTACACAGAACTTTAAAATGAGCAGATTTTATTCCAGGAGTTAGGAAGAATGAAATAATGCGAACTTAATTGTTTCCATTCTGCCAACAGAAGGCAGGAGTATTCAATGGCTACTTAACATTCCATAAAATGGGGCTTTGGAGGGCTCTCACAATCAGATGCCTCTCCTTACCTTCTCACAACTTTGTAATGGCCCCACCTCTGCTTCTGAGAGGAAATTTGGGGAGTGTAAATTATTGTACATAAAGATTACAAAGCAAGAAGTTATTTGTACTGCTTAGAATATTTGTATATATTTACATAAATGAACTAAGAATATATGTTCATCACTGTAAACCACCTAAAGAGATGAGAGAAAGTGTTAGCTTTAAATGTTCCTTTTTTTTTTTTTGCCTTTTGTCGGGCCTCACTCACGGCATATGGAGGTTCCCAGGCCAGGGTTCTAATCGCAGCTGCAGCTGCCGGCCTACACCACAGCCACAGGAACACAGGATCTGAGCCACCTCTGCAACCTACACCACAGCTCACGGCAAAGCCAGATCCTTAACCCACTTGGCAAGGCCAGGGATCGAACCTGCAACCTCATGGTTCCTAGTCAGATCCGTTAACCACTGGGCCACGATGGGAACTCCAGCTTTAAATGTTCTGAATTGAAGTATAAGTTGAAGACAGATATGGTGCCCAGAGGAAAATTATCTGTAATAATATTAAAAAAGAACCATCGGTCCAGATGGTAATTAGACTAGAGAGGAAATAGTGTGGCTTTCACAGGACAGATGAGAAGAAGACCAGGATAAGGCATCTGGGACCAATCATCCAAAAACTCTGCCTAAAACTGTCCCACTTCATAGCCACTTCAAGTGAAGGAACAAAAGCTTCAAATTAAGTGTCCCCCAATGATGGAACAGCTCAGTGGAAAATATTCACCCTGAACTTCTTCAAGAAGTGTTGATTAACTTGTGATGGTTAATTTTATGAATCAACTTGATTGGGCCATGGGGTACTCGGATATATGGCCAAAGATTATTCTGAGTGTTTCTGTAAGAATCTAGATAAGATTAACACTTAAATTGGTAGCCTGAGTGACCTGGCTTGCCCTCCCTAAAATAGGGTGGGCCTCACCAATCAGTTGAAGGCCTGAATACAAGAGTGACCCTCCCCCAAGTAAGAGAAAAATCCCTTCAGCCTGACTGCCTTGAAACAAGGACATCTGCTCTGTCCTGCCTTCTGACTCGAGAACCCTGACTAATACACTAAGAGGCCCTCCACCTCCCCTGAAGCCACACCTGGCCAGGAGCTGTCCTTTCATTAACCCTGCTACAAAACCTTTTCCCTCTCTCATCTCTCTCCCATCTGTCTTCTAGGTCAAAGGAGCAGGAAGATGGGGAAAGCAATAAAGCCACTTAAAGCAGCCAAAGGCCTTCTTCTTTTTTTCCCACTCTTACTTCAATCCATGATGTACATCAGAAACAAAGTTGGAAAGTCCAATGGACTTTGAATCCAAAGTACTGGGTTCAAAGTCCATTGGAACTCAACGCATATGCAAATATATTTCTTTGATAGAAAAGTACTCCTTACAAAAAATAGGAATCTCTTTCTACTTAGAAATTATGTCTTCTACCATTTAATTTCATCTTAAAAGTCATTCACGTTATTCAATGAAAATTTCTTTAATGGGCCTTATAAAAGAGTTCATGCTTTTTCATACGTAAGTCTGACTCCTACACTGATTTCTCAATGTAACTGTAGGGAGCTCTTTGGGAAAATATTCTATTTAGGTTATACTTTACTTTTAATTCTAAGGGCTCTCAAGATTTCTGAGAGTAAAAATTAAAGGCCAACAGCAAGATTATAATCACTTTTTAATACTTCTCCCTCCTCACAGACAGAAGTGACCTTTCTGATCAAGCTCAAAATTCTAGAGCTTAGAAAAAGATCAAAGAGATGAATTTCCTATTTTAAATGTCAAATTCAGAATATCTCCTACAGATTTAGCTACCCAGGAGAGAATGAATTTAAAATACCTGAAATTCTTTCAATTGACTCTTGACTGAAAGCAGATTATGTCATACCCTACTCAGTAAGGAAAACTAATGAGAATCTTTTTAAAAGGCAAAGTTCCATTTTCACAGTCGTGTGGGAGGAACATGCTACGCATTCTATTCAGATGGATCAGCAAAGGCGCAAAGTATGAATAAATGGCCTCTCTGTGTGAAGGGATTAAACAAATCACATGAGTTAATGAAAGGTAAAAATCTAGCAAAATTTTAAATTCTATTTGTTCTAGAATAAATTAAGCAGCTAACATCATGATAGGAGGAGGTAAGCTGTTAGTGCGGCAAGCAGGTTGTCTTAGGTCCCAGGATGGTGGAATGAAGAACCACAAAGAAGGCAAAATCTGACTCTAGATCTCCTGGGGTGGGTGTAGTGTGTTTAACTCAGACACTTGACATCAATAAGTCACTCGGCTTAGAAAAAGTGAATTTTTGTCTGCATATATGATTTTCTGTTGTAAAAATTTAAATATAATATTTCTTCTTCTTACTTATGGAAGGTTCCTCTCTCAGAATCATTAAAGGTTTACATGAGGTGAGGGGTAAAAAATAATTAGTACTTTTAGTTTAATTATTAGCTTATAAACAATTAGTGCTGTAAGGTTTTTGTTAATTCAGCAATTTATTTATTTATTTGTTTGTTTATTTATTGCTTTTTAGGGCCACACCCGCGGCATATGGAGGTTCCCAGGCTAGGGGATGAATCAGAGCTACAGCTGCCGGCCTACACCACAGCCACAATAACACCAGATCCGAGCTGCATCTGCAACCTACACCACAACTCATGGCAACGCCGGACCCTAAACCCATTGAGCGAGGCCAGGAATCAAACCCACAACCTTATGGTTCCTAGTCAGATTCGTTTCCATGGCGCCATGATGGGAACTCCAGTAATTTTATTTTTTAAATTACTGAACAAACCAGAGCTTTTCAAATTCACATTAGTGAAAGAAAAATACGAAAGCATTCCAGAGAAGCTCAAAATTCCTTGCTCTTCATCGAAGGAAATCCTAATGACATGGACTGAAATTTTAAAAATGAGGTATCAAGAAGTTTTTTTTTAAACGTCTAGCTCCTTGGTTTGGAACATCCGCGTGAAACCCGAACATCTGCAATGGAATACTGTAGGTCACGAGATGTCTTTGCCAGGTGTTTAAGGCCCTTTCTGTATATACTACAATAGGTGAATAATACACTGGTTTTCAGAAAATGCATTCTCTGAGAGAAACACCAGCTGATACTGTTCGTACTGTTAGCCCCCTCTAATGATGCAATCTAAGCCAGTTTTTTTTTTAAAAAGGATACCAATAACACAAACTTTAGTTTCCCTGAGAAGGAAGAATATTTGATGCAGAACGGTCTTCCTGGATGTGCTTACCGGATAGGATTGGGGGGAGGAGGGGGAAGTGGTGGTGGAGGAGGAGGTGGTGGAGGTACTGAATTCTCAGACTGGTTCACTCGTTTCTGGAGTTCATCAACTGCACAGAGAGCAAGCATTCAGAAAAGAACTGAAATAAGTAACTTAACACCTTATTTACACGTAAAGGAAAAAACAACCTCTCTCAAAATCAAATTCTTCTATTAAGTCAACGTTAGAAATTTCAGTATGAAACTGCAGAACATTTTAAAACTTTTCATCATCTAGTAAGAGTCCTTATATATGTTCTAAGTAACTGTTACCATCTTTTTGCTGTATATACAAACTATGGAAAAGGAAAAAGAAAATCAAGACAATGGCTGGATGGGTGGGAAGTAAGAAAGAATTGAGTACATTGAAGAAACATTTGTTAACAGAATAAATTTACTACTCGGACACTAAGAAATCATTAATACTTGACTTCTAAAGTGTATAGACAAGAATTAATTTTAAAGATGACAGTAATGAATTTTTTAATAGCACACTTTCCTCCACCACTTAATTTCCTTCAAAAACTACAAATCCTAGAGTTCATGATTTTAACCAGACTCAAGGCTCTCAAATGTTTAACTCAGAAACTTTTTGCTCTCTTGAAGAGAATTCTGGAAATATAATGTATTTTTTCAATTCATTCAAGCCATTAATTTCACCAACAATGTAAAAGAGCACATGCTTGGTGCTGTTCAAAACACAGTTCCTGACTTCATGACACTCAATTTAAATTCACATCACAAGGTGAGTATCTATAATTGGGCTCTGATGGGCTACAGGCACCGCACTCAGAAACAGCTCTCCCTCTCCACAGCCATTCTGCTTTCTAGAACTGATTGTACCCCAATAGTCCATCCATTTGTTTTTACTCTCAACACTAAGTAAGCAGTGTGGGCTAGGCTCTCCAAGAATCCCGTAGATGGAGTTCCCGTCCTGGCTCAGTGGAATTGAATCTGTCTAGCATCCATGAGGATGCAGGTTCAATCCCTGGCCTCGCTCAGTGGATTAAGGATCTGGCACTACTGTGAGCCATGGTGTAGGTCACGGACGTGGCTCGGATCAGGCGCTGCTGTGGCATAGGCCGGCAGCTATAGCTCTGATTAGACCCCTAGCTTGGGAACCTCATATGCCGCAGGTGCAGCCCCGAAAAGACAAAAGACCAGGAAAAAAAAAAAAAGTATCCCTTAGTAACTTCACATGCATATGTCTATTCCTCCAAAGGGAGTTAGGTTTCTTTTCTTCTCTATTTCTTATAGCACCCTAGGATATTGGGTATGGCTGGGTACACGTACAGCATACACTAAATAAAACATGTTCAAAACTGAATGTCAGGTATCTCTAGCATGTGTCTCCTCATTTACAATAAAGATGGCTTTGGCCACACACTGCCCCAATATTCACTAAAAAGAATGGACTATTTCTTCATTTTAGATCAATTTTTTTAAACTGTAATTAATTTTCATTGTGGATTAGAAGGTATTGAATATTTTTTAAAGGAAGAAAGTCTACTTGGTTCTTCTGTACGGATTTCAAAATTCTAGTATAAAATTAACCAGAAAATTCTAAAGTGAATATTGAAGCTGTTATAAAGGGAATGACCTGCCTTCTTAAATTACCTACCTTCCAACAGAAACTTATTACTTATCCCTGTGTAGAAATGCAACTCACACATTCCTGTTAAGCCTTCTGAGACTGAATGAATAAATCCTTTAAGTATCCCCTGGTGTTTTAAAAGTTTTTCCATTTAATACATATATTGATGCCCATTTTATTGTTAGGTGTGAAAAGTATTATTTCATATGTATAATTAGACATGAAAAATGAAGGCAGTATGAACCTAAAAGTTTCTTTTAAAAATGCACCCTAAAATGAACAAAATAAGTACGAATGAGCATTCACCTCTGAAGTCCTGAGAAAAGCTGAAGTTTGGATCTTCCAACATTAATGGTATCTCTGTCTCTTAACTCTGTGTGTGATGCTCACTAAGGCTCTGAGTCCAAAAAAGAAGCCTAAATATTTGTGAATCACTTGATTATAGCGGCTGTTCTACTGAACTGCGATAGTTAGAAATGAAGGAATTTAAAACAAATCTAGGTATTTTTCTATAGAATTCAGGAAATATTCTGAACCAACTATACGCCAAGTTTTTACTGGTCATGAGAGATTCAAATTAATAATAAGACATAAGAGCCTACTCAATGCTTTTACCGGAATGCTTTAAATTTCTAGCTTTCTCCTCAGAATTCTGATATTTTAATTCCAATTCTTTTTTATCTTCTTCTAGAAGTTCCAGCTGCTGTTTGAGGCTGTGTATCTCTTTGTGGAGAGTCTCGTTTTGCAGTTGCTCTTCTAATTCTTTGACCTGTAAGTTATAAACAGATTTTTATGAGGTGATACAGTTTTTCCTTTGTCAAGGAGAATAAGAAGAAAAACAAATGTTTCCCTTTTACTTTGTATTTAATAGCAAAGACAGTCCAATCATCTTAAAAGCCACACAAATTCTGGGATACAGATTATACTTAAAATCATTATCAGCAATGAGATTCAATATAAATTTACTAGAGACTTATGAGCGAGCTAATTTAATGTTTAAATATGACTCGAAAAAATAAAAGTCATTTAAGTAAAAAAATTTAATGCTTCGGGACCCATTTTTAAGAGAAAATATTCAGATAGTATGAAAAAGACTCTGGGGCAGCGGGGGGCGGGGGGCAATTTGGTCACAAATATCTTTTTAAAAATAAGAAGGAAGAAAAGGTCTTTAACTTAGTATTACTACTTTCAGAATTTGTTTTAAAGAAACAGTAAGACAAAGATTTGAATTTATTCATTACTGTGTTCTCTGTAACAGGGATATTTGGAAATAACTTTAATGTCCACCAATATTACTGATTTAATAAATAATGGAGTGGTCATTAAATGAAATACTATAAAACCATTTAAAATCACATCGTTCATGATACACTGATATAGGGTGATATATTACTAATTGAAAAATAAATGAGCAATATGCTTCCAAATTGCATTCATAAAGTTATACACTTACATAAAGTTTGTATATCCACCCAAATATGGGATTCTAAAGTAATCTTAATTTTCTTTAATTTTTTTTATATTTTAAACATTTGTTTATTAGAAGAGGCAAAAGTTATTTTTATAATCATAAAAACAACACAGCTGTGTTTAAAAGATTGCTGAATCTTCAAGGGATCTTAGAGACCAGTAAGAAATATTTTCAACCACATACATTAAAGACTATCCAGAGTATGGAGTTCCCATTGTGGCGCAGCGGAAACAAATCTGACTAGTATCCATGAGGATGTGAGTTCGATCCCTGGCCTCGCTCAGTGCGTTAAGGACCCATGTTCCAGTGTAGGTCACAGATGTGACTCAGATCCTGCATTGCTGTTGCTGTGGTGTAGGCTGGCAGCTACAGCTCCAATTCAACCCCTAGCCTGGGAATTTCCATATGCTGCAGGTGTGGCCCTAAAAAGCAAATATATATATATATATATATATATATATTTTTTTTTATATATTATGTATTATATTTATCCAGAATAATTTTATAGCATAGTATAACAGGTTTAGAAGTACTGATTGCTATAATTTCATTCATAACTTTTATCTAATCTTTAGTACCTCTCTCCCTCTCCCAACAAGGTACACATACAACAGTTTAGATCCATACTTCAACACAATTTCATAGGTTCTCAGCATGCATTATTCCCTAAGTGAATTAACTACAAGCAGCAGAACTATGCAGAACCAAAAAATTCTAGCATAAGCTAAATAAAAAACATTCTTTCATTCTTTTTTTGAAAAGGTTATTTCCTGCATATGGTATCGAAAAAGAAAAAAATTCTTACTCCCCAGGTCTCTTTCCCAGGGACAACCGCTGTTCCCATCTACTCGTCTAGAGGTTCTCCACCCATGTGCCAACATTTCTTACTGAAGAAAACAAAAAATGTTAACTTTGCCTCACAACCAACTCTGTAAAAATTCTAGGAACTTCCAAGGATTAAATGTCAATATGGTTGCTTAACGAGACTTCGACGGGTGATAGCAAATGGCAGCTAACAGCCTTTCCTTCTCAAACTAGGTACATGGTAAGCAGTATAAATATTGATGTAATCTTCTTAAGTGGTTTCTTTAATTGGATAGGCTTTGTTCCACCTCTTCGCCTCTCTGCCTCTTTCTCACCCATCAGGATGACGATCCTTTCTGCCCAGCACACAGGGGTAGGCTGTGTCAGCTGGAACAGCTCTACTCCAACAAATTGAAATAACCACTTAGGAAGTCTTTAAACATATACATTTGTGCAAGTTTACAAAATCAGAAATTTTCTTTAAGCAAACAATTACTACTAACATGGACTCTTCCTCCCTCTTTGAATAAAACTGATGCCCTCCAGCCAGCTCTTTGAGACCAATACACAATACACTCTTAGAGCGTACGCCGTCTCCAGAAAACAATCAACGCATAGATTTCCAAACTGCATTATCCAAGCTCTCTTCGAGGTATCTCTTTCCCTCACTTCTCCCGACTCTTCAGATAGTTTAAGGAACATCATAAATTTACAACAGAGCACTATACAATTTAGCTGACTACTAAGTTAAATTCATTTTGTAGTTTTCTTTTTTTTTTTCCTAAAAGGTGAAAGACTGTGAAGACTTCACAACTTAGGCAAAATATTGGGACTATGAGGGACTGAACAGACTCCTCTCATTTTAAGTATGTGTGTGTATATTAAAACTCCAGAAGAAAATCTGTTACCTTCTGTTGATGCTGAATTTTCTCTTCTTCGAGGAGCTGGATGAGTTTTGCATTTTCATCTAAAGCTTTTAAAAGCTGCTGGTCGGGAGCAGAGCTCTGCAGTAGAAGGTGGCTTTGTCTCTTTAGCTTGTTTTGTTCAATAAACATCTGCCAAAGTTAATTACAAAAATGTGTATACCAATCCTTCTCACATATCTCCTCAAATGAAATTTGAGCAAAAGGAAAAAAGCATGTGGTGTTTTTACTAAAAAGTTAAAGGCAATTTCTGAATTGTAGTATAACAGTTTTAGAAGGAACAATGGCTATGATTTTATTCGTAACTTTTATACAATCTTCAGAACTTTTACCCTTGCACCAGCACAGTATATATACAACAGCTTAGTCCTATACTGTAGCTTTTAATATTTTGTTATTGCTTTAGAATACATTAACAGTAGCAGCTAATATTTATCAAGAACTTATAACAGGTATTCTACTAAATATTTTATAGACATTATTTTAATCCTTACACTAACCCTGAGTTAAATGCATCTGCTATGAAAAGCTAAAATGTACTAAACACTACATGATAGAAAGGGTAGCAATTATTTTACATATATATTATATTTTCTAATCCTAAGGACACCACTGTCAAGTAGACACTATTATCTCACTTTTACTAATAAGGTAACTGAGGCTCAGAGGAGCTAAGCATCTTGCCAAAAGACACAGGTAAGTGGCAAGATCAAGATTTAAACATAGATCTGCCCGATTTACAAGCCCAAGCTCTTAACCACCTGGCTAATCTCCTTCCTCTGCTATTTACCAGACCTAAGGTTTTGTTTTAAACCAATGAATTTTTCGCCAGTGATGAAAGTAGTTAACAGTAGGAGGGGAAAGAGGAGAATTATTTATGCTTAGTAAATACTAATAAATTGTAATATATGTAAATTGCCAAATAAAGGCAATTTACATATATTATTAATTTAATCAATACAACTTTACATGATTGAAAAAAAACATTATTTCCTATTCACCTCATTTCATTTTCTTAATACCCTACATAAGGCAGTCAGTGAGTGATTCCAAGCATGAAATATTTTACAAATTCTGAGATTAGGCCCATTTTGCAATAGAAGAACATTTCCAAGCGAAATTTACATTCTTCTTCCACCTGACTCCTCATTTCTGTGTACCAGCAGGTATGGAGACAGCATGAATGCATGAGTGTGTGCATGTGCACAAGTGCTGGGCTGGTATCAGTAATTCAGAGAAATCTCCTAAACCTTTCCAGTACGAGAGGAAAACATTATGTCATTAATACATAATTATTTCCAAAATAACTTTAAAATATCACCATCTGAGTTATCTGGGAAGAAACGATTACATGATATCTCACAGTGCATTGGGACTATGTATTGAAAAAGGTAACCACATTTTTAAATAGAGAAAAAAAAAACTATACAACAAAAGGAAATGTACTGAAAAAGTACAAGAAAGTCATCAAAAACTGAAGTTACGTTAAAGAAATACTAAAACTTAACATAGTATGCAGACTATTTCTTCCTTGTGGGAGAGTATTTCTTGGTTTTGGTTTTTATTTTTTTGGCTGTACCCATGACATGCAGAACTTCCCAGGCCAGGGATCAAACCTGAGCCACAGCAGTGACAACACCGAATCCTTAATTGCTAGGCCACCAGGGAACTCCTGGTTTTAGATTTTAAATGGACAAGTGGAGCAGAAGTAAGGAATAAGCATTTAATTTTTAATTTACACACTTGAGAATTATTTGTATTTTTACAAGGTATATATCTTCCTTTTGTAATTAAAAATGTAACATAAATTAACCTTAAAAACTGGTTTCTAAGGCTCTATGCTGTACATTCCAACAGGCAGCAATCTTATCTGCTTTCTTTACTATTACATATATTCCCAATATCAGAACATTGTCTGACTTAACATATGTTTGCTGAACACACCAAGAAACAAATGTAAAAGTTGTACATCTCTGGGTAAACTAAGTTATATACCACCAGCAGTTATCTGCTAAAAATCTGAGAATCTGTAAATCATGCAAAAGGGAAGATATCCTAGTTTTAATCTAGCTTTGTATTTTCTTCTCACTGTTGTGTATATCACACCTAGATATTGTAAAATTATTGAGCACCATTGCAAATACTTAGGCTACCAGTAATGTAAGTGCCACTGCTCCTGCTTTCCATCCTCAAACTGTTCTCTCCTCATTCGGGGTTACGTGTCAGCATCACTGTTTCCAGAATTCACTACGAGGTGCACGCATACTAAATCATTCATTTTCATACTCTTAGAGGAATCTTACTTCTTTCATCTATCCTCTCTGCTACCGCATGGCCTTCAAGTTTTTCTTTGAGCTGCTTTGTATTCTAACATCATTCTACAAAGAACAGATGGAAAACTGAAAAATGTCTCTCAAAATAAGACCTTAGCATTCAAGTCAAAATCACCCAACCTTTTCGGTTCTGCAGTGGAGGCATCTTCACACTATCTCGACTTTCCCTCCCCCTCAACCATTTATTTAACTCCATTATTTCTATGCTGCAGTTTTCCCAAAGGGTTCTAACACACTTCGATTCTTTTTTCTCCCTTCCAAGAAATAAGAAAACAATATTTACTCACCTTTCATTAAATTCTCTGAATAAACTGTACATTTCACACCAGATCTTCTTCAACTAAGCCTTTTATAGAGTTCATTGCTAGCATGGTTACATTCAAACACAGAAATATTCCTGCACAAAACCATAATCTAATTTTCAAATGTCATCCCCATAACCCCATGCTTTGTCTTCCTCCTACACCTTAGATGCGTCCACCTAGGAATGAAATACATTCCCTCAGCTACTTTCCTTGAACCTACAATATGCGCACAGATTCAAAATATTTATACATGATGGAAATTTCATGCAGATCAGTGCCACATCATAAGCTGTTACCGTTCAGGCAGCTGGTACCTCGCCATTTCCCTGGAAACCAGTCCCAGAATCATGGGATACCCAGCAATTACATGTCAACAAAGTTAAGCCAGAACACGAGAAGCTCAAAGCTTATCCCTGAGACAAAAATCAGTACTCTGATGAAAGACTCAGATAACAACAATATCCCACAGCAAGTAGAAGAGTCAATTCCTGTCTAAGAGCCCATACAGTAACTGAAAAGATATAGTAAGGCTACAACATTGTTATTTCAGATGGTATATTGAGATGTAACCTAGATTCTCTTTTTTCTTTTTTGGCAGCACCTGTGGCATGTTCCTGGGCCAGGGCCAGGGATCAAATCTCCACTGCAGTGGTAGCCTATGCCACAGCTGCAGCAACACCAGATCCTTAACCTGTTGTGACAAAGGGAACTTCACAACTTAGATTCTTAAGGCTGCTGGAAACATGAAAATCCTGTGCTCAAACTGGACTTTCCATCACAAGTTGGGTACCCCCAAATACAATTTGTTTCCCCTATATAGCATTTTATAGCTTACAAAATACTTTTGAAAAATGCCATTTGATTTTAAAATCCCTTCGGTTAGACTGGCATCACTGACCATTTAACAGATGGTGAAAGTGAAATCCAGTGAACTTGATATCATCCCATAGTTTGCTTCCCTAAATTTGCTGATCCTTAATTCAAAGTGACAAGCATTTAAAAAATATTTTGAGGAGTTCCCACTATGGCACAGAGGGTTAAGAGTCTAAATGTGGTGGCTCAGGTTGCTGCGGAGGCACAGGTTCGATCCCTGACCCAGAAACTTTCATATGCTGCAGGTACAGCCATTAAAAAAAAAAAAATACATTGAAATGTGCTCTACAAAGTTCTTCAAAAAATAAAAATAAGATGATCTCTGTAGGTTATTTACCTCTTGTGCAAATGACTCTGCTTTCTTTCGAAGGTCCTTCTCCAGTTCCAAGTTCACCTGCATTTCCTCATACTCTTCTACTGCGAGCATGGACACTTAAGGAGACAAGGAAAAGAAAATGGAAAATATGCCACAAAGATTATCAGGAATACAGATAATAGGAATCAGAAAAATAGTGTAGAAAAGTTTCCTTATTCAGGCCTATAAGGACCCTCATTCATTGCTGGCTGGAATATAAATTGATAAGAGCTTTTGAGAGGGTAACTTGGTCATATGAATCAAAAAATCTAAAGCTACTCATACCCTCTGACCAACAATTTCACTTTTAGGGATGTATTTGTTCTCCTTAGAGAATAAATCTTGAACATATACAGAGATTCAGTTGCAAGGGTGCTCTCTGCATCACTGCTGAAAATAACAAAATAATCTAGATGGTCTAAAACTGAAGGATCAGTAGGTAAAGTATGCTATGCACAAGAAATATTCTGTCACGAAAACTGTATTTATAGGCAGATTTATTGAGTGAAAAGACATTCATGATATATTTTTTAAATGAGTTCATTTTTGTTTTATAAAAGCTACATACAAAACACATCAATAAGGATTTTACAGAAGAGGAAACGTGAAAGGACTATAAACGTCTTTATTCCTTAACCAAAGAAATGGCAAGTAAAAATACAGACACCTTTTTATACTCACCAAAGAGGCAACTGGCAAAAATTAAAAAGCACAGCTATATCAAGTTTGGAGAGGATATAGGACAATGGAAACAAAAACACTGTTAACAGGAGTATAAACTTAAACTGGAAAAAACTCAAACATCCACTAATAGGATACTGGATAAATGAATCTGGTATAGACACTGAATGAAATATTATACAGCAGTGAAAATAAACATACCACAGCAATATCCTTTGATATGGATGAACCTTGCAAACACAAAAAGCTGAAGGACATATGCAAGATGGTATCATTTACATAAAGTTCAAAAACATGAAAATTAAACAATTTACACTATTTAGTGATATATATGCATCTGGCAAAATTACGAATAAAAGCAATGATTAAAAATCCAAAGGAAGGGAGTTCCCGTTGTGGTGCTGCAGAAACGAATCCAACCAGTATCCATGAGGATATGGGTTCAATCTCTGGCCTCACTCAGTGGGTAGGAGATCTGGGGTTGCAGTGAGCTGTGGCATAGGTCACAGACACGGCTCAGATCCCGCACTGCCGCTACTGTGGTGTAGGCCAGCAGTTGTAGCTACAATTTAACCCCTAGCCTCGGAACCTCCCCAAGAGCAAATAAATAAATAAGTAAATAAATAAATACATACATACATACATACAAAGGAAGGTACAAGTAGAAACTGGTGTCCAGGTGCTTGCAAAGTACCAGCCGGTAAAACAGATATTCCTTTTGTTGGTATTTTCTTTCTCTCCCATATAGTTATATACATATTTAAGAAACAATTTAATGTGTATATATAGGGTTTTTTTCATTGAAGTATAGTTGATGCACAGTGTTATCTTACAGGTGTACAACACAGTGATTCAGTTTTCAAAGGTTATGCTCTAAATATTTATTATAAAATATTGGCTATATTCCCTGTGTTGTACAATATATCCTTGTAGCTTATTTTATACCTAATAGTTTGTACCTGCTCCTTTCCCACTTCTCTGTTCTGGAAGAATAAACACTGAAATGTTAATAGTGCTTATTATCTCTGGACTGTAAAGGTTGAGTTTTTTTTTCCTTTCTCGAGATATATATATATTTTCCACCAAAAAAAAGTATGTTACCCAAATAAAAAGAAATACATAGGAGTTCCCTTCGTGGCTCAGCGGTTAACGAACCCGACTGGGATCCACGAGGATGCGGGTTCAATCCCTGGTCTCGCTCAGTGGGTAAGGATCTGGCATTGCTGTGAGCTGCAGTGTAGGTCACAGTCGCGGCTCGGATCTGCATTGCTGTGGCTGTGGCATAGGCCGGTGGCTACAGCTCTGATTTGACCCCTGGCCTGGGAACTTCCATATGTTGCAGGTGTGGCCCCTAAAAGGCAAAAAAATAAAAATAAAAAATATATATAAGTTATTTTAAAGTGTTCTCCGTGTTCAGAAAGAAGAGAAACAGCCTTAGATCCATACAGGCCCATGTCAGAGCTTCAAACTAAAGAATCACTATGGACAGAAATATTCAAAGGGAAGATTCTGTCAAATCAGAAGAACATGAATGCTTTCCTACTTTTTCACATGTTGTGGCCTGTTTTACTAGATAATGACATAGATGGGACAGAGAGAACAATGAGGCCATTCCAGACAGGGCACAGTGTAGTGGGCAGCACACCAGTCTGTCCATCTGCTTCTAGCCAGGCACTTTCAATCCTGAGCTGAGTCATATCAATACAGACTTTAAAAAGGCTCTCTTAATGGCTGCTTTCACACAATGTTCCACCAGGGCACTTCAGGCCTAACTGACTAAGGGCCGGTTTGCTGTGTAATGACATAGAATTTCGACTCTGCACTCAGTCAATCTACTGCCTCCTTGGAGAAGACTAATAGTCTTACTCAAGGAAAGCAATGTAAGTGGTGGTTTGTGATGTGAATTTTAGGTCATGGAGAGTTAAGTGATCCTCAGACCTATTTAAAGAAGAATTTTCCTGAAGAAAACAAAGAAGATTATGACTATCTGAAGCCCTGGGCAAGATAATTGACTTTCTTGTCTACGTCCAGAACACTGTAATGAAAAGTGAATTTTCACATGTCCTGGCCCTCTTGGATTCTGAAAGGAATTGGGTTGGTACTAGCAGTATTTATCTATACAATCTCTCTCCCTTGATAGGGGGCTCCCTGAAGGCAAGGTCCATGATGTTAACTTTTGTAGAGCCCTCTGTTTCTAGCACAGTGCATTGAGGCTGCAAACTCTACACCATTTCTATCTTCTTAAATGCACAAAAGGCAGAGGAAACGTTACAATCTGGTACATCTCCCACACTTAGCTGCAAGGTCCTTTATTTATTCAAAAATCTCAATTCATACATGATGCAAAGATGGAGAACTACCACCAATAACAACAGGGGAGCCCTTCGTCTGAAAGGTTTCCTTTTAGGGTTGTAGCTTCTGAACTAGGAAAGACAGTAGCTGAGGGGGAAAAGGAGAACAAAAAGCACAGTAAGTCCCCTCACTTAAAACTATGTTTGCACGACTGCACTTTGGCCTCATTCCTTTGCCCTAAACAAGGGTGCAAAAAGACACAGCCCCATGAGACCTAATGCTGTGTTTTACGATAAGAATGATAAAATCGAATCACACAATTTTCTCTAGAAGTAGCCTTGGAGAAAGTTGCTTCTTCCCATGAGACCATGTTGGCTTCACTTGATCAAGCGGTTAATTTTTTACGTGATTCATATAAATGATTATGAATTGCTTATCGCACTGGCCCCTAGAGAGCTCAGAGTCAGATTTCAGGCACACAGGCAGGAAATGTACAAGAACTCAGGGCAGGTAAGCACTTTGTTTGTTTTTTGTCTTTTTTTAGGGCCGCACACATGGCATATGGAGATTCCCAGGCTAGAAGTCGAATTGGAGCCACAGCCACAGCAACGCAGGATCTGAGCTGCATCTGCAACCTATACTACAGGTCACGGAAACGTCGGATTGTTAACCCACTGAGTGAGGCCAGGGATCAAACTCTCTCTCAACCTCATGATTCCTAGTCATGGATTCGTTAACTGCTGTGCCACAACGGGAACTCCCGTAAGCACTTGGTATATTAATATATACATTCATTTTCCCTTTGTCCCATTTTCCATGTTCTCTTAGTTTAAAATGTTATCACAGAATTTTGCATAACTTTATGTAGCTATCCTAATCTCTTCTGGATTGAAGACAGATTTACTATATAACCTTCCAAATACATAAATACTGAGGGGAAAGCCAACAGGGCCATGGTCCCAGGGTATACGTAAGACAAAACAGTATTTAGGCTTGAAGTTTCACAATGAGTGGATCATGAATTCAAGTAAAGGCACTTTTAAATGTCTGCAGACTCTATGGAAGGTGATAAAAGAACAGGAATGAGAGAACCTTGTTGCCAGAAGTTAGAAAAACACAATATAGAAGACTTTTGCTACAAGAATCTTTAAACACAGGTAAAAAACAACACAAAATACATATAAAAAATAAATTACGTATATAGAAGGAAAAGACTGGGAACACATACCTCTATTGCATTTTTCTAAGACTTTTCTCTGTTCCAGAACTTCTGAATTTAAAATATCTTTTTCTTGTTTTACTTTATTTACCTAAAAATCAGATTTTGAGGGGAGAAAACATCCAAAACTGTAAAATCTGATATATGTGATGTTTGATAATCAAATAGCCATTCAACTTTCAACATGATGTTACAATTTAAAGCAGTAACTGGCTTCACTGTGTTAAGCTTTTATTAAAGCTTTTTAAAGCCTCAAAGTAACTAGTTAATTTAGGATGTACATCTGGCAGAGAACTTTACGTATTCCAAATGGCATTGGCCTTGGTTCCTAAATATGGCAGTGTTCTAGCCATCCAATGTAAATGATTTTTTTTAAAATGCAAAAATCAAACTAGATTGCACTCAGAAAATACTTGAATTATTTAATCATAGAGCCAATATTCAATTTTGGTATTCATTTTAAACTCTGATGACATTTGGCCTGAGTAAAATATAAACTTTTTAAATAAAAAATACTTTGACTTCGTCTTAAATAAAATATATATGAAAATCTTCCCAAAACTTTAAATTTCTGAAACAATTGTTGGCATCTATCAATAGGAAAAGAGACTATCATAGGATAGTTTTCAAAAAATGTAAAGTTACACGTATCAAGTGGATAAATCTCAAATGCATTATGTTGAATGAAAAAAAGCAGGTATATTTACACAGTTAAAAACACTCAAAACACTAGGTACTGTAGTAAAAATGTAAATATATGTATTGAAATGATAAAAACCAAGTTTAGAATAATGGTTGTTTGAGGAAACAGGGCAGGGAGTATGGAGAATGCACTTAGGGAGAGATACATAGGGGTTTCAAGTCTATGCTAATGTTTTATATATTAAACTACATAGCAGGCATATGGATATTCATAATTTCTGTTTTTTATATTTTCAGATATCTGAAATAGTCATAATAAAAATAACTTCCTAAATGGCTTCCAATAACAGCTCTAAGTGGGAAGGGAGAGAATTATCAATAAATAATTATAATTGAGGAAGAGAATGCATCAAAATGTGCCTCTCTCTTCTATGGTAATTAAGGAAGAGAATGCATCAAAATGTGCCTCTCTCTTCTATGGTTAAACTCAAGAAACAAACTAAGATCATGGTCCAGAAAGGGACCCCGACTCCATCAGCACTTCTAGCTAGTTTGTGAACTGGTTTCTTGCAGCATAAGCGATATTTTTCTGTCCAGTTTAAATCAGTATCGGGTATATATTGTCCAACAGGAATGCCACTTCCCAAATGTCATCAACCTCCTTCCCACTCACACTTACTGCCGTGACAAGTGAAAGCAACTGCGGGTGGGAGTTGGTGGGCACTGCTTCCCAACCTTTGGCACATCGTGGGCCTTGAGAATATGGGTAGGGGAGCTGAGGTAAGTGGATGAGGCTGCTCACTGAAAGGATCAATACCTTGGCATACAGGAGCCCTGCCAGGGATACCAACGTGCTGTAATACATCATTTGGGAAGCCTTGGGCTACAGACTCTAAGAACGATGGACACAAGTTAAATTGAGATTGCAAAGGCAGATCCTTGCAACCTCATGCAAAGAAGGCCAAATAGGTGCTCTTGCTCTTAAAGACCAATTCAAAAGGAAAAAGAAAAAGATTCTCCAAAACCCACTAGAACCCATCTATCACATATGCCTGTGCTGGAGGTACATGCAGGGCCGGCCTTTCCCAACGGAAACAGCTCTCCGCTGGAGAAGCAAAATAACTGTTCACTAGTAGCAACAAGGTGTATGACTTCAATTGCAGACATCATTGTCATAAATCTGCTGACAGTGACATGTGAGAGGCAAGAGGAAGTACGTCAGTGCTGTCCTAGGATTTCATTTCTTGGGCTACCAGGTGTGTATATGAATGCTCATGATCTTATTCTCTATGCCTTTTTTATACACCTGAAATAGTGGGGACAAAAGAGAAGATTAAAATCAGCACATGGTTCTCATATCAGAAATGAGCTTCCAATAGAAAGCTTTTTACTTAGCCTGTCCCCAGACACCTGAAAACCCTAACGGTCTTGCTTTTTGGGCTTGAATACATACTTCTTCCATTACTTCTACAAGTTTGCTCTTGAGATTTTCCAGTTCAATGGCTAATATCTTCTTTTCCTCCTGAACAGATACAATTTGATCTCGAAGTTCTGCATTTTTAAAGAAAAAATAAGAAAAAAAAAAGACCTTTATTTTTTAAAAGAAGAAATCAGTCTTGTCAGAAGTATTGAAAACACAAGTCCATGTGTGACTTACGGTCAAAGGTATTTAACAATTAAAAGAAAAATGAAGCAGCAAAAGACAATGGAAATTTCATTTATGTGCCCTCCCGGCAATATAACCATGTTTCTAAAATTTTATATCGCTAGATCATGTTTTCTTTGCATTCTATCAAACCTGTATTCCAGAAAACTATCTGGTATTTTAGGAGAATTTTTTTAAGCTTTCAGCAAAACAAATAAAGGCATTGTACTAATTTCTTTTTTATTGTATAATGGCCATGGGCTCTTGTCAAAATGCAATACAAATAAACAACTGGGTGGCTAATAATTTGGAGATTTTGATGTAAAGAAAAAAATGCTGACTTGCTGCCAATTTATAGCCCTTTAACATTATTTGAATTGACTCAAAATATAACCTATTTGAAAAAGGGTTAATCCTAATAATTTTCTTGCCAGAGTTGTAGGTGCTTTGTTTCTTAATTTATTTCATATTTCTATTTAATGAAAACTGTGTTACTAGAGTGAAAATATTAGCAACTATAAGTGCAAAAGCTTCTGGTGTTACATTGAAGTAACTTCTGCCACTCGAATGTTAAAAAAAATACATGGATTAGCACAGAGTACTTAAATTTATACCCAGGCCCACATGGTTTTGCCACTTAGCTTTTAAGTGCTTTTAATTTCTTACCCTTCTCCAAGGACAATAAGAAACCTGCTATGTAGTTATTTATTCCTAAGTTAAAGCAAACTTTTTTTTTTTTTGGCTACACCCATGGTATATAGAAGTTCCCTATGACACAGCTACAGCAACACTTAATCCACTGCACCAGGCTGGGGATCAAACCCGCACCACCACAGAGACAACGCCAGATCCTCAACCTACTGCACCAAAGCGGGAACTCCAAATTAAACTTTTTACATGAGCCTAGGTTAACTGAAGGAGTTCTCAGACACTTATTTCAAAACCACTTTCTCCAGTGGCTGGCTAATCCTGAAGGAAGAACAAGAGATCATACAGTTCAAGATCTAACAAAAGCGAGAATCAAGAACAAAAGGAAATTCCCTTCTCACCAACATAAATACGATTTTGTATTAGGTTGGGCGTAGAGACTCTGGTTAAGATGATTTTTTTTTTACTTGCTTCTTTACACTTCCAACTAAAGTCTTATCTACCAAACAAACCAAACAAGTGTTGCTCTTGACAGTATATACTAAGTTAAAATGCCCCAGTAATTACTGAGCCCCAAATTCCTTTCCTATATCCTGAACATAAACAATATACAAACATAAATACATAAAGCTAATGTGAACTTAACAGATGTATCGTGTGATCTTGCCCCACAGCAATACTTTGGGGCCAATGCAGTTGCTTACATATGGCTTTTAGCTCATTGCCCTGAAACATATGGAAAGTTCCCAGAGGGCAAAGACTAGCAGTCTGGGGAGATAGCTTCCCTAAAGATTCCAACAGAGAACCAGACTAACAGGAGGTGTCAGCTAAGTATATTTTTATTCATTTTTTCTTTCATTTAACAAAAACACCTTTTTTTTTGGGGGGGGGCCACACCTGGAGCATATGGAGGTTCCCTGGCTAGGAGTCTAGTCAGAGCTACAGCTACCAGCCTACACCACAGCCACAGCAACGCCAGATCCGAGCTGCATCTGTGACCTACACCACAGCTCATGGCAATGCCAGATCCTTAACCCACTGAGCAAGGTCAGGGATTGAACCTGAAACCTCATGGTTCCTAGTCGGATTTGTTTCCACTGCACGACAGGAAAGCCAACAAAAATATCTTAACACATAGTCCATATCCTTAAGAAGTTTATAGACTAACTGGCTGTGGGTCAAAAGACAATGCTTTCTAAAGTGTCCAATCTCAAATAAGAAAATAACTCTTAAAGCAACACCCTATCATGATTCTCAACCAGGCTACTTTCTGGGACAAATATTCAGAATTTTTTCGAAGTAGGACCCTGGCATCAGTATCTTTTCGAAATTCTCATGTGATTCCAGTGTATAAGCAGGGTTGAGAGAAGCACTATTCTAACAGGAGTCAGAAACATGCTCTATTAAGCAGGGAATCCTACCTTTGATTTGTTTCTGACACTGTACAGAGACACACGTCTCGGCAGCACCCTCTGGGTCCATGGCTGACTCTTCATCATCAATGTTGATCTCTTCGGTTATTACATCTGGTCCCAACTTGGCCATGTATAACATGCTGATTCTTTTCAAAGTTTTATTTTCTTTATTTAGCTACAGCAAATATAAAAACGGTTATTTTAACAGTAGCCAAATGAGTGCTTTGGATTTTTCAACAACAGACAAATTAAGTGTATTTTTGTCTTAGACATTCATCAACATTCACAGCATGAAACAACAATTAGAAGACTCTTTACATGAGGTTTTATTTATACATTTTAATATTAAACTTATTACTTTAAGTAAGACCTATGCCTTGTAGCCAGCAGCATGTGAAAATGCTAGTTACGAATGGCAAGGAATAAAAGAAGAGTTAAGATAAAACACCCAGTATGAGTTAAATCAAATTTCAATTTATTCACAGTCATTAATAGTCTTAAGACACTTGTTTCAAGCACATATTTTGTTGGATGCTGTGCTATGAGTATTTTTTAAATATCTGTTTGCCCAGCACCCCCTCTTTTTGGACACTGTCAGTCCTCTTCACTCTTCCACACGGTTTTTATGGGAACAGTCAAGGTCCCCTGAAGCATACCCTATCTCTTTGGTCATAGCTAATTCATCCAGGAATTAGGCACAGAATCCAAACGTCATCAGTTAATTCCTTCTCTAGAAGTTTGGAGACTGGAACAGAGAGATGAGCCCCTTTTCCATGTGTCTGAATGCACAGAAGCTATTAGCACCCACATTACCCTACTGAATTGAGGAGGAGAGAAAGGCAGTCTGTGGCAAAGCCAAAGTGGAGTCAACGTGTACAGAGACAGAAAAAAGTAATGCAGATGGGGTTTCCACAGGACTCCAGTCCATTCCTAAAACACTCCTAACTCATGGATTTTGAGATTCTCCAATATCCCTCAGAACAAATTCTTACTTTTTTTTTTTCCTTTTCATGCCTAAGCTAGTTGAAGATGTGTTTCTATCTGTACATAGAGTTCTAATAAAATAGAAGAAAGTTCAAGACATGTTTCTATTATCTCTAGAAAGAGGTCTAATACATAGCAGATAAAGGGAATCCTAATTTATTAACATATTTGCTATTCCTACATGTAAAAATGAGTAGGTTTTTAGTTTTAGTTAGCAATTATTACCTTCTTCAGTTCATGTGTTTATGTGCATGTAAGTGTTAGTACAAAGCACACATTAGGACCATACTTGATCCAAAGCCCACCCAAGGAAAATATGGTTTTGCTTATGTGTTCTCTTCCCAAATCTAAAATATAAGAGGTCTTCTCTTATCTAAGTATATGAAAATATTTAAGTAGACTGATTTCTCTAGTACGATATATAAGATATCAAAATATGTTTACATTTACTAAGGGCCACTGGCCATCAAGACAAGTTCTGAATTTAATAGTTGACATTGGAAATACATACGAACTGCAACAATTCATTGGAAAGTTAAATGTCCTTCCCTCTGTAAACCTTACATCAGAACAGGACGTTTAGTACGGTACTTATCTGACTTTGGCCCTTCATTTGTGATCATGATTGGGCCCCCCTCAGGGTTTCTCACAAGGAAAGACCAACCCATTTCAATTTGGGAGAGTCTTTGATTTGAATACCCCAATAATACGGAAACTAAATCTGCCCCAGTAGCACGGTCTGGAGCACATGAGGGTTCCCTGACCTCTCTGGGGAATCAGGAAGGATCACTTAGAAATGGCTATGAACCCTTCCATGGATTCTTCCTGGGAAGCCTGGCGAGATTTGCTCACAAGATCAGTCACAAACCTTCAGTCCTAGCCTGCAGCCCACAGCTCCAGCTTTTAGCACTCCATATTACATTAGAGGATCAGGGATAAGATATGAGATCCATGATTTTCCCAATCCCTCTTCCTTCAGATGGAAAATTCAAGGAAACACTGTTCTGGGTTCTTTGAACTATGAATGCTACAGGATGGCACTAGAAGCTTGATGATCATTGCTAATTCTCAAATGATGCTACCTTTTCTGAATACATGGAGAAAATAACAATTTAAGAAACAAGTAAAGAACACTCAAGGTTTCATTTGTAATTCTGCTTCCAATATTTAAACTAATGGTTCCCAACCCTGCACAGTACAATCTTTAGAGTTTTTAAAACTCCCAATGTGCATATCAAAATCTCAGACCGAAATCTCTGGTAATGGAGCCAATATATAATTTTTCAGGGCTTCCCAGGTGAATCTAACGTACATCAATACTAAGAATAACTGACAGAGAGTAATGCAATAATTTAGTACACATTTCTATAAAATCAGTTCCCATCGACAGATGAATGGATTAGGAAGATATGGGACATTATATACAATGGAATACTACTCAGCCATAGAAAATAAAATAATGCCATTTGCAGGAACCTGGATGGAACTAGAGACTCTCATACTAAGTGAAGTAAGTCAAAAAGAGAAAGATAGACACCATATGATATCACTTATATGTGGAGTCTAAGATATGGCACAAATGATTTATCTACAAAACAGAAAAGATCATGGATATCGAGGACACACTTGTGTTTACCGGTGGGGAGTGGAGGGAGTGGGATGGATTGGGAGTCTGGGGTTAGTAGATGAAAACTGTTGCATGTGGAAAAGATGGGCAATAGGATCCTGCTGTATAGCACAGGGAACTATATATCTAATCACTTGTGATGGGACATGATAGAAGATAATGTGAGAAAAAAGAATGTATATACATGTATGACTGGGTCACTTTATTGTACAGCAGAAATTGACAGAACATTATAAATCAATCATAATGAAAAATTTTTTTAAAAATCAGTCTAGCGGAGTTAAGAAGTCAGCTCTGTAATCAAATTCTGTCTCTGCCTCTAGAATAATCTAATCTTTCAGTGTCACAGTTTTCTCATCAGCAAACTAAGAATGAAAATAGTCTCTACCCTATAATATGAAGATTAGATATTATATATAAAGTGTTTAATCAGGTGACTGACAGAGTGAAAATTCAGCAAATTAGCTGATAGTAACAAAAGTCATTTAGTTTGTGCGTCTAATTTTCCTCTGGAAATCATTTATCAGCTAGTTTTCTTCAACCAAGGTATTCATCTATAATTTCTTCCTCCAGGATACTCATGATAAAATGAAAATACTAATTTTTGCCATCTGATGATTAATCTATTACTTCCTAAACCACCATGAAATAATACTTAATAACCCAATAGTTAATAGTTCTGCTCTCAAGAGCTTAATACTTTCATCAAACCAGGCACCAAAAAGGACCAGCTACTCTCTGACTGTAATACAACTATTCTACTTAACCAAGTTATTAACTCAAGAAAAAAGTCAAAGAGAAAATTTCAGAAGTCTTCTCTGAAACAACATTTTTACATTCTAAAAGAAGAAATACTAGATTTATACACATGAAATCTCATAACCAAGCTAACTAAACATTTCTGAGAACTCTGAATTCACAAATTTGGGCTGAGCAATTTCACTGCAGTTATTATTCATCAAGTTATGAGTTAACGGCATGTTACTTATGTTTTGGAACTCTTCTAAGCTACAAGGCAAATATAAATCTTTCATAATCCAACAATAATAGAATCTTCCACTATGTTCAAATTTAAATAGAACTTTTATATTCAGCACAGTTAAATGAATATTTAAAGATACAAAATAAGCAAGTTAAACATATTTGGACCATATGACTTAAATAACTAGTCTACATTTATCAGTATAATGTACACATTTTAGTAAAGCAAAGCATTCACCATTTGCTTTTAAGAAAACAATGCAGTCAAATTGTATCATAATAAAAATTAAACATTCCATTTGTCATTAGAGAGTAAAGACTTAGAAAAATAAGAATTTAGTGAAACTTTACTGCTTAGAAAATGAAAACCACTCAAGGACAATTAATACTTAAATTAGGATGTACTATTTTCATTTATTGATCACGTATATATAGTGAAGTTTCCAAACTTTGCATTCAATGCTGTATTATCTTCCACATCAAATGAGCACATCTATAGTTTTTTTGTTTGTTTTCTGTCTTTTGTCTTTTTAGGGCCACACCCAAGGCATATGGAGATTCCCAGGCTAGGGGTCAAATCAGAGCTATAGCTGCCAGCCTACGCCACAGCCACAGCAACGTGGAATCTGAGCCATGTCTACAACCTACACCACGGTTCACAGCAACGCTGGATCCTTAACCCACTGAGTAAGGCCAGGGACTGAACGCGAGTCCTCCTGGATACTAGCCAGCTTCATTAACCACTGAGCCATGACAGAAACTCCTATAGTGTTTAATGCAATAAGTTTTTTGTTTGTTTTTCATTCTTAACTCCATGAGTTCAAAAACAAACCATATGTCCATTTTCAAAAAGGCTTCTTAAGAATACATGAAAAATTATAAGTTAAGGGTCCTCCTGTTAATACTAAATTGTAAAAAGGACCCTAGAGATTAGTAACACAGTGGTTCATAACCAGGGATGAATATAAGTCACCTGGCGTCTTTTCCAATGTTCGCATGCCTGGGCCATATTCCCAGTCAGTGGGTCTGGAGTATTCTTAAGAAATCCAAGCTGGTCTATCCTGACAATCATGACAAAATAACTGCTGGTTAGAGAGGTGAATTCTGCTCAAAATCATTGGTAAATAAAAAGAGGGGAGAAAAAATAGTTTTTTAAAGGGCGCCACATATGTACGAATGACTAATGTGCATCATGAAGAAAGTAAGTCTGTCTCATTCTCACTCTAGTCCTTGAGAGCTTGTTTGGAGGCTCTAGCAGGGGAGCGCAGCTACTCGTACACCCTTGACCGAAGAACGGTCCTTCTCTATCGGGGACGGTCATCCTCTTGGACGGAGCACGCAGCTTCGGGAGGGACGCACATGGAGCGGTGAGGGAGGGAGGGGACACCTGCCTAGACAGCCAGATCAGCCGAGTCAACCCTGGCGATCAATGCGGTGACAGATGTTGCAGCCAGATCGTCCTCACAGCCTCACTCTAGTCCTAACTCTAGCTCATCCTGTTATTTAAGATGAGACAATGGTGGTCCAGGGAACAGAATTAACTTGCCAAAAGACACATATGTCCAAATGATACAACTAGAAATAAAACTGTATCAAGTATCTCCCAAACCATTACGTTCCATAAACTACCAGTCCTGCGAGGTAGTCAGTGCTCTCACTTTGGATGTACTATTGCCAATATGAATTCTTGTCAATAACAAGAAAAAATACAGAAACTATCCTTAGCCACTTCAAGATTCGGAGCAGCTAGTATGCTCCAAATGCAACTGTTTCCAATTGCTCCAAATGAAGGAAAGGAAATGAAAAGAGAATTCAAACAGTATTATGGACCAGTGAACCGTACTGGTATGCAGCAGAACAGAAATCATGCAAGAACAGCCATGTTATCATTGCTGTTAAAGCAATGGCCTGTATTGCTATACATTCTTCTGACAAATAACAGAAGTTAGATACATATATTTATATTCTTAGGTTCTGCCTGCATATCTTATGAATTCTAACGTAGTGTCGTTATGCAAACAATTAAGTAACACCTCTAGAGAGCACACTGCTAATGCATACAAATTAAATTGACTGATTGATTGATGATTGATCTGCAGAATTTCAGTTGCATCCAAAGACATACTCTGGAGGTCAGTGATGGGGAGAGAGGAAAGAAACAAAACCAGCATCACTAATGAAATTTGGCTGAAAATTGCTGTAATCCATTTTCTGATGAGGTGGTTCAGATGCATTTTACCCAACTCAAAATACATAAGACAGAGATAAAAACATTCTTTAATAATAATGTACTTCTGATGAGATAGAATATAGAAAATTACACACTTGGTAAATTCATCAGCTAGAAGCAATCAGTGGAGAACTGGAGGTCACCTTTAGCATGCGCTCACTTTGCTTTCACAAATAATCACATGTAAGGCTTGAGGCTGACTTTTTCATCTGATTCAAACAGGAAACATCCACTGCTCTTTTATGTCACTCCAGGTTAGTTTTAAACTTGGTTAGCATTTTAACCAAATGCACCAGACATTTGGACAGTCCAGTTCAACAGACTACTCTGGGACCATTTTCATAGGCTAAAAGCATAAATGCTGAAATTCACATATACGAATACTTTTTTAAC